>CM036593.1:16276673-16876673 GCA_020745705.1 Hemiprocne comata | reverse complement strand
CCTAGGATGATGCTACATAATCACCCTAGTGAGGCTACCACCCTAGGGTCCAGGCCAGAGACCCAAGACGAAGTTGTATAGTTACCACAGCAACTATCAGCTGTACTAGCTGGTCTAGGAGCCTGAGAGAAATACAGAACATTTACATAAACAGGCTAGAGCTACAAGCACAAAGAATCACCTCTGAGTTGATAGCCTCTTTGATAAAGGCCAAGACCAGACAATGCAACACTGGTGTCATCTAACACATTGACTAATAATGATGTTGTTCCTAGAATTGCCTTTTTGTTTCTGTTGTTTACTTTTTTAACACAGAGACTGTACTTGTTCCAAAGCACAAATAGAAGTCAAGCGTCCTAATTTATCCAGAGAAAAAATCCCCAATTACTTTCAGACATTTAACTAAACACCTTCAACAATTCTCTTTTCCTGGTGTTATGCTTTTAGCTAACACCACATTTATTTACAAAATCAGCAGGGACTAGTTTGATTCAAAATTATATTGTTCTGTTTTTTGAGACGTTCCCTCTTGCAAAAATTATATAAATAAAGTTACTTGACAGATAATGTCTTCACTAGGCACAGATGCATGTGGGTGAGGGTAATACAGCAAAAAAAAAGAAGTTATCCAACTGGAAAACAATTCATAATATACATAATAAAAATAAAAGTATGGTTGCCAAAAGTGTGCCTTTTTATTAGTCAGTGAGCTGCTTCTATATGCTTATTGATCCCTCCACTTTTCATACTTACAGTACTGCCATGTAACTCCAGCCATGACATTCATCCATGTTGTTTACTTGTGGCATCCTTCACTTCCTAATAGGGTTTTTTTCCTCTTTATTTAGATCCAACATAAAAGCATCCTTTCAAGTTTGTTTTTAAAGAGGAAAACAATTTCCCCCAACTGAATCAATTAAACATCTAATATAGGTGCCTACACTAGTCCTTTAGGCTTTTCATCTAGTCAGGGAATGTTCAGAGATACAAAAGAGCTCTGAATAATCTCCTTGAAGTTCCACTAAAATGCCACTATGCCCATAAGTCAGTTACTTACACCTCACACCTACAGCTAGACTCCTAAACATATTTTGAAAGCATGGGTTGAGATTTTCAACAGCATGGACCTAACTTTACTGCAATTTAAGTCATATGAATTTTACCATTAACTTAAATGCAACCATTTAAGGCAATGCTAAGTGCTTCTGAAAGTCCCATCTGTAATCTCCTTTTAAATTGATGGTTAGGAAAACTGGACCAAAAAAAGAGTAGCTTTACAATTATTGCTGATTTTAAAATCTATACATCAGCAATGTGTGAACGTGATATAGTCTGTGCACATATGAGAATAAATGCATGCATACATATAAATGAACTGAATTTCTGTGTTGACAGATTATTTGCCAAGTTAAAGCCAAATGTGAGTTGAAATTACCACAATATTACACTGAATAAAGAGGATTTATAACGGAAATACTAAAAGAACCTCTGCAATAGTGATCCTACTAGGCACTGCTATAACAACATATATTTCACTCTTTTCAGTTAGTGCTGTTTTTCTCCTTTCTCTGAATGTTTGAGAACAGTAAGTGAAATGTTAATTTTTTCAAGTCAGAACCATCTAGCTAAACCATCCAAATCATTATTGTATACAGAGATTTTATTTCTAATCTGTCTCTGCAAGCTGCTTTGTTAAATCCTAATGATAACTTTTATGCATAATGCATAAAATAAACTTTACCAATATTTAACACACTTTTATAAACATGTAAAACCCCTTTATAAGTTAAATGACACACTGCAGGGCATGCAGTTGCAGTACACTGGGAAACCACACTTCCTAGATGACTGAAGGCATCTGCTTCTTGCCATTAATTTCTCAACATCAAACACACGTAGTTATCCTAGAATAGCACTGCATCGTATTTTCTATCTTTTTTTATTAATACAAAGGTACATTTTATTGCATGTGTAATATGTATGCTGTTCAAATCTACAGTCTCTTTTATTCTAGGAATGTTTACATTTCCTAAAGGAATGGGGAGAGAGGAAGATAGCTTCTTACTTTATCAAAACACTTTATATTAGCAAATAAATACCTATAAAAATACATGCTAACAAGGAATCACTCAAAAATGGATGCTATAAATCTTCCTTACGCAAAAGGCAAAGAAATCAGAATACTAACAGTGTATCACTAGCCTATGTCACTGAAATGATTTGTTTTACTCCTTTAATCTTTACCATATCTAAACTGACGATAATAAATGAATAATTACTCTGAATACAGTGGAGTTAATTGAAAATCTGCTTGAAGTATAAAACCAAGAAATCATAACAACAAATACAAGGTTTAGCCAGTGTTTAGGAACTTGTCTTTGTCAATAATTTTTAAGGTTCAGTGTAAATGATACTGTTTACCATCGTACATCATCTAACATTACTCCAGAAAGTCATGAATTATTTCAGACTTCCTATGAATATTAATAGTCTTCAGAGTCATGGTATTTCATCAGTATACACCCAAGTATTAAAGTCTTACGGGGTTTGACTTTTCAAAATGAAACCAATTTAATTCGAGTTTGTTTTATTCTCAAACCCTGATTTCTAAGTCCACAGAGGGTGTACACTTTCACGTGTGTGAAGCTCAGGCTTTCCTTGAATGTGAAAGATATGTCACCTAGCAGAGGGACAGGCTGATTCTCAGAGCATCCATCTGGACATGCACTTCCAGTTGTGTGGTCAAAACATTTGGAATCCTGAGAGGAGCATGTATTAGCATTAGGATAGGCAACATTTCCTTGTTGCTTCCTGCTTCAAAAAACAACAAAAACAGTCTTTCCTAGGAGAATGTATACTTGTACAGAGGCCGGGAAAAAAATAAGAAATATTATCTGAATAATAGCCACTGCTAAAAGATAAACTGTTCATTCTATTGACCTATAGAAATTTCCTGCTCCGTCATCTTCTAAAAACTGTAAGTCCAGAATTTGCAATGAAGCTGGGCAGCATGGATTTCTCTTTCTTGAAAACACTTAGTAATAAAGGCTTACAAGAGAGTAAGTGCACTTAGCCAGTTCTGTCTCCATTGAACCTGACCTGCAGATTGCTTCTTTCACCTCTACAAGTGTTGTCATAAATTTGACTAGGGCTGAGGTTAAAAAGAAACACGATGCGTAAAGTAGGTTCCACACAGAACACACAAGAAGGAAAGCTTCCACTCTTCCCATGCACATTCTTGTGCAGCCCTGCTGTATTACTTTATTCATAATGCAAACCAGAAGCACCAGATCTGAAATTAGATTACCACAGTAGAGGGCAATACTGCTCTCAGGCAACCATGTATGTCCTTAGCAAACTGCAGTATATATTCAATTACTGCACAGGAAAGTCACTGGGTTGGCTGCAAAACTGGGTCTCTATAATCAATAAATCCATTCATGTAAAAGGAAATACTTTTAACACCATAGTTTAAGTGTTGCTATTATACCATTGTCATCTCCTACAGCAAATTCACTATTTATATAGTATTGCAAACAATATAAAAATATATTTGGACAAGGAACTGGCTGGATGGTCGCACTCAGAGAGTTGTGATCAATGGCTCCATGTCCAGATGGAGACCAGTGACAAGTGGTGTTCCTCAGGGGTCAGTACTGGGACCAGTGCTGTTTAACACCTTTGTTGGCAACATGGACAGTGGGATTGAGTGTATCCTCAGCAAGTTTGCTGATAACACCAAGCTGTGTGGAGTAGTTGACACCCTAGATGGAAGGGATGCCATCCAGATGGACCCTGACAGGCTGGAGAGTTGGGACAATGCCAACCTCATGAAGTTCAACAAGGCCAAGTGCAAGGTCCTGCAGCTGAATCAGCACAACCCCAGGCAAAAATACAGGCTGGGGGAAGAATGGCTAGAGAGCAGTCCCAAGGAAAAGGACTTGGGGGTAGTAGCAGATGAGAAGCTCAACATGAACTGCTAGTGTGCACTGGAGTCCTGAGGGCATTCTGGGCTGCATCAAAAGAAGTGTGGTCAGCAGGGCCAGGGAGGTCATTCTGCCCCTCTACTCTGCTCTGGTGAGACCCCACCTGGAGTACTGAGTACAGCTCTGGAGCCCTCAACACGGGGAAGACATGGAGCTGTTGGAGAGGGTCCAGAGAAGAGCCACAAAGATGATCAAAGGGCTGGAGCACCTCTGCTATGAAGACAGGCTGAGAGAGTTGGGGCTGTTCAGCCTGGAGAAGCGAAGGGTCCAGTACCTGAAGGGACCTACAGGAAAGCTGGGGAGGGGCTTTTCACCAGACAGGGTAAGACAAGGGGTAATGGTTTTAAACTGAAAGAGAGAAGATTTAGGTCAGACATCAGGAAGAAATTCTTCACCCTGAGGGTAGTACGGCACTGGAATAGGTTGCCTAGGGAGAATGGCCAAGTTGGATGAGGCTTTGTGGAGCCTAATCTAGTGTGAGGTGTCCCTGCTCATAGAAGGGAGGTTGGAACCTGATGATCTTTTAAGGTCCCTTTCAACCTTAACCATTCTATGATCCTATGATTATATGATTCTATGATATGATTCTATATGATATTTACTGTTTAGGTTATAACCAGCTTGCACTAAAGGCATAGGAAACATTCCATTATTTAACAAAATGTTAAAACAAGCTACAAGATGTAGCAGTGCCAAAAGTTCTTGCTGACAGCCATTGCATGCAGATGCCGTTCTTCCCTTTGTGAAGGTTTTCCCTTCTGCTTGTCATAATTTCATCATCTCTCATGGTAGCCTCATAATTTTAGAGAATAATGACTTCGGCTTCTGAGTATATTTGCACACAGGAAGGGTTGTACATTGTTGTATGGCAGATGCCTGACAAATCTACCTAAAGCTTTTTTGAAAAATAAAATTTTAAGAAATTTTGAATAGTTAGAATGTGCATTCTGGAAAAAAGAGCCAGTGCAGTGTGTGTGAACTCATCCTTAGCAGACCAAACCTAACTAAATCCTGCCTGCCACAAATATTGTTGGTCTTATCCCTGTACCTGAACTGGGAAGGGGGATGGCTGAGGCAGCAAGGTCACCTTATTCCATTAGGCAGAGAAAGCTTTTTCACTCCTTAAGGCAAAACTCAGCAGCTGAGTGTAGTCCTCTCTGAACTAACTTGCACTCCGATGGCACAATGAGGGAGATACACGCTCTGCCAAATACTTGCTTTGGGGAGAAGCAGAAAGAAATTCAAGGTTCTTAGGTTCAAATCCATGTTTCTGGGAGAAGTTCTAGCTTCTCACAGTGAGATTACCCTTTGTTCTTCTGCCTCCAAACACATTCTATTCCTTGCTCTGACATGCCTCTGCCACTCTGGCTCAATTCTTCAAGGAATGTAAATAGAAAAAAAAAAAAAAAAAGCCCAACTTAGCCTGTAGAAGGAACTATTTTTCTGATACATGTAATAGGAACATTTTAGGACAGAGCTTAACACCAGCATAGCCCTGCCAAATTTCAACACCCATGGCACAAAAAGAGCCTTTCAAGAAGTAAGAATATTATTGAGACAGACAGAGAAATTGTCTCCTCATAATCTTTTACTTGGAAATTACTGAAGTATTAGAGCCTAATCATCAAACATATTCTGTTTGGGACAGATGCCTGTCATGGAAAATGCCAGCTGAGACGTTAAGAGTTATGTAGAGTTACAAACTATTAATTTAGCACTAGCAAGAAAAGACCATTATCAGTGGCTTATTTCTAAACTCTGATGGTTGTGACAAGAAACATGATGAGAGAGTCACAGGTAAATGCTGTGCTTTGAGTTGGCAACAAGGGATTCAGTGTTTAAAATTAGAAAAGTACAAAGACACTGCAATCGAAACAGAAGGAAGAATATCTCTTGTGTGGAACTGCATCAGGGACCCTGAATCTTAAAAGGCACAGATTGTGATAGCATGAGCTAAAGAACCCTGCAGGGCTGGAGCTATAGTCACTAGCAAGTTTTGGGCAGAGATGAATGTGGAAAACTCATGCTTGGTCATCCATTAGAAACTGCTATTGCCATAGGAAATCTTGTCCTGTGACTATGGTCCCACACAGTTTGAACTCTAGGCAGGCTGCCTCTTATCTGACAACCACCCTCTGCCTGGCCAACCTTTGAAAATGGGAAGATTTTCACTTTAGGGTTTGCTTTCCAGTATTAAATTTTTACTGAAAAACTGCATTGAAAGAATGTCTTTAAAGAAGGGAATTGAAGAAAGATGTTTACTTGAAATTCAGAGAAGAGTGAAACAATATTTAAAACTAGACATTGAAAATATTGTAAAACTTTCTCAAAAAACAAATAGATAAGACAAAAAGCAAATAGATAAGAATGGAAAGTTAAAACCACTACCTAGAAATGTGTACTTCCTCATCTCTTAGAAGAATAAATGCAGCGCTACCATTCTGGTGTAAAAGGTGTAAGCAGACATAAAATCTATTATTCTGAGTTTAGTTTTCTTAACAAGGTGCAGTATGCCACCAGGAGACTACCTTATTCTGTGACAAGATCTGGTATGGCCTATTAGCCGTTTGTGGAAACGATCCCCGGTAAAAAATGTTCATAAAACAAATAATTCTCTTGTACACGGGAACATCATACATATAGGACAAGATACACCTTTTAAAAATCATGCCTTGAATTGCCAAAAAAGGAAGTTCTTTCTTCTGAAATAATTCTACTTTTTCACGAGGAAGCAGAAACATATCTATCAGAATAGGATTATAATAAAGCAGCTGAAACACTGGAACCTCTGTAATATATTGCACATTTTAATCATGTTTGATACAACACTCTTTATATGGATATCAATTACACTAATGACTCTTACATAATACCCTTGGGTGCCTAAGGGATGTGTATTGTCACCTCCCTTTTGTCATAAAAATAGAGAGTAGTTCTATATACACACTAAAGTAGTTTCTTTCATTTTTATATAATGAATGAGTAACACTGTAAAAAAAGACATTTTATTCCATATTAGTTTAGCAAACAGAAGAGATTTCACATATGACAGTGCTAAATATACTCTTAAGCTGCCAATAAAGATAAAGCCTGAGGGGAAAAATTCTAATGATGAGCAATGCCAAAAGTTTTTATTTCTGGTTCTAAAGAAAAGTGTTTCACTTAGGTCTAGTTTTAGGGGCATCATAGAAGAAACCTGGAATTCCAGTAATTTTTATCTCTAATAAAATCACTTGAATTAATTTGAGCATCATTACAGCACTGAAAAAATGCTTTTAAAGGTACTGTTATTTGCGTGACTTGTCTATGTGCATTTTATTGAGTCATGAAAACTGAGAGGTTTCATCTGTAAATGATCTACACTTACCCAAGCAATTGCCTAGAAAACACTACAGACTCAGTCTATGGAGAGCTGGCAAGCCACAAAACCGGGTTTCCTTATTCCCATGAAAAGAATCAAAGAATCAGACAAAAGTGGAAACTAGTTTCATCATGGATTTGATGTAGTTTTAAAATAAGCATTTCAACATTTTATCCCTCTGAGCTGGTACTAGCTTAAACACCTGCAAAAGTGAAGTATCCCCTGCTTAGAAGTTTTCCTGATGCTTACCTGGAACACCAGTGGGCAATGACAAAGGTGCATGTGACCTACAGCCACCGTCCACCCATACTGAACGTGGTCTCGTTATGTTCTTGTACCTGTGTCAGCCTACACCCATCTGGGCTGCCTTGGCTCATGCATAGGATTAGAAATTCTTTAGGCTAGGGACTGTCCTTTGCAGCATATATAAAATTTGTCCTCAATTACCTGGAATTCTTCAGATAGAGTTATGCAGAAATATAGACGGAGAAGTGTGGCCTCCCTAATGCAGTGGTCTGCCCTGACTAATTTATCACAACGTGTTTCCCTCATCAGATCTTTGGCTTGTTTGGTAACCTAAATAATAGCATGGTGATTCAATTTATCCTAACTTTTTCCTCAAGTTCATCTTTTTATGAGATTTTCATAAATTTTTCTCTATCCCAAAGTTCAGTCTTCTAATGTATCTCTCAATGCTAATTAATCCTGATAATACTGTGAGTTGGCAGGAATTCCATGGCATTTGCACAAAGGGGAGCCTGGTAACAGGACAACTCTCCAGAATCCTACATCACTGTGTGGTGCCCTGGAACTTGCTGTCCTCCTACAGCCCTATCATTTTGATGAGTTCTTTTAATTGTCCATAAAAACTTAAGGAACCCACAGGAACCTGAAAAAAGCAATTTGTATTCATGCATGTTTTCTCAATCTTAGTTTTGACCTTCTGAGATAACGTATAAAATACATGTTGGATAGCTTCAGATTATTTTTTCATTTGTAATTATTTAACATTGATTTTTATTCAACTATGATGTGCCTTTCCCATTTCAAACAAAAAAGTAAAACTTTCAGGATATTTAAATATTAAAAAGTGGCAATTGCATATGCATAGCAAATAACTACCTCTCCAAGATACTTCAGAAAAATTGTATTTAGTAGAGTACTTGTGATAAATTATGTATTTATTTTAACAGGGTCAGAAGCTGTTACAATTTGCTGTACTTGGTCAAAAATTCACTTTTATAAAAAGTACTTCAGTGTCTCAATATACATTTAAATGAGAACTTGGATGCACCAACCACATTGATTTTCATGGGAGGCAAGTTAAACATCTGAGGTCAAATTCTGCTGTGACTTACAGGGGGGATTAAAAACCAAAGCATAGTAACTCTATCAGTTTTCATGTATTTAGCCTTTCCTTACAGATAAAAAACATTAAAAATAATTTCGAGGTTGGCACGTATTTTTCAAGAACAGGCTATGTACTGTGTATATTGTGCTGCTGTTGTGCTAATGAGTAATGCAGGAGAATGGCATCTAACAGCAAATGGATGAAAGGCAAATGGCAATAAGCAAAATGCTGGGTTTGAATCTTAATACAGAGTTGAATTTTAAAACTTCTGTTATTTATGTGCCTGTACATATATTATGTGAATATAAAATCGGTTCTCAAAGTTAATTCTTTAACTATAACATAGTTGCTACTTTTTCAGTTTGTCCTGCTGTCACCAGTAATAGCTACCTGAATTCTTTACATTCAGGTTTTCCGGGCAGGTCCATAATAAACTCTAATAATGTCACTGTTACAGGAAGCTTTAGAAGTGGGACAGATAGGAAGTTCTTAACACACGTAACTATACTTTCTTTGTCAGTGTATATTCTGTCCAGGTTTCACATAGCTATAAAGAAAGGGTTTTCCTGTCTCTGTTGAGCACTCAGCTATTACAGAATGTCAAAACATTATCTGCAGAGCAACCTTGTTTGTAACCTATGTCTGGGTCTATACCCAGCCAAAACAATTGAAAAACTGTCCATAAGGTATTGGAAACTCCAATGACAGCCAGCCTTTCTGGGTGGGTGGGTGGTTGAATGGAGAAGAGAAAGATGCCTTGGACCACTATCCTGTACCCATCTGACCTAGCTCATAGTTTAAGCAAATCATGCTAAGAAAGCAGGCTTTTCCAACTGTGTACTCACTTAGTCCTAAATTTCATCACATATCAAAACCCAAAGTTCAGGTTTCAAACTCTGATCAGGGCCCAAGGCAGTTGTGTTTGAGGTCCAAGTAACTGTAGAATCGTGCTTCTCTTTTTCCATTAAGAAGATATTAAAAAGTTGCTGCTGTCTATGATTGCTATCTATGCAATGCACTGAATGAGCCAGAAGTCAGGAAAAAAACATAGCAGGTGATCATGTAACTAAAGGCTCTACCATAGTGAATATGAACAGAGACAAACTTTAAGTATCCCAAGCAACCTACATTCTAACATTTCCTAATTTACAAATAGTTGCCTGCAGCCTTGGTACTGCAGCATGACCACACTGTTTTCATACTGCAGAGGTTACACAGTCTGTAAGAGCAGTGATTCCAGTGCTGTGTAGATGCTCATGAGAGCTTAAATTAGCTAGCTCCAATCTTGGTAGCTGTCTTGTTCTAGCACTTTGAAAGTGACTGCCTGCTGCAAAATCTTCATGACAGGTAGGGTTAATTGGCCCACATTAAGCCTCATGCTGCTATGGCAAGCCAGCAACAGCACCTGGTTTAAAGTTGGCTTCCATCTACTGATCTCATACTGCTGTCATTGCTCTGTTGACCAGTTGTTATTGTGCAACTGTAACCCAGAAATACTCATTTTTATATAGCTCTTTCTCATGAAAATTAATCTACAAAGCATTTTAAACCCACTTAATTACATAACAAGTCCACATTTCCTCATCACATTCTTTCACAGACAACATGGGACAGTTGTGCATCAAAAAAAAGCTTTTATGCACCCATAAAATAACATTTAAATACAGAAAATTCTTTCAATCCCTTCCCTAGGGGAATTTATGTAATTTCTACTTTAGAAGTCTTCATCACAGAAGATTGCAACCACTTCTCAACAGCTGAAAAGAGCAGTGAAGAAAAAGAAATCGCCTCAGTGTTCAATCCATGAGCTCAAGAAAAATCCCTTCTTTGGTTCTAGACCGTATTTTTTTCAGCTCGGTTATCTTGTATGTTAGCCAATGTTTTCTGGTGGGTTTTTTTGGCCAATGGGGAGTACTGCTATTAGTGAAGTAAAACTGAATGTCTGAAACGCTGAGTAAATAAGCAATAACAGACTGGAATAGGCACAAGATATTTCTACAGTGCAGCCTTTTAAATACTGTCCAATATGTGTATATATACATGGTTTGCACTGAAATCTTTCCCAAGAAAGAAGGACAGAGGGACTAGCTGGAACAAATAATTAATTTTATAATATACAGAAAGATATGGAGATGAAGAACTTTCTCAAAGAGAAGAAAAACACAAAATTCTAAAGCATTGTTTTTTCTCAGTGGGATGCTTGAAACTTTCCTTTACTTTTTCTAATCTGGGCGCCACGTACTTTCCTGGAGATATATATCCACCTAATCTTTCCTGAGTCAGAGCAAGTAAGTTTAATTTCTGTAAGCACATGCAATTCAGGAAAAATTTAAAGCAAGAACTGAATTTCCATTAGTTAGGATTTACTAGAATTTCTTGTGTAACTGATTTGGTAAATTCAGTCTCATTCCTAGTCTTCTGTTGGTATGTGAAACTGAGAAGGAATCAGCTTATGTTTCTCTAAAGTGCCTGTATTGAATGAATTTGGCCACATTTTCATGTTTACTCATGTTTCACACACACCCAGGTAACTCGGATAATACCACAGAAGCAACACTGACTTTATAGTATTACTCTCACTTTACACTGAAAATTCAGTAGAACTTGCATGCTACATGTGTACTTTGGATTCCTTAGTTGTTTGATCACATTGATGAAGAAATACGCAATCAATCTCCCACTAAGACAGTGAGTAGTATTGGCCATAACTCATTACTCCATCAAAGGATTTGGCATTTCAATCGATGGGAAATGATGTGTGATCATTCTAATTTATTATACATCATTTCCCATCAATCGGTGTGCTGAAGCCTTGACATAATAAGTAGTTACAGACACTGTCAATCATCCTTGGTCAAATACCTCTGAATGCTGCCATTTGGTACACCTTCAGCTATTCATCCAAACTGCAAATATTCACCCAAAACATTCAGCGATCATGCTGTAATTAGAGGTGAATAAAAAGATTCACAAGAATGCTTAGGAAGACCTCAAAAGCTTAAAGAACACATGGAACTGAAGAAAAGAGGCTTATAACGAAACTGCACTTTAAAAAAAAATGCATTAAAATCATGAAACCAAATCTCTAGTGGAACAGTGAATCCAGGTAGGAAAGGACTGGAAAAGTGCAAGTTTCAGTACTGCACTGGATTTTAGTGGAATCATCTACTTTGCTCACCTTACTGTAAGAAGGATCTAACTTCTGCTTACTTGCATCAGCACAATTCCTTTAATCTGCAGTAAATGGATGGGCACATAAAGCCAGGCCACAGCTAATCTTTACCCTACAGATGAGATTAAAACTCTTGAAATCAGGCCTGTGCGTTAAACATTTCTTCCCTCTCCAAAATTCCCTTTAAAGTTCCCTCTCCATAATTCTCTTTGAGGTGTCCTGTTTCCTCCCTAGCAAAAGCTGCCAAAATTACTTCCTCTATTAATCATGTTTTCAAAAAATTATTATGTATCACTCAACACTTTAATTAATAGTATCTTCTACCATTTTGCTCTGTAACTCTAAATATCAGCAATGTCGAAAGGGTTACAGACACTTTCCAATCCAGAAATGCGACAACAACAACAACCACTAGTTGTCAAGTTACTTATTAAAGCAAAGCAGAACAAGTTTTCAGTGAAAATTTTTCTTCTAGACTTATTTTTTGGAATCCTCTTGGCAATTACACCTGCTTCCTAAGGCCACTGCACTCCTCTTCTACCAGATTAGTATGACACAATAATTAGGGGTTATTCTTTCACAGGAATGTATTATCCCGCCCAGTTAAAAATTTCAGTCCTCCTTAAGAAATCACTATCCATCTTTAAACCCAGCCTGAACTTTCTCTTCAGAATTTGCCTGTATTTAACCCAGTCATTGGGTACAAAATGCACTGCTAACAAAGACAGATAAAGCATTTGAGGTAGCAAAAAAACAATGAAGTGTTACCAAAAAACAGTAAACCAAGAACTTTCAAAGTCACAAAATTAAGCAAAAGCTGGGTGACTAACTCCTACTGAAAGCCAGCCAACATCTTCTTTAAGATAGCAAGCACTCCTGTGATGTATTTCAGATGTCAGACTAGATAATCCAGCAGGTCAGCTCTAGTTTCACTGTGCACATTATCCCCTTTCATTCTTAGCCATTCTTCTATACTTTTCTGTTTCTCTCCCTACAAGAGAACTTGTACTGTTTCTCTAAAACCCATCATTTTCTCCCTTTCTATTTCTTCAAGATACTGTCTTGTCTTTCTGTGTGACAAATGTAAAAGCTACTGTATTGAGTTCCATATAGCAGGATCTCTATTGGTAAGCTGGTTAGAGATAGTTTGTATGAAACTGCTACATAAAAACAATACATTGAATCACCTTCCTCTCTGCCCATCCATCCTTCCTATACTGTTTATTAGATTTGTCAGCCTAAAATAATGCAACACTGGACAGTTTAATGTGGCTCCTAAATTGACAGGTTTATTTATTCTGTTACTATGAAATATTCTGCTTTCCCTTTCAAGTCCTATTCCCTCAGCTCCTGTATGCTGTTCCAACCCTCTTATGAGCCTCCAGCCTGGTCTTCCCTGACAATGGCAACTCCCTGAGATAGGCAATCCATACTTTCTACTGGATCTTAAAAATGAAAAACATTAATAAAAAAACTCCAGCTAAATTAATACTTTTTTTAAAAATATGCACATTTTGCATATATTTTTGTGTGTGAATTTGTGGTGGTTTCTGTTTCTGAGAGAGGCAACAGACTCAGACTTTATCAAGTGAATTTACCCAAGGAACAGTCACCAAACCATCTACTTGGAGACTACGTGCTCCTTCATAATTCTGAACTTGCAAACACCAGAATTCAGCTTGGAAATTTCATTTTAAAAGTTCTAGTAACTTCTCTTCCAAATAGGGAAAATAAATGTTACTACATCTAATCAACATATACAGAGTGGTATCTGAAATTAGAAATTCAAATACATGCAACAATCTGCCTGCCAACAATCTCCAGACCAAAAATTATTCAGATAAAGTATTTGGTGAATAATTTTGAATAGCAAATTCATGAGAGAATCAAAAGCAGCTCACAGACAATTCACAAATTAAAAAAGTTATACATGTTAAATTATTAACTATTTTTCTTCTCTGTTCTGTGATCTGTTTTTCCATTCCAGGCAAAGACAGCTTGAGGGTTTAGAACTAGATCATGTTTAAGGTCACTTCCAACCCAAACCATGCCATGATTCTATGAAAGAGGGGGATAAAAAGGCAGGAAAAAAACCCAACCCTTTTCTTACTTGTCATATTCAGGAAATTTTTTAATAATTATGTATCTATTGAGAAGTGAAGAAGTTAAATGTTGACCCACTCAAGCAGAAAAAAGTCCAACCTAGTGAAAAGACTGCATACAAAGTTCTAGCCTGTAAGACTGGAAATGAGCCTTACAGGTCTCCCAAACACAGGTCTTGTAATTAACAGACTTTTAACTATAGCTGCGTTGCCAGGTGCAAATTTAATAAAAAATTATAAATGATAGATGAACTGTATTTTCAACAGCTGTTTGTAATTCCAAGCAAAAATCTTCATTAAGATAGTCTTAACGTTGTAAATGGTTATCTATTAATTTAAAGTATTGTGAAACATCAAACATTATTCATTTAGAACAGTGTGGTGAAAACCAAGCTAAGAAACTATACTGTAAATAATGTTTGAAGTAATGAAGTTTTAAGTCAGATAATCCAAAGTTACAATTAATTTTGTAAAACTTTCTGCAGTCTTTAACAGATTGCCCTAAAAATCAGCTGAGCTCCCCAGAAGCACAGCTAAGTGCTACCTTAACTCCAGCTGTAAGGGCAGGGTGTGGGCATGCTGGAATTCAAGCCTACCACTTTTGTTAGATCCAGTGACACACACTGAAAATGTCAGCTCCAGAATTTGTTTTGCTAGATGTCCTGATCTGGGGAAGCATCCAAACTCAGTAGGGTAGAGTTCTAAGCACAATCAGCTCTGCTCATATGCTCCAAAAGGTAAATAAAAATACATTTTTTCATATACTAGTCCCTTTTATACAATTTTAAGGTAAACAGGATTTGCAGGGAATAAAAAGAGTATACTGAATACACCCAACCTTCCCACAATAAAAGTGCATGGGTGTAGTGCAGTGTGAACACAGATCTGGATGAGGATCCCTTCTTGATCCACTGCATTTGGGAGTTTCTTACACCAGCAGGGTATAGTGCTCTCCTTTAGGAAGCCACAACAGCCCTTCTCACTTAAAGCCTCTGCCCTTTTCATAGAACTACAACCTCAGAAATGCAAAGAACAAAACACTGCCATTTGGCTCCAAAATTTACCCCATACGGCTTTCTGTCAGACAGCCATTCACTGCTATGCTCTGTGGCAAGGGTTTTTACAACGTTTTAGCAAGAAAAGCAGCACACACGAACACCTCCACCACAACCAGAACTGCTCATCAAATCAGGAAAAAAGTGGTAATTGAAGTATTGCTTTTAGTCAAACCCAAAATCAACATTCACTTTTAGAAAAGATCACCAAAGACCTTTCTTGAAAAGAGCTACAGTAAAAGCCTTAAGATTAAACTCCACAATTCATGTTTTATTTCACATTTTTATTTTAATACATTTCTAATAGAAAAAAAGAGAGAGCACCAAGCTGCAGTCTAGATTTAGAAGATCCTCTTGGCACAATTCGATAGATAGTCTCATGGGTGCTTAGTAATGATCATTACTTATTTCTTAGATGTGTAGAAATTTCTAAATAAAGCTACTCCAAAAGGACCTGGTTCTTCAAACCCCTTTCCCTCCTTCCTCACTTTTTTATACTTAACAATGTACAGAACAGTTCCTAATGACACTCAAATGATGACCATTAGCACTTCCAAAGATGTAAGCTGCTCTAAACAGCTGCACTAGCTCAGTATCCAACCAAAGCAGAGCTCCGTACTTCTGAAGAAAGTAACCTCCCTTTCAGTTGTTTCTTTCCCTCCCTTCCTCCTACTCAGAGGTTTAAACCTCTTTTCTTTCCCCCTTCAGCAACAACTGAAATTCCATTTGATCATTTGCATGATGAATACGCAGATAAGAGATACAAAAATTAGTGCATTGAATTCAAAGATCAATAAGCCTCTATAAATATAATTTAAATTAGGCAATTGTACCATTCTCCTTGGATCAGCCTCTCTTTACATCACATATAGATGTATATATACCAGAGTATAGAATTGCTCTCTGTTGCCTCCCTCCACCCTCCCAAGGGAAGATAAAAGGGGAATACAGAAGAGAGACTTAAAGACTGAAGTTAAAACTGGAAGAGGTTTACTGGAACAGGGGAGAGATAGTAACACATGGGATGAGGAACTAATATACACAAATATATACAAAAACCAATCTCAACGATCGCAGAGGTAGGTGTCCAAGGGTCCCTTGTGGCAGGGCTGACTTGGGAAAGGGGTCCACAGCTCTTCCCAGCACCCGATGGATACAGATCCTGCAGAGCATGTGGCAAGTTGATAACAAAGGGCAGAAGCCTCTCTCCAAGACCTCCGAGCAAAGGAAGCAGCAAGGAAGATGGGAGCAGGAAGGGTGCAGACTTGTCACCCTCCTGGCTTTTATACACTATGGCAGGAAAAGGGAAGGAATACTGACTCCTCTCTGTTCTTCCACCCTGGAACCCTCAGGGTCCTGAAAGCCCTCTCTCTAGGTCCTCGTCCTGCTATCATAAAATCAGCCTGGGCCCCCTCAAACCATAACACTTAGTTAATGCACTATATCATAAATTGTTCATATTCATAAACATTTTCTCATTTTTTCTATGCTGCACACACACCTTAAAAACATTCCTTTTCACGTGTACAGAAGGAAAAATGTACTGCACTGAAAAATATTTTCCAGTGTGTTTTGTAGCCTAAATAAAATTGTCATTTCTTACTTACCTGAAAAATAATGCACTGCCATTTTGGAAGAACATGCCAATAGAGTCAATGTGGTGTGCAAGTCAATTTTTCCTTCTTCAGTTAAAGCACTGCCATGTACAATGTCTGCAGGGAACAAAATTTTCATGGGAATTACGCCAGTAAAAATCCAATAGAACTCCAATGATTTGATCAGATTACTTCCCCCTATATTTTATCTGTGTAAATAACAGGAAAATTTGGCCCAATCCAGACAAACATCTAGGAAATATAGGAGAAAATCAATAATAAAATACAGAGAAGCCTTGAGATGCTCAGATTTTATACCATATGATGCAGACAAAACAATTTTAATGTAAGCAGAATTATGCTTAGGTGATCTTTCAATGAGCTATGCACCCAAATCAGCTAAATGAGCAACAGCAAAGTGTTCCTGAAGTTTGCTCCCTATTGAATTCTGGAAAACAAAACTTATCTCCAGAAAAAATGGAGTTAAAAAAATAGAATGAAAATATTAATAACTTTTGACAGGCCTTGCATGACCTGCACCATTAGACACTGAGAATGTGCTTGATGTTAATAAGAAGTCTCATATGTAAAAGTAAAGAATAAGTGTAAATCATGGCTGGACCACGTCATTTTTTATGTATAAGCAACAATAAATGAAGCACCAAATTTATGTGCTTTACCTAATGACTGTCTCTATGTTACGTAATTTTCAATTTTAAAATAGCAGGACTTCAGCCCTTAGTATCAACCTTTGGGTAGACAGTATCCAACAAATGCAAACTGTCCTCCACTTTCAAACACAGCTTGTTTTCTTGACATGGTGAATTTGTTAACGTATTTGTTATTCAGCTTATTTCTCAAAAATAACAAACCTGCAGTCTGTAAGTTAGTGCACATGTGTACCACACGAAGAAGCTGGTGTAAGCAAGCAGCAGTCCTTTTGACATGACAGATTAGAATGGCACAGAATGAGCAATTTTGGTGTTTCAAGTTAATAATAGGAAAGATTTGCCCTGTATGTTACATTATGCTAAAACCCCACTTTATAGCCACATTTAAATAAGGTTCTTATTTAGATCAGGGAGTTTAACAACTCAGAAAAAAGTCATTCCAAACTATGAGACACCCATTTGCAAAATACAAGTATAAATTTGTAATATATTCATAAGATTGGTTAAGGCATCAGAGTATATTGCTTTGCCTTCTGTTCAATTTTTTACTTACAAATAAAATGTATGCATTTTAGGTCTAGCAGAATCAGTTAAGGGCACAACCAAGCTTAGAAACAAAACTACCATATTCAAATATTCAGCACATCCCACTTACAACTCAAGTCTTTCAAAAGCAAGCAAATTGAGTTAAGACACATGCTATTATTTCGCCCTGGGAGAAGTGAAACTGCATTTTGTAAATAACTTTGAAAAGTGCTCCCTTTTCTGGAGAAGACAGAGAAATTTGCTTTATTCTTTTACCTACAGAAAGATTTATGAAATACCATATAAAGATGGATTCAACCACAAGGCATATAGCTGGTTTCCAAACCTTAGAAAAATTCCGAGGTGTTCAATGCAGAGGTTTTTGTTCAGTCAGTTACAGAAATAAGGGCCAGCCATGAAAATAAGATCTCCAGTTAGATTTGGAAACACTCGCTTCCCACTAAAGTTCGGGTGTTCTGATCTGCATTTAGATCCCTATCTGCTACAAAGACTACATTAATTTAATGTGTTATAACAAGAAAAATTCATTCTTGCCACAGACATTAAAAAAATAAAATTCAAAGACAAACCATTCTTCAAAGGAAACAAGGGCCCCATCTGCTGCTGTTTAAATGTACTACATTAACACATGCACTAGAGCTCCAAGAGATAAGAAAGGTATTGAAATAAATTGCAAAGACAAATCACCACATTAACTGTGCTGCATTCTTCCAGTATCTTTTTTTATAGGAAAAAAAAAAAAAAAAAGAAAAAGAAAAGAGTTTTTAGGCTCTTGGGTCAATCATTTTCCATTGATGAGGAGAGCTTTGCAAAAAACTGTTATCCTAGGAAAGAAATTCAGGCAGGAAGGTGAATTATGTCTACACACATGCAATGAACCGTTATGGAAAATAATAAATTATTAGTATTTAAATCTACCCAAAATGCTAAAATTAAGGATGATCAAAATGTCCAAAACCACAACAGAGATATTAAAGCAGAACTTTAAGAGCAACAATGAAAGCAGGCATCTGGGAAATGTAAAAGTAAAATTTTTCTAAAGTTTAGAATATCGTGTTAAAGAGTCTAATAGTTGTTTATTGAGAGTTTTTGAAATAAAGCACTGTTTTGTCTACAGAAATCTCCTATGTTGCAGACTACGGATCTTTTGGAGGCTAGTATCTTATGGCAAAAAATGGCAGGGACCTTAATGAAGAGAAAACAAATGTCCTTATTATGGACAAGAATATTTCAACCATTGTATCAACAAAGAGCCAGCAGCTGAATTTATCATCTAATAGGACTTTACTTTGTAGTAAAAAGTATATAATTTTTGAAGTAGTAAAATATTTTTGTTTCTATGGCTACAACATAGAAAAGGTTTATTGTGATATACCTGGATGAAGCATGCACCTGGCCTCTCTCCCCAGGCCTAGCAGCATGGCAAATGAACCTCTGATTAAAGCTGAAGAAAGCACTAAAGAAACTTGCTTATTTTCTTCTCTCCTGCACTAGCCAGAACTGCAGCCAAAGCAAGCCAGGTGCTTACTTGTGCGAGCTGTCCTACACCCCAGTATTGTAACTCCAGTCTGGAGAATTCTGGTGCCAGCTTTATTGTACCTAAATGAGTTCCTATGCCATGGATCCTGTTTTAATCTATGGTGCTGAAGGTCACCACTGGGCCAGACAGTGCTACAGGACAAAATCATAGAACCATTGAATGGCTAGGGTTGGAAGGGACCTTAAAGATCATCTAGTTCCACACTCCCTGCCATGGGGAGGGACACCTTCCACTAGACCTGGTTGCTCCAAGCCCCTTCCAACCTGTCCTTGAACACTTCCAGGGCTGGGACATCCACAACTTCCCTGGGCAACCTGTTCCAGTGTCTCACCACCCTCACAGTGAAGAATTTCTTCCTAATGTCTAACCTAAATCTACCCTCTTCCAGTTTAAAGCCATTACCCTTGTCCTATTGCTGCATGCCCTTCTAAAAAATCCCATGAATTATTGACTTTCTCAGGAAATAAGAAATGCATTATGATTTGAGCTATGCATATGTACTGGACATGTATGCACCTTACAAAATTCTTAGCCTTCACTACCAAAACCTCTGAAACTTGAAATTATTTCTGGTTGAGCAGTGGTCAAAAGGCAACACACAAAACATCTTACTGCATGGACAAAAACAATAATTAGAAACTCAGTCTTCAGTAAGCATTAATATAACCCATACAATAAAAAATGCTGGTCTGGCATTTGACTGAATAAATTGAAATTTAAAGTAGTCTGAGTATAGTTCCAAGATGTGCTACCAAAGTCCAAGGCACAAAACAAACTATGAATAAAACTACTTAGAGCATATTTAGATCTAGTGTATGTTGCTGGCGTTTTCTTATAACTGTATTTTTAGTAGAATTTGGTCATGAATTTTAAACCTATTTAGAGATGTCCACGGTCTGATTATTGAAACATACTTCAGGCTGAAACAAATTAAATGAGGGATTGGTCCAGTGGAGTAGCTAGATAACCTGCCCATCTCAGAACAATAAGGACTAAGGTCCAGTTCACAGGATATGGCATTTCCTCAAAACTTTCCCACTTAAACACTAGCATTCAGGTATTTTTTTTTAAAGTATGCCTTTTTGGGCAGGTTGTTATGTGGTTGATCATTATCACTCATAAATGAGGAAAACAATTAAAAGCTGTCAGAAATCAGCTTGTTCAAAAAAGTGCCTGGGAAAAATATGAGCATTCTTCTTCTTGATCAGCCAACACAAAGTAACTTTACTATCCCTTTTCATTAGATCAGACATCAATCTTCAATGTGATAATGTATGTCAGGAAAAGTAATTATATCTGCATCAGTTATAAGCATGTTAGAAACAAAGCTGCTGTGACTGAATGTCGTCAAAGGTGAACCTGCTGCCTTGGGTGAAGCTTCATGTTATAGTGAGCTGATCCTACTGGTTATTGTTGAAAAAGGAAAAGCTCAACTCCATCATCTGCTCACAACTGTGTACCCTTCACCATGCACTCTTGTCTCCTGCCTCAGGCTCTTCCTGGACCTTAGCTCTTTCAGCTAGGCAAAACGGGGGAAAATTGACCCAGCATGAGAGATCAGCCAGAGAATAAACTCCAGCCAAGAGTCTGACAAGCACCACGGACTGTGCAAGGAGGGAGCAGGTCTTCATAACTAGGAGGAAGCCTAGGGAGGTGAAGGCAACTTTCCCTTTTGGCAGTCACAACACAGCTGTGATTATCATTTGATCCTGAACTTCTAAGCTGTGCTTCTGCATTTCTGCAGCACTCAGAAACCAATGTATTTTGAACAGTGCCCCAACTGTTGTGGCTCTTTCACAGGTACACCAAGTGCTTCACTTTTGGGTTTGTACATCTGCCTGGGAATTCAGCAGTATCTCATTGCACAGTACATGAGCAATAAAACTGGCTAGGAATTATATCATGTAGTAAGTACTTATTTCAATGCCATCTTACGATATAAATTACTTTCTTAAAAAGCAAGAATTCGGGATTTTGCCTCCATAAATTATTCAGTCAAATACTAGGAAGTCCAAAACAAGGTATATGCTCAAGTTAACATGCAGTTCAGTCTCATTGACTTCTATGGCATGAAGCATCTAATAAAGACCCATTTGAAATGAACAGTGTTAGGACCTACTTATGTCCCAAGTACCACAGATGAACCAACAACTCAAGAGCCTGGCTATTTCAATGCTTCTCTTGAGCAAACAGCAATATATATCACATTACACATGTGCAGCTTGTAAAGCTCAGCTGCTTCCATTGGGATCAGGCAAGCAGTTAAAACACCGATAAGCAAATCCCTGCTTTTTATTGCTTCAGAAGACACCTTTTTAAATTAATGCAATGACTTGCTTATAATTCACTAATGTTTTAAACTTACATCAATTTCATAATGGTTTTCCCTTTTTACTCGTATACACACACATTGTTTTATATGATATTTCCTACAACTGCCCCCTTTCTGTTTTCTTTTGCCTTTTCAAAAGTCAGTTAACATTCTCTGAGGACAACATAAAATTGAATAAAAAGAAATACATTGGATAAACAGAAAATATGACAGCTGTAAATCAGCAGAACTGGGAAGACATAATTTTGAAAATGTAGTGAAATACTTCACAAATATTTTTAACTAATTCCTTCTTTATATTTTGATCAGTTCAGTAACTTTTTCCCCTCTTTTCTACCATTCTCAACCCATCATACCACATTTTAGCTTTATAAGGGAAAACACAGCATCTAGAAATCTGATTGGCAGACATAAAGGCTGGCAGGCAGAGAGGGTGCCTTTTTGATTTAATAATGATGACTTACATCATTGTTTTGAAAGACCCATGAAACAGAATGGAAATCTCCCTTCAAACCTAGTATTTCTATACCACTGCTTGTATTTGGAAGAAGGAGCTCTATTTTGGCTGCTTCTAGTCTCTTTTGGAGGCATCTATTGATGCTTACTAACATGTCAATGAACAGCATTGCAGTGGTGAAAGTAGTGGATATGAGGCTTTTTTGCAGCTTATTAATACTTTTCTTTTATCAGCCAGAGGACATGCTGTTACGTGACACCTGAAAGTGTGCTGCCTCTAAAGTGCTCCCAGTCACTGCTGGACCACAGAACAACACAAGGGGCTGAAATGAACATTATCACAAATAAGACTTACAGAGACTTTGCAAACATATAAAAAAGAAAAAAGCGGAGACTGAAGTTACCAGATAAAAGGAGTGTTCCCAATACTTTTGTCTTCAGTTAGGATCTCACCAAGAGTCCTCCTGTTTCAAGTGTAGTGCACTATTTGCTATATGTCTAAAAAGTAAAGTTACCCTTTATTTATCAATAGTTCTACAACTCCCGGTCCTGGGACATGCATAGTTTTCTTCCAGATGCAGGGAACACTGGGCACCGTGCACTGTGGAGCTGCTTAAGACTAAAAAAATAAACCAACAGTAATAACTTACGATTAAATAAGTAAAGATTGAGACATCAAGCCCACGAATAAGGAAAGGTTAACTAGCTTTTAATAGGGATATTGAATTAGAGACTGCAGTTGTGCATGGGGATGTGTGATTTTAAAGTCTCCCTTATCTTCTAAGAACTTCAGGTAACCCATGGAAACAGTTGAAAAGTATTTTGTCCCTGTCTCAGCAATTTGGTCCAAGTGTTTCCCTTTGCAGGGAATGGTAACTATTGTTTAGGTGATGGCTGGGTGGGAGCTTTCTACCACTCAAAAGATATCTCATCTCTTACTATGAAATGACCCTTAAAATTGTTATTGCATCAGATTATAATTGTAGTGTATTTAGCTGTGAAATTGCATGGACATTTTTTGTGCCTCTGCATTTCTAAGTACTCTCCCTACTTGTTAAGTCAAACAGCATTTTGTTTTCAGTGTTCAGTGCTGACTATCCATGGAGACAGAGGCATGCATACACATGCACACTGCATCTCTGCTCTTTCACACAGAATTTACATCTGCTTCTCCTTGGGTTTTGTTCTCTTTCAGACCAAGACTTTCCATACAGAGGAAACCTTGCAATAACAAATAACTATGTCCAATAACCTAACTATAATGGAAGTATGCTCAGAGGAAATTGATAGTGATGCCAACTCTTATTATTTCCCTATGAATCTTTTGATATTTGCTATTTGTCTTAAAGGCCCGACCGCTGAAATCATACAAATAAATGTGAATCTTAGCTTCCATTTTAAAAGTGTCTAGATTTCTCAAACATAAAGTAAAACCTGAAAATATGAACCAAGTGTACCCAAAAGGGCTAATAGAAACAAAAGGTAAATTAAAAAAAAGGAAAAAAAAAAAAAAAAGAAAAAAAAAAAGAAGAAAAAAAGAGGAATGTTAAATTACATTGTATTTTTTACATATTTTCTTAATTTAAAATGAATCTAGGACACTTGGGTATGACAGGTAGTGCAAATTCGCTAAAATCCTCAAATAAATGCTGGGCACTACTAAGTCAGGACCAAGGGCAAGAAGAAAGAGGAATTCTCCCCCTTAGGACATGAATTAGCTCCCCAGGAGAGTGTTTCTGGCCTGGAGTTGGAGTAGTAGCACCACACAGAAGTTCATTGCCAAGCCCATCTTTGCTTCCCACGCCTTACTGTACCCTCTTCCCAAAGGGCTGCTATGCTTCCTGGTCTGAATCTTTGAACTATCCAAAAAGCATTTATTATTTTGTACATCCAGATATTTCTTTTTGTCTGTGGATCCTACAAGTACAGGATGTGGTTACTTCAGAAGCACCAATAACTTCTCTCTGTTTAAATAAGCAAAGTTCGGTTCTATTTTTAATGGCCATAACAAAACTACATCATTTGTGAGCCAGTTTGTAATGAAGGCTCCCAAAGCAATACAGAGAACTGTTCACAAGGGCTATCAACACAGGATCTGGTACTCAGAGAGGATATTGCTTTTGCCATAAGGAATTATTTTTTTTTAAATAATTAATAGTATAGTTAACATAAATGAAGAAAAAAAGAAAAAAAAAGCAATAACCCACCAAGCTTGCAGTTCAAGCCACAGAAAGGACATAGATGTGGAAGCCCAGATGCTGGAACTACTGATATTTAGGAAAAGAAAGAAGCATCTTCTTATAATTAATTTTTAATTGATTTTGTACACTGAGAAGAATGGAATGATGTGTTTAGAGTACAGTGACTCACAGGCCTATGGCCAGATGCCTAGTATACTGGCATTCTTGCCTTTGCACTGGAGGTGCAGGAAAGAAGCAAGCCCAGCCTCAGCTACACTTCTCAACAATATTAATGCAACAGAATTTAGCCTATCATCTCCCACAACCTCAGATTTGATGGAGAACAGGTCATGCTTCCTCCACTCTATTTCAGGGAATCTTATGAGTCTACAGTACATAGTTCTTCATGTAAATTCAGTAACTGCAGAGAGGGAGAAAAAATAACAGAAAATATCTTACCAGATGGAGAAAATTGAAACATTACCCTTGTTTCTTTGCCAGCACCGATCCATTCTGACAGGTTGGAAAATGATTTATGGTTGGGGGAGCATGGAGGAAGAGAGTATGGGGAGAAGGAAACAGACTAGCAGAGATATTATTAATTGCTGCACAATGTTCAAATCTTTGCATTGTTTTGCATGCAATTAGTTACAAGGCTTAAATATGCAGCAATGTTTGCATGCTGATCTCTGCATGAGACAAATAAACCTCCAGTAGATGATGATGCATGTTAGAAATTGCTTTCAAACCACTGTGGAAGACATTGTGGTAAAGAAATCATACAATATGGCAACTCAAAAGCTGCATTCAAGGAAACAGATTACCTTTGAATATATTAATAGGTAAATACTACAGCCTGTCCAAGATTAATACTAATCATTACTATTTTAATTTATAAAATGTTATGGATATTGCTACCCAGCAGCGATCAGGCAGATATCTAGTCTTCATAAATTAAAAACAGATATTTTTCTGTATCTAATTGATTTTTACATTACATTAGGCAGCCAAGGCTGCAACCTTCCATGACATAGTATCTAAATAAACATTTATTAAAATATTTTAATTAGAATAAGAGGGAAAATATTGTTTCCAATTATGTTTTCAGAAGGAAAAAAATTCAAACCTATTAAGAATTAATGTAAACATAAGTGTAATGTAACATTTAAATGCAATAATTATGCCATATGATTTATATAATATGAGTTATTTTGAATTCCTAAACTTTTAAAAAAGGACTACGTATACAGTGACTGCCTCTTGCACCTTATGACTTTGATCTTGAAAAATAATATGGGACACTCTAAAATGTGAGTAGTGAGTTTCAAACTGAGGCATATCTGTGTTGAACAAAAACGAAGATAATTCATCTTACAAGATACCCAAGATTTAATGGTCATTAATAACATTTGTCTGCCAGGGCAGGAGTGCCTCCCACTCTAGAATGCTGAGGTGCTTTGTCTGGTCTAGCTGTAAAAGTCCCAAGTGACTGGGCTTGTGTCATTCCCTTTGGAATACTACCCAGGGAAAAACCTATTCCCAGGGGATTTGGCAGGGATTGTTAGAGTCTTACAGGTTTTTGCTATATACACACAGACACTTGTATGCACAAGTATTTTGGCTCCCTTTATTCTTTTTTATGGAACAGTGAATTTCAGATCCTGACATGATTTAGCACAGGGAGATTGAGTCAGGCACAGTATGCCAGTGTAATCTATAGCTTATAGTACTGGTAAGTTGTCATGTCGTATTGAAGGCGTACATTTCTTGATAGTATAGTTCCACCTCACCAGATATATAAACATTAAAGGGAATTAGTTTATACCTCACAAACCAGGCAAAACATGGTGTGGAAGTGAGGATAGCATCTCCTTCGCATCAGCCAGGAGTTGGACGAGCACATGACTGTCACTGCAGGGAAGCAACTGGGGAGTCTTCCATGGCTTTCAGTTTAAAATGTTATCACTTACCAAAAGCTGCTGGAAGAGCTTCTGGCTGTCATATAACAATTGGCTCACTGTTCTTGACATTGATGTAATCTTGTAGAGATGCTAAAGATACTACAAGAGTGACTAGTTAAGGAAGATGGGGCTCCTGCATCTTCTAAAGCAGCAATTAAATCAAGGCCCAAGCACTTCTGAAATGGGCATTTCAGTCATAAATGTATGCCTGCATCATGCAAACAGAAGTGGAGGCTCCTAAGGAAAATGGGCTGACACAGCTGTATCTGCTGCCCATCTTCCCCTTGATGACTTTTGACCAGTTTGAAGCAAATCTGAAAGCACTGGCACTGGTAAAGGAGAGCATGAGCATGTCATTTCACACTTTCCTGGGATTCAACCACACAAACACAGTGGAAGACCCAACAAACACCTGGAGTTCACTGACTTCAGGTCATACCCTTTGACAACACATATACTTCTTAAAAGTAACTGAACATAGGAATCTCATTAGACAAAATTTAGGCAGTTTTACTCAATTGCTTATTACCTTAACAATTCTTCCCTTATGAGCCTTGCTGCCTTTCACTAGTACCTTCATTCTCCTCTTCAGAAACTCCACTTTTGAGAGTCTGCAATTGTTCCTAGATACCTCTATAAAGGATGCTATGTTTGTGCCCTTCATTGTAAAAGTATTCATAGATTGAGAAAAAAGAGAAAGAAAAAAGCTAGTCCCAATCTAGACTTTTTAGGTATGGACAAGAAAGGTAGAAAAGAACTCCTTGTCAGAGAAATATCTTGGAGATGTAAATACTTCCCCTGGATAAGAAGAGTATTCTCAAATACAAATGTATCTTAATCATCTCCCTCTTCAGCTCCAAGAAGCTAGTCCCTGTCATTCCTCCTAATGCTTGTGTCACCATTGACTTTCATTCCTTTCTATTTCATCGTGTTTTTGCAAGTCAGTAGCATACCAATCATAAAAAGAAAGTGTTTAATATTTCCCATTCATGTCCTCTCATGGAGGATGCGATCCTGCTGGGACCTGGCCATTTCAGCTCCAGTTCCAATCACTGCAGCATTACTGTATAAAGCAGAGAGCATCACCAAACCATCTCCATCTCTCTGCCATTCATATTCAGGGCTTCTCAAAAACGTCCACGGAGTTGACACTCAATTCTAGTCTACATCTCACTACAATCTACCAGTACTGAAAAGGCTGATATCCCCTTTGTTCTCTCGTTAAAAAAAAACAACACACATCTTGAAGGCAAATATTTCACAATACAACACGGCTACAGTTAGTAAATTCATATTTAGTTTCCTAAATTAGTAAGCACTCAGGTTTTAAATATTAAGTGCTCAGCTGTTAGAGAGAACATTTAACTGCTTAACTTTAGTCACTTGTTTATTAAAATCTTAGTTTTGGCTCTCACATATTTCACTTACACAAACATTGTAACTTACTCAGCACAGAATGGCTCTAATATCTTCATACCACTCTGTGTAACAGATCCTCTACATTGCCTTTCCATCCAACATTCAGGATTCAGGCACTATCATCCAGCATACAAAGGAAAAAAGCCCCTTGACACTTCTGAAATGCTTTTAAATTATAATTTATTTTAATTAACATCTGCTATTTAACAAAAGTTTCACTGTAAGCACATATTCTAAATGTTCTATGCTTAATCTATGACTAAATTCTGTTTGACTTTTTTTTTAATGTTCTACATCAGAGTCCTTGCAGATTTTAAAGATTAAAACTCTGTTGGGGCTCAGAGATACTAACATCTATTTCCCTGAGTTGGCACTGACAGAGTTGAACATACCTTCTTGCAACAGAAAGTGCAGTATGTGGCCTTTTTTGCATGTTTATTTTTAAGGCAGCTACAGTATAAAAGATTCATTTTGGCAGTCATGTTATCTTCATTTTTACCATGGTGGTTAACAAATAATCTGCATTTCCAGCAAGTAAACTCCTCCAAGTTTTTAGAATTGTTTTCATACTTATCACAGTACTTCTAAATATTGCTGTACTAGATAAAGATTTGTGAGCTACTGTGTTTAGCAGCTCCCTTCCAAGTGACTTACACATCTCTTACCAATAGCCACACAGAAGCAAAAGCTCAGAAATAATGAATACTCTGTGCAGTGGCTTTTTTGCCAGCCATGGGCCTCTCAGAACTGTACAATTTCCCCAGTGACTGCACTGTCATTATAATAGGTAATAATTAGATTTATCTTTTATATAATTTGTAACAACTTATAGTATTATATGTGCATTTATGTAGCCTCATTACTGCCAGGAGTCCTCTTTAACTGACATGATAAGTAAATAAAGTAGAAATTACACACCAACAGGAACCTGGAATATGTTGTTTTACTGTATGTCTGAGAGCTCCCTTTAGCAAAGCTAATCTGTGCAGCAGTTACCATTATTTCTACCTCAGTGATCACCTCCTAATTGCTGTGTTATTGCTTGTGAAGAAAATATAGTATTAAAGTCCACAACTTATGACTTGTTGCACATCTATATATGGAAGGAAAAAATCTTCTCATTTCATCCGACCTAATAGGTTTTGAACAGGATGATCAGCTGAGGCTGTTTTGCTCTTGCAGATCTGTTCATTACCTTTTCATGTCAGTGGCTCCTTCTAACACTCAAGATGCATTCATAATTTATTCAGAAACCTGAAAATACTACTAAATCAAATCTACTTAATTCTCTGAATCAGCTCAGGCCTATTTTGGTACCAATTTGTAATGAACAACAATTATAAGCCCGAAGGAATCAGTATTCCTTTATAGTTGCTAATTTTTATACCAAATTATTGGTCCACTGCCAGATAATGATCCATATAGCATTAGAACTGTGTATTAATATTATCTTTACAAATGCAATAATCATCAGTGGAGGATAAAGTTTTGATGGACTTCTCTTGTGTGCTAGTGAAAGCTCTACATTGTTGGGAAAAAAGTCAGCATTAGCACTTTGTTCAGATGGGACTGCTAAGAACAGGGTGACCTTCAAAATTTGGCAACATAATCAAAACAGAAAACAGCAGCCACTGAAATTAACATGGAAAATAACTTCAGGATTTTTTCATGATAGAAGTACTGAGATGCCACAGGTGTCAGAAAGCACGGCTTATGAAGCAATTTTAGGAAACAACAAAACATTCTGCATTCTTCTAGTAAAAGTAATAACGATGAGACTTATCTCTTTCATTGAGTAAGCAAACACTCAATAATTCCTGAAAAGACTATCAGCTTTCATTCAGTCATGGCCAGATTATACTATTTTTGGCTGTTTTCAATACTGAATGCTACTTACTTTTACAGGATGTCTGGGGTAAAACATATGAATTGTTTCAAGAACTGCATTCCATAGATTCTACCTGGGAACAATACTGCGCGCTAATCCTAAGAATAAATATTTGCCATTTTTTAAGTTGTAGTAATATACAGACAAGATGTGGCTGCATCAGAAAAAAAGCCAAAACTCAACTCTTGTAACCTAGGGTGGCTTCTGCAAAAAACAGAGAGTTTTGGAAGGTAAGAAGAATGGAGCCTAACAGACATTTCAAACAGAACACTGACATGTTGACTGTGTAAATAATGGCAGGGTTTCAGTACACTGAGAAACCGTTTACATTTATATTGTTTATGTTCCTTGCTAAAGATCTCACTTCCTGGATTTGACTCCTGACTAGTATATATCATTCCCAAGTAGCCCACATCACAACACACATGAAGCTGAGCAGATGCTTTTATTTGTTTTTACTATCAAGACCACTGAGAACTGTGCAAACTAAAAAGCCACTCAAGAGCTGAATTTCCACTTAAAGCCCTGTTTTTTTCAAAACTATATGATTTGTTTATATATATTTATACTGTTTTATTTATATTTACATATTTGTCACCTATAGAGACCAGCCATAGGATGCCCACAGGCAAAAGCCATTCAGATTAAACTACTAGAACGCATACCTTCCAATGCACAGAAGACCTAGAGATCCTTTAATAGCATCCCTCTATAACACTTGGACATCTAATTGTCATGGTCTATGAAGACAGTTAGGATTCAGGGGGAGGTTTAAAAACTCCACTAGGTGCCTCTACATCTTCAGGAGTTTAAATACCTTTAAAAATTTGCCATAAGGCCCTCAGCAGGTAGCTTCAGCAGCCTCGTATGTTCTTTGGAACAGGCAGAGAGAGAGACAAATAATGCTATGTTTTGATCAGAGCAGGAGCATCTTGTGCATTCTTTTCACTTTTACATGCAGAAGTTGATGACAGAGTCAGATATTTCTTTGATTCAAAGCTGTTTATTTTCATATATATATGTTCTGTTCCCCTGAACACAGTGGGAAAACAGCACTTTCTCACTGCAGTATGCTGCTTTTTTCTAGCCTGTACTGAAGGGCTTCCTTCTAGCTTTATTTCAGGGTCATCTTACAAGTGTTTTCATTTTCCTTCCCATGTCTGCTCTTTCCTTCACCGCAGCACTCAAATGTCCTCTTCCTCCTCCCCTACAAGGATAAATTTTCCAATTTCTGCCTTTGCATATGCTCCACAATGAAACTCCACACAGCTCAGCTCCTTTCTGGTCTAACCTTAGCTTAGACTTGCAAGGTTATCTCAGCCATCTTACTACATAGAACTTTAATGGCTTCTTATGTTTATCCTAAATGAATGGCAGCTCTTACATGTAGTAGCTTTCATCAACTCCCCACATAATATACTGAGCAAAAGGTAACCTAGACTTCACCTAAGGGTATAGGTTGTGCTACCTTTTAAAGATCATATCATCTTCTAAACAGCTTCAAACCCAACACACTAAAGATTTCACTATCCGATTCACATTTCAAACTATGTTTTAACAAAAAGCATGTTATAAAAACGCATGCGTTAGCATTTTAGACAATTGTTGCGGACTGAGATAGATAAAGCCACGACCCACACCCCCACCTCGGGGGATCGAGGGCTGAGGACCACTCCCCGTCACACTCACAAACAACGCTCAGGAATCAATAGATTTATTAATGGTACTGAGGGTTTGGCAAGTCCGATATCACCTAACACACAAGGTCTATCTCTCTTTCCAGACGTCTGGGAAGACCTCAATTTAAAGAAGAATTGAAGTTTTCAGAAATGCCTAATGACCAAATATGGCAAGAAAGCAACTTTTTATTTCCAAAGTAACTTAGCCCTTCTCTACACTTCAGATGCAAAAACATCTGGTACATTTGTATGGAGACTCTCACCTCAAAAGAGTGTGGTCTGGAGACTTTTAAGTGAGCTAGAACAGACCCAGAAGAAAATACTGCATGGCAGCACTGGCCCTGAGTTACAGTGATCTAGCTTGCTGTTTAAATCCAGGCTAGTGCACCTGCAGAACACCACAGTGCTTTTCAAGAACATTGAAGCCCAGGAAGTTCAGCAAAATGTCCATGGAAGCATCTAGATGTTCCCACAGACACATAATAACTTAAGCGCCATTAAATTTTGGCTACTATGTGGCTAATGACAATGTTTACAGAACCGTGTGTTAAGCTACAGACAGACTCCTAGAAAAAGTCTCCTGAAATGTTCAAACAAATTAGTCACAAGTTGAAGTGATTTCTGTGGATGAAAACCTCACCAGGCAAAGTTACAAATGGCAGTTCAGCTAGAGCTGGAAATGTGGTACTGGCAATAAGGAAAGAGGAAATGCAGGGAGAGTAAACGCATTGATGCAAATGCAAACAAATACAGGAGTTATTGAGAAAAAGGAAGGGGACAAAGGTTGTATTTACAATAGAACAACAGGACTGACCGTGTGGGTCAAGGAGTTAAACGCAGGTACATTGCAGCATTCACATGCAAATCAATTCCAAAAGAGATCAGTTTAAATGAGAAGTATAATCAGGAAGGGAGGAACCCTCTCATTCTACCATAAACATCTCCCTATTTCACTGAAGCGTAAACACGGAATAAAGAAGGGGGGGGTTCAGTGAAAAGATCATTATTCATCAGCCCTATGGATAGTACAGTATATATAACCCCTGAGATTCATACAGGCACCTGCCTCCAGATTGGCTGCATAAGGGACAATTTATCATAACTGAACATGTAGGAGTGGGGGAGGACACAGTGGTCATTGCCTGCACTGGAATTTATGATGGGAAAAAAAGTTAATTAAGTTCTGTGGTCAGTGCTTAAGGGAAAAAATAGAAGAGCTCCCAAATGCAATTCCTTCCTGGAACAGATATTTTGGCAGAACTTGCTAATTACTATATAAAACTGTTAATTTAGCAAGAGAGAACTAATTTTCTTGCTGTAAGTTTTCAGGGAAAAATGCAGAAACAAAACAGTTTTATCATCTGGCCTTTTGTTGTCAAAAAGGAAAGTACACCTGGCATACTCTGTAGTTACTAACATCATTACAGCACAGCACCTAACTGAGTGGCAGAGTTGAGTAATAGCAGGGAGTGGAAAGTAAGACGCTTCTCAAACCAGTGGGAAAGGAACTAGTTCAAGGAAAAATTCGAGGAAACTGCATGTGCCACCACATTTGGCTAAATTAGAAGAACTACAAATGGTAATGTAGTAATTCAGTGCAAAACATCAAACGACTAACATGGCCCTTATTGCTTTGCGGTATATGACCTGGCATTTCTGGGTTTGGCCAACCAAGTTTTATGTTGCATTCTTAGATATTCTTTTATTTATATATAAAACCAAAGGGATAAATAATCCTGTTAAGGGCAGAAACCCTCAGGACAAGACAGTTATCAAGTACAGTAATTTATTAACATCTGCTCCAGCCACCTGACCTGGACTATGTAAAAGATTCCCAGTTTAAGAGACTGAATGTGCCTCCAGTTCTGAAGCCAACTCTAGGACACTTGATTCCATATGGGCATGAAACATATTGTGAAGATCTGCATTCACACTCTCCAGAAATACAGACCAGAGCTTTTGCTTGTGATAGAGTATGGGCCAATAGCAAGTAGCAGGAGTGTTTCTGGTAATTTTCCATGCTATTTATGACCCTGTTATTCATCTGCAGTTCCTTCGTGGAGCTGCATTTCCCTTGAAAAAGAAGCTGATCATATACCAAACCCACTACCATGATACCAATGCCAAGAACTGGTATTCAGCAGTGAATTAGCATAAGGCAGGAAACAAATTGGAAAGAAAATACAAGTAAAACCCAGCACACAATCACTGTAAGAAAAATTTGTAAGCCAGTTCTGACTATCTATAGCTATCACATTCATACAAAATAATACAGTGGTCAAAAAGATCTGAGAACAGGGAAGTCTTGGATAAGTTAGGCTGTGGAACAGATACATGAAATTAAGAGGGAGTTCTGCAAATTTAGAGCAGATATCTGAAAGCAGGTTCTAAAACACAGCAAAATGCTCTTTGCTTCACAAATATGTCCTCAAATGCAAAAGAATCCACTCTCTGGTCAGCCAGAATATCTTTAAAAGCTACAGCATGACAGTTTACTTCAGATAGCTCATTTCAGTAACAAATACTGTTATGCAGCTTCTCAAGAAAGGCATCATAAAAAAAGAGCCATTGTTTTATAAAAGGAGAGCAAACGTAGTTTTTGCTGTGTTCTGGCAAAAAATCTTCCCTGGACAATCATGATAGATTCTTTCAACTTAATGAAAACACAAAATCAACCAAAAAAATGTTTGCAAAAATATCATAATATGTGAATGTGAGCATGTAAAAGTACATCCCTTGAGGCTGGGGTGCAAAGGGAGGGAGAGGATAGACTTCTGTTCAACTTTAACGCATAAATAAGTTTTAACTTTGAAAAAAATAAACCACAAAGTACAAAATAACAAATTGAATTACAGCTGAAGCAAACATTCAGTTGTAGTGGGTTTAGTAAAGGAGAGGAATCATTTTTGTTTGTTCACTTTTTAAGCCTTTAATCCTTTTCAAATTAAGGCTTTTTCCAGAAACACCAAAATTCAGTGGGCAAGAACACTTGGTATCCTCAAGTATGCAGTTTTACAGTGAAACATTTCATTAAAAAAAAAAAAAAAAAGGCATTTCTGCTTAGGATTTCAGGATGTATAATACCACTATTAGTATAAAACTTCAGTCAATCGCATCATTTTATGTGAATAATTAAGTCCGAATTACATGGAAAAGCTATATGCACATTTAGTGATAGGATTTTGTCCTCTACTTTATTTTTATTATCCAAAGTAGAAAAAACAGAATTTGTTTCTTAATTTTAATGCATGTCCATGCCTTAAACTATATTTTTTCCTTGACTTTCAACAACTACAGTATATGAAACCAAAATATATTCTCCTTTATACATATTTTATAATTTGTTTCAAGTTGCATCTTAAAAGGTATTTAACTTTTTCTCTTGCATCCTTATTTTAGTTAATGGCAGTAGAAAAGTCCCCATCCTTGATCTAGAATTGTTTAGTAAGAAGGAGTCAGGGCTAGAGGCACATGAAAACATGTCAATCGGATGTAATTGCTCTCTAAAAGAGACCCTATCAAACTGAAGAACAAGAACTAACACTAAACACATGGATTCACTGCAGCACCTAATCTACTAATGAGCTCAGCTTGTTATTTTCAGATTCACTATTCAAAAAATTCAACATAAGAAACATGACAGCAAAGGACAACATTGCTTAAATAGTTTTAGATAATATATATTACAGTAACATCACCTGTAGTTAAGGTTGCCCAGTACCTCCCATGACAGTTCCCTTGCCACTAAGTCCAGCTTCAAGTGCTTGGGCTGAAATTTTCTATACAAAGTGTCTTCCTCTGACTAATATATTTATTATTTCTTTCATTAGCTTGATGATTTTTGTTATTATTTTATCATCACAGGAGAATGAGTGACGTTAAGGAAAGCAGGAAAATAAAGTGAAATGTGGTTTCATCACAACATCACAGCAGGTAGAGAAGCCAACTTTTACCCTGGAGGTGACTGGTTGCATTCTTGGCACTGCTCCTCCTCTCAGTATAGAATTACCACGTCTGCTCTGCTTCTGGACCTGGATGGACAATAAAGCTGGCCCATCCAGTCCTGTGTTCAAGAGCCCAGGCAGGCACAGTTCAGTCAAAGATGTACACTGAGTCAACCTCTTTCCTTTCTGTGTTACCTGTACACTAACCTGTTTTACCCCACAATTCACAAATCTCCACATTTGTCTGCTGTCTAAAAAAAAATCTTTCATCATTCACGAAGCATATGCCTAGTTCTGTGTTGGCCACACACTACTCTTAACACTCAACCATCCCTGACTGCAAACGTTTATGCAGTTGATTTAAAGAAAGGTTCCTAGTGCTGAAATCTGAGAGTATCAATTAGTATGCCAAAATTAACATGTATTGAGATCAACAGGAAGGGATGCTAACATTCTAATATCCACAGCTGCTTCAGACTGCAAACTGAATGCCCAGTAGCACTAGAGAGTATTAAGCATGCTCCTGGTATACACCTACTGGTTTATTTTCATTCAGAAAAATGTAATTCCTATGAACCACAGCAGAAAAAAAAAATGGCCTCTTACTCAAAACTCCCGCTTTAACGAAGGATCTTGGAAGTTCCTTTGTGAGCTTGGATGTGGATTTAATGAGTAAACACATGAATTTGGAAAGCAAATATTAAAAAAGGAGATGGATTATTTAATGGGAAGAGTACTATTGGTAAGACATCGATACACAGACTGGAAATCAGAAGTTGCCTGGAATTTTCAGGAGCCGGGTCTTGCTCACATCATTATGTTAAATTAATCAGATCAGAGATTCAGAAAGACACTTTTCCTCCCACCTTCCTGGCAAAAACATAGGTTCACATGAGGCACAGTCCATTTTTCTAGTAATTTGGCCACTTTAACGCATTTGAATCATTAAGGGTAGTGAAAAGGCCTTTAACCTCTTCTACTTTTTTCTTGGGAATTAGTTTTTGTTTAAAAGGCCCCAAGTCCAACAGAAGGTGAGGGGGAGTTTTTGTGACTTGTACTAAATAGTCTTGGGTACCACAAGGATGTCCTCTTAACTTGTTCTGGATTTCCTAGCTTTAACAATCTGTGACTGCACTAACAGCCCAACTGGCTGTAAAGAGTGTGCCCTTTGTGTTCTAGATGTCCAATTTCTAGTTCTGAGATGTGCTAAAAACTTCTACACCTGACCAAAATCAAGAGGAAATCTACCAGAGAACATACAGATTATCACATAGTCCGCTAAGCATCCTTAGTATCTCAGACAAGATACCTGGGTAAGTAAGTCTATAACAATAATTCTGTGGCTTAGTGCTCTCTTTATAAAATGGACATAAAATTTCCCCCTTTCAAAGGTATAATGAAAATTAATGTAAAAATATTTGAGAAGCATTTTATAATGATAGTGCTGAGCAACCTAGAGAAGCCTATGTGGAAGTGAAAATTTCTCTAATTAGAGGAGAATATGAATATTTACCAGATAATATGAGTTAGGGCCACACGTGAAACAACAAAAAGCTAAAATTCTGAACTCAGAGAACATAACCCATCTGTGCAGTGAGTGAAGCCATCGTCCTGTAGGAAAAAAACCAGCATGTGATCCAGTAATTAAAGACTGTTCATGAAACATAGCCTCAAAGCAGGCAAACTCTTTTAAAGGAGCAACCTTAATGCTGGCATTTGCTGACTTGAAAGTTTCAATTTGCAACCTTAACATTCTCAAGATTTTTTAAAGACATGTAATTTAGGCCCACTTAGAATGAGGGCATTCATATATTACATTAATATTTTCTAAAAATTCTTTAGAATTTACTGGGAAAGAGTGCTCATTCTCCTTCCATCCAAGAAATAAGGCTTTAACAATTATACATCTATAAGGACTGCTTTAAGGAATTATGCAGTTCAAACTTCTTGGTTTATGTTTTGTGGTGCAAAGAACAGGCTGTTTTATGTTTGCAGAAAACAAAGGAAATCAGGAGAAAAAATGAGAAAGCTTTTCTTCTTTCTTGACAACATGCTTCTATTATGACCCAGAGACTCTCTAATATTCATCCCTAATCCCTTGTCATCCTCCTGTAAATGCTAAAAAGTGCTACAATTTGCATCAGCTTGTGTGCTAGACATTTTTATATGAATGCTATCTCACTGAGGATGCTAGACCCTCAGTTTGTAATCTCAGTGGAATGTGTAAAGGACAACCCAATAGAATACTGTGTAAGGGCATGGAGCATAAACTAGGGCGTCTCCTTGTAAAATCTAACCAGTATATGCAGTTGTTAAACAACACACCATAAGTGGGCTTGTGTTGGGAATTTAGACAAATGCACAGACTTCAGTCTCTTGAAGACTGGCCATGCCATCAAGCACAGATACACCCTGCACAAGAGAGCTTGTTTTCTCTCAGCTCCGGTTCACACAAGGCTCATTTGCTAGATCTGAAATGTGCGTTTGTAATAGCAGTCATGTCACAAGTTAAGTCTATGCGAAACTCAGTTTGCCTCTCCTCATTTTCTTCAGCAACCAAGCCCTCTGAACCTTTGCATCTTCTGAGATCTGGAGGTCTCTTAACACTTCTTCTCTCTTCAGCCTGTTCACACAGAAATTCTATAGTTTCTCTGTACTCGCTACACATCTGTCAGTGGTGTGTTTTGAAAATCACCAGGTACAAATCACCATTAGCTGATGAAAAGTATGACTGAGACCTAAACTGGCACTCATGAAAGTCAGTTGTCATGGGATTAGCTTTCCATATGAACCCTTCCACAACGCACAGGCTACTATACCATCACTCAAAATACTCTATTACTTTGCAGGGCATGCAACAAGCAGAAAGCCAGAAGTAATTTAGGCTTCTTACTAGTTTAGTATCATTCCTAAGGCAAATAATCATTCCTTAGGACACCCGGTAATTTACAGAAGTTAGAAGATGAAATGTCCTTCTAGGCAGGTTATGTCACACAGTGGACAACTCCGTGTTCTTGCACTTTCCTCTTAGAAATATGACTCTTGCTGGAAATCATACCGGGTAATATTTTTAACCTCCCCTAAATACTTTGGAAATGGGAATCTAGGGAACTGGTTCCATAATTTGAACCTAGGCATCCACTTCAGTGATTAAGCTAAGCAATTTTCCTGAACAAGGCCAATCAGAACTCTTTAGAGTTAATAAAATTAGTCTTTTGAGTGTAACATAGAAAAAACTGATTATCAAGCAAATAATTATATGGTTCAGCATTCAGGCAGAGATCAGAGATGTCTTTGCTGTAACAATGTTGTACCATCCCATTTGAGTCCAGGAAAAGTGTAAGGAAGCTCAAATATTAGTATGACTCTATTTTAGTGCAGAACTATACAAAACACCCACTTTTACCAGAAGAGAAACATAGCAAGATAAATCAAAAGCTGATACAAGATAGGTTATATTCTTCAGGTACATAGAAAGCTGTGGGGTGGAAATTAGCATTTATTTCATGTCTTATTTACTCCTAAGATCCAGATCTCTCAAGCATCCTGTTGTATAATCTTTCATCTTCAACTACATGAACCTGCATGACAATTACAGTTGGTCATCAGATGTAAGAGTCCCCAAGCCAGGCACGTCTGGCATCTGGGGTTAGAGGGTGGGAGAAATGCTGAAGCACTATGTAGCCCTTGAAGTCATCTGCACTCTACACACAACTTCACGGTAAAAGGTGCCTCATTTTCCAGGCTGTCCTGAGCAACAGCCTAATATCTACCAGACTACAACAAAAATATCATGGAGTCCACTTTCCAAATATGAGAACATAATTGGTTTTAGAGACCAGCAGGTCTTTGAGACCCCATTGCAGAATTTATGCTCTCCTTTATTACCAATTTGCTTCTAAAGATTTGCTTCTAAATTTCTATAGGGTCACAAAAACCACACACAACCTTATTCCACAGTCTGACACATTCTAGATAATAACTTTATACAAGCAACAGATGTGATTTAATAGAAGTCAACTGCCTGCTGTTCCATTCAGGGATTGGAGGGTTTGAAAATAACTTCACAGAAAGAGGGGCGGGGAGGATGCAGAGACAGACAAAGCTTTTGTTGTCTGACTGCTGCATAATATGCTATCATTTAAATACATTTAAGCTAGTCATCTTCTGCTTGGGGAATTCACAGTGACTGAGTTCCAGTTCATTACTTTGAGGGCTATGGTGCTACTGTCAAGGCCTCAAAACTAGTAAGATGGCCTAACCCCCAGGTTAGAGAGGCTACAATAGCAGAAAGGCAATTACACTGTAGGAAAAATGTCGTTCACTAATCAGCTAGCAATCAATTACTAAGAAGATAAGATAACCCTATCCCCACTCAAGCTCTTCAGTATTAATAGTGCCATCATGTAATTACTTTAGGCATGGGCAGGTGCATGAAAGGACAGACTCTATAGTACACTGCAGCTAAGATTAATGAGTTCTGTCAATTTGCCCAGCAGACATCTGATTCTTCAGCTTTATGTAGCCACTAGTTTTACACAAGCCTCAGGGCTTTTTTTGCTGAAAAAATCAACTACTAATTTAAATACATCCAAAAAGCTTACATCTTAAAAAAAAAACACCCGAATTTTACAAGTAAGACTTCATCGAAAAGATTCCTAATAGGAATATTAATACAGCATGTTTTCCCATTTCAGTTATTCTTTATTTTAGTCAGAGTAATGAGTGAAACACAAGGTCCTACAAGCATATGATACCGTGTAGAAAAACTGACAGCACACAATCCTGCAATCCAACACCCTGAATTTCACTCACACAACCAATTCCAGCAAGTAAAAAAAAAAAAAAAAGAGAGAGAAAAAGAAATGTTTCAGTAAATAAGTCATTGCTCAGAACCCAAGACAAAGCAAACACAGAAGCACTTTGCTGCTAAGCCAGCAAACACGCTGAATGAGCACAGCTGCCAAAAGCAGAATCATTCTCTGTGACAAGCTACAGCCTACAAAGTTAAGTCAGGGATACGTAGGCCTCTGGGTCAAGAAAGAAATGGCTTCAAACAGAATTTCTATCTGAAAAGCAGTTACTTTTTCCTTAAAGTTACATCTACTGTAGTCAGCACCCAAGCCCATTTTTAAAAAGAAAGAGTTCTCAAATGAAATATGACCCATTTTTAGAAACATCTTCCCCATTTGGGATGTGCATTAATGACTCCTATCCCCAGGAAAATATTACCTATTCAGGATTTTAAGAGATCTTCACTCTTACTAAAACCCTGTTTCAAGAAGGTACTTAAACACTCGCTTAAATCTTTGAAAAATAATCCAAGATATTTAAAGTCATTTAGCTGCTTAAACATGCAGACAGTCTCTCAAAGATCCTCTTAGGCATCTCTCTGAAAGTTTAGGCTCTTAAATACCTTCGGGAATCTGGCTCAAAGTGCTTGGCTGTACGTACACGTAACAGTCATGAAAGTATACATCTCCATTTCTATTTCTAAGTACAATTCTTCAATAACAATAAAATTTTAAAAAGGGGTTGGACTCAAAATCAAAAATTCAAGTACCACAGCTAAGGAAGTTACCGTTTATCAGCCAAATTTCATGAACTGATCCCATGCAAGGTCCATTTCCTGCAATTGCAGAAACTTAAAGTGCAAAAGGCCACAGCAACCATGATAAAGGTAGTAAGCATTCACTTTTTTTGCTCCCACTGACTAGGGCTGAGTTTGACCCTAAAACACCAGTGCAGCTTCTGCAGCATCAAAGTATCAAATTCACAGGCCTGGAAACAATGGAGGTTTTTTTTATTTTTCAAAGTATTTCTTGCAAAAATTTAAGACCTTAAACACAGGCCTAAGCAAAAAAACACACAAAAAAAAAAGTTCTTAAAGCTTTTCTGTGACAGGTACAAGAACTGACTTATTTATTTTTCTCCAAATTCAATGTCATCCTGTTTGCTCCTTTTCTGTGACTTCCATTTGATTATGGAAAACAGCTAGCAGCATCTATTTTTTTAACTTTCATTTAATGTCACAACTGACCACCCATGAAATCATTCTCAAGACTACATTTATTGGATATTAGATTCTGCTAATTAATTCTCTGGATTAATTTCTTCTGAAGTAATGTTATCAATTGTTTCCAGTAAAGAAAAAAACAGCCCAGCAGTAACTTGATTTTCACATAAATGGATTAAACCTACACAGATGCAGTGGCTGAAGATATCATTGATCCATGTTCATTGGCTGCTGCTGCTGTTTCAATTGTTATTTGATATGGTAAAGGACAATAGAGTGGGAAATGGTTTTGATCTGAAGCAACTGTTTCTAAGAAGATACCAGCAACTCTCTCGCAATACGTAATGTACAAAATGTATTCTATGCACTGAAAAGCACTAATCCCTAAAATTATAACTATTTCTGAAATGCGCAGTTTATGGTTTGATCCTGAAAGATGCTCAAGTTCACAGAAGACATTTGAATTTAAGCCACTCAGTATGCAATAACAATGTGTGGGAATTACTAGGGGGAGGAACTATGCTACAAATTGAAAAGAGGCAAAAAATATGACGTGTCCTTGAAACTATGAACTGGATATCATCAGTTAATGATTTAACATAGAAAGGCAAAGACTGCTGTACTAGTCAGCATTAAATATGTTAAGGAGAAACCTTCAAAGACATAATGAAAACTTAGGAATACATCTCTTTTTGAAAGCCACCAGCAAATCATCACCAAACTTTTTTTTCTACATCTGAAAATACACTCTTTTCAATCTCTTGCAATGGTACTCCTGGAAATCCTGTTTTGGCATGTTGTATTCATTATGTGCTGACTGCTGTCCAGTGGTGTAAGACCCAGAAGTCCACTTTTGAACATTATTCTTTCTTGACTCTCCAGTTTTGATCACAAAACAAAACTGAGCAATTTAAGGGTTGCTTCAATTCATGTCAGCTGGCAAGAGGTGCAAAGGACATCAGAGGAGCTATTCCTTTCAACTTGTCCAATGTGGGAAATGAACTGGGCAGGAAGAAGTACTGACCTTTCTATTTAGGTTCTGCTCTTGTGCTCTCTCTCTACCAGCATGAACCATTACTGACAGAGTAGGCAGTTTTTAGCATGAAGGTGCAGGAAATTAAAGTTCAAGAAAAGAAGAAATGAAAACTGAATGGAAAAAAAAATCTCCAAAGGTTTTTGAAGTTACCACTGAATCCAGATGAACAGGATTTCATGTCATTGAATGTTATGTTTGATAGCAGGGATTCCTATCTTTACTTCAGTCAGCTACCGTCATGAGCAGCAAGAAATAGGGAGCAGATAAAGTGCTATCGTTTCCTCTCTCATCTTACCTCAAAACTTTCTGCTGCACAACCTCACTCCCTTCAACACATGATGCCAACACATGCCATTAGCTAGCTGTGCAGATTTAAGGCCTCAGGGCCTACCCCTACCTAACCTTACCTTTCCATACCAGTCTAGGCCATACAAATTAATTCCAGATATACAGGTCTCATTTCTTGCCAGGTTACTGCAGGTGTTGTCAACACAGCAGAACATGCATAGCAGATAGAAGGCTGTACCTCAGCTGCTTATGTCAACAAGGTGTTGTACAGCTGTACAATGAAGAACCAGTTCCCACATGACCTGCACTCTACAATGGGAGAAAGTATTTATACAGATGTGTTTGGACACTCAGAGAAAAATTCTCATTTATTTTCCATGTCTCATTCCCACTGGCTGCTGGAGACAAATTGGATTCACTACACAGCATTTCTGTCACATCAGAAAGCAACCCTTAGTTGTGCTTTAAAGGATCTACCTGGCCTTATCTGGCCTGCACCTGCAAAACTCTTGCATCTGTCTTGAAACATTTTGCCCCGTCTTTGCTGAAAGTTTTATGAACAAATCTAACATTAAAATGCATTGCCTCTGCATCTCATACAGACTCTGGGCAATATAAAACAACCATTCTTTGTTCTTTTTATTTACCACAATTTTAGTAGAAACACAGTTTTCCACTGCAGAATCTTCTGAAGCTGCATAGAATTGCAACTTGAATAATGAAACTTTGAAACTTGAATAATGAAACTTTGAAACTTGGTATAAATTCAGATAATTCCTACTGTTCTTATTAATAATAAATTACTAAATATTTAAAATATTTTCATACCCATAATATTTACAGCCAGAGGGATTTTCACATACTGTATCTTTCATTCTCAGTAATTCATTAAGAAAATATTATGATACAAAGAGAAATCTGCCTGGACATTTTAAGTATTCACATTTCTTGTTTATTAAAACTTTTTAAACTGTCAGTGTTAATGAAAGGGTTATCACTGTAGGAAACACACAATATAATTCAAAGTAGCAAAAAAAAAAAAAAAAAACTGAAGAAGTTTCTAACTGTTTCAGCTCCTGATCAGCAGAATATCACCAACTGGTTAATATACTCAGTTCATTTGATTAATTAGCTTTATAAATTAGAGCAAATTATCCTTTTCTCTCTGTGGTATTAGCAGCTTTCTGTTTTGAACATGTACCTGCCTGTAAAAGTAGTGACTGTTTATTCAATAAGTCTGCTTCTCACATAAAAAGTCGTATCTTCAGAATCATATATATCAACTTCAGTGACCAAAATACATAAATAACCATTAAAGTACTATTTTTAGTCATGTTAGCATTGCAGAGACAGAAGCTAGAGGAAAGCAAGACAGATTCAACACATGCATTGTGAAGAAATAGTTTTAAAATGCAAATGTAAAATCAAAATTGAATCATTCTAAGAGGAAAATAATTTCCTGTACTCTTCTTATGTAAGACAGGAGATTACCTAGCTATAACTGAAAGCAGAGTTAGACCTACTGAAACTTTTATTAGTGATAATTATGCTTGAGCTAGAAAGAATCTGACTCTGAGATTCAGAGAGCTGTTGAGTTTGCTGAAGAAGCAGTTCAGAAATTCACCTTTGACATGTCATCTCTGCAAATGTAATCACCGAGAGAAATAAAAAAGTAACCTGATCCTATTGTAGCACTACATTTTTCACAGCACTATTGAAGTACACAGCAAAGGCTGAAACATTATGAAAAAAAGAAACAATCTACTCTTAGTGTACATATTTATTCTCTTACTGTGTCATCAGTCAACTTCCTTCCTGCAAACAGAAGTGAACTAATTGTTGAACAAGCATGGTGATGTTTTAGTTCATGCCTCTCCTCCTGGTTGTCCCACTATGACCAAAATATTCACAGACCTATTCTTCGCATTTATTTTTAAAACCTACTAGCACTGCAACCTCCACAGATCATGACTTGCCCTTAATGTTCATGCAGAACAAGAATGGATAATAATTTCTGATCAGCTTTTTTACCCTTTCATGGCCACACTAAAGACTCAAACAACTTGTCTAACTTGTCATAACCCACAATGTCTTTTCATCATCCATTTTTATTAAACACAGCTATATGTAAAATACTAAAGAAAAGAAATTTCACATTTTGTGGGGAGGTAGGGGGCTAACCTTTTTGTAAAAGAAGTACTGTCTTCACTCACACAATTGAGTGAGAGCAGTTACTTTCTGAATCCTTTCAGATCAGAAACAAAAGGATTTGAAGGATATTTCTTAAAACCGTATGTTATAATTAGTGCTAAAAATTACCTTTCTCATGAAGTTTGCTGTAGGGTGTACCAGACTTACTTCCTGTTAGCACAGAACACTCACTGAAGTGGACTTCCATCTAGCCAGTTCTTATCTGATCTACCTAATTTCTAAGAAACTTCCTGTTTACTGCAGGGCTGCTTTGATACTTAGGATCAGCTGTTACCATTACATGAATACTTTTCTGGGTGTCAAAGGCAAGAGATTTCATCCAGAGTATTTTCAGTAACACCTTTTCTCTTTGGTGTACAGGGTTGCTGAATTCCAAATTCAGTGTGTAACTCTTGTCTCACCTAACTTGAAGGAAGCAAACGTGGAACTGGGAAGTTTAGAACTACACCGTGTGCATTAATCGTATGTTTGTGAGCCTCAATGTGCTGGCTTTTGTCAGACAGGAACATTTTATTAAAAAAGTTACACATTACCACAAATTTTCTGTTTCATTATCATTATTTTTTTTTTCTCTGTACCCTATCAATTGCATTACCTCTATTTGGTAACCATACTGGAGTTTTCCTGAATGTATTTGCTGGTTTTTTTTTTGTTTGGTTTGGTTTAGGGGTTTTTTTTTATTTTATTTTTTTATCACTTCTTCTGGAAGTGCTCTTGAAAGGAACTATACACCACTGGAGGATCACACTGATGTAAATCTAAATAGTCTGAGAGAAATGGGTATAAGGACAAGAAAGGAGTGGCGAAGATTATAAATAGAAATCCAAAAATTCCTCTACAAATGAAATTGTATCATAGGAAAATTCATGGTGGAAGAGACCTCTAGAAGTCTCTAGCCCAAACTCCTGCTCAAAGAGGGCCCAGCTCTGGAGTCGTATCAGGTAAAAGAGGGCTTCATCTAACTTGGTGTTAAAAACTTCCATGGATGAAGACTGCACAGCCTTTCTCATACTCTGTTCCAATGCCTGACTCTACTCAAAATGAAACAGTTTTCCTTACATCCAGTCTGATTTTTTTTTTTCTTTCTTCAATTTATGCCTTTTGTTTCTCCCTGTTTATCACTCTGCAGCAGAAGAGGTGTTACAGGCAGGTGCTCTGCCTGCAAAAAGAAACCTTTCAAAGGATGGCAGAGGGCTCTGTCACCATAAATACATTTTAAATAGACTTTTTCTTGTGTGTCTGAATTTCTTGTTAGGAAAAGTCACAAACAGTCACTACTCCAGTACAATGGCTTGCACCTCCATACTGCCTTTTTTTGCCCACCAGCTGGTAACACAGGACGAGCTTAGTTTTAAGACAGCTCTTGAAAAGGGCCTGTTCTAGGTCATCTTTACTGATAGTTAACCTCATGCTCATAAAATTTTTGCAATTTTTTAATATATGTTATAGTATATAGAACTAACCTTTCCTCCCTTCCCTCCTTCCCTCCTTCCTTCCTTCCTTCCCTCCCTCCCTCCCTTCCTTTCCTTCCTTTCCTTCCTTTCCTTTCCTTCCTTTCCTTCCTTTCTTTCTCTTCTTTGTCCCTCTTCCCCAACACCTCTCTACTCTCTGCAGTTTCTGTAGATCATTACTTTCTATTAAAAGAAAACCCTTAATACTAATTACTCTGAGAGGTTTGCCAAGGCACCCTGGGGGCTCCAATTCCCAAGTCCCATTGAATTTCTGAGGGAGTGTGCCACCAAACTCTTTCAGGTTCTTTTAAAAAATGTCATGCTCAAATTAATATTGTGCAACTGGAAGTATTTGCTCCGAGTATAAAAAAAAAAAAATCCTGTTCTGCTACTTTAATTTTCTAAACGTTTCTTCTCACAGATTGACTCAATAGCTTCATGAGGGTAAATCTAAGTGGAGTAAGAATAAGCTTCTCATTCAGTCACACAGTACACTTCTGCTTGATTGGAATGGATATTGTACATAATATGTCCCTGCTGATGTTTTCTCCAGTGGGGCACATTGAATTTCATTTAAATGCCAAGGCTCAAAATCTAAAACAATGTGACTTTAACAAAAAATCTGATGAGGAATTTGATGAGAAAATGGCAAGAATTCCTGTGGCATTTGGGTAACAATTTCAAGCCTTCGTTTTAATAGAATAAACAGGATCATATTTCATTCAAATCTGGCAATGAGATGAGCTTTGGGTATTACATTGATATAAACCAATAAAGAATTTGCAAATTTGAAGCACTAATTAACAGACACAATATTAAATGAAAAAAGTTTGCTCGAGGGGCAAATATATTTTGAAGACTTTAAACTTTTATTAAAAGACAATTTTTAATAGCTTCGTCTGCATTTGACTACTTTGTTAGTTTCAAAGAGGGGGGTTCTTGTGTTTTTAAACTAGCACATTTAATATTGTTGGAATATAAATAAATAACAGTTTCACTTCTTCCTTCCTGAAATAGTAACTCAATATCATGTCACTTCAACAGAAAAGAAAAATACCTTGTAAGTTTCTAAGTTTAACCTACACAGTTTATAGCTGTGTAAGAGGATGCTAGTATTTTATTATCTACATTGAACTCCAATGCTATTTCTATTAAATTATTTTTTTAAATCTTACATTGTCAAATTGAAAACTATTCATATTCAGAACATGACTGCACTATTTTGAGAGTCCCAGTAAAAACATATAAACAAACAAACAAACAAAATTGAAATTCTGGTTTACTAGTCACATATGTAACATAGTAAGGGGATTTTCTTTACCTAATTGCAATGCTGCACATAGTAGCCTCCTTGATACTACAATATCTAAGACTTATGTATCTAAAGACTCATATTTCAGAAAATGGGAATGTGGGAATGTCAGCTATAATATTAAGGAATGAAATCTATGAGACCGACCTTCACATAGGATATTAGAGACTGTTTTTTTGAAACAAGTGGTTATTTCATCCTAAGCATAATACCACCAAAAACTGCTGATGATAAAGTCACCTGCTCTGACAACTCAGCAGCTGTGCTGCACTTAAAAGCTGTTACATATTTAATTCATTAGCAAGCAAGCTACCTTCTTGTTTCAAGAAATTAAGGATTTTTTAACTTCTGAATTTAAGGTATCGTTTCCACTTTTACACTCTATGTGATTATTGTGCACCTGTATCTAACCCTACAATGGCAGGTCCATGCTCCCTTGTACCTCGTCTTGGCTGATGCCTCCATTTTTTCTAACCACTTTCATTTTTCTTGTCTTGATACAGTTGATCGTGGTACCTTTTTTTTCTTTCTTATTTAAAGGAAAATTATGAGGTAAGTGTTCAGAAGGGTAATTGATCTGTGGTTTAGAGATAAAAGGCCTGATTTTTCCTTCTGATACTGAACGCGCATCAAAGTCAAGCTGAAGCACTTCACATGCACTGCTTAATAAAAACTTGTAGAAAACTGAATATAAAAAGTGCCATTAGCCATAAAAATAAATGGCAGGGAGTTCCGCAACCTGTTCACTGAAGATTTGTGTATCACATGGATTGAAAATTTACAAAATTTACACACAGACATGTAATACTGCACAAGTTTTATGAGCACTTGATTCACAAAATCCCACATGTAGGGTGTGTAATCTGTATGCCCATTACTCTTCACTTGAAGAATGCCCAGAGTTATTTGGGACTAGGATTCAAAATGAGACAGCCTGTATATTTTTAAAGGGCAGACATAGAAAGCCCACAGAAAAACAAATGCAAAATTTGGAAGCAGAATGAAAACTGTTTTTTCATCTCTACACCAGTGCATTTCTCAGGATTACAGGACATACCCCACCCTCAACTACTGGTAAATGTGTGAGAATTTACAAACAGAGCATCCATGCTTCCTGATGCTTATATATGAACTTTACAGCCTGTTCAAAAACCAAAGGAAGAACCATCTGTGGTATATAAAAGGCATAAAGGCACTAACTGTGAATAGGAATACGCATCCTTCATGGCAGAAGTCAGAGCAGAAGCCTGGGTCAACACTGATACAATTTGGATAGGAGAAGTACAAGATGTGTCAGAACATGTGTCATGCTGAGTGTGATCCCATATACTCCAAGACATGTGGAGAACAGGATAGTCCCCTTAACCCTCTTCTTAAAACCATGCCCACATTAGCCCATCACAACACAGTCAGTTTTATTCTGCTGCTAACACACATTGTTTATTCTCTTAGAAAAAGAATGTGCTGCAAACAAATGTTTCAGGAGCAGAGTGAAATATAAAGGCTGTTGGGTTTGCCTCCGTGCAGCTCTTCCACATAACAATGAGCTATTAGAGAAATTACCTAATCGCAAACTGAGGGAAAAGGTTTTTGGTATAGAGACTGATTACAATATGGACAAGTAAAGCAAACTGGAGTGGGACATTGCAGCACTACAGCTTCTCTGTGCTAATTCCCCCATTGTTGCCATATTACTAAGGAGTACATTATCTTAGATTAACCATGAGTTAAGAGAAATCAAGCCTGCAGTTTCCACAGTGGTGCTGTCAGTTTATGGTTTTGCTTTATGGACAGTTACTTGTTTGCCCACCCCTCTAATTACAGAATTAAATAACATATTATTTCCATATTAAAAGCTACCTACTTCATATCCTTCTGTAGTCCTCACTGCACTGTACTGGTGCATGCAATTTTCCAAGGAAATCTATCATAGCTTGGATATTTAAGATAGTTATTGAGCTGTAAGTGAAAGTATATGTGAATAAACACATTTGCACCTGTAGCTGCCACATTATAAGACACTTCTGAGGAACTAATGGAAGGACTGAAGTACATTTACTGAATCTACAATGCAATGCTGAATCACTTAAAATACTACAGGAATCAGTGAAGTATCATGAAACAGAAGAAACAATTCAGCCTGCACAATGAGGAGCTCTAACTGGCACAGGAGTAGCAATGGAATACAAGAATGCTTGTCAGTGACCACAAAAGCAAGTAAGATATTATGCTGTGCTGAGGCAGGAAGAGGGAGCAATACTTAAAATACTAGCTCATTATCCAGATAGTCCCTTTATTATCCTAGGAAACAGTGAGATGAGATAGCTCAGATAAAGCAAAATCACAGACACTATGAAATAAAAAAATAAGTTTCAACTGGGAGGAGAAAAACTAGGAACACTGAAGTACAGAAATCCAAAATCAAGCTCACTCAGACCAAGCAAAATCACACAACACAGAGCTGTGTAAACTCAGCTAAAGTGTACCTAGGCTCAAGTCAGTTCAGGAAGAGCGTGCATGGTTAACAGGAAAACTTCAACAGTACAATTGTAAGACTTAACTGTAATATATAACATTGATAACAATTTTGAATCTTTCATACTGAGTACAACTTTTTAAATCCCATCTCATTTACACAAAAAATTGAACTCTACCACAGCAGAGGAAAAACATACATTTGTGAAGCAATTTCCAACAAATATATCTGTAAATATTAGGTCTTTCCAAATTAAAGCTGCAATAAATAAGGGGGGATGACACCACCTCTATACAACAACCGCCTTTTTTTACTAAGTACACCAAGGTACCCTCCCACAGAATACACAACCTGAACTATACCAGGGAAAAACTAAATAGGCAGAAGTTTTAGAACTACAAAACAATATTTTAAAGGTAAATAAATAAACACCCTGTGGAATTTACCACTGCATGTAATGAGCTAGGTTGAGAATTTGGCAAGCATAAAAGAACAAATGGAATATTTATGCAGAGAAGGATAATTTCCAGAACTACAATAAGGTCTAGATCCGTGTCAATAGAAATATGAACATTTTATGAGAGTTGCCTGCAAGATTCAGATCTCAGATAAGACGTACCATTGTTATCCATTCTCATGTACTTTTCTGGATTAAGGAAGAGCTGTTTCCTAAACCATGTTCTATGAGTTCACGCTTTTCACTTTGATTACAGTATCTTTAGTCTGTTCTGAAAACAGTCAAACTAGATGAACCCTAACTATAGCATAAAAGGCCCAGAAAACTCCATCTCAACAATTCACCAGAGACATATCTTAGCTGAACAAAACACAGCAATTTAAATCCAGCACAATTTACTGACAACTACTGAAAACAGCACTGCTGAAACCAACCAGCCTAAGAAACAGCTGTATTTATTAGATGGGGTCACCCTTCTCTGCTTTACATCCAAACTAATAAAGTATCTACATGCTTATATTGGAAGTCTTTAATACTTCTGAACATGGTATCCCAAATAGGAACAGTCCCAAGAAAGCCACAGTGGAAAAGGACAAATGTCACCACGTATTTTTGCAAAAAAAAAAAAAAGCTTCAGGCTGTTGAAACATTTATGATTGTTCAGTAGCTATTTGTATCTGGCAAAACAAGGGCACTATGCATAATTCTTCTTTAAATATACAGCTTCAGCAAAATGCTACTCTAATTTACTCCCGCAAAGCAGCTTACTTTGAATAGGAAGGTTTTGCTGTAAAAGAATAATTTATTATATAGTAAATCATACTTTCTTAAAATTATTCATAAAATTATTCATTTCTGAAGTCTTGGCAGAGGTTTTTAAGAAATACATCTAATAAAGCAATTCAGTAGCATGGCAGTTGACCATCTTCAATAACAGTTAGGCTCTTTTCAATAGCCATTCCAATAAGAAAAGCACACTACTGGAATTATCTCATTCTAAACAGCACAAGCACGCACAGCTTCCCACAGGCAGACAGCAGGATTTGCACAAGGAGACAAAAGAATAGGCAAGTGTTCAACAAATTTTGGAGATTAAGAAAATTGTGCTTATTTTAAATTTTCAATAGCAGCAGATGAGAACCAGGTCAGACTATTCAATCACAATTCAGAAAATAAATTGCTTATTTTTCAAAAGCTTTCAGTATTAAATTAACTCTGCTTTCACTGAAGTCAGCGGGAACTGCTAACAGGTTTCAGCAAGAGAGTCCGATGAGTCTCAAGCAATTTTAGATACATGATCTTCTAACTCTGTGACTTTGGTCATTGCTCAATATAAATTACATTCAAGAACAAATGTACACGGTGTTTCTTGCCTTCTCTTCCTTTCTCCCGAAACTCACATATGAATGTCCACACAAACACAACTGAAATAAAAATTTGAAGTACTCTATCTGTATTAATCTACATTAATTTATTCTATTCAGAAAAAAAAACCAAACAAAAACAAACAAAAAGAACAACAACAACAACAACAAAACAACCATGAAGAACAGTACACCAATCTATTTCAACCACTTTGTGGGTAATCCAGCAAGCTTTATAATTATGGATTTCAGAAAGCACATCTTTTAAGCTCTGCATAGGTATCTGTCCTGCAACAATGTTCACAGTTTCACAACTTGAAATGTAATCCTTCCATAAGCCGAACAAATATGTCTGTTTTTAAAACAGGAACAGTGCTGATTAAGCTCTCTGGAAAGGTCAGCAGTTACATTTTTAGATTCCAGCACTGCTGCTGGGGTGAGACAGAATGTTTAGAATTAAGTCCCTATCATGACTGCCCACTGACTTGTCTCATGGGATAAAAAACACCTATTCTCCTCCACGTTGGGATCCACGCTCAGCTCTCTGACTTTGAAAAGACATAAATAAAATTCTACCGAAGTGTATCGCAAGGGTTTCTGAGAAAAGAAAAATGCTGTGTGTGTAACAGGTAGGCACCCCAGTGAAAAATCCAAAATAGCCATCTCCATAGGATGTTATTGCTAGAGAATGAAGCCAATGCTCTATTACAATCTCCCACAAAAAAAGTGGCTTTAAAGAAATCATGTATCTCAGGCAATCAGTATCTACTGACCACTCCAGGCAAATCTTTCATCTGCTCAATTCTTTCACAACTCACAATACTTAGAGATATGTAGAGCTCCACTCACCAAACACTCCCTAGACAGTTTTGGTGGAGTCTACATCTCAGCATGCAAGTTTCTGAGAATAGGCCTCCTCTTTTCTGTACTGTGTGGCACTTCTTGGGCAGTCTTCATGTCTCTGTCCCTTTCCCTATTACCCTCTGAAAACAGCACCACTCGGAATTGCTGCTCTTAGCATTGAGACCCATGCTAGATTACCAGACTCCCCAACAGCATACATACTGACTTTCCATGTATCCATGTCTTCTGAGTTTTGAAGTTACTCCTTCACTTATAATAGCAAAGCCAGCAAACATGGAGATTCTGACAAGATTTCCACAGAGTTCTTTCTGGGAGAGCAGAAAAGCATCGTATAAATATACAGACACACAGCCATGCACGTGCATGCACGCAAAATCGCACACACACACAAAGACATAAAAATCCATACCCATTTCCCTTTCCTGAACCTCTTTCTGGGTGCAGGTCTCATAGGTGATTCCTCTCTCTGATACAAACTGTTGAGTAGCCAACAATTTTTCTCTAACTCGTTGGAAACGTGTTTTTCCCTTTTCCTCTCCAGATCAGTTGCTTGCCCATAGCAGGCTGCACAATGTATCTCCTTCTTCATACCTTTCCAGTTAAAGTAATTTACTCCCTCACTAAAGCATCCTTCAAAATGGTTTGGTTGTTTTTTTTTTTCCTTTATAACTCCCAGCCATCTTTCCATTGGTGTCCTTAGAAGGGCCTCAAACAGTCTCCAGCACATAAATGGAAAACCAATCAGGATTCATATATTTTACACACACAGATTATGCAAGTAATTTTTCAGTAGTAATCTTCCAGTAATGCTTTATTGTTCATGGTTTCATTTGTTTACCTTTAGTTTGCACAGAAAATAGTTGAATAAAATTCAGCCCTGCAACTACACCCACACGCCCGGGTGCTGCCAGACTCCACTGTCAGACTACAGCATTCTAAGCAAAACCTCAAGTAAATGTAAGCAGTTTTCAAGTTTCTACAGGACCATCATTCGTGTGACAGAACCTTTTATGTTAACTCCCAGACACTTCTAGCAAGCATTTAACATTGATTTTGCTTACACAGGCAATATCCTGTTAAAGCCAGCAAAAGGAAGAGAATCAAAAGACCCTCTCTGCGCAGACTAATCTTTGATTAATCCTGGGTAGTTCTTCAGAGGTTAGAAACTCAGCCAAACATGTGACTTTGAAATCAGAATTGTACAACAAAATTAAAAAGAGGCATGCTATGCTAATAAGAGAAAAGAAAAGATGTTAGGAAAGATACAGTGGGTTTTTTTAAGCTCTGAAATGTCAATTCCATTTAGGATTTCAGAGGTCAATACACAATAGTATGGGGGATAAGTTTGATTTATGCCTATGATCAATTGGAGTTTAAAATGTGACAGACATTTTTTGACACTGGATATCATATTTGAGATAGGTAAATTACTCATCACATATGGATAAGTAAACTGAGGCACAGAAGTTCATGTTCTTGGCTGGAATCAACTAGTATTAAGCAATGCCTACATTAAAAAACATAAAGTACTTCACTTAGAAATGACTGTTGATGAAAATCAAGTACCTAATTATAATCAAGTAGTAACAACTTAAACTGTCACGTGAGAGTAAAAATGAGACACTGAAACCTGTAGCCTTGTTTTCTGAATCCAATATATATGAGCTTGGAGTGCTTTTCAAATTATAAACTGTCATTAAAGCATTATCTAAAATCAGGAAATACATCTTACAGTATATTATTTGCCCAGTGCAGTCATCCTATCCTATAAAATTAGGATACATCCTTATCTAAATCCTGTCATGTCGCCACGCTTTTTCACCAGTTTATGCAAAACTTCATAATGAAATCTAGCAATTCTTCAAAACTATAAAACAACGTTTATTCTTCAAACATCAACTTTCACTATGAGCCCAATTCTGTAAGGTGCTGAATGCCCTCAGCTGCCATTTGACATACACTTTGACCTAAGAACTCATAAAAATCATTACAAGATCACATTTGAGTGATAAATGTCTCAGGAATATAAAAAAATTGTTTAGGATAAATAAGAGCAAAAGGAAAAAAGCAAAAAAACACAACTGAAAATCAGTGTGGCTTCTGACACATCAGGCACTAGAACTCTCATTTCACTGCACTGATGGAAAATGGCCTAAGAAATTAAAAGAAAGACAATATGAGTCTTTCAGTTGAAAGTTCCATACTATGTAATCATTTATTTCCTTTGGAGATTGCTAGACTGACAACAAAATCTCTTAAGTTGGTAAACATTAAGGGAAAGAAAGAATGCCATTTTTTTTCTTTGACAGTTGTATAATATCTAGGCATAAAGGGATCAGTGGACACTGATATTTTTCACAACAAACTGTATGAACAGTGAAGAAGTCACATCTTTAATGAAAAGTTAAAAAAAAAAAAAAGCTATGTTATTTAGGAGTGGCACAAAGGGCAGTTCTTCTCTTACTTTGAAAAGGGTGTTTGTACACACTATAAACACGATTCATCCAACCACATTACATCACTACATGTAAGAAAACTGAGCAGGAGTCCTTCAGCAAACATGACATCAACATTTTTTCCTATTTTGGTCCTGAATGTGTCACTATCTCTACAGACCAGAATAATTAACTATTACTAACAAAGAGTGTTTACATTCTAATACAATGAAACAGAAAAGTTGCCTCAGAAAGCTTATCCATTAATAAAACCAAAGTTTAGGTTAACTAATTTTCAAGGCTAAAAGCCACCATTAGATGCCTTTTAGGCATTTCATCTGACCTGTTACATAACATAAACCTTAAAATGTCACCTGTTTCTCCTTGCGCTAAGTCCAGTTACAAAATACCACTGCCTGACTGCACACCTTCTCCACCTTCCTTAGCACTGTACTTCCATAGATGTACAGAAAAATGTGTGTGACCAAAATGAGAAAATGAAAGGTTTTAATCTAAAAACAGTAGCACCTCCTCCTCCTCTTGCAGGAAAACACCATTTGTTTGGCACAAGTAGTCATTGTGCAGGCAGTACTAACTGGACCACTTATTATTCTAGCCTGTCCAATTTCTCATCCAAAACTGCAAGTGGTATCCAACATACGCTGAGAGCCCAAGGATACAAGAATTAGAGCTGTAGTGTCTCTAGCTCAGTGATTCTTGTTATGCAGCATTTGGGGTTCACTCCATTACAAAGCAACAGATTTACCGCAACTTGCGGACATTCATTCAAGCTTCAAGCAGCAGGTAAGTCAGCCCAACCTGTGATCCATTACAGTATTTATTATACTAACAGAATGATCTTTCAGTTATTGTTCATCTGGATTTACTGACAGAAGGAGAGTGAAAAACAAAAAGCAGTGACAGGAGAACGAAGCTGACAAAAGGCCTGAGAGCAAATGTTGCCATAATAGGCTGGAGCAACTTTTATTAATTATAAAAAAAGAGGATTTTAAGATTGTTCCTCTTTTTCCATCCTAAGTTTCAGTACTAGTCTAAGTTCAGAATTTCAAGACTGGTAAACTTAAGTAGAGAGGCATGTCTCCTACTAACCTGATGTTATACAAATGCCCAGAGAATATCCATACTGTTTAGTGGCTGAGAAACAGGATGAATCAAACTTCAAAAAACAATAGGTCATTTACATTTGAGACATGTTTTTCTCAGGAACATACAAATGGTCTACAATGGAGATTTCCATGTTGCATATATTCAAGTACCTGTTTTGTATTTAGTATTCGAAGTCAGTAGTGGACTGTCTTGAAATGCATATGAACAGTAAATAAGACAGATGAAACTGATTTAAAAATTGGTAATTAGGATGTGGGGAAGTTAAATATTAAATTACTATTTCTTAAAACTGTTAAGGACAAAATGTTGATACAGTCCTATTAGCAAAATAGGAATAAGGAAGCTACAAGGGCTGACATTAAATCAATTTGAGAACAGCAGTAACGGTAGGGAGTTCTAAGGTTTACACTTTAGCTGCATTAGAGAATTCTGAAGAAACAAAAAAAGAATTAAAAGGGTTTTTTTAAATGCAGTATAATTCAGCCCTTCTAGCACTTCTACCATAAGCAGTGTTGAAAGCTAACTTTCCCTTTTAGCGTGACAGGTAGAATTGTCACTTAAACCATCAAGCCATTAAACCAGTTTTAAAAAAGTATTTTGTAGATCCCATAACACTAGCATTCTAGATAATTTTCCAGTATCTTTTCAATCAAGAAAATCTGGCTAAAATTGTACTACCTGACCTTTCGATTAATGGCCCTGCCTCTTGCCTGTCATACTAACACAGAGTTTGGGGAATAGTTAGGATTCATCTGGAAGTGATATAATTTCTGCTTTTGTCTTTCTTTTCTGGAAGTTAATGGCTTTTAGTCAGTCCTCTTCACTCAATGTATGACACATGTAGCCATTCCATTTTAGTTGTCCATTTAACTTCAAGCATTATGACAAGAACAAAGCAACTTCTTAAAGAACTTGAGTTCAGCTACAGGTATTACGTTACTACAAATCCTTTGCTAATAAGGAGCTGTTTTCAGTTGTCACTAATGTTTATCTGAGTGCAACACTATTACTGATTAAGACCCTGCTTAAACAAATACAAAATGTCACAAGACCTGTGGATTCAACCTTAGTGTTACTGTTCAGTTTCTCTATGCATTTCTGTCTGAGGTGTTCGGGTTTTTTTCTACAAGTTATCTACTTTTTCAAGCAAGAACTGTGGAAAAAAAAGCAACAACCAGAAACGTGGTCCGAAGTCTAAGGCCTCAGCATGGTACTTTATATTGCTTCCTCAAGATCATGCAAAGTACAGACTATAGATAGCACTCGTAAGCAGAAAGTAATACATACATTTCTATGGATACTTGCAGGATCACTGATCTAAACTACTAGGGGAAATAGATTCTATTATGAAAAGTGACACCTCTACTTCTACAAGCTTTTAAAATAATATTTCTGCTCTTTAAATATTTATCACTGAGCTTCAAATAAAACATATATAATATCCTGTAGAAATAACATGCACTGAATGGCTTTTAGAAATACGTTTGACTGCATTAACATTTTACTCAGTTGTACTAACCTGACATCTGGTCAATGTCTGTATTAACACTGCATTACAAAGCACTTAAATTCCATTTTTATTCCTCATACTTTTTTAAAGAAACAAGGAATTTCCCATCTCTCATTATTAGAACATCAATGAGATAGGAAACCTCTAGGTAGTGGTGAGTGGGTCGGGAAGCTCAACTATTCTTGTTGGAGCATTTCTAGCCAGGCAACACAGTAGGTTCCATTTGAATTTAGGTGACATTTAGGTCTTTGTGGCAAGGATGTTTTATTCTGACTCAACTGTATTTTTGTGTTATTGAGATGTGGTTCAAGTTAGCAGCAATTTGCCTCTTCCCTATCCAAATTTTCCCAGGCCCAGCTATGCCTGTGAAGTGAAATTTTTAGCCATGTTTTTCTGTGCTCCCCAATGATGGGATTTCTATCGTACACAGTAGGCACACACACATACCCTAAAAACAAAGGGAGCACATCTATCTTATACCTGACTCCTATCAGTCTCAACCCACAAACCTATTCCCTTGAAACATAATGATTTTCCACTACTTCTCTATCAGATGAGAAGCAACATTAAAAAGTTGCTTTATTTCAGAAGAAGACTAAACCTATATGTAGCAATTTTGTGCTGTGCTGTATTTTCTCCCTATTCTGTCCTGGCAGCCCTTCATCAGAACACTTCCCCACAGAGGGCGACAGGCAGTGCAGCAGTATAATGCCAGCTTTGCCCTTCAATAAATAACCATCTCCCTCTGATGAGTCTTAGGACACATTCAAGAAAAAGTGCCTACTTATTGTCTGACTGCTGTCCCTTCTTTCTCCATCTTCTCAGATTTTTAAGAAAAGTCAACCATAACTGGGATAGAAAAGGAACCATCAGGTGAGTAAGTATCAACACAAAGAATCTCTGATCCCAAGACTTGTCTGTTAATCTGAATACAACGGATCAAAGAAAATGCTGGGTGCATTTCAGGCACTCAACCCTACAAAGCCAAATACTATCTGTTCAGCTGCACAGTGCAAAGTTGGTGGTGGAAGTGGGGATAGGATAGCAGTGACTGTGACAAGACAGCTGAGAAATAAAACACCAAACCTGTCACATACCCAGTGCACTGCCAGGCAACTCTAAGTGCTCTGAAATCGGGAATGGCAGGTAGAAGACTCTCCAAAATGTTCTATGCCATTTGCTACAATTTTTAGGTGAATTTGGAATTACAGGCTCAGATACAAAAACCAAACACAGAAATAGCCCTGTACAACTGGCTATAAGGCAATGTAGTTTTATCTTCTTCCTGAGGATAAAACTTCCTAGAGTATGTACACCTGCAAAACCACATGGTAATGCTGCACTTGTAACATAAGCAAATCACACAGGCTAACCGTAATAGGTAAATTTAAGCTCTCAGAGTAAGGTACAGCAAGCAAAAAGAATTCAGGTGGCTGCAGAGTCCCCATAGATTTTTGCTGCTCAATCTGCTTCTTCACTTCTACTTTATAACAATCCAGTAAGAGCTATCATCACCTGAATCACTCTGAAGCCCTGTTTTCCAAGGGTAGTGCCTGCCTCTCCCCATCCCAAATGCATTCAGTCCATTCCCTCAAGCAGCGTGCTGCCATCTGAGCAAGGTTTACTTTACACATGCCCACACACTTGGGCCAGGGCTCATTTTAGACTGCTAAAGAACGACTTGATTGTCTACCTAACCACAACTAGCCCAACAACCTGCAAAAGGCTCAGACTTGGCACTGTTTGTCCAGCTTGTTTTCTTGTTGTTGAAAAACTTGAAATACTTGAAATACATATTTCCAGCTTGAACCATATAACAAATACTTATAATTTGAAAATGCAGCTTTTCAAGTCACCATTTCTTAAATGGGGGACAGAATCAATCCCCTACTGTTACCTCTCTTTCATCTCTACCTAGTGTGGCTATGTAGTGCAAGAAAATACATTATTATATTCACAGACAATGCAGCTGTGTAATAATGTTAGCTTTGTAATTCAGTGCAAAATCATTTTTTTCTGATGTGCGTCTTAAAACCCATAACACTGAGAAAACTGAAAATAGTGATTAATTTTAAAAATTTCATTCAAGCAACTGTACTATACAGAATTTACAAAGAAAGAGATGTTAGTCATTAAATATATGAAAATGAATTGTTACAAAAAACCCAAGCTCAAACCAAAAACCCCAAGGGTATGTGCATGTGCTGGGCTGGGGGTATTAAAAATGCAATGAGCTACAGAGCATTTTTTTAAGTAAGATGCTTTCATGTAACTCTTGAGAACTACGTAGCTGTGTATGTTTATGCCCATACAGACATACCACTGAAATGAAGGCAACTTGCCCTCATCTGCTCTTGTGCAGCTTTCCTGATACCATAACTGAGGTCATGTAATAGAAGGAAATCATACTAGCAGAGATAGATGACTCTTGTTCAGATGATTTTGGAAAATAAGGGAGAAACAGAAAGGTGAATTACAGTGTAATGACAGAAATCAGATTTTATGTGAAAGATCAGATAAGGGATTTGGACAGGCTGGACTGATGGGCCAAGGCCAATTGTGTGAGGTTCAACAACACCAAGTGCTGGGTCCTGCACTTGGGTCACAACAACCCCATGCAACACTACAGGCTTGGGGAAGAGGGGCTGGAAAGCTGACCAAAGGAAAAGGACCTGGGGGTGCTGGTGGACAGCCAGCAGAATATAAGCTAGCGTGTGCCCAGGTGGCCAAGAAGCCCAACAGAATCCTGGCTCGTATCAGAAATAGTGTGGCCAGCAGGACTAGGGCAGTGATTGTCCCCCTGTACTCAGCACTGGTGAGGCTGCCCCTTGAATCCTGTGTTTAGTTTTGAGCCTCTCAGTACAAGAAGGACATTGAGGTGCTGGAGCATGTCCAAAGAAGAGCAACCAAACTAGTGAAAAGTCTAGAGCACAAATCTTATGAGGAGCACCTGAGGGAACTGGGGTTGTTTAGCCTGGAGAAAAGGAGACTGATGGAAAACCTTATTGCTCTCTACAGCTACTGAAAGGAGGTTGTAGCAAGGTAGGTTCTGGTCTCTTCTCCCAAGCAACAAGCAATAGAACAAGGGGAAACAGCTTCAAGTTCCAATTGGATATTAGGAAAAATTTCTTCACCAAAATGGTTGTCAAGCCTTGGAACAGGCTTCCCAGGACATGGTTGAGTCCCCATCCCTGAAGGTATATAAAAGACCATTTAAAAGTGTAGATGTGGTTAGGCAAAAGGTTTAGTGGTGGACGTGGCAGTGCTAGGTTAACAGTTGGACTTGATGATCTTAAATGCCTTTTCCAACCTAAATGATTCTATGATTCTATGACATGAGTATTACCCAAAATCACTCTGTAACATTAGGAGGTGGTTACATTATAGGCTGAAGGAGAAGATATTTGCAGTCATTGATACTAAATGCAGAGAGGAGAAACAAGACAAGGAAATGCAAAAACAATACAAGACACAAGCCTTAGAAAACATATACACCAAGCTGAAGACAGAATTAACTTGAATATATCAACAGACAGGCTTTAGCATAAAACTCTGGACAATATAAAGTAAAACTAAAATTTGTTAAGACATTTTCCTGGTCCTATAAAAACTAGCAAAACTGTAGATAAGGATACCATTTAAAGTAACCAGTATTAGCTGGATGGAAAGTGAAACCTCTTGTTCTAGTAACGTACAACATCTTACCAAAAATGTTGCTAACCGTGCATTTTATCATTAAATGTGAGGCTCAAGAAAAGCTGATGGAACAACAATAAGGTTGTCTATAACCTAACTGTGACTAAACAAATAGCTGGTAACATTTCCTTCTGATTATACAGTGTCTGCATAAATTAAAGGATTATAATTATATCAGGAACTACACATTAATGAAGCAGATTTTAATATACCGTGAAGTATATTGATACCATTTACTATGAATCAATGTACCTAAAAATTCTGCTTACTCTCGTTTTGCTCCCAGCATGCAGTATATATTAACCTGTTCAACTTCACATAGTAACCAATTGTGACTATTACAATCCATATAATTTATCAGATTAAAAAAAAAATAATAAAAATAAATCCAAGCAACACCTTTCCATATGGCCAATTAGTGAAGTCATAAAATTCAGCAAATATATGATGCGGAATTGAACATCTGTGCTGGTTATCCTATGGGAATTTTTAATAAAGGACCAAACAGCATATTGATGTTAATTCTATGTTACCGGGACTTTAAATAAAAAACTAAAATAAATAGCATCCATTAAACTGATCATACTGTTGTAACTCAAATTGTGTTTATTATGCTAATGGAACATGAAATTAAGAAAAAGACCTTTATGCCAGTGGAATTAATTAATGAGCTTTATGAAGGCATTGGGATGTAATTTATTTCTAGATAAGTAAGTCTAATTTGCAGTTCCATGGGTCTCTGCAATGCTGATTGTAATAGTTATTCCTGCAGATGTGCTGCTCACAGCATGTCTTTCCATTAGAACTGAACACCTCATTATATAAACTGTACCTAATTAAACATAATACAGTGGTGACTTGTTAAACTGGCCTTTTTAAGTCAGCAGCTGCTTAAGCTAATAATACTGTACACAAGATTTATATCATCTACCATATAATACTGATATTAAAATATACTGCCCAAGGGATTGATAACTAATTTACCAGTATGTAACAGGTACGCTTCAGATTCTGCAATGGAGATTAAAGACTACTAGTCTATAAAAATCATATGAATTGAAGTATATTTGGAGTTCTAAATAGTTATGGAAATTTTTTAATAACTTTTTTCTTTTAACAGGCTGCTATTTTTAAAACACATAACCAGAGAATAACACTTTTCCTGTGTTTTTTTAGTCCATACCTGATGGGTTGTTTTTCTAATGTGGTCTGAATTATCACAATATTTGAATGCAATTAGGTATGTGCAGACTCACTTTGTTTCAGGCAGAACAAAATGAGAAACTGCCAAGACAGATACATCTACTTCTTTAACTTTGCAAGTTTGATTCTGTGACTATTCTGTACATGTCCTCCTTTCCACCAAAACATAGGTATATCTCATATTCAAAATATGACACTCTGTCCCCATGAAGTCTGACTATTTTGGTCAGAAAATGAGAAGGTCAGAAAATACACTAGGAACAGATTGATTCTCTCATTAAATAAGACGGGAATATTGGAAAACTACATGAGAATGTTTTGGATAAACACTGTTTTATCATGAAAACTTCACATTCTGGATACACCCTATGATTTAAGACTTGTTTTCTGTTTCTCTCTTCTTCAGAGACTGAACTGCCACTTTATATTCTAATGTAGAGTGGCATTACTTTTGTTCTCATTTTGCCAGTCTCTGTATGAAATAGATACATTTTGCTTGTGGGCATATAAGTGGAATGACACAGCTATCCCTTTTCCCCTCAGAAGCCTGTGATGTTTCCTTTACTCCTTGCTCAAACTGGCTCATACAAAACTGGCTCATCTTCACTAGCTCTTGCTTTATCCCACAATTGAACCATCAGAACACATGTGAACAGCCCTACATATTGCTGCTACCTCTCCTCTGAATAAAGAAAATGAGACTCAGATTCTAAACACCCTTTCACATAGGCTATTCCATGCAATACATTTCAAAACACACACAAATTTAGTGAAACTTGAGTCCATTGATATCCAGTATCGAAACTTAAGTTCAAAGTTATGAAGCATTTACTCAGCACTAAGACTTAAAATTCCCAACGATATTCACTCTGTTGCACACCCTTTCCTTGCACAAAGAATTTAGAAAAAAGACAAAAAAGGAAATTAGGTCATACTACTTGAAACTCATCACTTTGTTGGGATTTTCTTCAAGTTATGGAGGAAAAGATTCAGATGAGATTTGGTCTGAGCCACTTCCCCTGTCTTACTGAACACATAACAAAAAGATAGTGTTCTTAAATCAACCGGTGCTTTATCTTTGTTTTCAGTAAGCTGTGACAATTGAACCACAATCCTCTTCTAAAGCCTGCTGCTCTGATAGCAACCTCTGTCACTCTCATAAACCTTAATATCTGCAGCGTCATACTTCACTTTTAAGGTTTCATAGTAAAGACAGTTTGACAGACATTATCCTCTTCTTGTGAGAATGCCTCTATCATTCTGGACCGCAGTGTGAAATACATGAATCATTGCAAATTAAGGTAAAATTACAGTTTGTGCTAGAGTTACAGATTCAGAGAAAAGGGATCTGTCCTGTCTTAAGGTTGTACATTAAGTAACAAAAACCTGTGCAATTTAACTTTATTGACAGCAAATGAAGAGCTGGCTTCCAGACTGCTACCGCTGATACACAACTGGCTTATCCTACCAACAGAAAGGGGATTCTTGGGTAGAGCTGACAGCATGCTTAGAAGGTGCAAAGCATTCCAGGATAAAGAATAAAGCAGGCATTTACATGGGAATCTGTGATTAGAAGCAAAGCCTGTATGGGAAATAATTTCATATATAGAAATTGTTCCATAATCACTCTGGACTCTGCCTCTACCAAGGCTGCATTTTCATTTCCTGGATGTCACTATTTACTTCATGCTTTCAAAAGAAAGTCCTTCAACTATCATCTAAAGTATTTAATTCTTGCTTGAGATCTTTATTGTGAAATGTTTTCTTATAAAATCCCTGTATTAAAACAACTATCTTTAACGTAAAGTATACTGTTTAAATTTGAAAACAGAGCTCTTTTTTTCATAGAAGTCCCATTTAAATTGCTTCACTATCTCTCAGTAATCAAATATGAAATGTAACGGAACAGCACCATAATTTGTTGTGAGAGTAAAATTTAGCAGAATCAATCAACAATAAGAAGAAAATATGAGCTCACAAGCACCATGGCTCAATTATTATTCTTAATTAAAGTATTCCAGATACACATTAATTGTCTTTACTCACTACTTTTATAGCTTGACTTGCCTTGAAATGGGAACTATGAGCACTTTGAAAAATGGGTTGAAAGACTCCTTTCACAACAGATTGAGTAGTTACTTTAGTAACATATCAGAGCTAAACTCCTCCATGATCCACCACAGATATTCTCTGCCTCTTAAAGCAACAGAAAACTAGCAAAGTATTTTCTCTATACCTCCATCAATGAAAGCACAGAAATCTCACCAAAGGTGAGATCTGAAGGACTGGTCATGTACTGGATCTTGAATTTGAAAATAATTTTCAAAAGTGATGTTATTTTAAAATGAACAATCTTTATTAGTACCTCCAAAAAGAAGAGAAAAATCCTGTCATGGTGCTTCCCAACTACATACCAAATTTTAAAATATCATAGATTTTAAGAAGTCAGATAAAATAAAATACAAACTTATTTTATGGGATCAATATAAGTTTTATGAATTTAATTCAAATGTCAACTATTTTATAGAAGCATTTTACAGTTTCTTACTCTGCCTGAGTCTGGTGAAAAAAAAAAAATTCTGAATACAACAAGAAGGGTGGCTTTACAAGCTTGCTGGCATGACCAGGTTTTCAAAGGTCATTTACAGTTTCAGGAAACCAATGAAATTGAAAGAAATATCAAGATAATTTGATGCTTAAGTGAGCTGAGCTTCTAAAACCTTTCTGAGAAAGTGAGTCACTACTGGTCTGATCTCATAGGTGCCCGAGAAGACTGGCTTGAAAATTTTGCTGTTTATTAACCTTATTTCTTTTACAGTTAAGTAGTATTATATTAAGTAGTATTATACACACAAGCAGTTATCCTGGACACATACAAAAGATCTTAGACCATCACTTATGGCTGATCTTCACCCTCCTTGGGAGAGCAAACAACTGGGATCAACAAAACAAAGTCTCTCAGGAACATTCATGCCTAGAGGAAACTAAAAAAATGCAATAATGTGATAAGCAGGAGAAAAAAATAGTCCTTATTAAAGACTTAACAAATATACAGTTATTATTTCAGCCAATTGCTGCTACCATACAGTCAAAATAAGCTATTAGATGAAAGAAAATGTTATTAAATTACTCATATTTTTCCTCTCAAACCAAATGCAGAAGCTTGTCTGCTGCATTGTCACTTTATTCATGGATTCTCTAAAACTTTAATCCTCTCCCTTGAATTCCTAAATATACAAAAAAAGACCTTTAAAAATTGATAAAATACCATCAACTGAAAAATGGGTATCACGTGGTGAATTGGGACAATTTCGGCAGATGTAAACAGCACCTTCTTCCAAATAACTCTATAAAACCTGGAGGAAGCAAAATCTTCTAGTCCACACTCAAGACAACAGAAAAACAGAAGAAAAGTTCCATTCACTAATACCTCACGCTATCACTTCTTCTCAAACAAGACAATCATTTTTTGAAACCCTGAGAAATAATGAAGCTTTTTTTTTTTCTAATTACTTGGAAGGCAAAGAGAAAGTATATGTATGTTATTTTGAGTTAATTTTGTTGCCAGAACTCGGATATTGTAAAACTGGGAGGTTTTACAGACACTTTGACAGAACAGAATTGACAGGCTTGTTAATTGCCAACAAAGTTACAGCACTAGTATATTTTCAATTATAACAATATTTTCATGATTTGAGGGGTCAGTCTCCATTCTCCATGTGTATACCAGAATTAACACTAATGACATATTGCAAACAGAATTCAGACACTTGCTTCTGCTCACATCAAGGACAGAAACCTCCACTGACTTCAGCACAAACAGAATCTGGCCCTCCATGTACATATTAAATACAGCAGACACTTCTGCCTCAATCTCTTCTGAATACATGCTTTTGATGCCACAAAGGAGATAAGATAATCTGATAAAAGTAATAGATGAAAGTATATTATTATCTGTACCATCTCCATTATAAGATATAAAAAACTTTGTAGTGTCTGTATGTATTACCAAAAGCTACAGTGAAAGTTGACCTCGTTTCTAGAGGACAGTTTTTAAAGTATGATGCTGTAGCAATTTTTGATGACATACTTTTCTACAACATTTCTCAGGCCACTGAAGATTACATATGACTGCAAAACACAATATAAATACAGCACCAGAATATTATCTTATCCCTTGGCCACTAGCTATGAAGTAAATGCTTCAACATTGTTTTCTATATAAATATGAATCCCTAAGACTTTTCTTCAGAATTTTTTTAAACATGGACATTATTATTGTTGTCACTGTCACTAGCAACAAGAATTACTACTCTGTAACTGCATGATCTCTTTCTTCTCTCTCAGGAGACTAACACAGAATCCGTCAATGATATATTTTAAAAGCACTGGCATTTTGAGTTAGATTTCTCTAGCTTCAGAAACAAATAGTCATGGCACCAGAGTGAAAAACAGTGAAAAATCCACAGAAGGAAGCAAAGCTTCCCCAGTGAAGATGTACCCCAATTCAGTAGGTCACAAATCCTCAGGGAGCAACAGAAGGGTGCGTTCTGCACACCCAGCAGGGATTCATGGAGGAGAGGAGGCTGTTCTCATCCAGATGGAGCCACAGAAGACAGGGCTTACACAGGGTAAACCTCCTACAATCAGGTGACATTGTTTCCAAGGCCCAGAACACACTCTACTGAATTACAATTTAATACATTAGGAACTGCACAAATTAGTACCAGAAGAGCTCAGCTAGCCCTGTGTCATGTGCTCTGGAGAGTTGCAACTCCACAGAGAAGGGCTTACACGAGGTGGGAAAGGAACTTTACTGACTCTACAAACAGGGAATGAAGTCAGAAAGGACTTAGGCAGAAAGCTACTGGATGATTACCTTGTGTGAAGGAATCCCAGGCCAACTGGATCCCAAAGTAACACTTCTCCTTGCCAAATACCTCCTAGTCTCAGGCCTGCATCAATTACTGGAACACACACCATAATACTCAACAGTGCTGGTGTTAGTAAAGTTATTTTTCCTGAAACTGAGACCATCATGAATTCAACACATAACTTAAGGGAAAGACAGTTAGTGGGAAAAGGTAAGGGAAAAAAAATGCCAAGATGCCTTCGACTCCTCCTCACTCTGCATAATGAGCCAAATTCTCAGCTAATGCATAGTCTCATTTTTCCATTCATACCTGTTGAGCTCTGATACTCTGTACAACTGGTGTATTTAACAGCAGGACTACGAATAAACCTGTAGACCTAGCCTTAGTACTTTCTAGACCCATACAAACACATAAAGTGGTGGAAGATAATGGAGCTGCTGGCATTACGTACCTTTTACCCAAACATACCACTACTTCATCCAGCCATGAGCTGAAGATTTGCTCAAGACACCAAGTCAGTGGTCAGGCTTAATGACTGAGTCATTGTACAAAAGCTCAGTTAAATCTAGACGAGCACACACAACTCCTGATCTCCAGTTAAATAAAGAATGCGTATTTGTGCCCCTTTTAGCTTTTACTGGTTTCCCACTAAATCTCTTAATACTTTTTCTGACCTACTCTAAATTTTCAACTTTGTAATAACTACATTTGCAGCTCTGCTAATTTTGCTGCTCTGGGAACACAGCAAAATCTGGCTGCCACAACTGTGGTTCTTTTGTGTTCAAAACTGCATCACTTATGTATTTAAAAATACATATGATATTTATAAAGCCTACTCAAAACATTACCAAATTGTCCCATTTTCATGTTTTCATGACAATTTATATGTTTTCCATATGGGCAAGTGCTGACAATATGATACAAGCTTAATGGAACAAATTGTGGTTTCTCTTTATTGTCTTGGCATCAAAAATCTACACTTGCATAAAAATAACTCTCTCCACTATTTTCCAGGGATTATTTTACATTAATGCAATGTTAAGTGCATATCTCTCTCTCATTTTACTTAAAAATTTGCCAGAAATGTTCACTGTTCACCCCACCACTGTATCTGGGAGCATTACAAATCTATTGAAAAAAACAGCCGATATCCAGAGAGCACAGAATTATTCAGATGAGTTTTTTTATAACCTACCATGAGCTCCACAAAAAGACTCAGGTTTGGCAGTGAAGGGGAAAGGTGTCTCACTTTCTATCCACAGGCAGGCAGAATTCATCCCTTCTACACTGCCCTTCTACTTCTGTTTTCTACTTCCAACTTTCCAGAAGCAGGAAGACTGAATGCCTGCAAGCATTAGGAGAAGACTGTATGCTAAAAGACTGAGGCTGAAAAGGCTGACAGTAAATTATTTCCTTAAAAGTTCTTGAAAACTCCAATGTTGCACTGAAAGGAGCTATTACTCCTATACTCCAACAGCATATGAACTTGAGCCATCTCCACCCAGTCTCTGCTGCCTCCTCCTTCCTACCTTACTGCAGAGCTGTCCTTCCCTTCTACTTTTCTCCTTGTCCTCCAATTACTGCAGTCCTAATGTAGAGAAAGCTTTCCCTGACCTAAAGCTCCTCGGTAGGCAGTCAGATGAGCCAGCTTTCTTTTCATTTAATCTAGCTCCTACACACGCTTCCCAACATGACAGACATGTCAAATGAGCCACCTGCCAGGCCAGCCACTGACAGCAGTTTCTGGGGCACAGGAGAGGCAGCTGATGGAGAGGAGATTGGAGGGAGTCAGGAAGACAGGAAGCCATAGGTAATATCACGAAAGCCCTGCTGAAAACTGACAGCTTAATGGGTATGATGCTGCTGGTTATTTTATGTACCTCAACTATTGGTCCTGAATAATATACTTACTCCTGGGAAGTTAAAGGGGAAAATAGATTTTGCCAGAGTTAATAACAAGGGCTAATGCTACAGAAGTTGTGGGTAACAGGCATCACCTCAGTCACAGTCTAAAATGTTTTACAGAGCTGAATGCTGACGCAAGTTGCTGTGCTGACGGATCAAGTTAATTCATCCACAGAAAAAGCAGCTGGTATCATACATAAACCTTCTCCTGGACCACCTCTTTCTAGGATAGGCATCGGGCAATCTGTTTAAGAAGCAGGTATAAAATATAGCTGCCTCAGACATTCTCTGAACAAGCTTCCTATTAACTAACTAGAGATACTCAGCCACTAATTGGTGCTTCCTCCTATGAGGAGAAGAAAGCAGCACTTCCACCAACCATTCTTTTTTGAGGTGACTCACCTCAGTGACACTACTGTCCCTAGACATGCATATCCTTGCATTTGTTAACTCCCACGTCTGATGTTGAAAAATCTGCAGTGAGCACTTGAAAAGTGCTCAGATGGCCATTTCCTTTTTTAGCAAGACATTTTTTATCAGTTATGTGGGAAATGCACTTCAGGACAGCCTTATTGCCTCCTGTACCCCCCATCATTCCACGCTCACAGCTAACTGACACTTCCATGAATGTAAAGAGGAGTACAGACCAGCTTCAACAGAAGTTTCTATTGCTGCACTCTGCAACTTAATGTACTCTGTTTATTCTGACTCATGTTTTCTTCACCTATTATCTCCATTTTACTAATTTCATTACATTTCCTTTAAAAGAGCTTGTGGCTCAGGTGTAAGGAAGTTCAAGTAGTGATTACTTTCATCTTTTTCTTTCATTTTTTAAGGGTAGATCTCTCAACAGCATTTATAAGATGAGCATTAACAGCAAACAAAATGAGCTTCAGAGATAGAGAACATAATAATGACTTCTTTTTTTTTAATTCTGGATTTTTTTCACATTAGGTACAGTATACATATATAGCTTAATTAGGACAAATTCTCTCTGCTTGCTTATGATCTCATCCTTTGCAAAACTACCAAGCTAGTAGTGTTGAATGGGCTATAAATCAGTATGATGCTCACGCACAGTGTTGAATGTCTCTCACCAATTAAGCGGAGTTTTGGAAAAGCTCTGGATCCAAAAGTTCACATGATTAAACTTTTGGCACAAAACTGAATATTCTCTATTAAGATGCACTACCCTGAGTAGTAGGCTCTATTCTGCAGTGGTTCATTTATCACCTAAGCAGAGTCTTGATTAAACACCTGTCTTTTCTCCCTACCTGTCAATAGCTTGCATTTCAAGCAACTGATTGCTCAGTAACAGGGAGAAAGTTTGCAGAGAGGAAACTGCTGAGTCTATTCTGTGAAATACAATGGAATTACTGAAATTAGGTAAACTTCCTGGAAGCTGTACGATGGAATCCTCTGCAATCACCCCCTACAGCCTTAAGCCTTAAAACTTAACAAAATTGCCCATTTGTTCAAACAGCAACTTTTTGCCATTTTTCCAGGCTGAATGAACAGGTTGCCCAGGGAGGCTGTGGATGCTCCCTCCCTGGAAGTGTTCAATGGTAAGTTGGATGGGGCTTGGAGCAACATGGTCTAGTGGAAGGTGTCCATCCCCATGGCAGGGGGGTTGGAACTAGATGATCTTTAAAGTCCCTTCCAACGCAAACCATTCTATGATTCTATGCTAACACTCCCAGGGTAACTTGACCCATGAATTACAGTGAATGAAAGTCCTCACTTCTCATAAACCATTTGAAAATTAGGTTTTTCACATTATTCATCATACTATTTAATCAATTTGAGTTATATCATAAGCTTAAAATGTTCTTTTTGTTCTGGCACTTCTCTGTATTTCATCCTTGAAACTTGCTTTGCAGTTAAAACATCCACACCAAAAAGTACTGATATATATGGTCACAAAATTTATGTGCCATTTGCTACACATTTTATAAAACCAAACCACAGCACATGTATTAAAATAAGACTAGACAATAGATGTATTTTCAGGAATTGTAATAGACTTCATTCATATCACTTTCATTCTTACGAGAAATTCAATAGTATTCTGTACAGGACAGAAAGGCTTGGGCAGCCCTGGTAATGGAAAGTGAGCCCGAAGAAAATGTCAGGTTTTTTTAAATTCCCAACAGAAAGACTCTAAGAGTCAAAGGACACACCATGTTTACTACATGATTTGTAGTAATTTAAACCAATCTCTTCCAACTCTATTTTCTTTCAACAGATGTATTTGAAGTGTACAAACACTGACAGTCTAGACTCCTTTTTACATAAATTTGATTTTTCTACCTTAATTGTTGTTTATACTGTGCATCATTTAGGTGTGATTATGTTATATTTAAGTATTCCTAAATTAATTCACATTAATCTAGTTACCTAAATTACATTTGAAAAATTATTTTAATGTGACATCCTGTTAATTTGTTCCTTTGGTACTTCAGCTCTGCATCCCTGGGGCAATGCAACCATATCCCATCTAATGTAAGAGCTTCAAAGCTCCAACATAGTATACAAACTTAGGGTCATCGGAATTGCCATACATGATCAGAGTCACAGGTCATTTAGTCTAACATCCTATCTCCTGCAGGGAAGGTGCTCTAGGGGTAGGTGGAAGAAACCCAGCAGTAAGCAATAAAAAATATAACTTTTAATGCAGTCATTTGACACAGTGAAAACAGTGATTTTAAGGCCAGCTGCCATAGAAGAGAGATCAAAAAACAACAATAAGTAAACATTTTAAAGAACGCGAGAATTTTATGTAAGTTTTCATTCCAGTGACTCTTGATACACCTCTGATATTCCAGCAAGGGCTACAGCTAAAATTACTTTTCAGGACACAGCTATGGACAAGAGAGAAAAATGTGCATTTATTCTGTATCATGTTGTTTAAAAAGTGCTCTCCAAGTGGCCCACGAATTTTTACTCAGGAGAAATACCTGATTTTGCTGATGCTGGCTTAAATCAGTAGTAAATCTAATTGTACTGCCTTTGGTTTAGAAGGTCCATAAGGGAAAGCAGAATCCAGCCATTATGCACCTCAGGACATACCTACACGGTGTGTGAACCATAGAGAGGCTAATGATCTTTATCAGCAATTGAATTACAGCAATCCAAGGGCCTATGGACAGAGAAAGCCCTGACAAAATCACTGGTACAGAAGCCCCACTTCTCTTACTTTGTTTTAAGTGGAGTATTCCACTAGGGCTGAAAGGCCTGATTTTTTCCCCCACTCTCTAGACAAGACTTCTCACATAAGCTGCAAAAAGAGAAATTGACTCCCCTTCATTGAAAACTTTCACAATAGGCCTCTTCCACATCTTCCATGAGAAGGCCTGCATAAAGGAAGCTACTTACTGAAGAAGGTTTGAAATGAGCTTCCACAAAAAGCACAGATCTTTTGCAATAAAATCTGCGTCGAATTTTAAAGAAAAGGGGAAGATCTCCTTGAAGCACATGAAACCAAGCCTTCCAGCAGTGATAAGACAGTAACTCCACATAATGGAACTCTGCTTTTTAGTATGTTTTCTTTACATAGTAAAAGAAATTCAACTTTGAGATTTTTCAGAAAACTATGTTAGAAATGTCACATGACCCTGTCCAGAAACTCAAAATCTTTTTAGCTGTACACTTTTTGCCTATACTTTACAGTACACTCTAATTACATAATCACTTCTTTGTCAGTATAATATTTTTTCTCCCACAAACTCAGAGATGGATGTAATATCATACAATATTTTTCATTGCCATAATGGCCCAGTATGTCTTTACTGACAGACTTTTATGTGATTAAATTCTCATCTCTCTTCAGTAAATATTTTATTATTTTAGTCAGCAGTCATATACTATAGACTTTTTTTTTAACCAGCAGCAATGATAGCTTAAGTTCAATTTTGAGATGAGATTTTACTTTGAAGGTAACTTAGCTGCACACACAGGTGTCCTACAAACACAAGTCACTTCTCTCAATGTTCTTAGGCTTGTCATTGTATCTGACAACTAGTCAAACTATGCAGCATCAGTGGCCAACCCATGAGCAACAGTGTTTTTTAGGTGAAACAAGCCCTATTTCTAGAATGTATTCTCAATTCCTGGAAAACAAGCAAACAAAAAACAATCAAGAATAGAGCTTTGTTCTGTCCTAGAAAGTTAATTAAATATAACTACCTAGATCATCAGCCAGGCTTGAAATACGGCTGATCATACCTGCAATGCAGAATAAACCTGTGAAGTAAACCAGCTGTGACTTACACAGTTATTCACGAGATAGTACTCACATGTTGGTGGATCAGCAAATCTGTGCTTTGCCTTTGACCATGGGAACAGAACACAGACCAGTGGTGAGAGACTGCAGTAGTCATGAATTAAGATTTGGCTCGTGCATGTTGAAAAGCTGACACAGATAATTGATTTGCCAGACTCTCTGGCATATACAAAATGTTCCACAGCACAAAATGCCACATTATCTGAAGAGATACGATAATTGTACTTCACAAATAGTAGCTGACAATGTTGTCAAGAGTTGCCTCTTAAAGGGACTTTATGACATTTCTTACCTTTTGAATACTTAACTTTACTCTCGCTATATGCTTTTGCCATCAGGACTGTTGAAAAAAAAAAATGAGTAGGAAAAAGCAGCACTGAAAACAATGATGTCTGGTAAGGAATCAATTGAAGTTGTACAATATTGATAATAAGAAACATATTATTTTGCAATCTCCAGAAAATAAACTCAGAGCGTAAGTGGAGCATTATTTACAGTGTAGGTGGGTAAAGACAAACAAACCAGAGCTCTTCTATGTTGGTAAAGGATAACTTAAGGAAGGCGATGTTTTTCTCCCCCTTACATCCTTCTTGTGGGAACAAGTAACAACTGATTTCCCTTTACCAGTATCTTGTCTCACCCTTCTTTGAGAAGTAGGGAGTTTGAGCTTCCAGCCAGACCAGATAACTTACTAGTTAGTATACTCATTAGTATAGCCAAAATTGTCTCAAATTTCTCATGTAAAACCACTTAATTTTCCATTTGAAAAGGCATATTAATACATGCACAGTATTTCTGTGGCTCAAATCCAGAACCTATTCACTAGCTGAATTTGTTCTTATGGCTCCTTTCCTCTCTAGGAAAGTTACTGCTATGGCTGAATTTTGCTTATGAAGTAATTCCATTTCAGCCTGATAGAGATTCAGAAAAACAGACAAACCTCCTGGGAAAATGTACAACTAACTTAGAGGCAAAAGAAAGGGCATATTCACTAAGATCAGATTCAGTTTTCAAATGGGGAAAGTCAATTTAAGATTAAAAAAAAAAGCTCTTTTGACACATGGTTCTCCTTTGTAGGTAAGACAAGTATCTTGCAGAAACTGTTTCACTGTATCACATATAATGCCCTGTAGAGCTTTTTCAGATTGAAGGGAAGGACAGTAGTGTGATCTTCACAGTTGTCAACAAGAGTCTACTCAGACATCACTGGGACTACAGAAGGCAGGCACCTAACTACAGAACCATTACTACAAATTATGACAAACAGATGGGAAGAGCTTGGTTTAATGGTCAGACCTTAAAGTGAACTTGTAAGATCTATATGCAGTAAAAAGCCTTTCATGCTTGTGCACTGAAGAAGTTGATAAGAGAACTGGTTATATACAAGCGAACATAGAAAACCACAGTGCTATTTTAGTATAGGTATTTCTAGCAGGAACACTGTCTTAATGACTTCTCTGTAGATGTTTTATAATGTGATCAATCGTTGGAGCACGTGTGTGTCACACCTACAGTGTCAACCCTAAGAACAGGTTTAATCACACATGTAGGTGGTAAGACTGATGGAGCTTTGACATCTCTCACCTTTACAGGGCTTTCTGTGACTGTGAGTACCTCAGTATTTTCATAAATCTGGTCTATGTCTATAGGAACACACAGACTGATTCCTACATGAAAGAACACAGCTATGTATGAATGGCAACTGCAGTTTCTTGTAAAAACATTTACTCCCTCTCATTTTAAATAACTGCAGTTCTGAAATATATAATACATGGGTCCTTTAGATTAACAACGCTTTCTTTATCACATCTAGAAAAAAGTCTGATCCCTTTTCCAAATTGAAAATAATATTTACAGAACAATTCATTCAGAAAAGGAAACCAAATCTTTGGAGCCCCATACACTTCAGAACATGGGTATCCTTTAAGCAGTAAAACTTAATCGCCCAGATCTGTAAAAACAAACATATTGCCTTAATAAATATTTCCAATTGTGTGCTATGCAAAGAGTCTGTTGTCAGGCTCTTCATCCTTTACACCAAGAAAACGTAAGAGGAACCTCTAGGGAAACAGAAACATACCAGTGCTAGACACACAGTGGGAGGTGCTCACAAGTCCACTGCAGATTGTAAAAGGTATCTAAAGGAAATTGTTCAATTTATTACCTCTTATTTAAAAAGCAGTATATACCTTTGCTCAGTGCCAGGGAACCAAAAAAACATATGTGTAGGTAAGGGAGAAGACTGAAGGTTTCTTGGCTGGCAGAACTTAGCCACTCTCTTCACTGAAATACAAAAGCACAGAATTTTACACCCCCCTGAATTTGTCATTAATCTTACTAGAAATTCCTTCAACACCTGAGACATCACCAGATAGAATGTTTGCATAATAGGTCTAAAATGCTAGTACTATGATTGGATTTTCTATTAATTTTAGACATAAATATGAACACATAGATTGGCTTGAAGTATCCCTTACCTAACACTATTTTTAAAGGTTCAACCATAAACAGCAATACAATTTTGTTGGTTGTTTTTTTTTTCAATTCAGTAGAGGGGTAAAGGATAAAAATTTTTAAAATTGTCAATGGCATGAGCTGACCAGCTCAAGACATCATAAAGAGGCTTGATTGCCTTTAGAAACCTAGAGCTCTCCACTCTTGAAAAAATACCTTGCTCTCTGAAATGGCAAAATAGCGAGCTTGGTCCTAGTGATCACACCACAAGAATAACACAGAGGAAAATAATGAAGGTATTAAGGTGACTAAGTGTGGTAGAACAGTAACAAAATGAAAAGGCCACAGTCTCATCACTGCTCATAAGCACTGCCTTGTTTTGCCTACGTGTTTTAATAAGGACAGGCACAATGTATCTTGAGTTCTAATGAAAGTAGTTTGCACCACCCACCATTGACCAAGAATATAAGAAGGGCTGTCTTTGGGCATTCAAAGGTGCAAAAAAACCTTGCTACTGGTTCTCCATACATGCTCCTCCTTTAACTTCTTGCAATGAAGTTAAAATGTGGCGTTTTATACAAGCCATGTTGCAAGATAATTTCTCATAAAAAATAAACTCACAAAAAATGCTCTTAAAAAAATGCCTGATCTATGTTTTCAGCCTACATAGATATTAAACCTAGTTTCCTAGACCCTGAAAAGCTAATTATGCATTCAATTAGAGTTTCTTAATAAAGATTAAAACTCTGAAGTCTATTACAAGCCCATATTTAATTCAACTGCCATTTTATCCATGCCATGAAAGTGTGAGTGGTAACAATGAATATAAATTATAATACATGCCATAGAGTGAATGCTATTTGTCCAAGTACGTTACTATAAAGAATTAAATTTTGCTATCAGTTCCATAATCTAGTTAAAATTGGTATTCTTTATTTGGTCTTTCAATGTAGTCCAATTTCCTACTTTGAAAAACAAATTCTAGGGAATAAAGAAAAGAGATTAATTTATCATTAAGACTCTGCTTAATTGAAGTCAATTCCGAACAAACTTGAATTCAATTTCTGCTCATTAAATTGAATGTGCTCTGCGTTTCTCTCTGCATTGCTTTGAGCAAGCAGCTGAGAACAAGGGACTAACATCAAAATTATTAAATTGAGGAGATTTTATTTGGTCTTCACATGCCAGAGCCGCTTTGATGAGGAGCTGTTTTGGCACTGAAAGGAAACGAGAGCAGCTGGAGGAAAAATCAAATGAAACTAAGCCTCGGAAAATTGAAGAAAACGCAAGCTTAATAATATTTAATAATTAAATTTCCACAAACAATAGCGGCAAATGAAGTAATCTGCAAAGTCTGCGAACTCATTTGCATAATTGATGCCGGTCCCCTGTAAATGAATAATGAAGATAATAAAAGATGTTGCTAAAAATGGGCACAATAACAGCAAATTTCATCAAGCCGCGCGCCCTGATTAATCTGCTCTTGCAAATCAGCACTGAGAGGGGGACGCGTGATTACCCGCAAGCCGGCAGGCAGCAGCCTGCCCTCTCCCGCCGCCAGCCCGGGCCCCATCCCCGCGGCACGGGCCCACAGGTCCCCGGGGCGGCCAGGCCGCCGCCTCCAGCGCGGCGCTGCTGAACCCGGGCGCCCGAAGGCTCTGCGCCGCCGCGGAACGGCGCCGAGGGCCGCGGCAGGACGAGAGGCGCCCCCCCAAGCGCTTGGCCTCGGAGCGAAGGCAGACACCTTACGCCCCCGATCCGCCCGCGGGGGAAGAAGCCGGAGGCCCCGCAGGCAAACGCTGGTCCCGAGGCCCGGCGCAGAGCCCTACCAGCTACGGAGATCGACTATGCAGGGAGCCACATGCTCTGCCCCTCCTGGTGGGCTGGTACCAAGCTTTGCCGCTCGGGCTGTCCTGACCTAAGCATAGTGTCCTGCTCGGCAAACCCAAGCCGTCTCCTAGCAAATATTCTGCCTAACTGCCCAGGTAATGGGACAAGGTCTTTATATGGCATTGCCTGGTAGGGCCTTCCAAGCTGGAGAAGGTCTAGCTGGAGCAGCAGTGCACCTGGAGCTCTGCTTGGCCTGTCAGTTGTCCCATCACTCATTTAATCCTAAGGCTAGCCATATGGGTAACCATCTAACCTTCAGGCTGATGGAGTACCTCGTGGCTCTGCTCAGACTCGTGACAGAATGCATGGGCCAATACGTCACCAGTTGGCCTCTGCTCTGCATAATGAAGAATAAGAGCCCCAAGTATGAACTGCTGGCCAGGCTGTAATCTAGCTCAAATGCTGGTAGCCATAAAATAATGCTTTCAAACTTAATACTTAGTTTATCCTCATTTAGCTACTCCCACAAGGGTCTAACTCTGCAGATTTCACTGGCATTAATTAGTGCTTTTCACAGGACTGGGATTTTTCACAGACTGCAAAAAAAGCTATGAGGAACCAGTTATGCTGTTTCCTGAAGCTGATGCATAGGCTGGCAGTGGAGACTATGCATTGAAAATGGGAAAATATTCCAAAAAGTAGTATCTTTTTATAATACAACCGCTACATTTTTTAAGGCATTTACAAATAATAATTTAGGAAGAAATTACTTCATTGGGATTACTCATAGGAATATTTATAGGATCAAGCCCCAAACTCTTATCTGTAGATATAATTTAATACTTACTCTGTTGCCTTGAACAAGTGATTTCTCAGACCATTGAACAATTGCAGTGAATGAGAACTTTTCACTGTATGTAACAGTTAAGTGTTTTATAGCCAAAGTAAAAGATACCTTCTATTTTTATTGTGTTATTTTGCTCAAGTTCTCGATCCACCTTAACACCTACAATTCATTTAAAGGGCACATATGTTATTACAGAATGGAAACTTCAATATTAGACACACCAAAGAGAAGTCTTTTATATCAGTCTTGTGAAAGAAAAAACCCGCATTGTTTTCTCCTGTTTGTGGCTATTTGCAAGGTGCAGTTCCATTTAGTTTGGTGAGCTTTAACTCATAAACCACCATCTCACTCCTTCAAACATAAAGGAGAAGACTAGTCTGCCTTTTGTGGCAAGTATATCCCCTTCATCTTTCCTTTTGCACTGATACTAAACAAGCGTTTAAATTTCATTATTAAAGCTATGTAGAGCACTATATAAACATGCAATACAGTTTGATATCTCATAATTCATGTAAACATATCATGGGCAAATTCCATTCAGTACATGCAAAAGTAGTTAAGCCATTCGACCTGGAAGGAGCAGTTTTTTTCATGAGCTTGACAAGGGTTTGTAAACTTAGGAGTCAATGATGCCATTAATAAGGGAGACTGCATTAAAAATAATCATGTATTGATAGAAATTTGGATTTTATTTCTGATGGAAGTGATATATTTTTAGGGTGAAAGTGGAGTTATATGTGAATTTAAAGCAGACCTCACGGTCACTCACAACTTGAAGTACATTTAGACTTGAGTCAAAGTGGCAGACAGAAGAATTCAGGTTGAGCTTATTTCTATTCTCAACTTGATGAAATTTCGAGCCAACAAAAGGACATGATGACTGCTGAGTGAGATGTGAAATAATAAAAGGGTCACAAAGATGAGAAGACAAAGAGGAGTGTTGTCACTGGCAGAATATGCATTCCTAAATTCAAAACAAAGATCAAGGAAAGAACAGAGCAAGAGTTGCATTCTGAAGGTTGTTACAGTTGACGTTTAGTAGTGGAATTTATTATGAGATAATTGCCCTGAGTGATATTTATGAAAAGCAGGAAAGAGGCCAGAGGTACCGTGTCAACGCCAAGCGCTCAGAGCATTCACACACAATGTGTGATAATGACAAAGAAGGATTTAAATGTGTGTCCTAGATGCCAGGCAAAAGTATATTTTCATCCCTGTTCTAACCTACAGTCCAACTAATTTAAGAGCTGAAGTGTCCCTCTTAATAGCAACAGTCATTCTTGTACCAAAAGCAAAAAATTACTCTGAAAGGGACATTTGGTGGGAATGTTTTGCACTAACAGTCATTAGAGCTGATACTTGAACCTGCATTTCCCAGAGAGAAACTTGCATTTCTCAGTGGCTGGCACAAGTCTCCATCCTTTCTACAACAGTCCAGCCTTGAAATTATTATTCCTATGAAAAATATTCAAAACTGGCATATGCAATACGTTCTCATAAATTATCAACATTTTCTAATAACATATATTTGCATATAGATCTACTGTACAGTTAGTTTGCAACGTATCATTAAATGGGAATTAGTTGTAATTTCCCAATAAAGTATCTGGGAAAAAATAGTAATTCTACTGAACAAAGCTATTTCTGCTTTGCACAGAACCCAGACATATATTAGTTGTCATAATCATGGAAAAATGGAAGAACCAAAATCAAAAGGTAAGGTTTTAAAACATTTAATGGTTTGATCCAAGAATCATAAGCAGGATTTATTGGAATTAGTAATAGCTAAATATTTACACTTCGATATGAGGCATGTAAGGACTCAACCAGGAATGTAATTATTTTTTTAGATCAGTTTTGGAAAATGTTTAGTTCAGTCATTTTTAACTTAAATAATTCTACTAAAAAATGAAGTTTGATGGCTTGCAAAATTTTCTTATGCTTATATAGCAAAACTTTGAAATTAAAACCATGCATTTGGTAGCAGTGAAACCATAGTACTACATGCTGGTGATTCAAACATCACCCACTCCAGAAGTTCTGTAGCACAGCCACAGCTGAAGAATTTGCATGTCTCTTATCATATTGACAGTACCCAGCCTAATTTGTTCAGGGTTTTTTTGTTCCTATTTTAAAAATATTTTCATTTTTTTCAACTAAATCATTTCCCAAATTTTTAAAAAACCTAAAACTTAGAGGTTTGGTGTGTTTTTCAAAAACGAGTTACACCAAAAATAATTGATTCTGTGTGAACCTTCAAGGTGGAAGCGCACTCATGAGCTTCTGAAGGAAAGGAAGATAGCCAAGACAATTTGTATGGGAAAAAGTAAAATGTATTAGTGAATTAAAGGCAAGATTCTCTCCATTCTGTCTTTCCTCACTGCCAGACAGACCCCTCTTTCAGCCAAGGTGGGTACAATGTGACAGACTCAGAATTACTTCTGTAACCTCAGTATCATGATCCGATATTTTGTGCAAAATAGGTTAAACAGTGAAAGTGTTAATGTGCATGAAACAAGAGTGTATCAGGGACTAAATGCAGTGATATTCCTTGTACTGTGGGAAGTTTGAAATCTATGTCAACAGGCTTCAACAATATCCTTTACAATCAGCAAATGTAAAAGTTCAGTGGGGTAGTAGTCACAGATTTTAAAAATCAAAAAGCAGATGTTTGATTGATTTAAGCAATTATACTTGCAGTTTTCAGGTAACTATATAGGTAGATATAAAAATGATTTTCTTTTGAAGAATCACCTTCTATTTCCTCCTCTTTTTGAGCTCTATCATTGTTACTCTGTTAAAGGTCATTATCAAAAAATCTTTGTCAGATAGGAGGACTGGGAATAATTAGATTTAAGCCAGTCCAGTCCAATGACTCTGGTACATTGAATCAAGACCTGACCTTTGCTGACTAATTAATTAAAAGGACCCTGTATCAGATGCAAGTGTTGTGATTGTTCTTAACACCCTACAGCAATCTTAGTCAGAAAAAAAAATATTCTAGCATGCTATTCTCAGCATGTTTTAGTAGAGATATTTTTCATCTTCAAACATGAAGATTGCCTTTCCACCCAAATATTGTTTAGAAATGAATTAGGTAAGCTTTCATCTCAATGAAACATTAATTGAGAGATGCTGAGATTGGTGCAGTATCTGGATAAACCTATGATCTAGAAAGGCAGGAACAGCTTTTATTAATGTCCATTTTTTTTCTTGTTTTCCCTTCTCCCTCACCTCCTCTTGATTCTTAGGATGCCTATGTGTTCCATGTTCTGGTCAACCAAACATTCTAGTATTGCATCTACACAGACTCCATCCAGAGAGCATCCTGAAATATGGGTCTTAAGCACATCTCTATTTTGTCCCCTAGTGTTCCAAAGAAAGACTGACAGAATTTAGCAACTAGCAGGAAACTGTTCCATTTGAAGTTTCACTTAATATTAGCTGATAGTTTTCAGGCAGAAGCAAATTACATTGCTCTTAGTATAAATAAACTAACAGATTGGATGAAGTCTCATTACAATGGTAGGAAAGGGCTAAGGCTCATTTGTCCTTCTCCCCTGACTTCTACAGTCCATAAATGGAGCTTGTGGGTTCATCTGTGGGGCCACTCAGTAAATTTGGCCAATGTCTTCACAGGCTAAGTCTACCTGGGAAGTTGTGTTAGACCCCTTTGTACTCTCTTTATCATTCAGCTGCCATGTTGCCCTCTATAGTCATGGTTAACTTGTCAATGTAATTGCTAAGAAACTGGCTTTCTTTGACCACTCCAACTTTTTATTTTCATTGCATCTTGAAATTGTATATGGTGGTCTTCCATGCTAACTGGCCCAAAAGACCATAAACTTCAGTTTCATTTTCTGCGATATTTCTAAAAAAGGATAATTTAAAATTGACTGGCCTCCAGGACTTCTATCATTCTTTTGGGACAGATTTCTTCCCGTGGGAGATTTCTCTTCAAAATTTATACCATTATGTTGTCTAAGTTGAGTTTTCATATTTTAAATATGCCTTTTTCTTTTTTATTTGCTATTCCAGCTTTTACCAGGTTACTGTGGAAGAGACACTTTAAAAGGTGTCCTGTAAACTTTTGACCGTGGCTTAAAGATTGATAAAAGTATCACTAGACATTGTATTTCTTCTACCAATTCTCATAGCTAGGTCTTTGGCTCATACTGTCATGTATTTAGTAATAGCTGATGACATTTGGTTATGAAACATGTTTTTTTCTTCTAGTAAAGGAGATTTATTGTCACGCTATACCAACTTCCATGTAACTGCAAGTAGCAATGGGTAATTAAAATAATCTTATTGGAATAAGGGTTATCCTGCCCCAAAGTTAGAGTCACTATTTAATTGTACTAACAACATTGTACAGAATGAAGAAAATACAGTGGGAGAATCTTTACCCAAAAAATAGATCTGTTGATACAAAATATTAGATTCTGGAACAATTTTCTCTAGCTTGTTCAGCACCATCAAACCATTAATTCAAGGTGATACTCTCAGTGACACTCCCTCAGAGGGACAACATTAGGCATTCACATGTATGATCTTCACCTTGCATGAAGAGAATGAATATAAAATTAAGTTCTTCACTGTGAACTATTCCAGACTAGCTATTTTCATTTTAAAAACTGTTTATTTTACTTTGACAGTCTGAAGGTTAAATGAACTCTGAGTTTTCTGTTCTTCTACTGTGAAGCTAGTAGGAAGACTCAGAGCATACTGCTCCCTCTTAAGATGGCAAAGGAAGGTGTAACATATGGCCCAAATGTTAATACTCTAACACTAATAAATGTCTAAGCTACAGATTTATCAAAAACTTTCTGACCAGTGATCCTTTGTTCTCTCAAGAGTATACAAGATCTTCATTACTGATACAGACCTCCTGGAGATAAGAAGTTTAGATGCTCTTTAAAAATAAACATTTTCAGTGATGCATTTTGAATGCCATGCAGTATTTCCTTTGCATTCCACAAAATGTGGTTATGTACCTCCAGTAGAGATACGGTTCCTCAGCCAGCAACAGAAAGCATTTAGGTTCTTGTACACATTTAAGGATTTGATCCCAATACTGGATTTACTAACATTGTCTAAACAGAAGAGAAGGTTTTGACCACCCTTGCTATGAAAAAAGCATGAAAGTCTATTGGTCATGCATATCCCTTTGCCTTTCTTAATAACAAACTGTAAGTAGAATCTGGGACATGCTCTGCATCACAGGTTTTGTAATTGCCTCCTCCACATCATTAGTGACTCTTAACTGAATTTACATGGAAGGAGAGATTTCTGAACAGTGAGGATTTTTTAAAAAAGCTGAGCTTATCAGAATCTACATGGAGAACTGCACATGTCACTGCAGTCATGTCACAAAATACATACACTGCACTGCGCAGCTACACTGAGAGAGCCATACCAGCTTTTTCTAGAATAAACTTGTGAAACAGACCAGTACTAGAGATATTTGCTACTAGCTCATACAGAAATTAGTTCAGAGCCTTTTGAATTATTTGTTCAGTGTTCTAGCTGATAAACCACAGCCTATTTATTATACTATTTATGCCTCATTGTTCAAAATTTACTTGCCTATCATAAAAGGTTACTGTGACTCAATGTAAATCTTAAATATGTGAAGACTTATCAACTATATGTAGAATATCTTTTAAAAGTGTATCTTCAGTTGGATATTCAGACTGACTACTCGCCTTAATTTATGCAAATATAGCTTATAGCTAAAGGCTTTGTATATTTGTTTCCCTGTGGTATTAGCATTCAAAAAACAGGACATTCTTTCAAGGGCATTTTATAAACGCAGAACTATAATTTATATAAAAATTAAAGCTCATACAAAATGTGTGCACTGAGGTACAGATTAACATATTTAATTTCAGTATTACCTGCAAATCTATTTTTTTCCATGCACTGCTCTAATTAGCCATATAAAATCAAGTCAGTATATTGTAAGCAATCATTTTAGTGGGAGTAGAAAGAGGATCTGAATTAAATATATGGTAAGAGATAATATCTTATGGAAATTAATATACTCATTTGTATCAAGAAAAATGTGTTCTAGCTAAATTTCATAAGATAGTTTGGAGTTCAAAAATATGACTCATGTAGAAGTTGTAGTTTTATAGTTACTAAGATGTTAGACTGCTTTTAAGTTCCTTATTAATGTGCCAATGCTCATTCTTTGATATCTACAGATTGTAAGTACTAATGTCATTTCATATTGTGAAATTTCTCCTATTATGAATATTCACTCCCCCTACAGTCAAATGTGTAAACTGTTAGTAACTCTGTATGTTAGAAGAATTTTTTCTTCCATCATTTCATGTATATATCATACTTGGCTCTTCATATTTTTACTTTTGTTACTATTCACTTAAGAGAATAAAATAATGGTGAAAATAAAAATGCATTTTTTGTTTCAGCAAAATCTAACAGTAATCCTTTAAAAAGTAATTTTTTTCTTTCCCAATTTATCCTCAAGAAGTCTGAAAGCTAAACAGGAAAATTATATTTAAAGAATGAGAACACAAAAATTATTCATGTGATAATGAACTTCAGCAGTCTCCTAATGCATGGGATTCAGACAGAATAAACCATTTTCTAGCAGTAAGAGCATTTAGCTGATCAAGTTGCTGTAATTCAAAATTTTACAGTCAATTTCAATTGTAGAGTTAGCAATATGTGCTGTGTTTCAGTTCCCTTTATAAGAAGGATAACAGATCCAGGTATTTCCTCCTACTTCTTGCTCATGATCTGAGGATGCCCAATGAAGACCAGTACTAACCACATGAAGTCTGATGCCTGAAGAACTACCTTGTGGCCTTAAAGCAACTCTTGCCCATTTCTTGGCACAAAAGTTGCTGTCTGACATAGCTGCCTTATACCTCCACTCTGCTCTGAGAGAATGATAACAAGAAATTTTATTGCTTGGAAGGGCCCACAAAAACAAGCAAGAAGATAATAAAATAAAGCCTTTTAGAAGAGAGATTTTAAAAATATAATTGTTTCTGCCTTCCTGCCTCCAGCATCACACAAGAGTAGCTAACGTGCAAGAGACTTCTTGGAGCTACAACTGCAAAGAAAATTTTTCCCATCTCATGAAAATGTAAAGCTTTCAAATGCTTTATTGTTCCATATCTGGATAAACCAGTGACCACTATGAAAATACAATGCATGCAAGGATGTTCTAATCCTTCCTTTAGCATTCCCACATCCCAGCTGAGTGTCCTGGCCACTTGCAAAGTCTGAGATAAGTCATTCTCAATCATCCCACTGAAGCCTTTTCATCTGCTATATACAGAATATTGTCATAGGATGAACATGTACCTGGACAGAACATTAACTACTGGCCAGCCTTAAGCAGCTGTTTTTTATATATATAAAATAGGGAAAATATATATGTGTGTGTGTGTACACACACACATACATATATACACACACATATTCCTATGAAACAGCTGGATTTGGACAAATCATCATCTCTAGTGAAACTCACTCTATTTTACAAATACTAAACAGTTTCCCCAAGCATAGGAGGAATAATTTTCAATCCTCTCTATTAAAGTGTTCAAGTAAAAGAAGTATGAATAAAATATTTGTATTTAAAACTTCTGTTAACATTGTAGGACAAATAGGCAACGTCCTCAACCCAACCTCTAAAAATATGTGGAAGGACTTCAGATGTGACACCTAAACTTTGCACTCAATATAAAGTGCAGTAGGAGTGACAGATAAAGTGGCAGATAAATTAAAGCGCTACCTCTGTTTTAGCAATTTTTTTGTGACAGCATTTTAAAAGTTTGCTGGGCAATTGCTCTAAAATGACAGAGTGCTGCTGAGCAGGTAGTGCACTGAGTACAGAAAAGAACTTGTCAATAACTGTTTCAGTAGGGAATTCCACACTCACAGAACTTTAGTATACATCATTAAAATATTACATTATTTTAGCTTTCACAGATGTAGAATTTTTGTTGAGCCAATTTTGCTAATTTTCTCTGACATTTATGCTTATGGCATATAAATGTTACATATTTCAGAAATGGTTAATTTCTACATGCTAGCTACTAGTCTGTAGGTTGAGCCAAAATGCTTGTAGTATTAGAAGCAAGAGACTAAGTACCCAGATACAGTTAACTTTAGGCTCAGTGATGGAGTTTTGTATTTAATTTTTCTTCCTCAGTTTCTCCAAGTCCAGCTTTTGGGTTACTGAAATTATTTCCATGTAGCATTTTAAATACATTTTCATCTTATTGTAACAGAAATTATGTCAAATAAGAGTTGTGATTTTATTTCAAAAGAAAATGGTTTGCTTACAAAGCGAATAAAATACGGCCATGTAACAGGGAATATTCAAGTAATATTACTAAGGACTCTGCATCTGTTCTATATTGCTTACCTTCTGTGTGCTTTTTTGTAGATAATTGCTCAAAATTAATAATGTACCATAGTCTTGCTTGAACTGTTTAAGATTCTCTGTATATTTCAGTAAAAATGGAGTAAGTTTTCTTTTTCTCGCATACATCAGAGGTTTTCCAATCATTTTAACAAGTACTGTCTTAATCCTCCCAGCCAAAATGGCTACTGACATTTTTCATCACATTACTCTGGCTGATGAGGTGTTAGAATAAGAATGACCCAAACTTAGTTTACATCAGAATTATTCAAGTGATTCTAATGCCTTTGGTAAAAAATTTAATCCTCAATAAACTCTGCTGATGGAAGGTCAAGACACAGATAAATACAGTTTTCCACTTCCGTGTCCCCAGTTTGAACCTATTCTACTTTAGTACTCTCCAAAACTTATTACTGCAGTAAGATGGCAGGTGGCCTGAGTGAAGTTACATTAGGAAACCAGTACTAAAACAGATGGAAGAGAATCTGAGCTATACAAGACTGTAGTATTTTGTTATATACTGAAAAGGCTGTTTGTGAGCCACCCAAGGTTCCATTCTATCCCAACAAACACGTTAGCATGTAAATGTGCAGGGAAAAATAAATGCTATTCAAGAGGGCTTCCTATCAACCCCAAGTATTTCACATTGTGCTCTTTCCCCAGTCCATATGGATTCTTGGCATCATCTCACAACTCCTGGTTGCGTGCTTGACCTTGCATTCTGCTGTAACAGAACAGAGCCAATGTGACATCCTAGTACTGGACACATGAATTTTCAGAATTTCTTAAATATTTGTAGATAATACATACTGGAGTAATACTAGTAGAGCTAAAGACAGTTCTTCTGGAACTAAAGTATTTTTTAAAGCAACATTATACATACCAGTCCCTGCAATGAGAGACAGGCTGTAGCCAGGGTGACCATGTGTCTCACACTAGTTCATGCTCAAACCCACCCTCAGATGAGTTTCTGCATTCAGACAGGAAATACCTGGGGAAGATGTTACCAGTGAAATCATACCCACAAGTCCACGCTGGAACTCCAGTGCACTGGCTCCAGTGTGTCACAAAGTCCTGTATCTACCTCAGTCCCTGCCTTCTACCTGTCTACAGACTTTGCACTGCTGAAAAGTAGTTCATGGTCTCTTCTGCGCCATTCACAAAACAGATCAAATTTTGTACCTTAAGGTTCTTTCACTTCAAAAAATAGTTTTATTCAGAGACTGCAATATCTAGGTTCATGTCAATAAGCACGGCGTTACTACAAATACAACACTCTGAAGCCCAGGTCTCCATTAGACTCTGCAAAACAGTATGTGGGAGGGGTGGTATATGTTAAAACTGTAACATAATCTTAAAATATTTATTAAAAACCGACTTAAATTATTTTTTTGAGCTACATAATGTAATTAGATTTTGACCAGTAGTTACATGCATGATTCAAACACAGTTCTAAACATCTGAATGGTCAATACCTTTACTCTATTCAGGTATTCAAAGTCGTCCTCACTGATTTTGTGAGAAAATTACCAAAACTCACAAAAGAGCAAAGAAATACAGTGTTTTTAAAACTATACAATGGTTTTAAACAATTCACAAAGTGATGCATATCACTACACTTGTATTTTGAAGATTTGTACTGTCTCTTCAGTCATACTCACAATAAGCAAAAAAAACCTAAAACAACAGTACATAATTTAGATAATATTGATATTAAGCTATATGTCAGCTACTACATTTATTATAAAGTAAACTTAAACCTACAATACTAAGGAAATTTAGCAGTAAGAAAACAGTTTTCTTCTGATGAGTATAAAAAACCTTGCAATAGACATTTATTTCACTGAAGAAACTTCTCCCTAGTTATGACAGTCCAACTGGAGTGTCAAAGAATGGCTTTTGTAACACATGGCCTCAATCTCCATTCAGGCAAAACTGCCATCCAAATGAGAATCTCTCCTACAACTCTGATTCTGAAAATGCTTACACATGTGCCTAACTTCAGGCTTAAGTAGCCCTATTGAAGTCCACAGGACCACATGGTTAAAATTAATCCCATATAAATTTGTGGGCTGAGAGCCTAAAGAGGGAGCACAAAACTGAGTCTTATATGAACAATGGTTCAGTTTCCAAGCGGAATTGTTTATGAAAACTTACACTAAGATTGCAATGCATAACTTTTCTACTCTCCTTTGAAAAGCTCTTCATTTGCCCCAGCTATTTCCTGAATAGTTCCATGTTCCTGTAGGCCAGGCAAAAACAGAGAACAGATATCCTCACTGCCTTAACTAACTCCAGGATTCATACACTATACGAATAGTTCTGATCCAGATCAAGTTCTACACTTTATCAAATGGCATAAATATCTATATTTATTAGTGCTTTTGTTGATGGGGACATATGCTTGTAATGGCAACACACTGTCACTTAGGAAGGAAAAGATCGTTTTGTGACAGGCAAATTATTGCTATATCTCATTAGGAATGTTATGTTCCTGAGCTAAGACATACCAATTGCAAAGTGGTAATCATCATAATATCATGAAGATGTTGCTATATTTGAATATGATATGAGCTCACCACCAGATTAGCCCACTGTCACATACCAGCTTAGAGTACAGGGAAGATACAGCTCTACAGCGACTCATGCACAGAGGAAAAAAACTGTATCTACTATGACAACCTACTAAGAGATGTATTTAGTAATTTGTTTCTAGAATCCTGTGATTTTACAACTGAAAGGTGGAGTATTCTCAAAGTTTCTGAGCCTGCAAGGAAAGCTGTCTGATATATCCAGTAATATGATCTGTCTATAGCATCTTGTTACAATAGCCAGTATCTGACAAAATTATACCAATCAGTTATACTAGACCATTTTGCTTGACTCTGATAGTGGAAAAGGCCACTATGCCCATATGAACTCCTTTTTGCTGCTAGGCAGCTCAGTCAGTCTTTGTTTAATGAAAAATTATACCCTCCTAATGAACAAGACTTCAGATGCAAAAGAATTGTCTCTGACAAACAGAAGTGCCACAAAGGGCCCAAAGTCTCCTACCTTTGATTAAATTCTCTCTCACATGGGAAGGTGTAAATATCTAATACACAGAAATTTGGAAAAAATTCTTCTCAATTATCTTATTGTAATGGGAGTTCTTCAGTTATGGATGGCTAGAAGGTGTTTCTAAATAGATTCCAAGAGAGTGCCATGTGACATAAAGTATCTCCCTAGTTAAATTTTACTGATAGAACTGCAAGTTAATTTGTGACATTAAAAACATGGAGTTTCATCTGCCCCTTCGGTGCCCCTGAAACTCCTGAAGAGACAGTGACACAGAGCTGCACACTGACCTCACAGATCCCTATGAAAGGAAGGAACATGTTCTCTTCTTGCCAAGTCTACTGACTTGGGCAGTTGTGAAAGTTGGTAATTTTCTTACTACCCTTTCTCCTACACAAAAAAAATAACCTAATACATACTGCAGAGTAAGTGTGTTGTTCTATGCTAGAACAGCACAAGCACTTCAGTTACACTGGCTCCAAACACGGGTGAATAATTTCTTTCCTGGAGAACTTAATACAGTCTTCTTCATTTAGCCTAGCCAGGGGCCATCTGGCTCCAAAAAGATTGTATCAAATTTTAGTAATTGGACTGATCTAAGCAATTTTTGTTTTAGCCTGATGATTTGCATGGCTTGCATCTGCAAATACTTCTCTCTATATATTTACATTTCAAGTAGATAAATTAAAGCTTTACATTTTTATCTGCAAACTATGTTTTAATTCACCTATTATATATTTACCAATATCTAATGATCAAACAGAAATTTCAATATTTTAAAATTACAAATAAAATCGTAATTTACTAATGTGTTTGGCAGTAATTCAGCTTTACAGCTGAATTATTATCCAAGCTTTCTGGCTGTGTTCTATTCTTCCTCCCTTGGACAGTCTCATCTAATTACAGATCCTCACCTTTTATTGTGTTAGGCTTTCTCCTCCCTCAGCTACACCTGTGGAAAGTAAATCACAAAATAAAATTAAGAAACAGATTTCCTAATCTGTTCCTAGATATTCTCCACCACTACAAAAACACTTTGCCATGATGAACCAGAGAAGACTACTGCCATTATATAAGTGGAACCAGCACTTCCTCTTCCTTGACTATTTCGTCAGAATTAAAAATAAAATAAGAAGGAAAGAAGAGAAGAAATTGGGCTCTTATTATTCTAAAGGGGAAAATATTTTTAAAGTCTGTATAAAACTTTCATGAAGGGAATCTAGAAATGAGAATTACCCATTTCCATTGGGCCTGCACAGAAATGTCAGCGCAATTATCAATACTTACCAATTAATTTTTGCTATCCTTTCTCCCACAAAAGCAATTGTGCACAGCTAAACTGAAGAACTAAAACTTTCTTCAGATTGGTAATTCTTCAAGATCCTATGCTTATCGATGGGAGCTGATTCTCTACTAGAGAAACAGCTGTGTTAGTATCATCTTATTCAGCAAGGAAATCTTAGAAATCTCTCTGCCTGATGCTAGGGAGTGGTGATAGTTCCATCTGAACAAAATTGGTCCTGAACATCACCTGAGAGTTCAGCTGGTCTTATAAGCAATTTTCCATCCCCACACTCTACTGAATCTACCAATATGACATGAGATTTTGTTTCCTCCCTACTGAAAAAGACAGAAAATTGGGACCTAAGACTTTAGATTTGGAATACATCCTTTCCTCCTGCTGACACAGCTAAAATAAACCACAAGTAATATCAATACTTTCAGTATCAGGTATTTTAAATACAACTAAAATTTCCTGTCAAAAGGAAGTCAGTTCTTTCATCCTGATTTACTGCAGAGACACAGGAACTCACTCCTGATTTACGTTACAGTATGCGAATGAAAAATTAGTATCATATGTGTCAAAATGTCACCTGATAAACTTTTTAGAATCAGAGATTACACCACAAATATTTTTAATGAAATCTAAAAACATAAAAATGAATTTAAGCCTCTAATTCATTACGAACTAAACCTTCAAGGCTGAAGGACATATGTCACTTCTGGGAGATTCCAAAGGAATCTAAATTTTTCGCCAGAATTTCAGCATCCTAGGAAAATGTGACAGTAGTAATAATACATGATATTATATCCTGCTAGACAAGTTGGACAAATTACATCTGCTACTGAATAGATGTGAGAGGAGTCTGTATTAGAAAACTTCCTGCTGGGTCACAAACATACATCAGTAATGGTTTGTTTTCAGCACAAGAAAAATTGCCATTGCCATATTCCAAAGTCAGTGTAAATTGTTTTATTATAAACTCCCTGTTGCTCCCTGTTTAACTGAGAAACTATTCAATCTAAATTCATCTTCTCTCTGCATGGCATTGCTGTGTGTTGGTATCACCAAACTCTGCCTCAGTAACAAAAACAGTATTCCCTTAAAAAACTGACTGCACACTTGATCTTCAGCAACACTTTTACACATTAACTCTTGGTTTGCCCCCATTAACTTTGATTTGTAATCCAAGGCTCTCAGTTTCATGAAGTCAAGGCTTTATTGTTACTGATTCACAAGACAATCTCTACAAACTATCACCATGCTTGACTATTAGACATCTATATTTTTCAAGTATTTATATTAATATATAGATTTGGAAACATAAACCTACTCCCTATTTATGTCACTTCCTGTAGCTTCAATACAGAGAAAATCCTAGTCCAGATTAGCAATGATAGAAATTCTTTCTCCTGCCATTTTCCATTCAAATCACTTTTTAAATGTTATTTACAAGTAAGCTGACCTGCTTATATAATGCCACTTGGATGTACACAAAACAAATACATAGCCTTTGTGGTTTTCCTTTGCATTTTTTACTCTTCCATCACATTTTCAGCATCTGATGGAAAGAGGGTAAGGGACAAAGACTCAAACAGAACTGTGAAGCAAAAACTCAGCAGCCATCAGAGGTTCTATTTACCATGAGAAGGTTTTATTGTTGTTTCCAAGACCTCTACCAAGGAAGGCTTTGTTGAGGATGTAATTTTGCATGCTTAGTGCCATGAAATGTCAACCTGAAGCAAAATCAAATCCACCACACTTAGTGTCACAAACAGCTCTATTGTATCAACAAAAGCATGGCTGAGGAAAGCAAATTAATCTGGGCCCCCAATAAATAGGTATCTGCTAAAGATTAAAAGTGTTACACTTGCATTTATTTGTGTTGAAAATATTATAGGTTAGATTTTTGTATATAAACATCTGCCCAAATTCATAAGAGGACAGAGTTGTTCAAAACAAAACAGGAAGATTTCTTTCATTTTCCATAATGGACGATTACAAACAAGCAAGGCATCAGACAACACTTACTACTCACTAATTTAACCTCTGTGGAATAGGAATATAGTTTGTATCTTCACTGGAAACCTGGAGCAATTTGTGTATTTTGTTTAAGAAAGGAGGTTGAAAGATAGGATGCTACTAGAAAATGAAGTGATCCAATCTTTCTGCATCCAGCTTCTCCACATTCTCACTGCCCAAAGTGGCAGCCAGCTCAGTGTGACTTGCACAGGCAAGCCAAGCCAGGTCATAGCTGCTCTCTCAGAAGAAAGCAAGAAGGCAGACTTGCTTCTCTAATTATGCTAATCAAGGGCATCCTTAAAGCATTTAATTGATTCCTCTTTTATAGGGTTTTCCAGAAGAGGAAAACTAAGGAAGGGCATAGCAGAAAGATGACTCCTTCTGGTTTTTGGGTTTTTTTTAAGAATCCATGATTTACCAGGTGAAAAAAACATCAGTCCTCCTAAATCTCTTTTTATAATGGTTTTTTTTTTCCAGTTCCTCTTCCGCACCAGGATTTTTTTGCATATCTGGAGAAAGCAGAAGCTGCAAGTGCTGAAAAATTATAGTCTGCTTCCAGGTGACTGTGAGGTCTTCTCCAAATTAAGAAGGGAGTTTGCCTATTATTTTTCCCTAGTATGCAGAAATTTAGGCAGTTATCTGGAAAGCAGCTGGTACAACATGGACTTGACTCAGCTTAAACTGAATAAGGGTTATTCCCTATAAGAAGAAAGAAAACCTGAGTTTGCCACTGTCATTCTCTTGCCTGAGTGCTGTTTTTCAGTTCAACAGCATGTGATGGAGAAGCTGTGAGTATTCCTGAAGCAGTCTGCTGCTCTCCACTGGCAGCTAGTAGGTCCCAGCTAGTCCAGCTGTGGTTAATTTAAGAAGTCACAGGTGCAGCAATAATGTAGCAGCAGGAACTGAGTCATTGTGTGTACTCTTTTGGATACAGAACTGCAGCTACAGGCTGAGATCTGTCTTGGGTATGAACTTCCATCAGATCCTGGAAGACAGTTAAATTAAATCTTCAGCAGGGACCTCAGAAGTTAGAGAGGGAGCAAAAATTTAGCTGTACTCTGAATTTTGGCCATGTGTAGTATACTGTATTATTCTAGAGTTCCACTAGCCTAAAATGAGATAAAAATTTGTAATGAAAAGCAGTGACAAGTATTCTGCTACTGACTTGTCTTTCCTTGTGGGAAAAGCAGTATGTGAAATATTAGATAGTTTGCTGTAGCTGCATGGTATCTGTTTATGAGAACCCATTGGTGTATCTAGGAAGCATAAACATTACATTTGCCAATAGAACTATTGCTACAGAAAAGCACACATCATCACAGTTACTGTCTTTACAAGGGTATGTTCCAGAGAGACTTACATTGGACCAATCAATAATTTGTGGGTTTTCTGGAAAAAGAAGTTAGTGTCTCATTATATTAATGCGTAACTTTAATCCTGCTTTGGACAAGCATCTAAAAACAAAACAAAGCATTATATATTCAAGAGAAATAACTAAGAAAAGAAGAAATGCACCCAAAATGTGGTACGCTTCATTGTAGGATCTTACTTATTCTAAAACTACCTAAATCAGAAATCTCTTAATGAATTATAAGGGTATAATTCAAATGCTAAAATGAAGAAAATGGTTGCCTTGTGAGAAAAACAGCACAGAGACCCTGTTAAAGGAGAGATTAGAGCTGGAGGATGCAAGTTAGGAGACCAATACAGATGAAACAGGAATAAAAAAGAACCAGCATACATTTGATTTCTGAAAACTTTTGAAAAAGCACTATTTGAGAAAAACAAAGAAGAAGAGATCAAAACAAAGCTTGTTTTCTGACATTCTCCTGCCAAGACCAGAAAAATGCAGATAGAAAAAAGAAAAGCAATATTTGAGAATTATGTGAACCCACAAACTGTCAGGCTGGAGAGTGAGTAACTGAAGGGACTTACAAAGAGAAATTACTTGTATGTTAATCATCCATAATCTGAGAAAGAATTTAAATGCCTACCCACTCCTCAGTGATCATAATTTCTGGGTTTTATTGTGGTGGGAGTCTTATTTAAATGGAAAAACATGAAAAAGAGTTTAAAAAAAATTTCAGTGCCATCATTATTCAACTAACATGAAGTCCTAAATAGAAAAAATCCTTTTATACCTGAATCTCTTGTTCCATTTCAGCAAATCTATTTATTTCTATTTTTAAAAATATGTTTTGAATTAAAACTATCTGCAAAGATAAGTTTAATACCATGCTTTCTAAGGCCTCTCTCTTCCCATCTTCAATTTTGCTAATTATAGTTGTTTGTTACTGCATAGCTGTAGTGCACTATAAACATTGCAGGGTGGGGTGGAGAGCATGAAGGGGGTTTGGAAAGGGTATTTGGTTCAAGGTTAAGCTGAGATAAAGTCATAACTTGATTTCGACTTATCTATGTCTCATCTCCACAGTGCAATATGACCCTTTCTTCTTGCTGAGGTGCATTATCTGATTGTGATACTGTGTATCAGCTGACAGACTTATTGTTGAGCTTTATTTTTGCCACTGTGTTTTCAAAAGGTGGCTGCAATGAAGTATGGACAAATACTTAGCAAACCTAAGGAAATTGGGAAATAATTTTACTGGATAGTTTAACAGTAAACTACTGGAGAACAATCAGTAGCTTTCAAACACAAGAGTCAGCTAAACTTGCTTTTTCTAATAAAATAAGTACAATTATTCTCAGTGAAACTAAGGTTTCATTAATTTCCAGTTAATTGTTATCAGTGTCTTGCTATTTTTATGGTGATCCAGACTATTTTAAATAGACTCAGCTGTTTGAAGTGCCCTATGGAACATTTTCAAAAGTAACCAATTGGAGAAAAAACAGGAATACAAGGTACGGTAGGAAAAGCCAGTAGCAGAAGAAAAGCCTTTAGGGCCTTTATTTAAGGCAGCAAAATGCTATCTTAGGAGCAGGAGACGGCTAGAAAGTGCAGAGCAGCTTTTGGAAAGGTTTCAGCTGAATTCTGGAACTAATAGATAATGATATTATCCAAGCCACCAAACTTGAAGAAGCTTTCAAAGGTTTCAGCTTTGGCCCGCTCCAGTGCAAAAGCAATTATGTTGATTCTAGAACACTTCTGACTTCCTGCATTACAGAAACAGCTAACCATGCTCTACCATTAAAGACTGATTAGAGCTTTGAGCTCCAGCTGGAATGGGTCCAGAGATGCTTACATCTGGTTTTATACTTCAGTGACCACTGAGTCTCAGTGAAGAAAGGTAACAGTTTGGATTTTGATCCTGTTCTGTTCTTATGCCTAAACTGTTAAAATAAATCCTTGTCTTCTGTCTCCCACCAACCATTCTAAAATGCCTTCTCCTAAGCATGTGTTTATGAGAACAGCTTCAAAGAGTTACCATTTTGTGCTCAGAACAAAGGACACTGCATTTACCAGTAGAGTCCACTTACATTGCTTCTGCAGCACCCACACCTGGGATGCTTTGTCACAGCTTCTGATTTATCAGACTTTAAGCTATACTAACTTAAAGTTATACCAGAGGACAACCATGGTGCCAGAAATACCCTGTCTGATTTGGTTTATTCAATTTCTTTGATTAAGCCTTATTAAAGGACAGTTACAAAAGTTATGCAATATGCAAAATCTGAAGGTTTTATTATCCACTACCTTTTTGATGGCAAAAATAATTTTTCCTAAAACAAGACTAAAAATTATTTACAGACTATCCCCTGCTCTGTTTTTCATTCAGCATGTAAATATTCAAGGTAATTCAAAGCTTAACTCCACACATTATGACAACTGCCATTTAAAATTAATTTATGTTTAAAGTGACCTGTATAACCTTTATTCTAAACCTTGGTTGAGATATCAGTTGCTTAAATATATTCAACACATTTAGCAGAACCCTATCACCTCTCCTGTTCATATTTAATTAAGATTTACTTTTGCCAGCCACAGGAGAATCAGAAGAGCTTTCTTTTGAGTTATTCACAAAGTGGTAAAATAACACATGCAGATACAGCAGCTGACAACATAAGCAGGGTCAATATTAGGACAAACTGGCCAAAAAGAGCAGCTTTTGGCAGAATTTTAATCAGTCCTTGGGTGCATGAAATGTCATGGAGTTTCATATGAAATAAAATTATCCCTTTCTCTTAGCTTATTTCTGTTCCAACTAATCCTCTAACTCTTTATTAAACATTATCTTTACCATCTGCTCTGGGTGAATGTTCAACACCTTGCAGAAGAACTCTGGGCTGATTGGTTTTTATGGGCAACATGATCTGAGTTTTATGCACATACTTCGGATTATGTCAAGGACAAAGAGGATGAATAATCCATTAACTATAATAAGCAAGAACCCATATCAGTGCAGCTAGAACATGTGTTATGTTTCAAAAGCAAAAGAGGAATTAAGAGATATGTGGATCATAAACTACACATAACCCAGGACCTTCTCTACACCAGAACATAGTTTCCATACATACACACTCCACTAAACAGCATTTCTGGAATAAATGTTTCAGTCTTCATGAATCAGACGTTTTAGTGCTGAAATGGCACTTCCAAGCCTACAACATGCAAAGACATAGCTCCACTGAATTGGACATTTCCTCTAACATGGAACAGATGGTAGCAAAATATCTGCCCCATGCATAGGTCTTTCAGTCACATCTATATGGTGTCCTGGTTTATTTTTTGATTCTGAGTCAAACCTTGACATATGGCCAATAACAGAATGTTACTCTATTCTCATACTATCCAGAAGCCTCTAAAATAAATCATAAAGGAACTGCTACTGTTTAAAGCCACAGTCTAAAAATTTACATTTAAAAAAGTAATTGTCAAAGGTTAGTCAAATGTTGCTATCAATTTGATCCCATTATTGCTTCCACTCTTTGATAACCACAAACATTAAAATAACATTATCACTATTAATCATAATATTTAGTGTAACATGTATCATCCTACCACGACCTCATTTGCCGCAAAACACATAATTGTAAGAGTTTGGTTCCTAGCTCACAACGTTTAATGTAATTACTCACCTCTTTCACCTTTATGCATCTGTTGCAATAATTTGTCTTGCTTTGGCTAACCTTTCAGACCAAAGTATTTACCCTCTCTTCCACTATAAAGGTTTATGATCCCATAATGAACAACAATTATGATGGTATCTGATCACAGTGTGTATATTAATGACATAAAATATCTGGACAGTATGTCTTTACACATCTTCTTGCAGAAGGTTTGCACCAGATACTCTTGCAGTATGCTCTAAGATGTAATGACAGATAACCCTTCTAACTATATTCAGCAATTTGCAGATAATTATTTCACCCACAGTGAGCAGTATACTTCACTGCCATATCATTCTATACATGAAGGGAAGAATCAAGGTTTTCTATTGATGTAAGTCATCTGGATTCTGTTTACTTCAGCAGAACCATGTTAACCTAAGCCAACAGTATGATCTATACACTTTTAGAATCAGTGACATAGTAAGGACTCTGAGAGAGGCAGACATTATAACTGCTACAGACTACAAGGGTTGTCCACCTGAGAGCTTTGACTGGCAACAGAAGGCTGTATTAACTCCAGGTATTCAAACCTCAGTACTCCTTAGGCTGACCAGGGACCTTGACTTCTTTACCTGCTCCTTTAGTACTCATAAGGGAGAAAAGAAGTGAGAAGAGAATCACTGAAACTTTCCACCACATACTGTGCTCCAGACCACTGCCCTTTTAGCTCATTGGATTAGAGGGAGATCAGATTAGACCCCAGCTCATTTATTGTACAGGAGCCTGCTCAATTGCATACCCTAATCTAAAACTCAAGCGTACTAGGCAGTAGATGAAAATCTACACTATAGTTGCATAGCTCAGGCTCTTGGTAAACTTGTTTTCCTAAGCTTCAAGACTACCAACCAGCTTAGAAGTTCAATTAATCAACTTGTGCCCATTACTCCTTGTCTTTTCCATGTGACTCATTGTGAATTGGGAGTCTCCATCTTCTTGGTAGCCACCCTTTAAGTACTGGAACATGGTAATGAGGTCTCCCCTAAGCCTTCTCTTCTCAAGGCTGAACAAACCCAGTTTTCTCAGCCTATCCTCACATGGCAGGTCCTCCAGCCCTCTAATCATGCTTGTGTCCCTTCTCTGGACCCTCTCCAGCCTGTCTGCATCCTTTTTGTAGAGCGGGGACCAAAACTGAACACAATGCTCCAGGTGTAGTCTGAGAAGCACTGAGTGGAGCGGGATGATGACTAATGTTAACCATGTTTACATCACAGAATTTCTCACATAAATAATTGGCTGCTTAACACACACAGAGTTCTTCTTAGACTTACTAGCCTTCATGAATTCCCCAATTCAGAATACAAACACCATTACTAAATGAAAGAAACTCTTATGAATAAAGGTATACATAATATTCAGAGTAAATCCCATTTAAGACAGGATACTTCTATTGCTGAGTAGACAGAAAAATGACTCTTCAAAAGTACAGAATGAAGTTATTTTTTTTCCTGCTAATACTTTCATTACACCTCTTCATATGAAAGAAACTACAAATTTTTCAGGAAGGCCTGTTGAAGACTGCCAATTTTCAACCCACTTTGAATTCTAAAACAAAACATAAACTTAGTATTCATTCTTATCTAGAAAGTGTCTCTCCCCTCCCCAAATCTTGTTTACGTACATGCATATATACATTATTTACCTGAGGTAGAAGGACAGTGGAAGATGCAGAAGAACCCTCTCCAAAATAAAAAGCTTGAAAGTATAAAGAGAGGGAGGTAAATAAGTTATGTAAAGTGTTAAAGAGAAATGAAGATTTTATACATATCTTAACTGTTAGCATGAGTAATACACAAAATGGATTTGGTTTAGTTTACCAGCTTTTATCCAGATTATCCAGACAATCAGCATCTGGTTTAAGTCCCCTATATAACCATCTGTAGTAATGTCACATGAAGGATTAGCCTTATTTGACATTTGTAATGAATATATGGAAGAAGAGCAAGGAGTGTGAAAAGGAGTACAATTGTTAAATCTTAAAATCAGGTGAAACCACATCTTTATTTGCTGATTCTGATAACAACTGTGGGGTTTTTTGACTTTTCAAACATGAATATATGTATTCAAAAGCCAATGTATCCTCATTTATTTTTTTTTTTTAAGAAAAGCAGGCAAATTGGGAAAAAATAATTAATTTATTTTTACATTTCACCTTTTAAACATAACTAGAACATTAAATAAAAATAAAGCTTAATTCTCTATGCTCAGTTATGACAGATGGGTGTGATCACAAAAACATCAAAGGCAGGCTTATCCTAATCCTGTAAAGTGGTAAGTGTCCCCTGGAAGGTCCAGAGTGCCTCCTAATCCTACTGAGGATAGGCTGCAAGTACATCAAGAGGTAATGGGAATAAGTTAGAAGGGTAGTAGTGAGCTTTTGTGGCCATAGAAGGAACAATATGTGTCAAAAAGATCTGATATGTGAGGAAATAACCTGACTTATCCAAACATAAGACATAGGAAAGTGGGAAGATGTGTCTTTATTTTCCACTCTCTATGAGCTTATATTGTATATATACCATGACCTTAGGCACAGAGCATGTGGCTCTAATTCAGAAAATCTGGCTTCTCTTCCAGTCTCTGTTATTTGCACAATGTTGCACAGTGCCCCTGGTCAGTATCTTTACCTATTGGCATGCATCAGTGTCTTCTTTCCACAGAGGTGAAATTGAAATGATGTCTACTCAATAGAGCATGAAGTTGTGCAAAAGCGACAAGACATAATAATCCATCAATCACCATTATTAGTTTTAATGTATCATAATTTATGATGAAAAGCTAATTTTTTAATCAGAAAGAGAAATAAAAATTAAATCCTAATTTATTTATTTTTTTGAGGGTTTTCACCTTGGGTGCAATCAAACATTCAGGATAGTGAAAATGATAATTAAGGATCCCATGAACTTAAGGCAGGTAGCACTACCTTTGAAAGAACAACTGAATTGGAATGACTCTTGATCAGGTCAAGTTCACCAAGAAGAATCTGTTCATCTTAAGATGGCCAGGTGAAAGGTCTAAATGGGTCATGACAGCTGCGTGTTTTCAGGCTACGTGATATGAGAACATAGTAAATAGTACTGCAATGGAGTGCAGCAGCTAAACAAATAAGGTATATTGTGACAATCCCAACCACTACTCCCCAGTTTAAAACAAGCCTGCTAAGTCACGCAGCAAAAGTACCTTGTGCAAAGTCACCAATGATATCTAGGGTAGCTTAAGAACTAAGCCTCAGCCAGTTTTATCTCATCTCAATTAAAATCTAGGATGATTCCTACTGGTCATATAAGACACGAATATCTCATTTCCTTTGGTGAAATGGCCACAATTAATAGCTGATATTAAAAAAAGATTTCTTCATATGTGTATTATTAGATGTCACATGTCCAGGAGGTTGCTTGACACTGTTTTTTTCAGACATCCAGATACTCCTGTTACCAGGGAAAATGTCACTAATGACTACATTTTATAAATTTATATGAGACATTTTTATAGCACATGCTGTATTGGCACCATTGCCCAATACTGCATGCAATTACTTCGTTGTTGCTGTTGCTGCTGAGGGCCAAGCTCTAACAAATTAAATTTAGAGAAGGGAAATAGGCTTATATGCAAATGGAATTAAATGCTGACACAAGGATAAAACAGCACTGGATTTAGACAGTACTCTCCCCCCGACTTTTTAACCAATCATTAGATTTAAACTGAGCAGACAGATTCATCTTTGATTTAAGTCCACTGTAATCAATGGAACTGCAGCAGGGATGAACCCGGAGCAATATGTTTTTGACAGTTTTTATGCCATGGCTATCCAGAATAAAGTAGATGAAACAGATTTATTATTTTTTTTGCTTATAATTTATGAAATTATTTCCCATCCCCAAATCCCTACATCAAGGAAATTAGTGCATAAAAATGGATAAGTAGGCAGCTGCATGCCAAATACCAACTGCTGACCACAGGCTCTGTACCCATAAACCCAAAACCAAAATATTTATCTGACTTACCTGTGATCCAGAAAGAAATCCCTAATGGTGTAAGTACAGCTGGATAATTGCATGGTTTCTCCTCAATATCATTTGCACTGTATAAAAACAATGAAGGACATGTAGTGTTTCTATAATTTAAGTATCACATATAAATAATTGCTGAATTGTCAAAATTATGCTCTTTGATGATCTGTAGAAGACCTAGGAAGAATAGTGACTGTTGGTCTGATCATTGCATTAGATGAGATACATATTTCAGTAAACTTTTAGAATCCCTAGTTGCATTTTGTCCTTTTGTTACATGATTACTCCTATACATGACTTCCTCCCTTACCTGTCTCCACTAGCACTTCTTGTGGAAAGAATAAATTGTTTATCAAAATACTTTGTAATTTAATGTAGGACTAAAAGACTCTGGCAACATGCACCGTATACGGAACTAATGAGGAACTAGGGATCACTGCCCGTACCAATCTGACAGACCCTGATTTTTTTGGCACCTAATCCTCTTCATTTTTCTCTCTCTTTCTAGTTTTTCATTGCTTCTTTTCAGATGACAGCTCATTGCTTATTCATTTATTAATGGGCCTTTTTGGTTTGTTTGTTTTGAAGATTCTTTATTCAATGGTAAATTCAGAGGAATTACAGTTATTCCACACAGCCGCTTCTCTGTATTAAAGCCTTCAAGTGATACAGAGCATGTACAGGCATGAAGTTTTACCCTTATTGTGTCACAGTGTTCACGCTTACATTACTTTTTCCCACACAAAGTTCTAGCTTATTTTTCACTGTAGACATATAATGCTATTTTAGGTAACTGCTAATGGTTAACCACCTATTTTGAGGGAAGCATAACAGGCCTCCTACTAGCTTCTATGACGTGGTCACCATCAGCCAGAATTTGCAGATGATCTGGCTGAAATATTAGAGTAGTACTGTGCTTTTTCCTTTGAGGCCCATGGAGCCCCTGGATCCACAATAAGCAATTAAGCAAAAGCTATTGTCAAGAAATAAGTCCATGCATTGAAAACATTTGTTAACGGCTGCAGTAGAGTTATTCTCATCAGACAGAGTAACCTTGGGCCTATAGGCTCTCTAGGCAAAGACAGCAAAGCAGACAAATTTCAAAAAGCAGAACAAATTTCAAAGCAAGACTCACTGCAGATCAAATAGCCTTAGCAAAGGATCTATTTCCTTTGTACAAATTGGTTTACATACAGAAAAACAAGAGATAAGAATCAAACCAGACAAATACCTAGCATTGCACTTAAATTGGTAGGATTATTGATCTTAGTTTACATTTGCTGTTCTGTAGCAAATCACTAGGGACATAGAAAAAGAGTGCTAATCAGTACTATTATACTAACTAAAGGTGCTATAATTAGGTCTGAAGCACATAGAAACTTTCTTCCTTTCCTGGAACATATGTATTTGCTTCTTCCCCACCCATCCAAAACCGTAAAAAATACAGATATTTGCTACCGACACATTTTGCTTACTGGACATTTTTGAAAGTATAATAAGAATTACTTTGGTCATATGCAGTCCTATCAAAATATGAATAACCAAGAGAATTACTGTGGTATCATGTATTTTAATGAAAAGTTAAAACAATAAAGTTTAAGTTATGAAGGCATAAGCCAATAAAAAAGTGAGGAAACCAACTGCTTTCATAATACACATCCAGCTTTAAAAGAAAGAGAAAATACCACCCTTGCAAGTACGTAAGTGCATAACTTACAGGCAAATTAAGATTTTACAGTTGAGCTACTAGTACTTTCCAGAATATGAAGCATGAAAGCCTGAGTATTCCCCTTTTTCCAAGCAGTAAAGCTTTCAACTTTTTACCCCATTCATATTTGTTACCACCTTCCTAGCATTTATATTTCCTTGATTTTAAAACAGAAAAAATGGTCCACCAAAATAAAACATTTAATAGATGTTACAAACTGTATTACAATAATTCTACACTTTCACCATGGAAACTACAGTAAATTTCAAGTAATACAACATGCTTACTTCCTGAAGTTCTAGTTCTAAACATTTTGTTCTTTTTAGTGATTCACTATAATCTGGTAGTAGCACATTCTAGAGCATTCTTAGTGACAAGAGCAAAATAAGAGCTGGTAACTAAGATTTGCATTAATTCAAGTGTCTAAGCAAAACTAAGATTCCAGATGTCTCTCACTTAAGAAGTCAAATCTGCATTAAACTGCCCTTTTGAATATTACTAAAATTACTAAGAAAGTTTTAAGCTCAAGCATCATAGCATAATTTTTTTTGAATGTTTCAACAGATGAAAAACAAAGACCATTTTAAGGAGAGAAACTTGCATTGGGTCCTATATCCAGCAAAACAACTCACTGGACTATTATCAGCCTCATAGAGACATTAACAGCATGCCTTGAAACTTCAAGGGCTATGGGTCCATTAATTTTCAGATCTCCCTTCTACTGTAGCTTTGAATTTCTCCTTTTTTTCTACTGAAATACCCAAATTGATATGTAGTTGCAAGAATGTTAATCTCCATGTGTTCATGTCTGCAAAGAATCAGTTTCAAAACCAGTTGGGGCATTCAAACTGAAAAGATGCTGTCCATATAATGAGTTAATTGATTCACAGTCATACTACATGGTTTTAAGTTGAAACAATAAATAAAATATACTTAGTACTCTTTAAAATGCCTTTCAGTTCTGCAGGGTGACTCACTGCTGTTCAGTGAAAGCTCTCTGCTTCTCTGGAGCTCCCTGCTGTAATGTGAACACATACTTTACCCATACCAAGAAGAAAAGGGTGGCTGCCTTTGCCTGGCCCCTTCGTCTGGAAGATCTAGCACATTAAATCTACAGCTGTGAATGGTGCACAACTCTCAGATGGACACAACATCTTGTACTCTGAATACTCCCTCTTCATTTTTCCCCAATGCTAGAACTTTATCTCAGTCTCTCATCCAAACTAAATTATGTTCCTAAAGAAACTATTCTATTCCTTTGGGAAGAAACTAGTAAATGGAGAGTCAGAAAAGAGTCTTTTACATAAAACAAAACAAAAAAAAAAAAGGGGGGGGAGATTCAAAATAGTCAAGTGTGTAATAATAATAATAAATGTCCAAAATAGGATTCGGAAATGGGTCTGTTGTGAGACACTGCCCCATTAATTGGTGAGCAGCCACAAAGAGCAGCCACAAAGATAGAATCATTCAAACACTGAATCTGAGAACTGTTCAGTGAAAGCATTTGTCCGCCTCTAATATGGAGAAACATTCAGCTTGCAAATACATAGTTCAAACAGTGGAGGAAAAAAGGCTGGTTACATTTTCGACTCAAGTTAAAATGAACCATTGGATGGCACTGAACTATGAAACAGGAGAATCCAGATTCTGGTTGCAGTGCTGTTTGACTTGTTATGAAATCTAAAGGATTTGCTACTTGACTCTACCTCAGTGTCCTTCACTCTTATTCTCAACTCTGGTGAACTACAGAAGGTATGGACCAGTTCTCACTGTGGACAAATCTATGCCAAAATCAGAACAGTAACAGAAACCATTCCCAGACTAGCTTTAATCTCACTGGCCTCCTCAACTATCCTAGTGAGATTTTATTCGCCCTGATAAGCACTCAGGATGTCTGGCACATTTTTGCATCCTGTGCTGTAGCCCATGTTTCCCATCAAAGTCCCTGATGAAGTTCGTTTCAGCTGTGCCTTCCAGTTCTTCACTCCCACCACTTAATTACAGTGTGCAATATCCTTTTCTATAGATGGCACCTGGATCTCAACTGGATCTCTTAGGTACTGCTTTACAACACATAAAACTAGGTGCTGCTGAAATACAAGCAACTTTATTGCCCTGATGGCTTGTTGATGTCCTAGCTCTGCTTTTCTTCAAATGTGGTGTTCAGAAGCATTTCCTGCAATTCTGAGCAATACATACCCCATCTGCCTAGAGTGTAGATCCCTGCAGTTAGTGTATTGAGCAGTCCAAGAGCCAGGCCATGTGCTCTACACCAGTCCCTGCGGCAGACACATACCTGTAACGTGCCAAGTAGCAGATGTATTGCCTTCTTGTGACAGCACTGCAACGGCCACTGCACAGGTGGTTGGTTAATGCCAATAACATGACGCATATTTCCTGTGCTGAGGGGAACTGCATCTTTCAGGAATTGTATTAAGCTTTGGCAAAAAAATAATACAGCCAGGGAGAACATATTTCAATATGAGTGAGCTAATTATAATTTTGGCTCTTAAAACTTTCTAACAGCCAAAATATAAAGTCCAGCTGGCATGTCCTTCCGCCTGCCTGAAGGAAATAATCCCAATTTATAGCATAATCAAAAATCATGTTTCCATATTTTTGGGGTTTTATAAGTTACGGCCAATACATCAGCCTATGGAAAACCTTCAGATTGCTTTCCAAGTGATGGAGTGCCAGGAAGAAAAAGTTTCAATGTATACACATTTTATTGCTTCTACACTGGTTTAAAAAGCACACAGGATTGCCTGGCAGCAACTAAGGGGAAAAGAAATATCAGTCAAGTAAGGACTTTGTGAATCACATAGCCTTGTGCAATTAAGGGGCCATTGTTAATTTTCAGATTGTCATAAATCCATTGGAGAATTTGAGACAATTCAAAAAACAATTACAATAGAATGAAGAGGGAATTGGGCAATCAGCTGAAATTAAATCCAGCCCACAGAAACAAAATGTTGCAAGAAACCAGCCCTGAAATATGCTGGGAGAATAAAAGGCATATGGAACTCAGCGACTGTGCACATACATTATTTTAAACACCAAGGTTATTTGGCATGAAGGCAGAGGGTACTGTGAGCACTGTCTTGCTAAGTACATCGGGTCTTCTTTCTTTCAGTCAATTATACGCTAAAAACATTTAAACTACCATAGATGTACAGGGAAGCTGCTGTATGGTTTTCACTCACTATACCTGTAGTCATAAATAAATAAATATCTCTCAGAAAAATGCTATAGCACTACTTGCCCTGAAACAACATTTTGAGCACACACTTGCAAGGGCAGATAATTTTTTCTACATCTCATAACCAAAACATTACACCACAAATAGCAGTTTGCAATGATCAAAACAGCATTCCTATGTCTATTTTTAAGTGATGTTTCTTTAGAGATATAATTACAATTTTGATTACTTGTGCATGATGTAAACTAAATGGAACATATTCTAGGTTTTATTGAAAAAAATGTAAGGGACCAATCCTACAAACTTTATTAAAACGATCAAGTCTTAAATAATCAACAACATGGATTTCAGCATGACTCTTGTGAGAAGTTTATGTAGTAACGGTAAGCCTGGACTCGCAATCTTGATTTGTAATCTTGCAAACCAAGGATAGGAAACCACATTTACTCTTCAGCTGATAATAATCTTGTGGGATCTGTAGTACCTGAAGTTGACTAGGAAACACCTCCTGCCTTCTATGGTGCATTGTGACTTGAATGCAATTTTCTTTACCACAGTCATCCATTTTATATTTGTATGCTCAGATATTCAAATTCCTTCAGTTTAAGTCAACGCTTGTCTAAGCCATCCTGTCTAACACCAGAATCTAGATGGAGAGGGCTATGCTAGCTAAGTGTCTGAAGATACCAGTAGATGCAGCAAGTTCTGCAGAAATTCTCTAACAATCTTTCAGTAGTTCAAAAAAGTGCAAACTTAAAGCATGCTTTGGATGGCATCAAAGACAGAATGGAAACCTGCCTTTACACATCACCTTTGGCCTATACAACACCAGTCCCTTCAACTGGTCCCTGTGCATGTCCTCAGCGTGCATTACATACTATACAGAGTATATATACTATACACTATACATTACATACTATAAAGAGTGTAGGTTGAAGAACCAATATTTTTTTTACCTCCTAGTTCAATCTATTGCTATATTTTCATAACATATATGTCTCTTGTAACAGTAGAACACCTAGTCTCCCAGTACTAATACCTAGCTATTTACTAGCAACTACAGACAGAACTCTGATTTTCATTCAGGATGCCTGAGAATTTTCTCTCACATAATCACTTAGGTTGGAAAAGACCTTCAAGATCATCAAGTCCAACCATTAACCCTACTCTACCAAGCCCAGCACTAAGCCATATTCCTAAGTGCCACATCTAGACAACTTTTGAACACATCCAGGGATGGTGACTCAACTCTCTTATCAGCTAAATACAAAATTCCATACCTCTTAATACCTTGACTGTCTGGGTATCGTAACTACAAATCCTTTTGAGATAACATTTCCTTGGTAGGGATCAAGTTTGTGGCCAACCCAAGCTGAGGAATAGCAAGCATTCAGGGACAGTAATCATAGAGCAAATTTACAGATAAGATTATACAAGGGAGGGCTACCATGCAGCAGTGAAAATAGCCTCCTGCATCCAGAGAGAGAAAACACCAGGCCACTGAGTCACATATTTGGGGGTAGTGACCAGGATGGAGGAAGACAGAATATCCAAAAAGCTGTAACTGTCACATGGTAGGAAGGAATGGACTGGTTTCCATATGGACAACAGCGCTCACTGAAGCAAGCACCCATAGCGCATCAAAGGTCTTAATTCAAATGTCCTCCTGAGAGAGGATGCAGTTCTCCAGGTCTGGGGCTGCAGTGATTGCCAGGGTCCTTCCCCTGGGGCTAGAGCAGGTGGAGGCAGTGTCCTTGCCTGCAGGAGTGAGCTAGCTAGTGTCTGGCTGTGAAGACTGTATTAACAGCATAATCAGCAGACTGAAGTAAATGAATAGCAACTCATCACTTCTTAGACCACATCTACAATACTGTGTTAGCATTTGGGATCTCAACCCCTAGGGAAGACACTGGTGAGCCACCAACATAGTCAGGGATAGAACACAAACAAATATATATTATATATTATACATTATATGTTATATGTTATATACACACACAAATATATATATACACTGTCAACTTTATATATATATATATATATATAAATAATTCCATGGAGAGTAACTAACCACATAGAAACCACCACAGACATCTCTTGACTCACAAGTGGCTGTAGGCTAGAAAAACATACAACTCAAATATTTTATGTATATTTTCATGTTTTTCTCTAGATGGGGCTTTGAGGGGTTTTTTTGCTACTCTTAGAAATAGGATACTGCACTAGACAGAACTTTAATGTGATTGAGTATTAAAGGTTTTATAAAGATTATTTTCAAGTGTTTCAGTAACATGGTAAGTTTACTATCTCAGATATCCACACAGTGTAACTAAAAAGAATCTAAATAATTTAGAGGGGTTTGGATTAGCTGCTGTTTTCCATAAGGAAAACAGGAGGTTCAGGAGACTGAAAGACAAGTTGAGCCAGAAGAGAATCAATCTTCAGACATGGTCCACAAAAGTCTCAGAACTATGAAATCATTAAGTACTCAAAATTGTGTGCAAAATATGAATAAAATATTGATTTCATTAAAAATGTTAAGGACTACTTAATTCAACAACATTTTATATGTTTGCATATTTATTTCCAAATTTGCATATCTGTTTGCATATATCTTGTAAAGCTGAACATTAATTATACTTTAAAATTATGTATAAATTGTAACCAAGAATGTTGTATGAATTTTTTAAATAAGAGACACACTCAAGTACCATTAATTATAAACTGCCATTTAAAGCACACTGAAGCAGACCTCATATTGAAAAAATATGGAGCCCTTGACAAATAAAAAAAGCAGCAAGAATTATTAACTGGTCTAGCTGATTAAATGGCGCCTCCTACAAGGATAGCACAGATTATTTTTTTCTCTTTCTCCCTCCAGAACATGGTTTACTTTTACTCAGAAGGGACACATGACAATTTGCTGGCCAAGATAAATACGACTATATACTGCAAGTATGATATACTGGCTTATAATTTCTGTTTAGGGTGATTCTCTTTTTGAAGTTTTATTCATCTATAAATGACAGTCAGTAGTATGTAACAACAGACAAATAAAACTTCATGGGTTCCTTTAATGGACTAGTGTCAAATGAGGTAAGTTGACGTGATTTTGTCACATGCTAATTAGATCTGTGAAATTATTCTGAGTAATTTAAAAAATATTTACACAAGGTCAAATATCAAGCAGCTTCCAAAAACCTAGACTTGCTAAATATACAAGATATGATGATCTGACTATAACCTAAAGTGGCAATTAGAGACCACCAAATTTCTAACAGTTTTAGATATAAACCTAAGGTCAAATATCCCAGTAATCATTAATAGCCAGGAGTTTCCTAAAAAATTGTTCCTTAAGAATATTGCAAAAGCATTAATTGCCTTGTTAGTTTTAAGAAGATGTGTAGAAGAGCCATTAATACTGAAAGCGCAAAATTCAAACTTACAGCTTGAATAGAGAAGGCTTGAGAAGTTTTTTAGAGCAAATCAGTGTTGCTGCCCTTAACAATTACTTATCTCTGCAGGAGGTTAACCCCTCTAGCAGGAACAGCAAAAGGTAAAAATCCACATCTCTCCCTAGTCACTCCAAACCTGACGTCTTAATTTACATTAGCAGTGAAGCTGAGTTTGCATTAATCCATCAGGCTGGAAAGTATATAAGCAGAGATACAAACTCACATATCTTGTTCTGCTAGCTTTGCCTCAGGGATGGTGACTTCAGTGCAAGGAGCACAATGACAGCCAGGAGCAGTGACGTCTAAAATGTCTGCATGCGCTATGCAAATAGGACCACCTCCATCTGCTTCAGTGATGTGGCACATACAGATTGAATTTGGCCTGCATAGGTCTGGCCTAATATCATCATTCTATCAGCCATGCATGCTCCTTGGTCAAGGAACTGAACTTTCATCAAATCTATGGAAACTTCTCCACATTATTTGTAGAGATCCCCTTAGAAATACAGACCACTACAGCGAGAGGGAGAGTCGCAAGATTCACCATAGAAATGCAACTCTGTGCTTACCACGGTGTCAAAGTTTGATTGCAGGAAAATTGCCAAAGAGCAGCCACCTTATACACACAAAACTCTCATTTAACTCTGTGTTCTGTGAGACACCTATTCTCCCCACACATCCTTTCTTCTTCAGTCCACACTTGAGACTGAACTGGTTCTATTAGAGGACAGATGTACTCTAGCACAGAGTTAACATTATGGTTAACATTTAACCTTGCTTCTGCCACCTTGTAACCACTGTTCACATTTGCAGAGTTCAGTTAGATTTGCACTAAATTTTAATAGCTGTGGATTCATGGTACGCTTTCTCAGTGGTAAAAAATCAGGGGCAGTTTTCTTGCTCTCTGCAGGAAAATAATGTGAGGTTTCACATTATTTGTGAAAGTTTTGACTTCCAATTTTTCAAGATTTTCTGTTTTTTCTGATTTTTCTTTCCCTTTTCACAGAATAGATGGCAGAAGGAAAGAAATGCCCTAGTTCCTGTGACCTTTCATAAAATCAGATGCCACACCTCTAACAGCAACTGATTCTTGGCCTTCGTTCTTTCTCCTGTATTAGCCATGTAAGTATTTAAACCAATAAATGAAAAAACAAACAAAAAAACCCAAAACCCCAAACCACTAAACCCCCCCATAAACCACAAATTAACGAAGTGTACTTTTATCAATGTGGCTGTGACTTATTAGTGAATACTAACTAACCTGTTTAGATCCTGAGGTCAGCTACATTTATTTTTTTTTTATATATATATATATATATATATATATATAAATGTGTGTGTGTGTGTGTGTGTGTGCAAAGTAAAGAAAGATAGCAAAGTGTGCACCTTGGAGAACTTAGTTCTTTACCTTAGCAACCAGCACAGCATTAAGCATGGCTGTATAGCACAAAAAACTTTTCCACCATGGTTAAAAATGTAATGGCTCAGTTACCAGCCACATGAGGCTTTTCTTCCAACATCCATGTGCTTAATCTACAACCATGGAATATTTACTTTGAAAATAGGGAAAAGGAAAAGGGTACTTCTGCTTCTTGAAACTAAGACATTCCTACAGATAGGAGAGAAGAGAAGAATCTCACAGGATCCTGCATATTTCACAACTGTAATTTTCCATTCTAATGAGGATCTATAGAGAATTAATTACTACAGCGCTGGAGAGGCAACAAATAGTTCTTCCTCCTGATAAACTATACTCTAATGGCAACAGAATGTCAACACAAAATGTAGATAACCCATCTGTTTCTAATAGGAGCACTCTGTATTTCCTGTAATAGACAGACATCATATTGATAATTTGTTACAGAAGGGCCTAGAACTAGATTTTTGGAAGAACTGGAATCCAAAAGTAGGTTTTCATTGTACAAGTTTCAAATTTTACAGGACATTTTGATCTCATCATCATTTATTTTAAAAAGTCTGTGCATATTGCAAATAATCCTTTAAACCATTAAAATGTTAGGTAGCTGTGGTTGGAAATGAGCTACTATCCTGTGCTTTCGAGTACTCTGCAGTGTGTTCCTCATAGTCTTGCTTCCTCTAAAGGTGCAATAAAGGCCTTAAATAACTTCTGGATTAGCCCACTGGCTGCAACTGTATCCATGATAAAAAGAGATCTCAGCCAGACTCTTCTGCATTGCTTCCATTTTACAAGGAGCTCTTTGAAAACAACAGTGATCCACAAAGGAAAAATAGAGGTTGTGCTCTTTTGCTAGTTTTACATATTTTACAGAATGCCAAATTGATGTTTACAAGATGCTTAAAATCTTATTTTTTTGCTGTTTCGAAATACAAGGAAGGCCAGGTTCTGCTCAGCACTTATCTGAGGGGATAGAAGTGCTGAACCTTTGTCAACATTTTTTTTTCACAGCTGTTGCTGCTTAGCATTTGAGGCACACTGAATATACTTTTGGTATGCTTGTTATAAACTTGAAGACAGCATTTTATGTAGTGTTTTATTAATTACTCCTGCTCAGCTCTGTGAATTCTGCCTGATGAAATACAAGGATATAATATATTGACAGTTTGTGGTGGCAGTCCACCTTTTCATGCACTCTTGCCTCCACAGAAAGCACCAGAACAACAAAAACTCATTTGATAATGTCAGGAAAGATAGTCTCTAATCTTCAAAAGTTTGATTTTTGCAACTACCAGGCTAATCAAAATGTGATAATACTCCTTCATCCTCCAACAACCTGTTCTATAATGTGCAAGCAGTGATGTCGGCATTGCAAAGGAAAGGCTGCATGACAATTTTAATGATCCTATCACCTGCTTTATAGCTGAGTGTTATTTTTTCAATGGTTGTAGAAACTCTCACAGCAAAGCCTGTCCAAAACTCAATAGCAATCACCTGATATGCTTAACTTTGTATAGCTTTGGTATTTTTTAACTGACCATGTATTTCATTCTAACATGAAATTATAATTAGGCTTATGGAGAGAGTTACAATATGGGCAATAGAAACCATTCATAAGTTAGATACAATAAAAGTTTTGCTGAATGTATCCAGGGTTGGCAGACTCTGAGAAATTCCTGTGGACAGTTCTATTCTGAGCAATTTGACCAAGGAAGGGGCAGAATCAATGCCATTGTGTGTATATAATAGAACTAAGTACTAACTACATAGAAAGAGGTTTTCCCTCTTTTCTTTCCCAATATTGAAATGTCCAGTTTGATGAAGATAAACTAATGCTACTGGCTTATTCAAAGATCGGTCAGTTGTGCTAATAAAAAAGGCAGAGTTCTCTTGATTTGAGAAGTGCCTGTGCGATATATGAAACCAGAGAAAGCAGAAAGGTCAATGATACTTGCTTCTGCAGGATCACTTAATTTGGGTCTGAAATATGAACGCTTTTATGGCTTTGCAAGTTAACTGTACACACATATTTCCAAATGTTGTACCAACCTAATTAAAGAAAAAGAAAATTAAGATTGCTTTCTTAATGCAAGATACTTTTCTAAAAGGATCAGTATATGAACACAAATGTATCCATAGATATACATATCCTCAGATGTATCCATCCTTAGAGTAACTGCTTGACTGAGTTGAAACCAATAAACATGGATCTCTGATGGTGGGATTCACACCACCTGTATATTGGAATCGCCTGGAAACCTTTATCTTAGTTATGTTCTGAAAAATATTTCAGCTAGGGGGCATTCAACTAACAGTTTTTACATGCCTGCACTTCTGACAGTAACTTTTTTAATAGGAGATGTTAAATAAGCCTCCTGGTGAGAACTGTAAGAGAAAAACACTACGATTCTGTGCTGATTTTAAATTTCTCCATTACTCTGTATTCAAGAGCCTCAAACTTCACTGTGAAGTTGTAGCAGCACAAGTAGTATTAGAATCTCATACAGAGATGTGCCTGGTATTGTTCATGCTAAAGCCCTACTGTAAGCCCTCTAATACAGGCATACCCCCCAAAGTTCTCCTGTTACGAATGTGACAGCGATGTGCATTACAGCAATACAAAGGGGCCATAATCCACAGAACAGATTGCTGCAGAAATTATTTTGCCAGTATAACTTAATTTGCACAAAACTTCTACTGGCATAAAACAGACGGAGATCATATTTCATGTTACTCCAGCTTTCCTACTTGTTACAAGCTACAGCAGTAGTATAACTATAACCTTAAACATTTACCAACTTTTTAATTTGGAACTATTACATACTGAGTATTTACAGGGGTAAAAGCTTCATATCAGTTCAAGCCTGCCTTCTCTGACCATGTGTCACAGGTGGCTCTGGGGCACCAGAACCTCCACCTTGCTGCTCAATTTCCCTTGGTGCAAGGAAGACTGAGGCAGTTTCATCAAGTGTCCACACACCAGGCTCTGCAAGAACAGAACATTTATTCCCATCTCTTCAATGTAGGCAAGATGAGTGCATCAGCAGCTTTTAACTGGCTGAAATAAGGGACAGAGTTCTGAGTGTTAGACCCCCGCTAACCATTAATAACCTGGACATTTAACAAACAAGACAAATAAAGGTCTATAAGCATGGTTTAGATAAGGGTATCTAGGCAGAGGTATGGCTAGTTAACCACTGAAATTTGCCTGCAGAAACTGTAAACTCTTTAATACTGGTAACTCTAGCATGTCATAGGTTTAGCTGACTCAGAGTTGGGGCAGGGGGTCTGATTAAGATAATGCCATAACACCTCTTCAGTCCATATTGTAAGAGAGTTTTTTTTTTGCTGCCACCTTCCCCTCCACAGATAAGGAACACAGGAAAATATACATTGGAGCAGATGACTGATTATATTAGTAGATGCCCTGTATCAAATTTTATATAGAAGAATTTGCATAATTTCATGGGTGCCACTCTAAGAAACGAAATACGCTCAACTACTATTGTGCTGTGAGAAGCAAAGTTGAATAGCACATCAGCAGTTATGGTATTACATATAGACTTTTGCTTCCTCTTGGGAGTTGTTTTCCTTAGAAACAAAGCTGATTCCTATTTTCCACTTTGCTGATAGCTCTGTTCCTGCATAGTTTGTACTATGGTAGGAACTCCTGTGCACCCTTCCCTCTCCCTCCCATTCCTGCATACCCACACACTTCCTCTTTTCCAGAACAAAAGCCTTTTCCAATTATTTAGCAAATTTCCCAAAATCATATTCCATATCCTTATAAAGTGATAAAAAACATGAACAAATTAGTTCCAAAACATAATTTCAGTAGGGAAAGTTTAATTGCTACCCAGAAGCTACGTGCCTACCAACTTGGTATTTAATCTTAAAACAGTCATGAGATAGAAGTATTCGGGAAAGACAGGCTTCCATACTCAGTTCTACTTGCAATATGTAGGTAAAAAAAAAATTTATTTCAGAGGATTACTTCTGCAACAATTCTGGAATCAAAACTCACTATAAATTCTGGTTACCTTCAGATATTCCCATTAACTGTCCAATGGAACTACCATTTGGGATTTAGTTCACAGTCTGAAAGCAGTAATGATAGAAAATCAAGACGGCAGGTTACTACAGCACAGCTATCAGACTCCTTGAAAATACACTCTATAACCTTTAGAAAAACAAGTTTCCAATAAACACAAGCAGCAGGTTCCAGTCTATGATCAACAATTCTCTTATCTCTTAACCCTGGTTCACAGGGTAATGAGACTACTTTAAGAAAACTGTCTCCCCTTTGTCCTTTCCAGAATTCTGCAGGCTGTATGGCTCATTACATGTTTCTCATAATCCTGACAAGCCCCTGCCATAATCTCTCTGCTGCCTGAGAGCAGGAACTCCTCACATCAAATTAAAGGGCCAGAAGTACAGGACAAGGAGGTGGCAAAGTTCACTGAGTCTGTAAGGGGAAATTGTATTTTCTTAGGAGAAGCATTTAACCTACTCAGGAAGTATGGAAGAAATACTTCCTGGGAGAAGGCGGTTCAGCGCAGACAGAGGTGCTAATATAAACTGTATTTAAGACTACCATTACAATTTTAAAATTAAGAGATACATGGCCAATCTTTCAGTTTTTTCCCTCTCCCAGAGGTAATATTTTATTGTTTTTAAAACTTTGTGTTGGCACAGTGCTGACCAAAGGCAAACACTACAAAATACAACCACAGACCCCACATGTCACTTTGCACAACAAAAACAGAATAAGAAAGAAGTGCTACAATGTCACACAAAACTTTTCCAGGTCTAAAGAAAAAAGAAAAAGAAAAAAATACTATTTTAGACTGAGCAAATTCTTCTTATCCTAGAAAAAGGAATGGGTTCAGACCCATGCACTGGAAAAAAAAAAAAAAAAAAGAAATAGTGCCACACAGTATTACATGAAAAAAAAAACAAACAACCAACCTTAGCTAAACTCAGTTGCATAGAATCATAGAATATGCTGAGTTGGAGTGGACCATCAGGATCAAATCCAACTCCTGTCCCTGTGTAGGGCACCTTAAGAATGACACCATGTGCCTGAGAGCATCACCCAAATGCTTCTTGAACTCAGGCCTGTAGTTTCCTGGGTCGTCCCCCTTGCCCTTCTTGAATATTGGAACATTAGCCAGCTTCCAGTCAACTGGCATCTCTCCAGATTCCCAGGACCTCCCAAAAATCATTGAGAGAGGCCTAGCAATGACATCAGCCAGCTCTTTGAGGATTCTCCAACAGATCCCATCAGGCTCTATGGACTTGTAGGGATCTAAATGTAGCAGCAGATCCTGCAAAAGTTCAGGGTCAGCTAAGAGTTGATCCTTGTTGCAGTCATGGTCCTCCAGTTCTGGGCATTGAGGCCCCCTTTGTCCATCATCAGTGGTAAAGACAGAGGCAAAGAATGCATTAAATACCTCTGCTTTGTCTATATCCCTGTTGGTGAGGTGATTGTCCTTATCCTGTAAAGGACCAATGTTGTTTCTACACTGCCTTTTGCCATTAATGTATTTGAAAAAACTTTTTATTGTTCCCCACAGTTCTGGCCAGTTTCAGCTCCAGTTGAGCTTTGGCTGCCCAAATTTTCTCCCTACAGTGGTTAGCAGCCTCTCTGTATTCCTCCCGTGTCACCTGACTTAGCTTCCACTGGGCATACTAAATGAAGAGTTGCAAGCACCTGAACACTGAAAATTACCAGATTTTGTTACTATCTGTAAGAAAATAGCACCTGAAACTGGAGGCAGATTTATATATTTTTTTTTTACATCTTATGAACTATTAACTTGGTTTAAAACATCTAGACACACACACAGAATGAAGTGGAATATTTGAGATGAGGGAGTCATGGGGCACTGTACTACAAAACACACGCACAGCCACAAATTTCTCTCTGATTAGCACAGGGCAGTGGAGCAGCCCTTGATAATTAAGCCTCAGAATAGGACTAAGATCGGAGCTCTTCTTAACAGTATCAACCTTATTAAGGCAAAGCACCACCATTCCCCCCATTTCTAAATTTTAAAAAATATTAATTTATTTTTATCAATTATGCCTTAATTTTGAATGAGTTTTCAAGGAGCATGGTGGAGCTTAATTCGTGCTCAGTGTAAGCCTAGTTCAACTTTCAGTGAATTCAACAAAAGGATTTTCCTTTTACATTAATGGAGCTGTAGTAGGCCTCACTTGGCAAAGTTTGCAGAGAGTACATCCCTATAAAGGTATTCAAGCTGGAAACAACAGACTGCTCATACAAGTAATGACAATTTTGTGCTAGTAATGCTCTTAGGAAGGAAGGTGTTCAGGATACAGCCCTATTGATAGCTTTTGTGGAACAAAATCACCTCAGCAAAAAAGAATAAGGCAGCATATACTGAAGCTTAAACAAGAGGAAAATAGACTTTGCTGTATAACAAACAACACTAGAGAGTGTCTTTGGATACTTCCTTATTACATAAACCCCAAAATATAATGGCAAATTTAACTCAGCAGTTTCAATTGTCCATCCAACTTGAAAGTAAGTATTATTAATTTCCTAACAATTTGTGATGGCTTTGAAACAATAGAGAAAACATGCAAATTACACCAATAGAATAAAAACTTGATTATGCAACTGCTTTCTCTGTTTCACTGCAGCAATAAGCAAGCAAATAGAGACTGAGTGGAACACAACTTAGCAATCTTATACTGCAAAAGAATATTCACTTTTTTAATGGTTCAGCAACTTAAATAATTTTAGTAAATCATTATCATTAGATGACCTCATTTAATGCATTTTCACAAGCTACATCACAATGACCCTGAGACTAGTTTCACTCCACTTCCAGATTTTCAAGACAGAATTGGTTTGCTCTCAAAACATGGCATAATACTTTTTACAAAACACGTTCACTGAATTTTTAAGGGGTCAGCATTCAATTTTTCAGAATCAGTGTTCTGAAATAATCTTTCCTAAGTGAGAATACTTAAGCATATAATTCACAAGTATATTTTAACCTCATTAGAGCCAATGGCAGTTAAGTATGGGCTTAAATGTGTTTTTGTTCCTGAATCAGGAATATTGCATTCTATTTTAGGTTAAGAAAAACAACAGAACAACACTGATAGTTAATACATATTTCAAGCAGCTTTTAGAGTGCACATGCAAGTTATTTTAAACAAAACATGGCAATATAATATGCTAATAAGCTCTGTTATTTCTTTTTTCTGGCTATGGCTAGAAAAGACACTAACAACACTGTTTATGGAGGTGAAAGAAGGAAAATGGTACCTTCTATTCACTGACGTAAAATCTAAATTTAAGAGGAGGTCTCTCTACCCTGGTTCCTTTTCTTCAGAGTCACAAACCTTCTCACACCACTGTGGGCGAGAATCCACATGTAAAATTCGATTCATTAATATTGCTTGAAACATCATTAACTCATCCTTCATGCTCTATGATCTGTGTCAGAAAGGGTCACAAAGTACTGGTGCTGGCCAGCAGCCAGTGTCAGCATGGCATGCAGTCAGCCATTCTGCTATGGACTGGAGGGGGTTCCTGAGAGAATTTTAGAGTTCTTTCGTATTTCCATCTCTTTTACAGGCCAAGATGTCCTGCAGAGTTTGCATGTACAACCTAAGGACACAAAAAGCTATGCTCCTCTTGCTGTATTTTTATGCTGTTGACTAACAGTTTTTTGTTCACTGAGTGCTTTCCTAAAGTAACCAAATCAGCAGGAAGATTTTTATAGCATTTCATGCAGCTTAAGTGCACAAACTCTATCCACACATGACTTTGCAGAATTGATAATTCAAGGTAATTCCTGCTTTTCTTGCAAGTCAAGAAAAACAAATATAGGAATTAATGATACTATCTTGTCCAAGTTCCCTTTTTAGGAGGAAAATAATCAGCTTTGTTACAGTTTCCTGTACTTTGTATTCCAATCAGTGAATGACCGGATTTGGTCCTGAAGCAACATTTGGAAAAAATTGTACATACAGAGCTTGTATAGAAGAAAAATAGGCAGTACAGATTACAGAGAAAAATAATGCACTTTAGCATGGTAAAACAAAAGTAGGCAATATCACCAATACATCATTCTCTCATGCATATTTATAAAGATCCACGTATAAAAGCTCCCACCCACAAATGCACAACACACAAAAATGTATAGTTCTTCAGGAAATGGACTTTGTATAATCTGACAGAAAAACTTTACTGTGGCATACTTGAAAATAGATTGAAAATTATTGCCCCACCTTGAGCATTTCCTGAAACGTACTCTAAAATCAGTACAAAGCTGACAGCATCAATCAGGAATCTGCATTTGAATTTTCAGAGAGAAAGGAAAGCAACAAAGTAACTGGACCAAGCAATTCCTGATACTTACAACACATTAATCAATTTTAAATTAACTCCTTTTGTCTGCAGCTGAAATAGTTTAGAAGACACTTCCTAAACAAATAGATAATATTTTATTTTCTATTACATATGATCAAACTCTGAGACTTCTATAAGAATTAAAAATAAACCCCACCAAACAATAGTATTTTTTATTAAGGAGCATGCTTACAAATGTGAAATCATGGTTGCAGAAGTTCAAATAAAGCTCTGTGTGTGTGTGTTATTTTTTAAATTCTATCTGACCTTGGATTTGACAAAACTGTATATGGGTCAAGATTATGAAAGGGTTTCAATTATGTAAGTTATCTAAGTATTGTTCAGACTGTTTTCAGGATGAAATACTAGCTGAAGTTTTTATTTACTTCATGCACACTTTAACCTTGCTATTTGCACAGCAGATGTCTTCTTCACAAGACTACAGAAGCTATTGACTATAAATCTTGATAAGATAAGATGTTCATTTCTTGCTTGTCAGAATGCTCTAAAAAGTTGCATAAAGGAAAACAATTACTGAACTGAGGCAAATACTAAATGCTTATCTGAGAGTTCTTATGGGGACTTCAATAGGACTTCTGTCCAAGTAAAACAAGCAGAATTACAACCATTGTAAGAAAGTCATTATACAGAATTTAATTCACTTGTGAAATTTCATTCATGAGAATGCCAAAACTGCACTTACAGTTTATTCTAATTGGCATAATTTCTGAAATCTCAGTAGTTAAAAAGAAGATTAAATGAGCATAGTAATTCAGCTACCTCTTTATCCTGGCATCTAATCATTCAGTCATCAGTGACACTGTATGGCTAACACAGGAGTGCAAAAGCTTCTATTCCCCATCCTATGGGAGAATAGAGTGGCCAAGACTGCCAACTCAATAGTTTAAATTAACAAAAGCCTCCAATGAGTGCTTTCCTCTATGTCTGGAAATTGTTTTGGAAAGTAAGTTCCATTCATCTTTCTGCTTTACTGAGTTGATTAAGGAAGTTTGTTCCACTTACAAATTACACCAAAATAACACAAATTGGAGAATTGAAGGCTCAGACCACCTGTAAAGAGCAGAAAGGTATGAAAAACACACAGCAGATGGTATTTTGAGCTTGTGTGTGTACATAATAATGTCTAAAAAAAACTAACAAGGTGGACTACCCTGCAGAGATGCGAAGATTGTTTCTTAATTTGGAGCGTTATTAAAATGCTCAGAGCAAATTTTCTAATTAATTAAAAAAAAAGTTTGGTATTTTTTATTTTAAATTAGTTGCTTTCAGATAATTCACTATAAGGAGAAAAGTCTTACCTTCTTTATCTCTCTCCACAAGGTAAAACAGAACACCATCACTCCTGTTATTTCAGTTGTCTTCAACAAATGAACTTTCTAGAAATAAAAACCTGGCTCTGCTTTTACTTATATGATGCTAATTAGCTGCTCTTGAACTTTCTGAAGTTGATAAGCAGTCAGGCTATTTTCTAGGGCAAAACTGACTTTCTGTGGGATAGTAATTCACTAATGCTAAACATCAAAAGATGCATTGCGATTGAAGTTCTTTTTTATATGTTTCCATGCTTTGCCTTACAATATTCTACAGCCTTTAGAAATCTGGAAATCTCAAAACAAACAGAAAAGTTATCTGCAAATCTACCTTAAAAGAAGATTTAATGGAGAAAATAACCAAATAATTGGGCAATCACACGAGAATAACATAAGATAGTACCACCTTTAAAGCAAATGTACATAGGGACAGGCCTCAAAAACCAATATTAGAATTACTATACATATGCTGTACAGCTAATCTGCTAACACTCAGCCCAATAAACAGGATTTACTCAATTCAAACAGGCGATTCTGCACTGGCAAGACCACAGTCACCATTTGTGCACTGCAATTCAGTCTCCTTTGCATGTGTGCTGTTGTCAAAGCCTTCTGAAAAGCAGAGATTCCATACTGCGTTTCTTGAATTAAAATAAACAAATTACAGAAGTATGCAATCTCTACATTAGCTATGCAAAGAGTGAAACCAAGCAAGATGATATTGCTATTTATCACATTGTTCTTCTCCAAGTGACCAGAGAGACTTAACACAAGTAAAGGAGAGCCTTTCTTGGGTTTCTTAGAATCAAAGTTTAACAGATCTGCTGGCGATTTTCCTAGCTTCCCCTTTCAGCCTTCCCAAATTTCTTTTCAGCAACTAATTCCCATTACTTTTTGCCAAGTCTTCAAGTTTGTACTATGTTAGAAAACCATTATATATCTGTTTTCAGAGACCTGAGAGTCCACAATTTTCCACATCCTTATATGAGTGGTAGACCCTACTATCTGAGCACCATGACTGAAGTGTTCTTTCATAATTGCTGCATACAGTAAAGCAATTCTTTTGAGGCCATTTCAAAATAATCCCTTGTAGAAAGTAGTAGAATGTAGTAGAAGAAAGTAGTCATAAGATTAGATACGTAACCCTCTGAGGACAGGAATTTGCATGGTGACAACGACGTGGGTGAGCCACAGAATTAGGTCTGTAACTGGAAAGCATTCCTAATAGACCTGAAACCAGCAGACTGAATAAATGCGATGGTGCACATGAAATTCATGATGCAGACCTATTTGCAGGAGAATATGCGCAGAAGTAAGCGATTACTGTCATACGGCAAATAAACATGACATAACATTATCTTAAGAGGAGACATATTTCAAAGTAACTTAAACACAATCTAGCCATCCTTCATGACAAAGTGTCATATGTGCCTGAGAAAATAAGCTCATTACTAGAAAGCCACAGGTGTTGCTTCTGTTTTCAGTAAGTTAGGTGCATTTCCTTTAGCCTTGTTGGGCTGCTATACTGCCTCCTCATACATTTTTGTAATGCATCATGAATCTGGTACCTGTTAACAGATACAAGATCATAGAATCATATTATAGAATCATAGAATAGTTTGTTTTGGAAGGGACCTTAAAGATCATCTAGATGCAACCCCCTTCATGGGCATGGACACCTCCCACTAGATCAAGTTTCTCAGAGCCCCATCCAATCTGGCCTTCAACACTTCCAGAGATGAAGCATCCACCACCTCCCTGGGCAACCTGTTCCTGTGTCTCACCACCCCCACACTAAAGCATTTCTTCCTAATGTGTAACCTAAATCTACTCTCTTCCAGTTTAAAACCATTATCCCTTGTCCTATTGCTACATGCCCTTATGAAAAGTCCTTCCCCAGCTTTCTTGTAGGCACCCTTCAGGTTCTGGAAGGCTGAAATAAGGTCTCCCCAGAGCCTTCTCTCCTCCAGTGTGATCTTATGATCCAGACACATCAGCTTTCCAGACTCCTATATTGTTCAAATACATTAATTCCCAACTTTTAACTTTGGTTTGCACAAGAGATACTGATACATATACAGATGTATCTGTATATATTTCTCTGCTTCAGTTCACACAGAAGCTTCTTTGGGCCTTTAATCAGAGGTTAAATCCCATCTCTTCCACGTTGAGGCCACCATATATATACTTTTTCCAGAAAAATACTATTAAATGTGCTTCAGAAGCACATGCTTTTTTGTGTGTTGGAGCTTCACCTGACAAGGCTGATGACAAACCTCTCTCTTTTTATGTACCCTCTCTCTGACGCACATATATATGCTTGTTACTACAGTAAATTATTTTTAAGCAAGTTGGTCAATAACTATTTCCAGAGATATGGATAGTTCCGACAGCACTTCACTGATTAATTCAGATGTTAATGCTCCCAAAAAAAAACTTCTCCAAACCAGATACACTTAGCTTACAAATTTCCTCTTCAAGAGAGCTTCCAGAGAAAAAAGTAAATTCAGAATTCAGCTAACAAGCAGCAGGAGTTTCAAAGGAAGAAATAAAAAAACCAAAACAAACTTTGCTACATTTCCTACGAAACTTACGTCCCCCATGCATACTAGTACTCAAACACACCTCTACAGTCCACACATCTACATCCAGTTCTACACTCTTAACACAGAAATCTAATGCTAAAACTGGAAAGTAGACTGAAATGAGATACTTCCAGAGGATGTTTGCCTGCATTGCAATCCCTTTTTGCTATTCCACATCAGCTTGCATATTGTAAACCACCTTCTACTCACAGGAGAGGAGTGAAAAATTAAAGCCCAATTTCTATTTTGGGAGAATAACAGGACAAAAATCAGTTTAGAGAACAAATAAACAAATTTTTAAAAAGCAATTGAAAAAGATGAGTCCTTAAACACCTGAAATTTTTTTCCTGCTATACCTGGTTCGTATCTCCAGTTGCCAGTCTGTCAAGTCTGACAATAACTGCTGTGATAGAAATCTGCTGAAGAAAATATGCCGCAAATAGCCTGTTTAATGAAACAGTGGGAAGCTCACATTAGCAATAAACACAGAAAGTGTGAGAAGCCTCAGCAGAAGCCAAGCAAAGTACTGCTTTTCTACTCTCTACTTGAGCAGTCCTTTTTTATTGGTTTCCTGTACAATGAAACAGAGAAAATCAGGACTTTTACATGGGGATTCTTAAGTATGTTAATGTATTAACGTGATTCCACCTGTTACAGAATAAGAATGCTTTATTCTGATTCAGATCTTCTGCTTCTAAAGCTTTGATTCATAATTTCAAGGAAACGTGAATGTAGACATGGAGAGCTTACTGGACTGGAAATATGTCTTTCAATGTGGACTTCTGCTTTGGTAGCAGTAAATCTGAAAAGAAGCAACAAAATTGTCCGTGATCTGTTCTGCAATCACAGGAAAGATGTAATGGAAGTAATTTCAGATTAGCTACAATATTAGAAGATAACTTATTCCTGAAGACGACATGGATATTAAGAGGTTAAAAAAAAACAAACCAAAACAACAAAACAAAACCTGAGTGGAACAACTGAGTGTAACAACTTTTACTCTGTCAATACAGAAATATGTATAAAAAAAGAAGTCACAGAGAGGTTTTCTTTGTTCACAGTACACACCAAATTTAAAATCCAAAATGCCGTAAGACAAACTGACAGCATCAATACCTCATGGCCTTGCTCTCATTAAGAAGGCACATGAGACAAAAAACCTTTAGAGATTTGAAAGAAAAGCAAGGTCTTCAAGTCCAGAATAAAGCTAAAAAATAAAAACAAAACCCAACCACTCTGCAACTCACAAAGCATACTATGGCAGCTGTTCAGAGAAATGGCTCAGATGTCTATGAATGAGCAGATAGGTAATCTCAGTAACTTGCAAAAAATAAAAAGCCCACCACTTCTGTATATACCCATAACATTTTTAAAAAGACATTTTCTGCTGGAAACAAAGGAGCAAGGATGAAGAATAAAGAAAAACTAGTCAATACCAAGTATTTATTTACACTTCAAGTGGGTAACAGCAAGGTTCTGATGAGTATGTTTTGAAAAAATAGAAAAGCATACATTAAATATCCTCTCCCTCAATGCACACTTTTAAAGACCATTTCCTGAGACTGCTGCTGTTTGGCTCAGGCTTGAAACAAATTTCCTCAGAAAAATAAGGCATTTTGGATGGAATGAGGAATACAATGGTTTAGACATTTTTCAACATCGAAAGCAGTAGAAAAGCACAATAAAACAACTCCAGAGAAGAAGAGAAGTGCACCAGTACAAGTCATCATAAGGCACACTCTGGCAATATATCTGCTTCAGGAAACAGGAAGAGTACAAAGATTCCATATACATATTTTTCATTCATTCAAAGGAATTTTTCACTGTTTTATGATAAAGCAATCTCAAAACCCTGAAGTCTTCAGGAACATAAAACGTTAGCTTAAAAAGTTGGAAACCTGTATTATTAAAAAACATTGCTTACAACTGAGGACTTCACCAACAGGATAAGGCTAAGCTGCTCTTGTCCACCTCCAAGAAGATACCTTACCATGCAATAAATATTTTTAAAACCTGATCATCACCATTTTTTTCCTAGAAAGATGTGTGGCAGACTCAGAAAACTCACATTAGTAAACTGATAAGCCATTTACTACTACTGTCTAACAGTGCCTACTGATTCCTTCCAAAGAAGGAAGATGTAGATTTGTAGCATACACAGACAAAAACTTGTCAATTGAATCTCCATAAGAGATTAAAGATGGGTGCTTTTTAAAATAGCATGTAGATAAAGTGGAGTAATCTATGACTAGATAATGTTATTAAAAACTCTTATTTCACAATAAATACACGGTGATTGCAAAAGTAATAAGTGTAAGAACCTAACTTATCTCAACATTACAATAGACATTAATTTGTTTCCAAACAGTTATAAGAGGAGTCCTTCTAAATTAGTCCCACTTCTTGATGAAAGCTTTTTTGGAAGTACTAAAAATATTCAATTGCGTATGTCAAATAGACAGGATACATACCTGAATTAGAAATACTTCCCTCATTTGTGTAAGCTTATTGTAAAGGAACCACAAAACTTCAAGGGACAAACTGGATTAAAGCCACTATTCCAGAATAACTGTCCTTGGGATGTGTATTCCAAAGTATTTAAAACAATGCAATTATTCAAGCAGTACTCTTTACTTTCTCACTTTTGCAAACGTTTTAGTAGCCACCCCCCTGCCTTGAAACTAACTAGTTAAAAAAAAAAAAAGTCACTGATACCTCTCAGCTTCCCCAGTGCAACAGAAGGAGGTGCAAAGGCCAACTGGCTTTATTGCTTGAGAAGGCCTCACTTATGAAAGCACCACAAAAGATGAAGAGCATCATTTCAGTTCACAGCAGTGTTAATGATTTCTTCATGCACCATTATCAGAATGTGTTACCCTGTATTTCAAATACTGCAAAAGTTCAGCCAAAAGTATAACAGCTGAGGTTAAAATGCACGCTGCAAGGAAACTTTGGTTAGCACATAGGGAAGTTGTGCAATTGGGATATTTAATGGGTTCATTTGCCTGGGAAAGGAAGATAAAGGAACAGTGATCTGCAGTTTTAAGTGACTAACGTAACTGGGGAGAGAAGTCTGGAAAAGTGCACTACAAGATTTACGTTCCATTATTCAAGTGAATAATAACAACAACAGCCACTAAATAAAGCGTGACTTCTAGTGTTATAGAGCAGTTTCTTAATATAAAAGCAGTATTCAGACATGAACTGAGAAGTGAAAATTAATCTAACAGGAAATTAAAGGTGTTTAAACTATTTATGTAGCAGATTAAAGGAAAGCTGGGGAGGGACTTTTTACAAGAGTGTGTAGTGACAGGACAAGGGGTAATGGTATTAAACTGGAAGATGGGAGATTTAGGTTAGATATTAGGAAGAAATTCTTTAATGTGCAGGCGGTGAGGCACTGGAACAGGTTGCCCAGGGAAGCTGTGGATGCCCCGTCCCTGGAGGCGTTCAAGGCCAGGGCTTTGAGCAACCTGATCTAGCAGAAGGCATCCCTGCCCATGCAGGGGGGCTGGAACTAGATGATCTTGCAGGTCCCTTCTAACCCAAACGATTCTATGATTCTATGATCAACCAAAACTGAAAAATTAATAGCCAAAGGATAGAGAGTCAGCAAGTCCAGCGCATTTGTTACATTCTCAAGAAGAGCCAACTTTTCTTTTTTTAAATCTAATACTTAAAATTTTATTTTAAAATGTTTTAGTTCTTTTACATTTTATTGCTTTTCATTTTTAAATATTTTTGTTTCTCTGCAGGACTCCTCCTGGCTGCAGGATTTTGGGCTCCATTCAGAAAAACAATAGCACACAACCACCCTGAAACTGATTAATTGTTCCATGATCTTGCATTCTTAAGCACATGAGTTCCCTTTAAAGCCAGCTGCACAGGAGATCACAGCAGTGGAAAGAGGGAGATATGCAAGGCTTCTCAAGAGGTCTCTTCCTTTTTGTCAGAATGTGTCTTTTCAAGGTGTGCAAAGGAAAAAGGAATCAGACATGTCTGGATTAAACCTTTCCCTGAATTTTTTTAATTTTCTCCCTATTTTTGTATGACTGGGAAACACATGGGTTTTCTCCTTGATGGACATAAGAATTCCAATTGCTTACAAAGTATATTGACACTAACAAATTATTCAATTATTTCATTATTATTATGAAATGCCAGAGAAGGTTTGAATGAAACAATCTTCCATAGCAACTCATCTCATGTCAGAACATACAATGCACCTCAGTATGCTGTACTCAGTACATGATTCACTGCATATTTTAACTTTGCGAAAGAATGAGAGACTGCATCTTTATTGTATTAATATTTATGCTGTCCAGCTTTCCCATTTTCCTTCCCAGCCCCAAGGAGAACTCAAACCGAGGGTATTAAGGCACTAAGACCAAGTCCTCAAAAGCAGTTCAGGCACTTGGACACAGAAGGCTTGCTTCCGTTGAAGTAAACAGTAAAAATCCTCAGAACTGACTAGAAGGAAAATCAAGGTTTTTACCTTGTCACATGTGGAGTTCCCTTAGCAGAGAAATTCCCGTGGAAAAGAAGAATTCAGTCTTAAATTCCTCAAAGGAATAATAATTACTAAAGTACAATAATCACTAAAGAAAAATTATAATGTTTAGCAGTTTGCCACTAGATGGAGCAATTTAATATTAAAATATCCATTTATAAACCAATTCCTTTTGAAGTTTCAGATATTTCACTAATACACCTTTTGCATTATCGATTTTATTTTTTTTCCTAAGGATGCTTAGAAACACTCTGTCCTTGCAGATTATGCAAGAATAAAGTTGCATACAAATAAACACAAATGCATCTATATATTTACCTGTATTACGGCAAAGACTGGAAAGAGAGTGAGGCCAACTGCACTTCTAAAGCACTTCAATTAAACTATGAATTTCAATTATTCACCAATTTACACCACAAAATTTTCAGAAGCATTAAGCACTAAGGAATATTAAGCAGTCTATCAGAATGTTATGCTCTCTGTTCACCACACACACCAGAACAACTTTTTGCCAGCAAAGATTAGTCCAAACTAGAAGCCTTAAGCCTACACTAAACTGTAGCCTAACTATTATTTATTTAAAATTCTTCTGTATTTCAATATCAAAACTGAGATTTGAGAAGATTTTATACTGGCACATGTGAAAAAGAGACTCTTGACTTCATTAGCCAGAGTCCCAGTTTACATCAGTTGTACCCAAGATCCCTGTAGAACTACAGTGCCTTCTGTCAGTACAAGATCAAAAGTTGAACCTATGTCTACCTACATTTCAAATGTTAATTTCAAGCAACAATTTACAGTTGTTACTATCCAAAATACTTCCTGGTAACATCCATCTGTACCTTGTACAGGTGAGGTGTATTCTTAAAAAACAAACAGTACTGTTCCTGAATGCAGCTCTGAGGCACCAAAGGAAGTAAATCCTCAATGATTACATGGGTCTTACAATCCTTCTTAATACTGGATTTGCTGGGAAAAGGGGAAGCAATAAACACAGTTAAGAACAATCAGCAAATGGCAACCCTCAACTGACCCCAGCTTCACCTTTTTCTTTTAAATTACTTCTGCTGTATTATACTTATGAAATATTAATACATTTAAGTATGATTTGATGATCTGAATGTTATGAAAAAAGTTATAATATACTGTCTGCTGTATCTAAAGTCTCCATGCCTTATAATGCAGTATACAATTTTATTACCCTGCCTATTATTGCACTTTTATAATGTTAAAAATTTATGCAGATGTAAATAACAACCAGATTCACTGTTCATGGTGAAAATACATGCTTTTAATGTCTAGATGTGGTGTTTTCTTCTAATAACTGTTACTATTATCTATCATGATTAATAAAAGAACAAACCTTAGACTGCATATGCAACTCTTAAAGTAATGATGTACTTCTGTCCTACAGAATTTGGCCACAGTTCCAAAGATATTGAAGACATATAATTGATATGTCCCCATCATCTCCATTATCATTAGGACCACATTCAGCTCAGGTACAATTAAGCTAAGCTCTCCTACCTCAATCAAACAGTCTTTAAGGAGACTGCAGTTCAAGCTTGGCCTACTAGATGGATCTCAGCATGGAGAGAAAGAATATAGGACGGGTGGAGGGTAAACCTTATTTTTAGATGATTACACTTCATTTTCATGCTTTGCTCCATCACTGCACTACTTCCAGTAAAGAGAGGAAAGTGTGGAGTGTGTGGTGTGCGTAAGGAACAGGCAGGAGAAAGCAAGGAACAAGTCAAGAGGAAAGAATGAGAGCACGCTGAATAAGGCATTCCAGTAGTTAGAGACGTTTCTAACACTTGTGTAAAAGCTGTCTTCATTAAAGCTAACATGTCAACATTGCAGAAAGCAAAGGAGTAAATGAATTTAAAGAAAATCCAGGATATCACATTTCAAATATCGACCCTGTACACTCTAGCCTTCTCCTCCATTAACTCCACCTCAGTGTTTGTGTCTGGCTGACTGCTCCTTCACAGCCTAGATACAGAAAATAGATCCAGAAAAGGCTCCACAATTTTTTTCCACACATTCTTCAGTAGCTCATAGCCTCATTTTTCTTACAGAAAAGAAAAATGTTCACTAACTGCAAGCTACCTGCTAGGCAGCAAACCAAAATGAAAGCATTTTTTAAATTTCTATTAGAATATTTAATTATGTGATTATAATAAATGGTTCAAATCCAAGGCCATATTGACAGTGTGGAATTTCCATGAATGCATTTCAATATACTTTCAATCTACTTAACCTTAATTGATTCAGCTTAGTCCTTCAGACACCCAGCATTTGCGCTATAACATAAAACAGGCTAAACCATAACATTAAGTGCTTACAAGAAAATGCACTATTAAAAAAAAATTAATCACCAGCATCTTCATACCTAAGCAAATTAAGAGAAGTGCAGTAATTTAATTGTTGTTTCTCTGATACTTAATAATTTCACTTTTCAGTCAGAAGAGCCACTTCACAATTAACTTTACAAATAGTCACCAGTAGAAAAATCTCATCTAAGTCTTTCTACATTGTGTGTATTCACAGGCAATAGGAGAATGCTAGTAAATTTATTCAGAGAAAATGCCTTTGAACACCCTGAAATGCATGAAAGTTTCAGCTATAACTAGTTTTAAAAGTATCCCAAACAGAATATGTGCTATTAACTTCCCTGCTCACCCCTATTACAACCATCCCACTTAAAGCAGGGATGGGAAAGTAGCAAGAAAAAAGAAAGGAAAAAAGAAGAAAAAAAACACCACAAAAAACCCCACCAACCAAAAAAAAAAACCAAACACAGAAGGGAAAAAGAGAGATACACTATTCTCACTTCCTCACTTATGCTTAAACAACAGTATACTAAGTGGAATACAATATAACAAGCCATCTCTGAACCACAAGGTTCAAAAGCAGTGGCACATGAATCAAAGCAATGTGAAGTTGCACTAAATTACACAAGAGCTAGTTTGTTTACCATAGCATGAAAAGAAAAGAATTGGGGTGGGGGAAGACAGACAGCAAAGAGAAGGAAGAGGGAAGGGGAAGCAGCAACATATTTGGTCCCAGCAGTAACATTAAATTTTTTTTTTTCTCTTGATGTTGTTTGATGCAATTGTCATTCTCTCTGAAAGTTCTTAAGGTCTCTCCTCCACTGAGGATGTCAGTCCCAGCAGAGCAAGGCAAATGCTATTAGAGCTAGCTATAAACCTGCCTGGTAACTCTCTTGTTTTAAGTGTTCATTAGATGAAGATACATCTGCGCTTTTAATTCTGAGACACTGCATACTAAGTAGAAGTTAATAACTACTTAGGACTTCAATCCTTGACAGAATTATATACAGGAGATAAAGACATGGAGAAAAAATACAACTGTCAAGTTAATCATGACCAAAAATCATTACCATCTAAGACTAAGTGGCTGATGACGTCTCTTTCAGGATCATTTGGCATAGTTTATAATGTCCACAAACATATTAGAGCTAAAGAAGACTTTGATTTAAGAACACTGTGGCACCAGATATGACACTGTAGCTGTGCATGTTTTCAGGCAAAGGACTTAGTTCCTGTTTCTGTCAGTCTTTGCTGTAGATTTCAAAACAGCAAATAAAAATTGTTGAGGACAACCAAAAGTTCAAGTCACATCAACTTCCACAATACAGGATGAGACCAGTCTGTCAGCACCATGATGCAGAGGAAAATGGACACAACCTTCTGCCTTTTGCACTGCCTGCTGGGAGATGCTAGCAAATCTGCAATATACTATTACTGGCAGCAACAGACTTTTCAAAGGCAGGTCAAACCCCACCTTAGAAGCACACAGAGACATCCCAGCAGCAGCCTTTCAAACACAGATCTCCTACTGAGCAGAGATTTCTGTGGGGATGCTCATGTCTGACTCATCCTCTGCAATACATTTCCCTTTCCTCCAAGAGCAGACTGGGACTTAAGCTATGCTGTGACTCCCAAAACCTTTGTTTTTTCATTTTATATTTGCAAAGCCTTTTGTAGGAATTTGATTTTCCTAGATTCATGGAAAGTTGCATGCCTAAAGCTGCATGTGAAAATGCTTCAATCACCTCCAAAGCCCAAATTTTCTAATGTCTATTCATAGCAACTTTAGGTCACAGCCACCTATATTCTCCAGAAAGTCAGTCTTCTTCACACTTTTTGTATCACTCTTGAATGCATCTTGCCTTATTTTTGTAATGAACTAATGTACTTTAGATCAGCCACCATTTGAATTAATGTGCTGGCAATTGACAGAAATAAAGCACGAGATCAGAACAATCCAAAGGTATCTCCTTGCTTGTACTGATCCCTTATCTATATTTTTAGAAAATAAGGCCTTGATGTTACCAATACCAGGTCCTGTTCACTTCAGTGGATTCAATGAAAGCAGAAGAGTCCATCTGTGCAGAGCTCATTGCAGAAACAGCACTGAGTATGTTAAGCTTGATCCTATAATCAAGTTTAATTAGAATCACTGGGATTTAGCATAGGTGTAAAGATCTGTCATGTTGATCCACTTGTAGGATCATAGCCTTAATGTAAAGACATAAAGCATTTTGTTATTACTTTAAATAATCCAAGTTGATCTCCTTTAAAGAAATGAGGTCTGATCTTACAGCTGGTTCTGCACAGGTAGGGCACTCAGTCTCCAGAGAGTTCTACCAAAATTAACTGGCATAAGACAGATTTTCCCTTCTAAGAGGAGAAGTGAAAAGACGAACAGGAGGCAGTAACAGGAATTAACCTCCTTCCACTGAAGCACTCTTTTCTCACTGAATGCAAGTCTTCCAAGGGTCCAGGATTACTAAAAGAGATAGTAAGATAAGGTTTGTTGCACTCCATTCCTCGTAGCATCTGCCTGCTTGACTGCGTGATAATATGCCTACACCTAGCCCTGGGTATGTAAACACAGAAGACAAATTTTAACTGGAAAGTGTGCAGCAGTTGCTAGCAGGGTTATAATTACATCACAGCAATCCACTCAAAAGTTGTAAGATTAGCTATGCAATTATAAGAGTAATAAAGGAATAGTTAAAGAATATGCAAAATTTGCAAGCACCAGAAGAGCTAAATAAACTTCCATAGCCATTATAGTTTTCTGTTTATGACATATCATCTTGTGCTCTTCACTGTCAGTGGTACATCAGTAAGATCCTCAGAGAGCTCTCATACTCTCACTCAGGAGCCTTTTCCTACATAGAATTCCCTTTAAGAAATTTGAGTGAAAGATAGGTAATTAACTTCTAAGAAATACTATGGAAAAAGTGATGTTTTCAAGGAAGAAAACGTTCTCAAACTAAATTAAAATTATCCACACCTTTGGATTTTGTTTGTTGTTTTTTTTCCTCCCATTTGGCATTTTCTTTAGCAAACACCAGCAAGTTGCTGGTCTAAAAATGATTATTATTTTAAATTTAAAGTTTAACCTGATCTAGACAAATTTATTTTTAAATCTACTGGAAGACATTATTGGAAGATCTTTAAAGCAAAGCATTCTCCTATTCCCACACTGATTTGAGAAGCAAAACAAGATGATTGAAAGTACTATTCTTCATTAATATACTATTTTTTCAACATCTCCAGGCTGACATAAAGACAGAAGGCAAAGACATGTAACATTCTAACATCTCATTTTTAATGTGCCTGATAGCTCCAGGATTTCATAAGGTTTTCAGAGGATCCAACCTAGAAAGACAACTATGGGAATACAAGAGTAACACTGCTATATCTAGAAGTCGCAGAGAACAAATGGTTAAATTTAAAAAAAAGAACAAAACAAAACAGATTTTTATTAAACTAATGTTGAAACTACAACTCTCTTTATTCCTAAGGAAAATAACTTGAAGAAAATGCTATCCTAAAGTAGATGAACTATGAATTTTAGCAAAGAGAGAGAGGATTTCCTTTAACAGATATCAGTATTACTTGCAAAATTAATTAATCTTTACCCCAGCCAATCAAAAAGCTCACTAATTCCTAGAGCTTGTTCTGTGCCTAAAAAGGTGGTGGGACAGCCTAGTACTGCTCTGCCCCCACTCACCTACTAACACAGCGCATGCAGAATGGTATCTAGTTTTTCCCTTCCCAACAGTTTCATTTAGCCCATACCCAAGGATGTCTCTACATTGTTGTCCATCTAGAATACGTCACTAATTTAAACAGCAAGATTAAGCAGGAGCTTAAAAAAAAACTTACCTTTTCCAGGTAAACTCTAGCTGGTAGTAAGTATAATAAAATAATAATTAACACCTGTCTGGTGTTGTTCACATGTCCTCAGTCCTCATTTCTACATGTATCACTGAGGGAAAACTCATGATATAGAGGACTAGTTAGTCCTATTCTAAAAAATACTCTAGATTTTGCTTACAGTATCCTGGAAGAGTTCTTTACTATGCCCAAGGGATCACAAGGTGTGCTTTGCACCACCTGGAACACTGGAAGTCCCAGCTATTTACTTTTCCAGGTCTTTGGGACAAAGACTGTAATAACACAACCTGAAGGAAATAAATAATTAAAGGCATTAGCCAGGGGCACTGACATCCCTTTCAATTCAGTTTGCTTTTCTAGCATGCTAATTGAGTGTAGGGAATGGGCTAACAGAAAAATGGCTGAAGAAATAGCATTCAGATATTTTAAGGCATGGGCTGAACTCAGGATTCCACATAATGCTAAATTCTTGGACTTACGTACTTAACTGCCTTCTATTTTGGGACTCACTCAGAATGTTCTCTCTTGCTCAGTAACTCACTGTCACAGTACTTAAACGTAGAGCTGCAGATGTCCAGCACTGCCTTACATTTTCTAGGCTCTAGAGGAAGAATTATTATATATCAGATATTTAGCTAAGATGATGTCGTTTTTTCAAAACAGTTTCTCCTTTGATTCCTACATCACTATCTTACTATCAAAGAATCTAGGACTATGTCCTTCCAAGCTGTGTAAAGTACATTGGGAATATAAAAAAGCTTAAAGGCCCTGCCATGACAGGGATAACAACATGTTTCAGGCTATGCTCAGTGGCCAGGCTAGGTTAAGCATGAACAGAAGCCAACTCTGTTTTAGACAGAATCTCAAAGCTTCACTGACTTTGTTGACACACACTCATATATCTATGTATTTTCTTTGGGGCAGAATCTGTGTTTTGCTCTGACTACATCTTGTAAAATATACATGCTAGCAGATTGAGCTCTCCTCCCTCGCAATGGGAGCAGGCTAGGAGACGAGCTGCAGTAATGGACCACACACATGCTGACAAGTATACAAAGTCACCAAGTCACAGTAATCCAGCAATTTCTGATTACTTCTATATGCAGCAGTGAACAGTAATTAAAAACTTGCATTAAAACCGAGATTAACTTTTTATATTTTTTGTAAAACAGTGACTGTTAGACAACTGATAGGTAAGTTTTTCTCCTCTTCTGCTTTCTGCTTTTCCTCCTAGCCTGTCATTGTCTGGCCAGAGCAGAAATTAAGCCATTGGCTTCAAGTGCAGTACGTCTATATGCAGACTTGTGTATGTGCAAGATTAGGAATTATATCAACACAGTTACTTAGGCATAAGTCAGTGAAAAAGTCTAGTTTCTGTGAAATGTGCACAGTTACCGTAGAATATTATATTAATATTTCTTTTTATGTGAAATTAACTGTGTGAGTATGTCCATAAACTTATTTTGTACTGCATGATAAACAGTACTTCAGATTGTTTGGTGCTTAACAGCGGAAGTAGAAGAACACTTAAAGTGTTTCAAATTTGCTAGTAATAGTAGTGGTAATTTACTGTGGGGTTTTTTCCCCCATTCCCTTCTTCCTAAAGAAAAAACCCAAACATAACAAAAAACCCCCAAAAAACTAAAAACCAAAACACCCATACAAACAGTTTAGAGCAAAGACATTATGATTGGCCTCTAACCATACAGAGATGCACTAGCATTAACAGAATAAATGCTATTGCCTGCATGCTGATGAATCTATCAGAATTGCCTCTGCTTATGAGTTTGACATGAACTGCACAGATAAAAAAAATTTTAATTGCTTCCACACAGTATTTTGCATGAGTTCAATTACCCCAATGTAACATCCAATATTAAGGTGAAATGAGAATGCATGTGTCTGTAGACAAGCCAACAGAAAGTATGTGCTTATGAACAGGTGAAATAAAAAAACAACCAACACAGCCAGGAAACTGAGACTAAATGGTAGTGTCACATGCTGTCAAGAGGGAAGAAAAACCACTTCCTCCCAGATACTCAAATTGACTGAAGCTCTCAGAAGCTTATTACTCTGCAGACTAACTGAACAGTGCCACACCCACCCTACCCAAAACTCACCAAGTACCCCACATACATATGTTTTACCCTTTAACCTAATAAGAATATTTACAGCCCCCACTCACCACAGCCTCCTGGGCCACTGCTCCAGGTCCCTAGGGCAGCAGGTGGCTGCCCTCTCTCCAGGCGCTTGAGACAAGCATGACCTCTCCTTCCTGAGCTAGCTGCTTTTGCTAAAAACGGCCAGTAAAGGTTTTTACCCGTCTTCTAGGCCTGGCGGAGCCGAGCCCTAGCAACCCTCAACACCAGGGATGTGCCACACGCCCCCCTCCCCCCGCCACCACAGGGGGAAACGACAGGACTCCCAGCGCTGGAGCTTTACAGAAAAGGGAAAGCGCCGCCAGACAGGGAGGAATTCGGCCAGGAGACCCGGGAGCTGAGGAGACCCGGGGACTAAAGGGGCTGAGGAGACGCGGGAGGCGACGAGACCCGCGGGCTAAGGCGCGAGGGCACCTTCCCGCGCACCACACGCTCGGCGCCTCGCGCCGCTGTGCCCGCGGGGGGGCGGTCTGCCGGCCGCCTCCAGGGAGCCCGCTCTTCCCCACACCTACTAGCACCGTCACGTGCTCCGGGTGCCGCAAAGCAGCGACGCTTTTGCGACAGGGTGACAGCCAAATGGTGCGACATCCGCGGCGGCCGCAGGAGCAGCAGCCGCGGCGGCCGAGCGCTGCCAGGGCCGAGCGCCGCGCCTGGGCGGGGGAGCGCACCGCGGCCCGGCGGGGAGCGCCCGGCACCGCGCCCCAGCGCCCGGCGCAACCCCCATGAGAGGAGGGGGGGCGGTGGCGGCCCCTTCCGCGTCCCCCTGCCTGCCTGAGCACGGAGCGCTCCCCCCGCCCCCGATGCGCCCTTAGTCCCGGCCCCGGACCCGCCTCCCTCGCTCCACTCCCCGCCGGCGGCGGCGGCAGCAGCAGCGTCCAGGTGCGGACTTCAAACCCCAGCGCAATGGCGTCCAATGCGGCCGAGAGGGAGATTCTCTTCACTGAGCTCCAGGTAAGCAGTGGCCGCGTCTCCCAGGACACCGCCCCGTCCCCGCTCCGTTCCCTCCCGGGGAACACAGAGCCGCCGCCGGCCCCGCCGCGCCCCGCCGCCCCCTGCCCGCCGCTCGGCGAGACGCCCACTACACTCCGCGGCCGGGCCGAGGAGGCGGCGGAAGCCTGTGCCCACCCCAGGCCTCTTCCCGCTGCTCTCCCCCGGGAGTGGAGGCGCCGCCGCCCGGTCACGGCCCCACCCTGCTGCCGACCGCGACCCGCTTTTGTCTGTTCTCGGCTCCCTCCTTCCCCCGCCGAGCGGCCGCGTCCCTCCGGCAGGGCCTGCCCCGGGCCGCGCCCCCCGCCCCGGCCGCGGCCCCGCCGGCTGGGGAGCGCCTTCCGCCAGCGCGGAGGCTGCCCGCTCCCGCCGGCGAGGCGGAGCCGCTGCGGGGGCTGGTAATGCCCGACTCCCCCGCCACCCCGGGCACGGCACTCGTCGGGGCCCCGGCCGCAGGGGCTCTCTGCAGCCGCCACACCGCCTGCATCGGGGTCCAGGAAGGAGGTTTTCCCCTGTACGTTGTACCGCCCAGGAGTCGGAGCAACTTCCTTTATATAGGCCTTGAACGCGGAGCTTGTGAGGAGAAAGTGGTCCGGCCAACATTATTTGTCACACGGCGGGGGCTCTTGTCACTCAAAAAAACCAACCCCGGACAACTCCCCAACACTGTTAAAGGTCCTGAAAACTCAAGGGTTGGTTGTTTCCATCTCTGAAGTTTGACCAGTTTCGGTTGCCTGTGCAACTGTTACTTTTCTGCTTGTCAGCCGCAGAGTTGGATGCTATTTGTGATCTTCACTTTTGTTCTCTTTAAATGTCAGGTCAACCTGCTAGCTCTTCCTCTTCCATGTCCAAAAGAAAACTTGCTCTTTTTCCCTTTTTTTTTCCCCCCTATATTTGTTTTTTCTTTTGTTTTAATATACATCACTAAATCTATGCAAGTTGTTATGGTTAACCAGGCAAAGAATGTGTCCCTGAATTTATTAGTTGTACAGTTAGCCAAAGTAAGAAGACCATAAATGGAAAACATTGAATTTAATATTCAAATTGAAATTAGAAAAACATGCTTTAAAAAGAAATAAACGTTCCCTAAATGTTGTTAAATTTTCCTGTAATCTTAAATATTGGTGATGTGCTCTCTTGAGCAACGTAAGAAAAGGAAGCACAACAGAGATGTAGCAGTCTGCTTAGTATTGTAGCACATGAGATGGCTGAAGGCTAAGAATCCGTCTAAAATGTTGAACTTTAATCAGTGGCTCCTAAGTGTCGAGGAAGAATTGCTATGTTAATACAAACTTGATACAATGATATATAAGCTGGTAAACCTGTTTGAAGTGGTGAGCTGTGTGAATAAGTAACTATAGCAGTGTTACAGGTAAGGTAAATGGAAGCACAATTTCTGTAAAATTGCTGAGAGTGGGGTTCAGATTAATTTAACAGGAATTAGTAGATTTTTTTTTTGTTTGTTTGGGTTGGTGAGGGTTGGTTTGCTTTTTGGTTGGTTTTGTTTGTTTGGGTTTGGGTTTTTTTGGAAGATGAGACTGACAGTGATACTAATTAAAAACCTACAATATACCAGGATGGATTTAGAACCTTTGGTTGCACTGTCTCTTCTGCTAACTTCTGGGTTGATAAATACAGTTCTTTGGGCAAGACAAAAAGGTTACAAAGTTAACGTGGAAATCCCAGTAATCTTTGTAAACTGCTAACTTAGTTATTTTTAAAAGGAACTTCAATATCAGGAAGAACCACTTGAAAGGTGGTGTTTTGTTTGCAGTGGCATATGTTAGCAGTGGAATGCAAAAAGACATCAGTATCATTTTTCTTGGGAAATCTTCAAAACAAATAACTCTTCATACACCTGTGTGTAAAAGCCAGTTCAGTGGCATGTTCCCAAAGTAAAAGGGAACTACAGTGAAGCATGAGATACGCCATTTCACTCATGGTTCTTCAGGAGGGAACTTCCTCAATCTGGAGAACGCTAACTTACAAAGCGCTTTCATGTAAAATGGGTTTTTACTTGATATTGCAATGGTGTGCAGAAAGATGAGGAAGTTGTAGGACGTGTGGCTACAATAAAGGTTGAAAGCATCACGTCGTTGGGTTGATCTATATCATGAACAATGTGTGGTTTAGATATTTTGCTAATACTCATAAAAACCTACTGAAAACAAGCAAAACTCAGTGTTAATCCTAAGCTTGATCCTGACATGGGATCTGAAGTGAGTACCAGTCAGTGGCCAATATAACACATTGCTTATGGATGTTCTGTGTTCTGCCTGCTCTTGGTTATGATAGCCCTGCATACCCAGCGTGCTGTATGTAGTTAACTGTTAGGTTTGGGTGAAGGTAATAGAAGTGGATCAGTAGCCATGAATCAGTTGAACTCTCCTGATACAAAGATTGGCAGACTTTCACAGCGGCTGACTAACAGGATGTGAAGTGGGTTCTGAGAAAACATGAAAAACAAAAGGGCAAAATATAAAAACAAAAGGGCAAAATAACTAGCTGCTAGTAAGAAGGTGGTAAAATAGAGTTGTGGTCTAAGTACTTGTTTCAAAGTGTACTGGGTTTAATTAAACGGGCCTTAGATCATACCTCTTAAAGAGATAACTTATACTTTAAAAGGTGACTCCTTATCTGATAGAACAGTTTCTTAAAAAGCTCTGCTAGTAAATATCCAATAGACATTTCTGCCCTGCTTTTTCTACAGAGTATTTTCTCCATTATTCTGTATCAAAACAATTCACAGATGGTTAACAAAATGTGGAAAGTACCTCTTGCTTCTAAGCAAGTTTTCATGTAAGTTTGTTAAAGGTGAAAAATCCAACATTTATTCCTCAGTAGTTAGCAAATTCATGGTACAAAATAAACTTGGCAGTAAACAAATCCTCCTTTTAGTTGGTTCTGTTCAGTACCTTCACCAGTAAAATTACCTGATTACCAAAGATTGAAAGATTATGTAAAGCCAGCTTACCTTTTTACCTCCTTTTATCTCCAGTACAGGTTCTTTTGTAGGAGGGGGAAGGAGCACGTGTAAGAACCAGTATTGCTGACGTTGCCTTCCCTTCCAAAATTCTGCTGTCCTTCTCTGGGCTTTTGCATCCTTTTAGAACTTTGTCCAGCAGGTAAACTAGCCTCTCCAGTGGTTGCTTTCAGGTTAATTGCAAGGCCTTTAACTCTTCGATACCTAGTGGAAGTGGCAACTCTGTATCCTCATGAAATTAATGCTGTAGGCTGTTCAATAATGCATCCATGAAATAACATATTTTATGTTGTGTTTTTTTTTTAATCAGTATTATAAAACAAAAGGTTTTGGGCAGGTACTGTGTATTTCCAAAGATGGTGTGCTTTCTTGGCAGTGAGGATAGATGTCAACACAATCAGTTGATATGGCTGAGGTAACAGAAATTATTACTTAGAGTATTTAAATGAAGCTCTTGTGTATGCAAAGTGATAGCACTTTTTTACTTCTAGGTGTTCTCTAAGACTTCTTTTCTAGATAGTAATGTAAATGTTTTAAACTTTTGATTTTCTTGTTAGTGTTACAGGATTTATTTTAGGACAATTTTTGGTACATTCAACATTGTGCTACCAAAACAATACCTGTTTAATGCCAGGGGGGAGAAAGTATATTACTTGGTTTTATTAGCTTAAATTAAATTGTTCTGTCAAGATAGAGAACTTGGGCTATGCCTTAAAGTAAATAAGCATGTAACTGACCCTCATTTGCTTCAAATTGAAGTGTTAAAGGCTCTACTTGGAACGAGTTTTTTAAACTTGGTCATAATACATATTTCTAAAATTACCACGCATTGGCAAAAATGTCTTTATTTCTGTATTGGTCAGAATAAAGGCATTTTCTAATGGATGTTTTCTTTTAATGGAAGCTCTAGTCATTTCCTAAGATGCTGTATTGGGGGATATTGAGGCATAAATTTCATGACAGAATCATGTTTAGAGGCCATTGGTAACCTTTTTTTTAAAGTAGCGATGAACAGTACCACAACTGAAATAGATGTGAATTATGCTTACACTGGCTCAAACCAGGACAATGGCACATCTGGTATACTTTTTAGTTTGCTTTATTTTTTGTTCTGTATTTGGGACAAGAATATTCATAAAAGCAATGTGATTGAAAAATGGTCAGTGTTTTGTTAGTCTGCATGATATAAATTGGACAGTGGGGTCTTAGATTACACAATTATGTTTTGTATATAAATTTATATAAAATTAGGTACTTGTACCTCACCAACTGGTAGCTGGGACTCTGAAAACCTGCTTTTCATTCCTGGCTGCTCTGCTCTCAGCTAGGTGACATTAGGCAGATTACTTTGCTTGGTCATGTCTCAGTTTCCCTATCTTTGGAATAGAGGTAATGATGCTTGCTTTTTTAGAGATAAAAAGTACTGGGTATTTATTATTAGCTGTGGTCAAGTGCCTAAGGACACCTTAAAAAGGTACAAGTAACCTAATTAATATTTTGAACAGACATTGTAATTAGGCTGAACACTCAGCAGTAAGACTGCCTTCAAATACTATTCAGTTAGGACAAATTAACCTCAAATAATTTTGAATTACTCTTGTTTCCTCAGAACAAGAAAATGTCGCATTCAAGTGAAAATATCTTGAATGAGTACTGCAATTTAGACATGAAAATGTATATACAGCTGCTTGGGACTTCTTAGGTCCCTACGAGTGCTTCTAGAACTGGTAGGTTTAGGGAAGCACTTCATTTTTTTTCCATTTGTGGATATATATTTCTCTTTAAACAGTACTCCGTTCAAAACTTGTATTAGTAAAATATACATCCTGTTCTCAGTGGAACATAAACAGTCCTTAAAATACCTTTAGGTAGTGCATGGGTGGGGGTTTTGGTTTTGGTTTTTTTCCATCTTCTGAATTCTGTCAGTCTTCTTATTAACACAGGAACTCGTATATGATGTAGACTTATATACATTTGACTTGATTTTCTTTATCAGAGCAGATGTGTTTCTAAGACCCAGATCTCTTTTTTTTAACTCAAGATAAATTATTACTGATGGCTAGTAGAAAAGTATATTTAGTGACAGGATGTGTAATAGTTCTGCTGGAACAGTTGTTGGTTTTTTTTACATTGTGAATGATCATTCATTACAATGTGACCCAAAAATCTGTAGTAGAATAACTAAATAAACATTTTCTTTACATTGGGAAACCGTGGTTTAAGGGCTTAATGATGGGATTAAGAATCTCTTCATCAATGTCTCAGTGCTTTGCTGAATTAGTTACATGGCCTCTACTTAGATTCAAATTAACAAAGCCTTATGGTGTGTTATATGCAGCATGAGGGTCTCGGTGTGCTTTTTGGTTTTGCTATTTCTAGCAATCATTTGTACAAATGGTACAAATTGGTTGATGGTAGGCTTTCTGTTTGTTTTCTTTTCTATATGTGATCCAGTAAGTGAACGGCTTCAGGAACGGCCTGAGCTGAAGTGTCTCTCATGAGATACTGCTCTGTAGCACGGGCAAGGCATTTGTATGGTACTTCAAAGCTTTAATTATTAATGCCTGGTCTGCAATTCCTTGCACAAGCCAGATAGCTTCTTTGCTGGTGTTGGGGAGCAAGGTGGCCTGTTTGGTTTTTTTTTTAATAAATGAGATTTATATTGTAGGATCCAATCCATGATTTCTGTTACTTTGAGATACGATTCAGAAGTACTACCTTGAAACAGAAACTAGTAGTGCCATTAGTTAACAAAATGCTTTGGGCTTGTCCTTACAGCAACATTATATCCGATTAGTTTGTTTATTTAAACTGCAGCAATATAATTATGTCACACTGACACAAGTCCAAACCATTTTTGTTACTGCCATTTTACAGTTACTGATGACTTACTATGTTTGACAGCTCACCGGTGAATTGAACTACTTGCATAGTGGTGCCTTGTGGGGTGCATTCCTGAACCTTCAGGAATTCTGTGACTCAGTGTCAAACTAACACAGTTTTGTGGTATCCATCAACTTTGCCAGTGTAACGTCTGGCAGCCGGTGAGGACGATATGGCTGAGTACTGTTGTGAGCAGACACAACATGAACAGGATGGTAGTGTGCAGTTGCAGGCTTATGTTCAACTAAATGGACCAGCTCTGCTGGGAATTTTGCTGCCGTTGTACTGTGTGTAATAGAAGAGACTGAAATCAAGCTATTCAAGCTAATGCATTGAACTGCACAGCTAGGATGAGTTGAAAGAATGCACGTGATCAGTTACTATGGCTCAGTCGTGGGACCACCAACTGTGGGTAGTGGTGATCTGATTGTTTTTTTAAGAGTAGACTACACCTTCTGTTTTTCTTTCTATTAGATATAGAGGCAGGTTTCTATCCTGTGTATCAACATTATGCCCACTTTGACCGTGGTTCCTGTTTGCTGCTACAGTGGTGTACAGAGCACTTCTGAAGTGAATGCACTGTGGTGGCAAAACTGCTCTTATCAGTGTCGTTTATCACTTCTGCTGGGCAACCAGGGAAAAAACAGGAATAATAGTATAAATGTAGTACTTCTAGTTTTTTTGTAGTTTTTGCATCTATACTAAGGGCCTTTGTTATTTGATTATAGATATATAAATAGCTATCAGGTACTAAATAAGAAATTATTGATTGTAAAGGGCTAGGCTGGGCTAGGGTATGAAAGGTTAATATAAGCAGATTTTCCTGTACTCTTTTTGTGCTGTGAAGAAAGGTTGATACCTGGCAGGATTCGGGGAGGGTTTGCTCTGGCCCATTATGCAAGTCAGGACAACTGGGCTGTGTTGGTAAAAACCTTAATGTGGACTTGACTAAATTAGCTAGCTCTTTCTGCCTTCAATTCTTCTGGATATCTTAAAGCCTTACTTTCTTCACTAGAGTTCTATTGATTTTTAAATGACAGAGCATTTCTGACTTTCATCTAAATAACTACCTATCAGAGAGCATGAATCAAAAGCTTATAATGCGTCTTTCATCTCTGTAGTGTTATGTCTGGTGCTGAAGCAAACTGGTTTTTTTGCTTGAGTTTTCATACGTTTGCTGTCCCACAACATGGTAGCAGGGCTCATAGATTTTAAGTTTCCATTAAACACAAGAACTTGTGAAGCTGAAAATGAAAGTAGCAGAACCAGTGCGATTTCTGTTGAGAAGAACCATGGTGACAACTTTCCACTAACTTTCTGCAATTGGTATTTGTGTCACAAAAGACAATAGGTGGCAGATCTACAGCCAGGAGAAGGCGTAATTAAGTTTGCAATACCAAGGTGCTAATAGACTGTATCAAAGTTCTGAGATAAATCATAGGGATGATGTGGGGCTCCGTCTGCTACTGTGACAGGAGCGCTTGCAAGCAGATCAGGTCAGAAAGGAGAACTTCTCGTGGATTACTACAACAGTAGTAGTTTTCTGAGTTAGTGCTGGGTCTTTAACCCAGAGAATATTGCCCAGCTCTTGGAATGTAAGGGCTGATACACCTTTTTTGATATCTCATAAAAAGTAATACTCAAAGCACTTTGAGTTTACTATCCTGTACCATTTCTTTACAAAATTTAAAAATAAAATACATAAGTACATATGTAACAGCCTTCTGTGTACTCACATTTCTTAGACTATTGAAATGAATAGGTTATTAAAAGGAATAAGAGCTAATAGTAAGTGCAATTGTTGTTTACCTGTTTTGGAAACAGTATTTGCAAATAATTGAGGTGCATAGCTGTTCAGAAATTATTTGTCTTATGTATGTGTTTAGATTTTTTTTTTCATATGTAAACTTCATGTAACTTTTGAGGAGAAGTTGAGAGTTGACAATTAAAATATGCAGGAAAAAAGTCTTCTTTTTTCTTTTTTTTAAGTTCCAAACACAAACTGCCTAATTACACAGGAAATAATTACATGGTTTGGTATATCACTGGCATTATAGTTTGCATATGAATTTAGGAACTTTAACATACATGATTTTGAAAACTGTTGAGAGGAATATTCAGTGTGGTTTGTTGTTGCAGATCACTCAGACACAAGGCAGGTTTGTGATGTAAATTTAGAATGTAAGAGTTCTAGTTGGTTCACTGACTACTCTGTGTGCTGGAACTGGAAGCTTTGCCCACACAAACTTGAGGCTGTTCGAAGCAAGTGTGAGACTTTGTCAGCTGGTACTGCTGCTGAAAATGATTGTGCCATGTTGTGTTGCTTTACATTTGTACAGTCAGCAATATGGTGAACAGCTTTTGTTGTTAGTTCTGTTTTGGTGGTGTTTTTTTCTCGCCTAAATTAGTTTTCAGCGAGATCACGTTCACAATCCAGTTCACTGTGGCCATATAAAGGTTTGTACTACAATATATCAGCAAATGGTCTGGGGCAGGACAAACTGTTAGGGGAGTTTAGGACTGCTGGTTCTTCAGAATGCTTTTTTCACCTGCAATGCTGGTTTATGTAGTAAAATGTTTATTGGATTACAGGCTGAGATTTACTCTCATGTAGGTGGTTTTGAGCTAGGGACTGTGTAAAGTGTGCAATTCTGCTGCAGATGAATATACAGATAATGAACACTCCATGCACCGTCTATGGCCATTCTTTTCTATCTTCATGTTCTTCAAGCAGGAGTTTCACAGTATGCTGCATGTAACAGTAAAAACTTCATCTGAAAAAGCATTAAAAATAGAATTGTGTTGGACATCGTGTGTGGATGAAAGATGTAGTTTCATTTAGTTTGATGTTGAAGGTTGAGGTACAGTGTTACTGTTTCACAGCATTATGCTAGGCAAATGTGGGGACATGACCACTTTATTTGCTAGTTTTCAGAAGTTGCTGTTGAACTTCTAATACGCTCAAGGCAAAGAGTTGTTTTGAAAAGTATTGAGTCTTTTTGCTATTTCTCTAACTTAAGTGAAAGAAGAAGTAAGTATACAATTGAAATAGATGGCTTCCAATTTTGCAGTGGAGACAACTTACTGTGCAAATAATAATATGAAACTACTGTCCATAAAGATAATTAAGAGTATGAGGTATTACAGTTTGGTATAAATACAGTTGTCAGTTATTGAATAGTTTGATAACTGTGAGCCATTTTAATATCTAATAGGAAAAAACCCCAAACTGTGATGTGTTGAATGTTTGCAATAGCAGAATACCTCTTAATGGTCACATGAGCATCAGTTAAGGCACCACTTAAGAGGACTTTGAACTACTGTGCTTCAGAGCTCTAGCCAAATTTGGGGGAAGAAAAAGCCTGAAAATATGGTACAGAAATTTGAGGTAACAAAGTGATTAAACACTTTCAAAGTTCTCATGGTGTTGGGATTCATTTTCCATATTATCAATTCTTTCTCCTTATACACATTGACAAACTCTGGATGTGTTATCTTAAGTCACGGAAGTCAGCTATGCCAGTAGAATCTGGGTCTTCTTTTTTTTAATTCGTGCTGTTGGGGTGAAGGATTATCTTTAGAATAAACAGAGTGGTTTTGGTGTTTCCAGATGTTCCAAAGCTCTCTACTAAGAGCTGTCTTATTTGTATAATGTGGGCACAAAACTTAATGCCAATCCTTACATACATGGAAAAACCTCACTTAGTGCTGTTGTTCTTACCTTTCTTGTTTCACTTCCATAGTAAGAGGAATATAACCCCTTTTGTGATAGATTTTAGGACTTACACTGTTTATGTCACTTAGGTTGCTAGCTATGAGATTGAAGTTGCTCTTTCATCATTGTGATGTATATTATCTATCACTTGGATTTTTAATTAACGTAAGTCCAAAAGCCTCCAAAACTACTGTTGAGAATTTAGGAGGAATGGAAGTTGACTGTGTGGCCTGTTGCTTTTTACAACATAATATGTAAAAACATCCACTGCCTTTCTATTTCATGTGTTTGTTTATACAGGAAGACTTCGCAAAACAATTAAGTGGAATGGGTTTTAAGAGGTTGTTCCCTTTATAGACAGATCTGCATATGACACGACTGTTTCTTTGCTAATTCTCAAATCATGCAGGCCTAAAATTATAAGACAAATGATGCCAAGGAAGTGTCAGCTTTTCTTCAAAATAAGGGACAAAAGCATGTTGTTATCCTCTGAAGCTGTAAGGATTCATGCTGCTGACAACCTGTCCAGACCACATGAGGAACTATGTGGGTGTAATGGAGTGGGGAGACAAAATACAGTAAATTAGATTCTAATAAAAGGTTATAGAAGTCAGAGTCAGACTGCAGGCAGGGTTTCAAAGACTTGTATTGAAAAGTACCAAAATAAGCATACTACAGATCTACAAAAGATTTTAAAGTCAGCAAGGCTTTTTTGTAGGACATGCTCTAAACTTAGAGGCAGCAGTAGAAAAGTAAAAGTACTGTAAATCGTACATGCCTGACTACTAGTGTAGCATTCTTGAACTGCTGCCCATTTAGGACTCGGCAATGTCCTTTAATGGAAGCATGTTTTCTTCAATATTTGAGTTTGTTTATTGCTTATTTATAAGCTCATATGAAGTCTATGTTTTAGCCTGAGAATGACTGCAAGTTAAAAGTTATCATTTACAAATTATAATATCTGTGTAATTAGGGATCCTCAGGAAGATTATTTAAATTTTGTTCTTGAAACTTAACCCATTATTTTAATGATTTTTCTTTAAGTTGCTAGGATTTGTGTCTTCAATCTCTCTTCTCCTGAAGAGATGGAAACATGACATTTTGAAATTTAAAACCAATGAAGTACTTCAGCTTTAGAGCAAAATAATTTACTTCAGAAGGGTTTTTAATTGTTCTCTACTTCTTTATTCATACCTGCTAGTCTGACTCAAGCTAAGTATTCATCAGATAGGAGTAAAAAGTAATCAGTTTTAACTATTAATCTTTACCAAATTAGTTCAAACAGGATTCATTACTACATAAGCTGCTTCAGAAAGTAATATCCAAGTCTGACTTTTTTCCTTTTCATTTTGTGTGTGCACTTTTCGAACATCATCTATCTATAGCAAAGTACATGGCGTTAATCAGCAGCTGATTTTTGTTTTGGGGGGGCAAACTGCTTTCTTCAATTCTTCCTTTTGTTGTAACATACTGCAAAATACAGAAGCCATTTATGATGGTTAGTTTAAATGTTTTGGAAATTGGCGTTTATCTGTATTAGGATTCTATACAAGCAAGTGAGTGAATGTATTCTCAAGCTTTAATTAAACTAATCCTAACAGATTTTTTTTAAAAAACCTTAGAAGTGTCTTAAATGCTGGAGAAAAAAGAACATCAATCTGCCCTAGAGTAGTATTCAGTTTCATCTTCAATTTTTCAGGTTAGCAGCCTGCACTAATATTAAAGTGTTCTTTTTTGAAATAGTTTTTTTCGTTGTTGTTGTTTTGTTGTTTGTTTCTTTTGGGGTTTTTTTTAATGGGAGTAACTCAGTAAGGCAGTGCATTTGGGAATTGGTTTCTTTAACTCCAATTTGATTCTTGAAGCAGATGACCTTGGGTGTGAAAGAAAGGCAAGGGATATGAAAGTTCTGCACACGGTCTCCCATTTCTGTAATTCTTTCCTTTCTCTAATAGACAGTACTGTTTGGTGGATTTAATTGCTTTAACATTTGTCTGCCTTCCCATCTGTTATATTTACTTCAATTAATTTACTGTCAATTTAAGATTTATATAGTACTTGAATTAAACAGATTTTTAAAGCTTAACTACAGGCATCTATATTCTGAATTTACTCACATACAATTTCTAAACTATGCAGTTGAATTATTTTCTTCTTTATTTCCATCTAGCATGTAATATTTTCTGCAGATTTCCTTCATTAATTTTTGTCTTGACTTTGCTAACCGTATATGTTGAAAATGTCAGATTACTTTTACGGATTTTTCCACTGTTACAAAATAACCTGTCTACTGTCCTGAAGTATTTTAAGTGTTTCTTTATCACAATGAATATACTTGAAGCTTAGTACATAATCAAGTACATCTACTGGGAATCTGAGTTACAGCAGCAGTGAGCATTTTGTTGGCTTATACTGGGAATGAGCAGAGGTGCCACTTCTTCTCCCAGGGTTAACAAAAGGAGAGGGACGGGCTGAATGTGGTTCTGGCATCTTCAGAAACGGGAATATCTGTGTCCAGACAGAAGCATTGGCTGTAAACTGCCCCCCACCCTCCACCTGCTCTTCCTGCATACTCTCTTCCACTTTCAAATACATCTAGGAAATAGCTGCAACCTCCTAAAATGTAAGATTCTGTCAGAATATGCTGGTCTCTTTGGTCAAGTAGATTAAGTCTTCCTGCTCGTATTTTTCAGACAAAAGCCAACTTGTGTATTTTTGTCTCCTAAAGATGACATTACTTAAATTGGGTATCTTATTATAGAGGAATACATAGTAGATACTCTTGGGAATGCAACAGGTTAAACTTCAACCATGAATAGCTTTTGACTGTAGTAATTTATTTCTTTAGCTTTAAGGACTTCTTCATGAAGGTTTTGCTGAATGTCGTATCTAGAGTGTTTTTTGTAGTTCTTGGTTATTAAGAAAGCAGAATATTCTACTTTAACATTTTTGATGCTACATTTTGGATTACGTACTAAAGGTTTTCTCAGGCTGCTAAATAAAATGCTTCTGAACTGGAATAAAGTGAAAAACTTTTGACCTTGTAGAAGAATGTTCTGAAAGTTAGAGCATGTCAAAGTCAGTTACACTGGAATATCAGCAACAACTATGGTTAATATGTTTTTTAACATTTTAAGTGGGTTAGAAAACTACTGTGTATATATGCCCTTTAAAATAGGGTAAAGCTTTTAATATTAAAAAATTGATGGATTTATGGTAAACAGAGGTTAAATAGCATGTTCAGGATTCCTTTCTCATGATTGGTGCTGGAAAACACAGAATGCATGTGTAATCTTACCCACTCTGAAAAACGAAGGGCATTAAAATCACTAACAAGTGTGCCTCTTTGTGGGTTTTCTGAGTACTCAGCAGTATGAAAAGCAACATATCATTCCTCTAGTTTAATGCAGTTGTAAGGTGAGAACTTCTTGCCATTATTATGCCATTGTCTCATTGCCATGAGAGCAACAAGGCTGGTGGCTGGTGAAAGGAGGGAGACGTTGAGGGTGCTGGGGTTGTTTAGCCTGGAGAAGAGGAGACTCAGGGGGGACCTTATCACTCTCTTCAACTACCTGCAGGGAGGTTGTAGTCAGGTGGGGGCTGGGCTCTTTTCAGGCAACCAGTGACAGGACAAGAGGGCACAGCCTGAAGCTGCTCCAGGGGAGGTTTAGGCTGGATACTGGGAAGTACTTCCTCACGGAGAGAGTGACTAAACATTGGAATGGACTTCCCAGAGAAGTGGTGGAGGCACCATCCCTGGATGTGTTCAAGGAAAGGCTGGATGTGGCACTTAGTGCCATAGTCTAGACAGTGTGGTGGTGTTGGTCATAGGCTGGACTTGATGATCTTAAAGGTCTTTTCCAGCCTTGGTAATTCTGTGTGATTCTGTGAGATTATGTAAACTTGGTTTTATAGCATATCCTTCAAGTTTTACTTTTATAGGCACATGTATACATGATGCAATAAAAAGCAGATGTTCTATGCTGTTTATTTCTGTTATGTTACGGGTATCATTGGCATGTTGGTTATTTGGAAACTGAGGCTTCCCATTTCCAATGCAGCTGATACTGAGACTGTACTGGTAAAAAGAGCTAGATGGAGAAGTTTCCATGCAAACAGGAAACAGCTTACTTGGGAAATAGTATTGAGACTGAACAGAAGGAGTAATATTTGTTAAATAAGCATTAAGAAATCCTTCAGCTAAAATTCTAGGCTTTTATTTAACACTTCTTACAGCCAACTTCATGAAAATGTCAGAGGTTCATTTTGGTCTGTAAGAAGGTAGATTTGGATTACTGTACTGCAGGTCAATGGGAGATCAAGACTCCTAAAAACTAAGAAAATGTAGAACATTTTTGAAAACTAAAGCTTTAAGCAGATTTGTATTTTGAAATGTAAATGTATTAAGAATTTTTTGAAGTCCACGTAATCAGTAAGTGAAATCATCTGCCTCTTTTTCATAGCTATTGCATATAAAGCAACTAAGTCAGGAAATTTCTCTTTGCTTCTGTTGTAGGTTAAGTGGGGCTTCTGTTTCTTCATGACCTCTCTAATACCTGGGGAATTCTTAAATAGAAAATGGACATTAAGAACCAGAGAGAAATTTCCTGCCATATTTTAAAGGTCAGAGAAAGGAGGTTTGCAAAAACCCTATTCAAATGCATCACAGCATACATCACTGATGCTCTGTGAAAGTCTTAGACAAATGGGGATGTGAAGTAATGCTTCTATAAATAACTCTCTGTTCATCCATAAACTTTTACTGAAAAGGCATGGAATGAGATGCCTGCATCTCTGCAAGGGAAATTTTGGGTGTGGCAATATTTATCCCCAGTTGTGAAGAGTCATCTTTTCTACGGACCACCTGTAAAGACATGAAAATGATTTAAGGAAACTTTTCCATCCTTCTTTTGCTACGATGAAAACATGAGCAGCATTTCCAGCTGGTTGGATTGTAGGGTGTGAACTTAAATAAGTTCAGATATAATAGCTAAAACTACTATGAAAGAGTTCTCGACTCTAGATTATAAAGACATAGTGCCTTGGTATAAATACAAGTGTACATCCCTTTCCTGTAATAAAAGATTCAGCTCCCAAGCTGGGGAACCCATTTGCTGTCGTGAAGGCACTGTTGCATAGTCTTAGAAAGCAAAAGAACGTGGTTCCTTCACCAAGATCTACTATTTGGCCACTTGGCCTATTGCCTCATAAAACAGATGTTAGTATTATCTCTGATAGGAATTGCTGCATTTATAATGTACAAAATAGTTGGCTGCTAAAGATGATGGCTTAATTAGGGTGGAATGTAGACTCTCAGCTCTTCCATTAGTTTTGCGATGGCTAAAAATAGCTTCTCTAAAATATAGTGAAGTTAAATGGGCTAACATATCAGCTGTCTGCTGAAAGCTGGAATTGCCAGGAACAGAGATACTTTTTTTTTTTTTTTTCCAAATCATAATTATCCATCCCAGAAGAGTTTCTCATATATGGATTACTTTGTTGTGCTTTTCAGATTAAAGAAATCAGTGTGTTGTTCTTTAACCGTGTCCTGACACTTGTATGTGTTACGGAGAAATTCCTGTTTACTAGCTGAGGATTTCTTTCACATCATTTCAATTATTTAAGATTTTTAACCTGCACTGAGAGAACAGAGAAGCCACAAATTGTACTGACCTTTTTTGTAGTAAGGCATTTTAGCATTCTTCTCCTGTAGTTTAGTTAGAACGTGTAACGCTAAGGATGGCCACTTACAGATGTGGCAATAGCTGATACTGTAATTTGTGGATGAGCAGAATGGTCAGTCTCTTGCATTATCTGATATAGATAATACCTTTTAATTAGGTAATAGTAGCTATTACTAATTCATTTTTATCATAATAGAAGAAAAATCACCTTACAAATGGGAGTGGACCTATTTGTCATTAAGTGTTAATAACTGGGGTTTGAGTTCCTGGGGCTTTTACTTTGATATTTTTGTGTAGTGATTGAAATTTCTTCACGAGCAGAAATTTAACCATGCATGTTTGTCGTGACATTACAGTCATTGAAAATCTATAGTTGCAATGCTAACTTTACAGTAAACTAAGTATATTTTTTCAGTGCATGCCCAACAAACTATCACCTTTGTACAGTGTATTATGTTTAAAGGAGGAGTTATCGAAGTCATAAGGCGTGATTGTGACTCATGTCTGTTGACTGACCTTTTTACCTTTGAAAATCTCTTTTGCTGAGTTACATATCATATCCTGTAGCTTGGATAATATAGTAGTATTATTTTTTCCAACATCTTGTGCTATAGAAGTAATATTTTTCTGCTCTGAATGTTATACAAAATAAGGTAAATATTTTATACCAAAAAAAGCCCAAGAATAAACTTATACATGTTTCCATGAAGAAAACTGTAACTCCATGTTTATTTGAAAGTGTTAAAAATAACAAGCAAACAAAACCACCCCAAAACCTAGATCCGTTTCCATGCTTGTTTTTGGTATAAATTTTAAAATTGAAGGGTTTTTTCCAAAGCAGTCTCAAACTGTCAAACACACAAAAATAGTAATTTCTCTGGTGTTTACCAGTCTTCCCATTTTTACTTCTGTAACAAGATCTTAAGAATTTTTTCCTAAAGTATATCTCAAAAGAAGTCTTAAGTTTTTGAGATTAAATTTAGAAAATGCAAAACAAGTTGTGCATGCAATTCCTGTGTTAGCAGTAGAAGATACCATAGAACCATAGAATGATTTGTGTTGGAAGGGACCTTAAAGATCATCTATCTAGTTCCAACCCCCCTGTGTGGGTACGGACACCTCCCACTAGACCAGGTTCCTCAAAGCCCCATCCAACCTGGCCTTGAACACTTTCAGGGAGGGAGCATCCACAACTTCCCTGGGCAACCTGTTCCAGTGTTTCACCCCCCTCATACTAAAACATTTATGACACGCATGCATGCCCATTTTTGCTGCCCAGTCCAGTATGTTAAATGTACAGCTCCAGTTCAGAATCTGTGACTAAGGGACTTCTTTTCTTAAAATATATTGTGCTTCTTTGAACTTACTTCTTTCATGTATCAACTGTCCTTTATTCCACCTGGTTTTCCTCATCTTTTAAACAGGAGTGTGTGTATTTATCAAATTATGAATACATACTGTGATAATGTTACAGGAATTAGATATGAAATTACCATTTCAGTGTTTCTACTGCGTGCATCTAGGTGAGGCTGCATTTCAGGGGGAATTACTTCAGTATTCTGGGCACAGTTCTATGATACATCATTACTGAAGATACTTCGAGCACACAGTATGGTATTAACAGTTCATAAAATCTTTTTCACTGTATCTTGAAAGAGCTTGTTTATATTTTGGCATTTAATAGAGCTGCTACTACTGTGTGTGGTCTACTTGAAACCATATGTAACATGCTGTTTTCTTCTGAGTATATATTCTGCTTCTTTATCTTGTTATACTAACTTGGTTACTGTAGCACGACTGATAACCATTGGTACTTCACGTGCACATAGAAAAGAGAAGCTGAGTTAAAACTAAGACAGCAAGGTCATGTAGACGATGGAGGAGTGGCATTATTATAGGCATAATTTCATGTGCTGCTCCTTCCTGGACCTGTGATAAAAGTCGTGAGAGCAGGCCCCATTCATCATGACAGGGATTTGTGCAGTTTCTTTTGCACATCTGAAACTAGAGAGGATAAGGTTTGTTTCCACTCTGCTTGAGCTCTGTTGGAATTTTTTGGCTGGGAGTAGGAACTTGAAGTTACAGATAAAAGCTCAGAAACTACTGAAGTGTCTGTGCCAAGCCTGTTGCCAGAATATCTAGTCATGCTTCTTGGATACTGCAGCCATTGCTGATCTCGGGTTCAGATGCTTGTTGCTTGCAGATGAAGGCAGCATTTCTTAAAATGTTTTCCTTGCTTTCCATGGTGAGGAAATCTCTCTCTTATGCCCCTGTCTATAGTCGATGTTGGCACAGCACTGGACACCGCTTTCAGTTCTGTAAGCAAGTCTGCACTGCTGTTCCAGCACTTTCTAAAAAGTGAGCTTTCTGCATTAGTAAACGCTGGCCTAATCACTAGAAGCCTAGATGTTAGCAAGGAATCCCTGGGGAATTTTAATACCTGTTTAGGTGTAGTTTTCTGACTGAGGCAGGCCACACAGGTGCTATAGAACTGAGTGCTGCAGCCCAGCAGCTATCAGGTGATTAAAAGCAGACATTCCTCCTTAAGTGTTCATAAGGCCAACAGCTCAGACTGGGAGAGAGAGGCAGAGGGGACCAACTGATTAAGGACTGTAAGATGGACATCCTTATTGTAAGGAACACTTTTATTTTTTTTTTATTTTTTTTTTTATTTTTGTTTTAGTGTATTTCATCTTTGATAGATGTAGCCAGGCACTCACTATTTGCACACAGGAATTAAACCTCATTTAATCAGTGTCCTACTTGAATTCATCCACATATAATGCAACGCACTATGGATATTTCTGCCTTAAACAGCCTCTTGCTACAAAGCAGAGAGCTGTGACTTAGATTAAATTTAAATCCTGATTTGTGACATGTTAGCGCAGCATATTAATGCCAAAATCTATTAAGACTCCAAGGGGTTTTTTTTGTTCTTGATGTTGGGTGAGTGCTGAGATCTTGACCACAATCACATTTGCTTCTGGGCAGGAGGAAATAGTCCATGTAGTTCCAGTAATCCAGACAAGCCGTCACATCTGGTTTTATGAATTACTTCGGGGGGGAAGGGAAGTTTGCATTTGATTAACATTGTTCTTAAAATCAAAGACTCCTATAGTTTGAGGAATTACTATAGAGAGCTTCAGGGACCTTGTCAGTTAGCTCAGAAAAAAGTTAGCTTTATATTAAGAGACCTAATAGTTCCAAATCTGTACTTGCAGCTCTTCAAAATGAAATGAAAAATTAATAAACATTTAGTCTTTCTAGATTATGGTGATTCTTTTAATCATACATAAGGTGAAAATCCAATTTTTATATTTGAAATGAGTATGCTTATTTTAAATAGCCAAGCATTTTTTCTATACTTGTCAAACAGGTTTTCTTATTGTTTGTCTATTATCATCTGCTGAAATGGTTTTAAAATCCAAGAGCATATAAAACTAAATGCAGATAGTTTTAGGAAAAAGTATACACAGTTTTACTGTAGGTTTTGATATAGTCGTGTTTGTTTTTTTTTCTAAAGGCAGGTTGATTGTGTACTAGTAGCAAGTCATTGTGAAGTATAAATAATATTGTGCATGAGCACTCACCAGCTGTTAAGCATCCTGTAGTTTAAGGCTCCTCTTATGTTTCTGTGATAATACCTACCAGAAGTCAGAAACCTGAATTCCTGCCCTACTCAATATTCTCTGTGAGGGATACATGGTATAACACAGTGCAGTGGTACTGTGCTCTTAGGAGCAATTCTTTGGGAGTTACTAATGCCCAGGATTTTAGTGTTATCTTTTTCTTCTAAGAAATGGCAATTTAAAAATCTCATTTTGCATTGGATGTCATTCAGTTTATACACCTTAAGCAGGTCCTCTGATGCTCACCTTCATGGTACTCTCTTCTATTCAGCAGTACCATTTCCATCATTCAGCAATTTAGATGTTTTATTCTGAAATGGGAAATTGGGTGGTAAATGCAGTTTGGCAAGGCACCTGCTACACTGATTATTGGGTTCAGAGTCGACCTGAGGAAAAAGTATGGGGCCCCCATGGGTTTTCATAAACAACATTACTACTCTCTTTTATCACAGTAGCCAGAATAGATTCTGTATATTATTAAAAGACATGCTCAGATCACTACCCATTATTTTCAGCAACTATACTTAAAACATTTCCCAGGAGTACAGAAATTGAGGGCTGGCATTTTGAATTAATCTGTGTAAATAGGTAGTCTTTGAGCCAGCAATCCGTGAGGTTGAGTCATTAGGCCGTTGCTGTAGGAAGGCTATATATATGGGTTTCTTTTTCATGTTTTTTTTAAACAGTAGTATCTAATTTGTGGTCCTTAATAGTTCATTGTAGTAAACATAGCTTCAGTTTCATTACATGCTGAAATGTTTCAGAAATCTCCACTCTGGCTCATAAACATGTATTTTCCCATTGCAAAGAAGTATGCACCATGGCCTCTAATTGCTTTTTGTGCAGCCCAGAAGCAGGTTGTTAGGAGCAGCACCTGGTGCCTGTTGCCCTCCTCTGCTACTGGGGCACAGAACTAGGCCACCAGCAGTGGCTGTGGGACAAGGGGGAGAGGGATGTGATGCTGAGTGGTCCAGTCCTGGAACCACCCAACAAAGAGTGGCTCCTTGCTTTTAACCAGCAGCCAAAACACTACCAGAATTAAAAAAAAAAATAAACTGAGAATTAATAACTGGCTGCCCATTCTTTTGTCTTAGATTTTAAAGCCATGAGGCCTGTTCTCTGTTTTTCCAGCAGGAGTGGTTTAGTCATTATCTGCTTCAGATCATTTCCACTCTTAAGATATTTTATGTTAAATGATTCTGGGAGGGAGTGTAAAGGAAGTGGCTGTGCAAAATCCATTGATGGTTTCTTGGCATACAGAATGTGAACAGTTTCTTCTGTCATTGCGCCCTGCCTGCTTGAACAGTGCAAAGGAAAGGACCTGGCCACTGCGTCCAGCTGTTGTTTCTTTTGACATATTTCATTTTCAGGTTTAAGGGATGGAACGCCTAAATCCTAATGGATGTGAGACTCAACCTGGGAGGGACTTTATCCAAATGGAGAAAAGAATTTTTTGAAAGAATTTTCAGCTCTAACAAGAGACGTGTAAAAGGTTGTCAGCAAATAAAGCTGGAATATCCTGTGTTTTAAGTCACTGTCAGTTTAAAAGCAGGTTGAGTTTGGCATTTTGGGAGATGCTTTTCTTAAGGAAGAAAATCCTACCTCGCTTTTCTTATTCAACTATTAGAAATTCTGCCCAGTTGAGTCCATCTTGCCATTATCTTTATTTTAAAATGGAATGTTGGTGAGGCTGCTCATCTCTCCAGCATGAGGATCTGTCTCCTTGCATCCCAACAGCAAAACATGTCAGCACAGGAGCTGACACTTCCACTTCACTTGCGGAACACGTTCTTGCTCTGCAGTCACAGGGACCTTCAGGGTCACTGAGTGCATGTTTGCCACCTTGGAAGACTGTTTCACAATGACCTTTGTGCCCGGTGAGACATCTAGGTAACTTTTAGTTCAAAAGTATAATTAACTCTGGATGACAAGAGAGAGAGAAGGAGTATCATCTATGGCTTTTGGGGAGATTTAAAGAGGAATGCTTAAATGCATAGGCAATGTGACCAGCTTCCAGTCTTAGCATCCACACAGTTGAACTCTTAGCTGTCTCAGAAGCAGATTGATCCTTAAACTCTTAAGTTGAGAGACAAAGATGCTGCTAAGACTGCTCAAGCTGAGGAGAACTTTTAATTTAATTACTGGAAATCTGAAATGCAAATTACTAATGATCATGGAGATTTAATTTACTTGAAGACTTGTTAGAGACTGAGTATCTGGAACTAGGGCTTCAAAAACCTGTTTGTGCAGGAACATAACATACCTTTAACAGGTGGGATGTAGGCCTTGTAGAGGGATAAGAACCTCCCCTGTAACAAAATACATTATTGTTTGATAGATAAACAGTTAACTGAAGTCTCTTTGGGAAACCCTAGTCAGGAATATTTCTGAATTATTTATATTTTAATTACATTGTTCTGTTTGAGAAGTGTACATTCTTGGCATAATTTTAGCATGCTTCAGGTGCTATTTGAATATGGAATAAAGGTTTTCTTGTGGTTTTGGTGTTGTTTAATTGTGATTTTTATACATTTATGACTTGTCTTTCTCTTGTGAACTTTGAAAAGTGTAATGTTGTGCTTTGCAGGGGGTAGGTAATGAGTTTATTTCTAGGAAGCTTGCAGAACAAGTGCTAAGGCTTATGTTTATAAATACACACTTTTAAAAACTTACAAACCCTGTTCTGATCTCTGTTTTTAAAGGCTAAACAGTAGTATACCAATCTTGAAGCTCTTTTTTTACATGCTAAATTTTTGTTTTCACAAACAGGGAAATCAAAGTTCTGAATCTAATTTTGGGTATACTGTTTGCTTAAACAAATAGTTTCCTATACAATTGCTATATGGATTTATTTTTTTTTTCGCTTGTTTACAAAACTCAACACCTGGTGGTTGGTTTCCTTCATTATGGATATGAACCTTTGTACTACTTATCACTATTGATTATTATTAAAAAAAAATAAATTATTCTCTTTATATGCCTATATATGGAAACAATGTAATGTATTTCCCAGTACAACATGCATAATAGATTATTTTAATCTGCACTAACAGAAATATAGTTACAGGAATCACATGTGCACTTGAAATTTGCATTGTTTTTTGCCTTTTCATTTCTTACACAGTTTGTCATTGCAAAATTGCTTCTTAGTTGTCTTTTTCACTGATAGATAAATTCTGTGGCAAGATGGTGATTCTGACTTCTTTTAATAATTAAGAAACTTTGAGTTACTATGTATTTGCACTAAAAGTAGCAGCTATGTGGAAGCATTAATAAGAGGGGTTTAAAGACGATTTAGTGAACTTGTAAAATTATAGTTGAGGACTAGTAGATCGGATCTTGCTATGGAAGACAATATCACTGGAATGTGCACAGGTTGAAATAGTCTGACTAGCATTATCTGTTGACATGCATGACCCAGGCACAACCTTCATGATCCTCATTTACCCAAAGTCTTTCGAAACCAAACAAGTCACTGTGGACTATATCTAGAGAGCAACTGTTCTGGGATGTTCCTACTGTTCATTAGCCCAATGCTGTGCTTCTTGAAGTCCTTTCTGAATGTTTTCTTCTACTGTATCCTCTATTGTTGGTGGTGTTTCCAACAGCAAATAGCAAAGACAACTAATGTCACCCAGAAGTTTCAAATTTTTAATCATCCCTTCAAATACCTTCTTGTCAACCCAAATATTTCAGAAGTCTAGGCAGTTTTCTTAATTGTGTTCAAGAAAATTTTTCAGTCTTTTGAGTAGTTACATACAGGTCAGGCCACACATTTACTAAATGCATCCTGAATTACAGCTGGATCAGATTCTAAGTTCAGGGGAGCCCTTCTTGGATCTTCACTCACTTAGCTCTAGCTAAGACTTCTTGGGTAGGACCTAGTGTTTACTTGTACAGGGCACATGTATAAGACACACAAGAAGTGTAATTACACATGTAATTAATTGTATTTGTACTTTATTGATGTAGGTTCTATAACATCCCCTTTGTGCTCTTACTTCTTAATGATACATAAACATATACTAGGCACAAACATGACTCCATCTGTACTGGTGGTCTAAAGACTTTTCATCCCTTGCTCCCTTACTACACCAACTCCTACTCATTACTCCAATTTGTTTCATTTCAGCCTAGCTTGCTTGCACAAGAAATAAGACTTTATTATTTTTTTCAAGCAAAAGGCTTTACTGGAGGGAGTTTAAAAGTAAAATCTAGCAGATTTATTTTCCAGTAACATCTTGACAAATCTTTATAAAGATGACAGTATTTCTTTAAGCATTTGCAAGCATCACTAATTTTTTTTAATTTTTTAAAATTTTTTTTCAGTCTTTAAAGTGAATATATTATAAAGAATGTTTAAAAATTAATCAGATTTAATAATTGTTAGAAGTTAGTCTTATTTCCTATATCCATTTGGTCTATTAAAAAACACAATTAAATCTGGAAAATTACAAATGTGAGTCATTAGCTCTGAAGCATGTAACTGCCAGGCAAACAGCCATGACAAATCTAGAAGTATTTAAATCACTTTCTGTTAAAAATAGGCATACTAAAGATGTCACTACATTTAAAATAAACCTGCTGTAAAATGTAACTCCAGTTAACATGAAATGTCTTGTGAGATTGCTGCTTTAGGGCAATGTGAGTGTAGACCCAATGGTTAGTAAATGGTCTTACAAAGGGAGTGTTTAATATACAAGGCCTAAAGCCTTGTTATTTCGAGTTTGCAGCATGCGTTGTCAAGAAACAGTGTTTCCTGGTAGTTATATTATTGTTTTTCTTTCTAGGGGGATGCCAAAAGTCTTCTAGCCTCTGAGAATGTGAGCACTGGCCAAAAGTTGGACTTTTCAGATACAATGGTACAGCAGAACCTGGATGAAGTAAAGGACCAAATTAAGCGGGAAATAAGGAAGGAACTTAAAATCAAGGAGGGAGCAGAGAACCTCAGGAAGGTCACAACGGATAAAAAGAACTTGGCATATGTGGACAACATCTTGAAAAAATCAAATAAGAAGTTAGAAGACTTGCATCATAAGTTACAGGAGTTGAATGCACATATTGTTGTAACGGATCCAGAAGATGTTGCAGGTACCATATGTTACTGTGAAATCAGTTTTTCCTCTTAGCTTAGATAAGCTGTATGCCATTTCACTTGCAAAAATTGCTCTGGGAATGAGCAATTCCTGGTGAGTTTGTTACTTATGTATGTCTGTTTGTTTTGACTCAAGTAAGTGTCCAGTCCCTTTGAGTTTTAAATTGTTTTCTGGGGAGTGCTTTATTTCACGGAGTATTTGACAATGCTCTAAAGACTAACTTAACAGGTACCAGTTCTTCACTTTCAGATGTTACTATATGAAGTTATTTTCTCAATCACTGTAGTATTTCCCAACAGCTTTTCATTTTATAAAAGCAAATTTCAGTACTCTTCCAGTGATTTTCTCTGAGTCAGGCTGTAGGCATCAGCATTAATACACCTTATTATTCTATAGGGGGAAAAATTATAAATTTTGTACTCTAAAGTTTGGGGTTTTTTTAAACTTAAATCTAACTTTTAAAAGCTGTTTTTCTGTTGCACAGTTTATCTAACGTCTCAAACATTTTCCTACTGTGGCAATTATTTAAGTCTTCAGGCTTTTCCACAAGAAAGCTGTCATTTTAAAGACAATTTGGAATTGTTTTCACAGAATCACAGAGCGGTTGTAATTAATGGTATTAATTAGTATTTTCTGTGGCATGGCAGTGAGTCAGTACTAATTTTGAATGTATTTTTTAAAAATACCAGGCTTGGTATTTTAAGATGGAATGTTGTGAAAGTAAACAGTCCTTTTTCAGCTTTGTGGAATGAGTTGGGAGATATTGCCAGACTGGTGATTTCACATGGCGTAGACTCTTCTTGGCAAAAAGTCAATAAATGTGCACAAGCCATTGAAGGTGTTTGCCTTAAGAATCCTAGACAGTAGAATAAAAGACTGTATCATCCTTGTGAAAAAAGGTTGGTTACGGTGAGAATTTAGGAAAATTCTATCAGGTTATGTCAGTAATTTGTGCTGTCTGGCCATGTGACATGCTGCAAAAGTATTGGCCTGCACAGTCTTCTCTGCTTCTCTGCATTTTTTTTGCTTTTGGTCTTCCTGAGATACAAGGAGCAGAGAGGAGGAACAGCTGGAATCAGTGAGCCAAAGTAGTTGCTGCAGCACAAAATATGAATGAATACAATAATGTGTGATTCATCAATAGCCATTGGATTTTAGTAGGCATAAAGGATTCTGCTCCAGATCATCTAAGGTTTATGAAAATCCTCTTCAGTGTTGACAGCTGTGTGGCTTTTAAAGCAATGGGAAGAGTGGAAAAAGAAAATTGCATGCAAACTGTATGTAGATTGAATATAAAAATCTGTGTGGACATAAATTTCTGAAGTTAATTTAGTAGTAGAACTTCAAAAGTGAACAAGCACAGAATGCTCTTGTTGGAATGCCCCCTTCCAGTGTAGTGTTTTAAAACTATCACAATGAGTTAACGAGCAATATTGTCCTTGTGCATTATTCAGGAAATGCAGGAGACCCTAAGAAAGCATTTACTAGTTCTAAAGAGATGGTTTAGGTACAAAGATCTAAATAATGTTGTTCATATCCTTAGTGCACTTCTAAAAAGGCCAGCAGTGCCCATAGCTTTTGTGAATAACTATTAGCAGCCAGGCTTATCTTGCCTTGTGTTCAAATACCAGAGACTTCATGAAAGGCTCAAGGGATAAAAGATCAAGGCTGATAAACTTATGTGCTTCTACCTGCTTTTGAGCATGTTAAACTTCTTAGTACTACTACATTTTTAACTTTCATTGCATTCAAAGTGTTATTGGTAGATACAGTCTTGATTATTGAAATATGCAAGTAAAAACTTACTAATTGTGTTGAGATCTTTATATGACACTCTACAGAGAATATAAAGTATTCCTATATAAGACCCATTTTAATAGAATATATTGTATAACCTTCTAAAAACCAAAAAGTAGTCTTTAATTCTTTTAGTATCTCCTTTTAGATAAAGGATCTACAACCATCCACCCTCAGATATTTAAATTCTTGAGTTTTTTTACTGTTTGCCTCTTAATTGTCTGTCTCCTTCCTCATTCATGGTCACTTATTCAGGGGTGAGGGAATGCTACCAGTAAACATTCTGTCTCTCTTGAGACTAATGGGTGTAAGTCACCTGGATGATACTCTGATTTTTAATACTGAAGTCTTAGATTTGACTTAAGGTATTAGTGACCTTGGCTTTTGCAAAATAAGGTTGGTAATAAAAAAATTAGACATGCCAACTGTCTGAATGTTTCTGTGTGAGTGGGTGTAATGTATCATAGAATCACAGAATGGTTTGGCTTGGAAGGAACCTTAAAGATCATCTAGTTCCAATGCCCCACCTCTGTGGACATGTCTCAGGTATCTCAGTTTGGAATTTCTTGCTTTTGCTCAGCATTGGCAATTAAGCATTTACTGATGAATATGGGAGCTCCCTGAATAAGTGTTTTATTTCCAGAAGAGAGTATTTTTCAGAGTTACAGCTTTTCACTTCAGCTCGTGTTTGACCTTTTCCTGTCAGTTAATGACAGGTGATTTAAAAGAAAGAAGGAAATATATGGGAAAGTTTTAGACTGTGCAGAGTATGAATGCTGCAAATCAATGGTGAAGAGGGTTCAAGAGCTGTGGGAGTCAAGTTCTGTGTTCTCTTTGTACTTAAATATTTTTTTGAGGTGGTGATATGTTTTCCCTGTCTTCTAGAGGGTATTGTGTAGGTTTTTGCATGTTTTAAGTAGCAAAGTCAGGACTGACATCCATTGATAAGTAACACTGAGACAGTAATTGCCTATGAGATGATGATCCCTTTGACCTGTCAGGCCTGAACGCTGAAGGTTTATGGACCTTTTCTGTTGATTGGTTGAAAGGTTATTGTGGTAAATTTGAAAAGTAATTTAATCTTTCCTTGTTCCTGTATCTGAAAAGTGGGTGTGAACATGTATTAGTAAAGTGCTCCAGATTTAGAACTGAAAAGTGCCATGCAAGCTATCAAGACTCTTTCTGTTGCTTGTGTTATCAAGCAGTAACTTACATTATTTTTTTAACAAACCACTAATTTGTGGTGTAACTTTGTAATCAGCACAGCGTAATCAATACCTGTTTAAACTATTCAATGTAGTGTTAATAAGTCTACTGTAGAAACATTTATTTTAATAACATTCCACTTCAAACAAGATGTTTTGATGGTAGCTTGCCTCGAGCTGAAAGCTTTCCATGTTCTTATGCCATGGGAAATTATTTTCACAACTATTTGAAGAATTGGTATTAAACTTTAACCAAAAAGTGCAGTTCGCCAAAAAGCTGTGTTACCGAGTACGAGGGTGAATTTGGCAGTGGATGTATGATTCACAAACAACTTCTAGCATATCATAGGTTTACTTTACATTATAGGATTCCTGGTGAATCTAGATTTGTTTTAGAAGTGAGACTTTGTACCCAGGTGTGCCCTTATTGTGGACTGTATGAGTCATACTAGGATGCAGAGTTTTAAAATGTGTAGGTGAGCAGTTAAAAGTGAGGCAGAGCGCAGCAATGCCAAATGAGCAGAACAAGCCTAGTGACCATTGCTGCTGAAGTCAGCAAGATTTATTTTCATGTATAACATGGGGATGATCACTTCGGTCTTGGACATGAAGAAGTTTTGTATCTTGAAAACATACTTCAGTAGCACAGATTAAATTAACATTTTTTTCATGTGTCTAGAAACTAGCAGTAGAGATTGTGGTTTTTAATGTGACTCAGTGAGGTGTAAGACTGAAATAACTTACCTAAAGAAAGTCACTGATTTACTTAGGCATAGTTGATATGGAGGATATATATAATTGGGAAATTAATCTGTCCCATATAGCTGAAGTAAAGGTGGATAGGGAGGTGAAATCATAGAAAAATCTATGAGGGAATTGATGAGACTGGATAAAACATCAAATCAAAAAGACTGAAGTTCATGCCTCTTCTTCCATTCTCCTAACTAACTTCTAAGCTATCCACTTTACATCAAATTTCGCTGTAGGGGTCACTAAGAAAATGAACTATTTTGTTTAAGAGTATGGCTAGCAGACAGGAGAGTGAGAGAGACTATTTGGGGGATTCTTTTTTTTTTTTCTTTTGTCCCTCATATCCATAGGAATTTCATGGTAACTTTTTGGAACCTTAATGTAGAATAACATTATTGAAGCAATTTGAAGCAATTGCCTGCCACTTAGGATCATAGAATGGTTTGGGTTGGAAGGGACCTTAAAGATCATGTAGTTCCAACTCCTCTGCCATGGGCAGGGACATCTCCCACTAGATTGGATTGCTCAATGCCCCATCCAGCCTGGCCTTGAACACTGCCAGGGATGGGCCATCCACAGCTTCCCTGGGCAACCTGGTCCAGTGTTTCTTTACCCTCACAGGAAAGTATTTCTTCCTAACATCTAATCTACACTCTTTCAGCTTAAAACCATTCCCCCTTGTCTTATCACTACAAGCCCTTGTACAGAGTCCCTTTCCAGCTTTCCTGTAGGCTCCCTTCAGGCACTGGAAGGCTGCTATAGGGTCTCCTGGAGCTTTCTCTTCTCCAGGCTGAAAAACCCCAAGTCTCTCAGCCTGTCTTTATAGGAGAGGTGCTCCAGCCCAGCTCCAGCTGGATTTGACTGCATTGACCACCAGTCTTTGGGCCCGACTGTCCAGCCAGTGCCAACATACCGTATGCTCATCCAGGCCATGAGCAGTCAGTTTTTTTATGAGAGTTCTATGGGGAACCATGTCAAATGCTTTTTGGAAGTCCAGATAGACAATATCCACAGCCTTTCCTCGTCCAATAGTCGGGTCATCAGGTTATAAAAGGAGATCAGGCTTGTCAGGCAGGACCTGCCTTTCATAAACCCATGCTGACTGGGCCTGATCCCATGGTTATCCTCTATATGTCTACAGACTGACAGGTCTGTAGTTTCCTGGATCCTCCTTTCTGCCTTTCTTATGGATGGGTGTAACATTTGCTACCCTCCAGTCCATTGCGACCTCCCCAGTTAGCCAGGACTTCAGGTAAATAATGGAAAGTGGCCTGGCGATCGCCTCTGCCAACTCTTTCAGCACCCTTGGATGTAACCCCTTCGGTCCTATAGACTTGTGTGCATCTAAGTGGTGTAGTAGGTCTCTGACCACTTTCTCTTTAATTGTGATGACCTCATTCTGCATCCCCTCCCTGTCTGCTAGCTCATGTGGCTGTGTATTCATGGAACAGCTAGTCCCACTGCTAAAGACTGAGGCAAAGTAGGTGTTGAGCACCTCAGCCTTTTCCTAATCCTTTGTTACTAAGATTCCCTTTGCATCCAATAAAGGATGGAGATTTTCCCTAATCCTCCTTTTGCTGTTAATGAACTTATAGAAATATTTTTTATTATCCCTAGCAGCTGTAGCTAGTTTGAGCTCTAGCTGTGCTTTGGCTCTCCTAATTTTCACCCTGCATAGTTTCACTTCATCTTTATAGACTTCATGAGTGACCTGTCCCCTCTTCCAAAGGTCATAAACTCTCTTTTTGTTCTTAAGGTCCAGCCAAAGATCACTATTTAGCCAGGCTGGTCTCCTACCCCACTTACTGGTTTTTCGGCACACAGGGACAGCCTGCTTCTGTGCCTTTAAAACTTATTTCTTGAAGTATGTCCAGCCTTCCTGGACTCCTTTATCCTTCAAGGCAGCCTCCCAAGGGACTTTGTCGATCAGTCTTCTGAACAGGTCAAAGTTTGCCCTCCGGAAGTGTAAGGTGGCAGTTTTACTAACCCCTCTCCTTGTTTCTCCAAGGATCAAAAACTCAATCATCTCATGATCACTGTGCCCTAGACAGCCTCCAACTTTTACTTCCCCCACAAGACCTTCCCTGTTCACAAGAAGCAGGTCCAGGAGGGCACTCTCCCTGGTTGGCTTACTTAGCTGTGTGAGGAACTTATCTTCCACACATTCCAGGAACCTCTTGGAATGTTCCCTCTCTGCTGTGTTGTATTCCCAGCAGATGTCTGGGAGGTTAAAGTCCCCCACAAGAACAACAGCAAGTGACTGGGAGATTTCTCCCAACTGCTTATAGAAAGCTTCATCCACCTCACTGCTTTGGTTGGAAGGTCTATAGCAGACTCCCACAGCAATAATAGCTTTCTTGGCCCTTAACCTAATCCAAACACCCTCAACCTCATCATGACTATACTTGATTTCCAAGCTCTCATAACATTCTCTAACATACAGGGCCACTCCACCCCCTCTCCTTCCCTTTCTGTCCCTCCTGAAGAGCTTGTAGACATCGATTGTGGCACTCCAGTCATGTGATGCATCCCACCACGTTTCTGTGATAGCCTCTCTGTCATAGTTTTCCTGGTGTATCATGGCTTCAAGCTCCCCCTGTTTGTTGCTCATACTGTGTGCATTGGTATAGATGCACTTCAGATGAGCTAATGGTTCTAACACCTTTTTTCCACTGTGGGCCCCATTTCCTACCAGACCCTTCTCAGGTGCTTCCATGATTTCTAAACATCTATCCTTTCTCTCAAATGAAACAACAGAGTAAGAATCCTTGCTAGTCAACCATCCTTCAAGCCCTGGCATGTTTCTCTTGGGCTTGTCCCTAGCAGGCCCAGTTATCTCCCCTTCCCCCTTCATATCTAGTTTAAAGCCCTGAAGTGAAGGACACTTGTTTGGTAGTTAAAATTAGCCATTACTCAACTGAAATTCAGATCAACTTCAGAAGTTTCCTGGAGGTTAGTGCTGGATGTTCTCCAAGTGCTGAATATCCATTGCTGCCTTGGACTTACTGATGGCTCAGTTCAAGTGCTGATGCAACCATCTGACTCCCTGAGAAAAGCCTGATGATGCCTCTTTCTTCTCCCTTCTCCATCCATCACAGGTATTTCTGTGGATGTGACACTGATGAGGCTAACTACAATTAAATATCCTCAAATAAGATTAAAATTAACTATTTACCAAAGGGCACTTGCTGCTAATTGAATAGCTTAGCAGCATGCTGCAGTACCATCTGGGAACCCAACTTCAGAAAGTTACATGGGATCCTAGATTTCACACTGAGGCTATCAAAGAACTAGCATACCTAGCATCTGGGAGAGAGTCCCTAAAGGAATGAGTAGGAGTCTCAGAGGAGTAGAGTTGTGTCACTGCTCAAATAAATATAATTAGACGAGAGTGCTGGTAAAAGGCAATTGAGAAGTAAGAAGTGCTTGCTGGTGAGCACTGTGCAAAGTGGAAAGGTTTTCAGAAGAGCAAAGATCATAATTAAGGTAAACATTTTGAACTGAAAACTGCCATTGTCCTGCTGGTGCCCAGACAGTTAAAAAATAACAAAAAAAAAATGCTATTAACTTATTTTAAGTCTTAGGAGTATATTTTCATGAAAAGAGGACATTGCAGGTGCTGGGGCAGAAGTACTGCAGCTCTTCCAGCAGGCTGAATGTGTGCTAATGAGCCACACAAAACTCATTAATCTTAAGCAACAACATTCATAGTTGTTCAGCAAAAATAACGTGCTAGTTACTTCAAGTCAAGTTCACATGAAATACATCTGTTACTTCACTTGATATTCACTATCAAGAAAGAAATGCTTTGGGGAACTAATCCATACCTCAGTAAAGCTCTTGTTGTCCTATGCAAAGTCAGACTTGAATGCATCCAAAATGGCAAATCCTTATTGTCCTTATTGACCAGCAGATGTGGCAAACTGGAGAATCTATTTTCCCCAGTCCCTACTTACCTACTTGAGTGAAATTCCAGTTTGGTATGAGTTCTTAATGCTGGTTTAACTCTGAGCATATACATAAATCTCATTGATTGCAATTATCTGGAAGAATGTTTCACTTATTTGTATTATGAAGGTGATTAAATGTCTCCAGATGAGATTTGAGCCCCTCAGTGTAGTGCTTTGCAGAAATAGATCAGAGATCACTAGCCATACCGAGGTGATTACAACCTCACTAGACATGACAAAGAGAGAGGGAAACAGCTAATACACATGGTACTTGTAGTGCTGCTACTAAGTTTGTCAACGCTTTCCATAATAGGACCAGTTTGTCTGGCTGACTCAAAACTTTAATCTGAATTCTTCAATAAGAAGCTTCCTCAGGCTGCTTACTGAATTGTAGTGGGGCCTGGGGGGAAGAGGAGACACTTGGAAGCCGTTTCCAAAAAGCTGTTGGTGAATTTTTTTTTTCTTTAAAAAAGAAGTCTGTGTTAAGAAACCATATTGTTCCGTATTGAGGAGTTTAGTGAGCAGCTATTATGCCTAAAAGCAAAAAATAATTTCTTCATAGCAATTAGTCCATACTGCAGAAAAGTTTCCTTTGCTGCTGGTTGCTAACATGCAGTAGAACCATTACACTAAATGGCAGAGAGGAGTTTAGGTCCACAACTGCAGACCAACTCGTGAGGTGACCCAGGTAAGTGATGTGATTACAGCTTCACAGTGGAGACACATGAAGAGAGATAATAACAGCTGCCTGGGCAACCTGAACCCTCGTATCTTTAATTAGTCCTTGACTTGCAACTTGAGTGTTGTTTTAATGCAAAGGAAAGACTGCTTGTGTGCTTTAAAAGCTGTGAAAGCAGACTTGAGGAGCATCATAGTCTTCCCTGGAATCATCAGAAGGCTGGGATTGTTAAGTGGCAGAGGCCTGCATTATAAATATGAAGTTAGTAAATACTAATTTATGTAATTAATCTACCTTACAGGGAGACTCAACACTGTGACTTTCAAGTTTCACATTTGTTCTGGTATTTTAGTAGATTATTAGGTGAGGATTACTTGAATGTGAAGACATAAGTGAGAGGAAAGCATGTTGTTAATCTTTATTTTATTAATAACAGATTTAAGGTAAAGCTGTTCAAGTGCAGTGTTTCACAGAGAAACCAAGCCAAAACATTGAGGAGAGGATCAACGACAAAACAGATGAGGAATAGCACAGATTTATTTATTCTTTTTTTTAATATCTGGTATTTTCTGTGCTGCCTTTAAATAGTGAGGACACAGCAAGAGTCTTAAAGTGGCTTGAAGACTGAATTAGCAGCAGAGGAAATTAAAACTTCTCCTTACATGAAGTCTGTATGTATCCTCATAAAAGATTGCAATTTAAGAGGAAACTAGACAGCAAACTGGAAAGTAAAATGTATTTAATCTCCAAAACTAGTTACCAGAAGCTTCTATGGAAGAAATGGCAGATAAGACACCTCTTTCCCATGACACCTCATAACTAATAATTTGTAAGTTACTAGTGCAATGCCTGTGTTTTCTAATAATTGAGGATTTCAAGAACTGATCCATCATCATAGTTTTAATTCAAGGAAAACTACTTAAAATTTGAAAAAAACTGTACTGTTGGTATCATGTAAATATGATCTTCCAGGGGACCATCTAATATTATTTGCCCATAGCAAAGGTATTCTCTCAGTTGGTAGGGTAAAAGAAATCAACAACAAATTTATTACAGTGGACATAATTTATTGTCTTACCAAAAATTTGAAAGAGAAGTCATTTGGTCTGTTAGTGAAGATAACTGGCTAAAAGGACAATTGTGTTGGAAATGCTTAAGCACTAAGAAATAGCTGAGTGGCCATTTAGTTGCAGTTTGCTAACAGTTCATGTTGCAGAAGCTGAAATACAAACCAATTATTACTAGATGTGTCTGGATGAAGATAGAAAAGTTAAGGAGTTTGACTATATCATCTGATTGATAAAACTAACTTGCATTCCATTAAATTAATCCAGCATGATGGGAGATCTAAGGACAGTAATATTGTCAAACGAAAAAACTTTATCCTTCCCACAGATCAATTGTTCAGTAACCTGTCTGCCTCTATATCCAGTTATCCCAGGATTCTATTAGGATTCCAGAGCAAAATCATAAAGCTAAATGACTTAAGGAAAAGGCTCATTTTATCTGTTCTTAATATTGACGTAAACTGAGACTGCAGCATTCACTCTGGCATCGATAAGGATCTACTTAATAGCTGTTTTTAGACCATGCTCATTAGTATTAAATATTATTGTCCAAGTTTGTTCGTTTTTAACAAGTTTAAAATCAGGTGTGTAACAAAGCTGAATAGAAAACTGCATTCGTAATTCACTCAAGACATTCCAAACGAAATAAATCTCTCTTGAAATGAAAGCAGACCCAGCTGCAGACCTGCCTATTTCGCCACTCCCGGCAGTGATTCAAGTGAATTAGGACACGTGTAGGAGTCACTCGGCTTTCGGGAGGCTTTTCATGTCAAGGCGCATTTGCAGTGCTGTTGCAAGCAGCTCTGGACAGGAGGGTCAGTCTTTATTAAGTATGATGTTCCAGCTTTGTTTAATTTCTACCTTAATAGAATAGAAAAGTTTAGGGTGTTTTGGGGGGTTCATTTTTTTCTTTGGTGGAGTTTGTGTGGGTTTTGGGTTTTTTTTCTGCACACATTACATCTCATGTTTAATTCACAGATTGTCCTAGGACTCCTGATACTCCGAATAGCGATCCTCGTTTTTCTGCTAATAACAGATTGATGGCCTTAAAGAAGCAACTGGATATAGAACTGAAGGTAAAACAGGGAGCAGAAAATATGATACAGATGTACTCCAATGGCTCTTCGAAGGTAAGGCTTTGGAATGCTTAGAACCTTAAATTATTGTGGGTTTTCATATTGCTCTAGTACAATATGGACACTGCATACTGTTTTCTGTGGGTTTAGTTTGGGGTATATATATTTTTTTTTTAGTAGTTATCTCAAATCTGCTGCAAATTACTGTACCAATTTTTATGGTGGTTTTGATACCCACTCAAGTGATTGTTTTATCAATTTGTCCACATGCTGTTCAAGCTAAGTAACAAATCCGGCTTACTAAATTTAGTACATCTAGTAATCCTTGATCGTGTGTGACTCACTTAGCAGCAAAGCTTGGTACGACACTGACTGGTATTTGATGCTTTTCCTAACTCCACTAAAAAAAAATCCATTAGTTTAAAGTTGTAATATGCACAACAACTACATGAAAGGTGGCATTGCCAATTATGTTTCTGAAATGGTCACCTAATTTTAGTTGGCAGTAAAAAGATTTGTACCAAATATTTGTTTTCGTACAATGTATATAGTGTTCTGATAGAGCTGTTATGATCTGCATTAGTACACGTGCACATAAAATACATATAAAAATACCTTTTTTTAAGATATAAATGTAGTTTTCTAGAGGTGGCATCTGCTAGCATCGAACTGAAATTAAAAATAAAGCCACACTTATTTCTAGATCTGAATTTTAAACACATGCTCACTTGCACTCACTCTCCGGATAGCTCCAGAAGTTCTCCAGGGAGGGAGCATGAGGACTGATTGCTAGCCCCTAGATGGGTTTGACTTATTACATAGTCCTAACTATGTAATAAAATTCATTGTACACTGAGTCCCTTAATACAACTGAAAGACAAGCCATACCTTTTAAATTAAGAGGAAAAAAAAAAAAAGAAACAAAACCCAACAACAACAAAACCCCAACAAAACCAAAGCATATTTTATGAGTATAAGGAACTCAGTTCTCAAATGAGAAAAAGGGGGGGAGGAGTTCTCTAGTTGTCTAACCCTTCTCTCTTCATTAGTTACTCATTACCTGTTCTTTCCATTTACTTTTACTAAATAATTAAGGAGGTGAATTTCCAAACCAGGGGGAAACACAAGCATAGATCTAACAAACAGTATGTAGTAGCTTCATTTGATGTTTCTGTATCCAGACAACAGTAAATTAAAATGGAAGTGGTTTTAGTTCTTAACTCACTGACCTAGCACATGGCTAGGTGAGTACACTTCTGAAAAAGAAGTGTTTGACTTGAAGGGCAGACATCTGTGAATTGCATTGCTACCCCTTCTAATTTATTCTAACCTAAAAGCATTGGAAAGGAACTTGGTGTTTCTGAGTGAATTTCTGCTACGGGCTGGTGGAGAGGCAGATTAAGTTTTATGTGCCTACTGTATGACTTTCTTACAACTTGCAAAAATTACAGGGAATGCTGCTCACTCCTAGAAAAATTAGTTTAGACTAGATGGACCACAGGTGCCATCAGCTCATTCTGTCCCAGTAGCACCTCTGTTAAACCAGCTGGTGCTTTGGTAGCCCTGTCTGAAATTGACCTGTAACCTACTAGCCTGGGGCACATGGAAGAAATATCTGGAGTGCACTTTATGACTAAGGGCCTGGGAATGCTGTCCATGCACCACAGTCTCTCAGCTCCTGGGAACCCTGGAGTCTGCATCCTCTGGGACCATGTACTTAACATCAGGTATGCTTAAAAATAATAATCAGCTGACCCAAATGGATCAAAAGGCTTATATTAATTATGTTCCTAATAAACCCTCAGTAAGTAACCTTGTAACAGCCTGAAAAATCTTAACTAAACGCTCAGGCTATAATATTAGACATTGTTAGCAGGCTTTGATCAGGCTAGGTAGATAGGATAAATTCTGGTTTGCTTTGTGATTGAGACATGTAATTAAAATTTATGATTGAATCTTGTATTTGCAATTGGTAAATGCTTAAATATGCCTACCAGATTGGGTGTATATATTAACTGGGCTGGGGAGAGGAAGCTGGCAAACACAAAAGCATTGCCAGCTGCTTCAACAAACAGGACAGAAATGGTGCGTATTCATTCTCTCGTGTTCTTAATGCTCAGTAGTGAGTTAATTTGGCAGGTTTTAACTGTAGGCTTGAGCATGGTGATTATGTTTTAAAGGGCAGAGCTTAAAACACCTCAAGTGTCTGTATGAAGTGAACAAAAGGGGCAAAAAATTCCCAGTTTGAATCTTAACTCCAGTAATCCAGTAATTCTTCAAAATTAGTTACAGGACCCTCTTTAAAACATATTAAAGTATTTTGTGACCTTTTTTCAAGTATACTGTATGATGCAATTTCAAATTTGTTGTATTATTTTCAGACCTAAACTTAATTAAGGGACATCATAATTTCTTTCTTACAAGTGAAAAAGCAATCTGTTAATAGTAATAAACCCATCATCTCCTTTGAAAGTTTTCTTTGTACTTACTCTGCTTGCTTCAGTAACATTCAACTCATTTGGACTTACATGTTTCTGAGATACTCATCATCTTTCCTTGGACTTGTGTGAATTCTCTGAGATCTCATGACAGCTTTGCAGATCAGTTTTACAAGCACTGTCAGTTCTTCCATACTCGGGAGATGCCTTAAAATGCTTTGTATTCAGCCTCCATCACTAAAGGAGCTGTTGAGTATAACACACCCATTTTGATTCTGAAGATGGGATTTTCTGTCTCTTGAAAAAATAAGGATATCTCTATAATCCTGAATTACTTACACATTGAAGGGCTGATGTTCCCCCTGAGCTAGCAAATCCATTGCATAAGAGGGTATGAGGGACAATCAAGTGCAACAAGATCAAAAACAAGATAAAAGTGAAGATACAAAGAAACACTTACAGCATATTTATACATCAGAATGATGCATGACTAAGGGTTAATACAGGATCCTGGAGGTGCTTGTAATCTGTTACTTAGATTGTATACTCTACTGTAGACAGTGGTTATTTCAAAAGTTGACATTTGTATTTGAGAAGCGTTAATTTAGGAAATTCAGTGATGTCATCAATAATTGGATAGCTAACATGGAATCTTAAAATATGAAAACTAGTGGTATCTCTCTGAAATGTGGATTTATACTAAAACTTAAACCCAACTGTTGTGACGCTAATGGTCTGCAGAGTGCACAATGCACAATTCCTCTGCATGTAGCCAAAGCCTTTTCATGTGTGTATCTCAGTGTACCTACCCTGCAGAACAGAGGGTAGCATTAAAATATCTGAGGCATAAGGTCCTAGTGGAGCTCTATGAAGGTAAATTTCTCTCTTCTCAGGATACTGATCTTTCTCACAATATATAGTATTTCTAGCTCCGGGAGTGTGTGCTACACTGCCATTCTTTGTCTTAGTTGTGGCAAGGGGAAGAATTTAATTTCTTTAACTTCTTAAATAATTGATAACTTAATTATAAAATTAAAAATATAAGTATAAACCATGTCTATGAGAAAGTAACTTAATGAGGTTATAAACTGGCTACAGAACGAATTAACCAAAATACCCTTTGGGCTATAGCAAGTGCAATGCTCATCTGTGCTGACTACTATTAATTACTGTGATTGATTGGCACTGTACAGAAAGGACAAATAGACTGCCTTAAATATTCTCATACCCCTATTTTTGTTCTTCCTGCAAGTCAGGTCACCTTAGTACCTGATAATTCCTTGAACATTTAGAGAGAGCCATGCAGCAGCCATAGGAGCACATGCAGAGTTCCATATTGAAGAAGCATTTGATGATCCATTGTAAGACAGCTCTCTAGTAGATGGAGGACAAAAAATGGTATACCTGAGAAACATGTGGATGGCTGGCTGCACTCCTGGCAATGAAATGGTCTTATGAGTTAGTTTGAAAGATCATGTTTGGAAATGTTCTCTTCTAAACTGCTTCTAGCGTTCCTGCTTTTGAAAACTGAAATTGGCTACCTTAGTTTACTTAGGTGAAAAGTACTGTACTTCTAAGTTGCTGATGAAGTAGCTAATGAAGTAACCCTCATCTGTTATGTATTTATTGATGCAAAAAAATCTTTAGCTTTGATTTGTTCAGAAAAACATGCTGCAGATTTATTTATAATGTGCTATGTCAGCTAACTTTGTATTTCTAAAGGCAAGATTGAAAATCAGCTCAAGTGAATTGGTACAATGATTTTCATATGGTTTTAGTCTAGCAAATTTGTCTATTGAAATAGAAAGTTCTCATCATACTTGCAGTAAATTTGAGTCTTTCTACATAGGGTGGAGGGATTTTGCACCTAGTATCTTGTTCTTTCTTTAGTATCAGCTTACAAGACATTAATGTACAGATGTAATGTTGCTAGATTATGCCTCCTGTATTGAGTTTTAAATGGATACAGTTTCCATGGGAGTGGCTTGTAGTGGCAATCAACCAGACTATGCCTTTGTCCCAACTTAATTTCCATTAATATCCTAGAGTGGTTACTTGAATTGGTATGCTATACCAAATGAATTACATGGATTTAGTTCTTGTTCCTAAGTATGTGGTCTTTGAAGCTTTCAATGTATTTTGTTCTGTGAAAAGTTTATGATTTTAACTTATTTCTTTGTTTCTTTTAATAGGATCGAAAACTTCTCGCTACAGCTCAGCAGATGCTCCAGGACAGCAAGACAAAAATAGAAGTTATAAGGATGCAGATTCTTCAGGCAGTCCAGACCAATGAATTGGCTTTTGATAATGGTGATGAAGTAGAAAGGAAATATGAATCCTTAATGTCAGAATGCCATGTAGATGTGTACCCATATGCACACAAAGTTAACCATAAATTTTTAGTAGGAATGTTAGACAAAACTTGCATGAACTGAAAATAATTGGAGACTAGGCACACTGTTGTGAGTGTTGGGATGCCAAGTACATCTGACTTGAAGCAAAATACCTTAAGCTCAATGAAGAGAAATGCAATCTCTCCATCTTTTTTATAAGTTACACAGTCCATTTTTGCTTTATGGTCTTCATTCTCTCTTCATGCATGCTTTCTTTTGTCTTGAATTAGTAATTTTCTTTAAAGCATATAATCTTTTCACTATCCTAAAAAAAAATTTAAAAAAAATGTATCTATATATATCTGGTGCAGCTACAAAGCCTGCTTGCCATACTTAAATAGCTTGACCTTATTATTACTAATGGGAGCACAAATGAAGGCAATTCTTTGTTGTTGTGGGTATTTAGGCTAGACTGAGTAGTAAACAAGTATTTTAAAACAAAAAAATCAGTGTTTTTAAAACCACCTGGCTCTAAACACTCATGCTGCATTTGAGAAGTAGTTTTAAACTTGCATTTCTTCAGAAATCTTTAAATAAATTTTTAAAATTATCCCTGCGCTGTAATAGCACAAGTATACTACAAAATTGTGGGCATATTGGTACATGTCTAAGTCTTCAAATTTATTTGTATGCATTTCTGAGTATTGAAACTATATGATGATGCTCATAGTCAGGACCTGGATATATCCTAGATAATGAAAAACTCGTGTGTGTGTGTGTATTGTGGGTTTTTTTGTGGGGTGTGGTGGGGTTGCTTTTGGTTGTTTTTAGGCTTATGACACTAGTGGCTTTTTTTAACACCTCATCTTAGCATCTGCATTATGTATGTCATTTGTTCAAAAGAAAAGGAAAGGTATTCCAGCGAGGAAGGGCTTTCAAATGCCTTTTTGTGTTCCTGCTACTCTCAGAGCTTTACACAAACAAATATATCCAGGGAACTTCCTAATTCTGTTCAGGAAATCTAAACACTGTTAAGAAGTGGGCATTAGAATGTTAACCCAAACCATTTGGGGGAAGGCAGCGTGTGGGACCTCTTACATTCTCTTTGCTGGCAGAAGCCAGATTCCCTGGGATTTTGTCTGAAGGAGAATTATCAGAAACCGATCAGGGATCTACTGAGCTACAGAGCAGTTTGAAACATAACTCCTCAGAGCTCGGTTCAGAAATGTAGCAGTCTCAAAACCTTCTTCTTGCCATCAGAATGTTTGGGAGATTTGGCTTTTGTCCCTTGACTCCCCTGAAGGCATGTTGTTTTTCTCACATTCTCTTGTAATTATAGTTCTTTGAGGAGCAGGACCTGCTTATTATCAATTATTTCTTCCTTCAAATGCAGATCCTTAAACTCTCACTGTTGCTTTTACGACATACTTCAAGCTTTTCTTTGGAACTCTGCATCCCTCACACTTTTTGTTTTTTCCCCCCTCCTCTCTGTTTATATGGGGGAGGTCTTTAATATTAAAGAAATTAACATGGGCATGATCTTCAATGAAAATTGTTTGTTTCTATCTCTGCAGCTAAACCTGTGATAAGCCCTCTTGAACTCCGAATGGAAGAATTACGGCACCACTTCAGGATAGAGTATGCTGTAGCAGAAGGTGCAAAGAACGTGATGAAATTACTTGGATCTGGGAAAGTTACCGACAGAAAGGCACTTTCAGAAGTAATTTACACCATTACAATTTCTGATACCTTTATTTTAAATGTTCTTTCAAAAAAAAAGAAATATTTCCTTTTTTGTTATTTTTAAAAGGCACAAGCAAGATTTAATGAATCAAGCCAGAAGTTGGACCTCTTGAAGTATTCACTGGAACAGAGATTGAGTGAACTTCCTAAAAACCATCCCAAAAGCAGTATTATTATAGAGGAGCTTTCACTGGTCTCTTCACCCACATTAAGTCCTCGTCAAAGTGTAATATCTACTCAAAACCAGTATAGTACACTGTCCAAACCAGCAGCTTTAACAGGTATGATTCATGGAGTTTTACTTTTTCCTAAATACTTTAGAACAAATCTTTAATGCCAACTTTATTTCTTTCTGGATATTTCATTTTGTTCTTTTCCTAGACAAAGGCATTTAGAATTTCCAAGTGTCCGTGAACCAAAAAAATGCAGATAAGTTTATTTGATTTGTTTGTCAACTTTTTTATAATCCTGTTGAAAAAAGTGAGGTTCTGGCCTTAAGTTATGTGAGGGAATTGTACAGTTATATAGAAAAATATAAGACTTAGGAACTTCTCGTAGTTTGGGTTCACCTGGAATTTTTGTCCTTCATTGGAAGTAAACTGTTTCAAGAGATGAGCCATACTTTAACAAAGCTCTTAAACATTTGCCTCTCAGTCTTCTTAAAGAAAAGCAAATATTTCTGATTACTTGGTGGTATGGTGCTTTACTAAATTTACTTAATAAGTAGTCGTATAAGAATTACTAGTATAGATGGTTTGGTTTTTTGTTTTGTTTCCTGTAAGGTTTTTTTACATGTGCCTGTTAAACCAGCAACTAACAGAGTAAGTTTATTATTAAAATAATCAGTAATTCAGATGTTACTCTAGCTATACATGTATAACTGAAACCAGAATTTAGTTCTGAAATACAGCGGGGTTATATTTTAAAACAGAAAGAGGAACTCTTCTGCCAAGCTGCAATAATAATAAAATGGAGGGAGTCTAGTTGTCTTCCATTTTTGGTTCAGGAAGAGAAGTAGCAAAGTGTAAAATGCATCAAGACCTCAACCAAGAGCCCTTGTGAAGTTGCAGAGTGGTGAGGGGAACTTTTTCCATCATATGGAATCTCAGCTGATCAGTGACAGTGGACAAAGAAGTATCATGCCTTGGTTTAAAAACAGCTTTTAAAATTATTTCTCTTTCCTGTAATTCATGATTATGGGTCAGATACATTATAGTGACAAATAATTAATCTTTAAATGTGTTTTACTGTCACATATGAACAGTTTCTAATAGGAATTATCAAAACAGAGCTACATGCTGGTGAAGTTCCTAATAGTTTCACTTTCATATTAGCTACACAAAGAGCTTCTGTATTGAACTGAGTTTAAATCAACAGTGTCTTTGTGTTTCGCCTCTAAACTTTGTGAAAGATAGATCAGTGCTACTGTCATACTTTTTAAAGTGCATCAACAGAACTTGCTGATACCTATCCAGTCCTTATACAAGATTATAGCCTTTCTGCATATTAATTTTTTATAATTTTTTTCCCTAAAAAGAGTTTGGGAATGAACTATTCTGTTACCTTTTAACCTTTTTTGGGAGCCAGGGGCATCCTTTGTCTTCATAGCCTAATGCTTAGCTGTTACTTATGGCTGTTAGTTCCCTACAGGATGGGATTGCTTCTTAGACTGTTTTATCAGTGCCTGTTCTGCGGGCTGTAGTGTTGCCAGACCATTTTTAGGTCAAGTCTGACAAGTTTCTGTTACAAAAGAGTACTTTTAAGTTTCACAGTTAAGTACGTTTAGGAGCTGCATTTCTAGCTGGCAGTATGATTATGAACTGGCTAATTTCACTGCTTCTAATAGTTAATTTTGTCAGTCAGTGGTGTCACAGTTTGATAGATGCTATCTTGTACAGGATGAGGTAAGCCTACCCTTCTTGTAGCCCTCTGTGGTATTCAGATGTTTCTGTGCTGCTGGAGGAAATGCTTTTAAATTACAACAGCAGCCCCTATACCTCCTGTGGTTCAAGATGTAGAAGGTCTTGAAGAGTAGCTTCTTGTCTCAGCTTCAATACAAATTCATTCAAGTTGGAATAAATCAGTGATTTTAAATTATGTACCAACTCAAATTCGACTCACATTCCGAAATCACATTTGCATGCTATCTTTAAAAAATGTGTAGTCTAGATAGTCAGTGTGTTCATTTTAATTACCAAAGTAATCTATCCAATAGTAACTGGTTATATAAAACTCAAAAATTGTTATTGTCCTATTGTCCTTCAGTGAAGAAAACAAAGATCTTTCAGAGACACAGAACAGAAACTTATTTTGTGTTATTTTGATGAACTGTTGCTCCTTCTAGAAGATTATGTCCCACATACTTTATTTTCAGTGCTTATTTTCAGTATATTTGTCTGTCTTAGATCTGTGTCTTTATTTCATGTGGTATTTCTGTTACACCCTGTGATGGTCAGAATATTACCTATGGCCATAAATCAATCATTAGTCACTCACTTTGTTTGCTTAAAAACAGAAATCCTTGATAAATCGTTGTCTGTCTTGTTCTAGGTACCCTGGAAGTTAGGCTAATGGGTTGCCAAGATATTTTGGAAAATGTCCCTGGTCGATCAAAAGCCACATCGATTACGCTACCGGGTTGGAGTCCAAATGAAGCCAGATCATCTTTCATTAACAGAACCAGTAAAAGTAAAAGTGGGACTAATAGAAACCTTCTGAAAACTGATGACTTGTCCAGTTCAGTATACTTCTTATATTTTTATGCATATATTTTATTTACAATTTAACGTGCATGCCATGTTCTGTAATTTACAATACTAAATTGATTCTAAGTTTTAAACATCTCCTCTGTCTGTCAAGTTGTTTAAAAAAAATAAAAACAAAACCTCAACCCACTATTATGCCCATAAGAACCAATTCAATATGAGATTTTATTTTTAAGGGAAGCTGACTAAAGATTTTTTTTGTTTTTAGAAAATCCTATTAAAGATTTACTCTGAGTTTGTGTACTTTACTTACAGATGAAGTCTGTGCTGTGCTGAAGCTGGATAACACTGTGGTTGGTCAAACTAGCTGGAAACCTATTTCCAATCAGTCCTGGGATCAGAAATTTACACTGGAACTAGACAGGGTAAAAATGTGGTCTTCCTTCATTGTCAGCTATAGTAAATTCATTAGATTAATTTAATGTTGATTTCTTTATTTTTCCTGTTGTTGTGACTATGTTCAAATTTCCTACATGCAAGTATTCCCATCTTGAACAGAATGAGCTCCCTGGGGTTAAGCTGGTATTCTAGAAAATCTACCTTTTCTGGCCATATTACTGACATATTTTTATCCAAGACCTAACATTTAGCATTTACTTAGCCTGTGATAGATGGTCCTTAAATTTTTATCAGGATCATCAACTTCTCATTATTTATCAGTAAATTCTAATGCCAGATACAATTTGTATATTTTGTTATAGCTCTGTTGTAGAATTTTTACAGTGCTTCTGTAGAAGTGTTCTCATGTGAAGCTGATCAATTCTTCAGCAAAAATAAATAAAGTCACTAACAGTTTTTTCCTAGAACTTTAAATATTACTTGGAGGACACAGATGTTTTAAATGATACCTGATGTTTCCTCACACTTTTTGAAGAGAATTTCTGTGATACAAGTTTAATCAAGCATTTCTTTTTTAGATACTGAATAGGTATAGTATTTTGAGGTACAAGGATATTTTTTTCCCATCAGTGTTTAAAATAGACTGAAAATTAAATTATATTTTAGGATTCTTAATGTGATCTCCAGTATATATTTTAAACAAATGAGGAGGAAAAAAAAACAACCACCTTCCTGTTTTTGCTCTCACCCTACCCCTCCGAGCCCCAAACCAGATGCCTTCTGTCTAGGAAGGAAGCAGTTCTAGACCTGCAGGTTGAGAAATTCAGGTTCCAGTTAGCAATAGTGCAGAACAAAACTAGCAGCTGTGGAGTTCTGAAGCCTTGATTATTCTCAGATTAAGACTAGGACTAGTCAAAGTTTAGGAGCTGTTCCTGCCAGCCTAGTATGTGTCCAGTTCACTATTTAAGAACTCAATGTTAGATGACTTTTGGTGCCAGAAAAGGACCTTGCTTCTGCTGGGCATGACCACGCATCCTCTCATATTTGAAATGCACATTCCAAACCCCATCATATTTTTATCTGTTGCTTCTTCTTAACTTTTGTTTCTTTTAAAACCTACAGCTGTCATATAAAGACAGTAAATTGATGCATCCTGATGGATCATGATGCTACAGTAACTGCACTTAGTAACACACAATGCTGCACTGTATGGTATTGCAGGATTCTTCACGTTTCTCTAACAGGCATATAAGATGTCCTAAATATGTATAAATCTCACCAGCAAGATACAGCAGTAGCTCTTGTTTAGGTTTTTGGCTCCTCTTCATGATCATGTTACAAAAACTGTATGTCCTTCTAGAGATCCTGTGTGAAGTCTTGCATCAGGATGTGTTTGCAAGTACTACAGTGTCAGTATGTAGCCGTGAAATGCAATTGATACCTGTAAATAACACAGACTAGTAAAGCTGAGGTTTCTAAACACAGGTAAAAAGTTGTTGTCAGAGCACGAGCTAAAATATCTTCAAGTAGCACTGTTGTTAAACTGACTCAAAAAGTCTGGTGACTGTGACCCTCTCCTTCTACTCTTGGGGGAATTTTACATTTTTATTTGGACACTGGAGATCACATTTGAACTGAAGTGAAATGCTGTGGTCCTCCTGGTGAGAGCTTGCTCAGTTTGGCTAGTTAGCCCTGGCACTCCTTTAAGTAACAGCCCTGTATCTTGGTCCTCAAGTTGCTAGATCTTGGAACTGTGCAGAGGTAACTCTTGCAGAACAATTACTAATAAGCAATTTCCTGTGTATGTGTTTCCTGTCATAGTCACGTGAATTAGAAATCTCAGTTTATTGGCGTGACTGGAGATCTCTGTGTGCAGTAAAGTTTCTGAGGTTGGAAGATTTCCTGGATAACCAACGGCATGGCATGTGTCTCTATCTGGAACCCCAGGGCACTCTGTTTGCAGAGGTAAGAAGGTTTATTTGAAACACTTGAGCAAGTATTATGTTGCTTAATAGTTTAAGAATATTTATTTTAATTTTATAAGAATGCATTTTGTTCTGAAACTTGAATTGTAACACACATTATTTGAACTGCAGGTTACGTTTTTTAATCCAGTTATTGAAAGAAGACCAAAACTCCAGAGGCAGAAGAAAATTTTTTCAAAACAGCAAGGTGATTGTTCAATATAAACATGTAAACCTTAAAAATTGTTACAGATCTGTGCTGGTTTTTTATACAGAGACATAATATTTGTCTGTCAGTAAAACTGTTGATAATGAAGGATTTGGAAATGTTTTCTTTTAGAATTTCTTACTATGCATTAACATTTAATAGTGAATAATTAGGAATTGCTGAAGAGTATGAGAAATTCAGTTTGTTCTTCATAAAATATAAACTGATTAATATTTCTTTAATCATAGCTTTTGGTAATATGTAAGGAAATTACTGACACTATTTTCTTTTTTTCACAATATCCACAGGCAAAACATTTCTCAGAGCTCCTCAAATGAATATTAATATTGCCACTTGGGGAAGGCTGGTAAGAAGAGCTATTCCTACAGTAAATCACTCTGGCACCTTCAGCCCCCAAGCAGCAGTGCCTGCTACTGGGCCAGTGGTTGATGCACACATTCCTGAGCTAACACTGCCAGCCAGGTGGGTAATACCTACAGTTTTTAAGTACTTCTAAGAGCACGAGTAACAGTGAGATGCTTATGCCCTGATGTATGTCAAAGCTGCTTATTCTGCAATAGTGCAGACCTTTCAGTGTTTGAATTTGGAAATCCATTTTATAGACAGATCTACACACAAGATTTGTTTTAGGAGAAGTCTGCATAACATGCAGTTTTAAGTTGGGTTTTATACTATTAAAACAGTCTCTCCCATAAACTGAGGAGTTACTTGTTTTCTTGCCAGTGACTCTCCTGTAGCCAAATTGGACTTTGAACTTGAGCCTGAGCCTCCACCTGCTCCACCCCGTGCATCTTCCCTTGGGGAAATATGTGAATCTTCCTCTGAGATAAAGGCTCCTGATGTGCCACCTCAGGCAAGTAACTTCAAGAATTTTTGGCTATACAGTTTAACAAAGTTGTAATATTGGCATCTTCATGAAATATTTCATCCATTATATTTCAGTGTATGCTCTCTTAACTTACATGTACAGAACTGTCTCAACAGAATGCTCCAATTATTCTTGGTGGCAAGCTGTTTTCATGGTTGGTGTGTTCAGCTCTCTGTCATTGGTTCCACCACAGAAGAAACCAAAATATCAAAATCATTAGGGTATTCAGAAAAAAACAGGTCTACTAACAAAAGCAGAATGACTGGAGCAGTAGGTTTCATCAGTCTGTTAAAAGCTTGGTTATCTGTATCATCTTCAAGTATACCATGTTAGCTTACATCATTCTTGTGTTTACCGTAAAACTTCTGCATTCATTTGCCTTCACAGTCAGTCTTAAATTTTCAGACTTCTTTTTCTTCACAGGATGAAGTAACAAATTTTGATTTTGAAAATGGCAGAAATAGTATTGTCCCAAAACTCCAGCCTGAAATAATCTGCGAACCTGATGTTCCCCATTCAGACATAAAATACACCAACACCCGAGAGCCTGAAGATAGAAGGTAGAAATGCAGTGGTTTTGCTATTGATCTGAATAATATCTTTTAAGTTAACACACTAGAAGATTTTTGACTTTTTTTTTTTATATATATATAGATCACAACAAAGATTTCAGTTCAGTCTGAAGGATTTCAGATGTTGTGCTGTACTGGGCAGAGGACATTTTGGAAAGGTAAATGTCAAAAAGCTGAATCGCGTGTCAAGACTATATCAAAAACTAGATACAGCTCTTAAATTAATCACTTATCTTCTGTTTTAGGTGCTGTTGGCAGAGTACAAAAACACAAATGAGATGTTTGCTATTAAAGCCTTAAAGAAAGGAGATATTGTTGCTCGTGATGAAGTAGACAGGTCAGTTTGTAAAACGTAACATTTGGGTTGCACAAATCGTGTTTTTTCTGCATGCAACATGACTGTAAGGTCTACCAAAACAGCAGTGAAATTCAGTAAAACAGCAAAACAAGTTCTCATCTCCCTGCTTAGTTGGCTGCTGGAGATGTGTGGTCTTCTGGGGCAAGGAGTGAGGAGTGCAGCCCGAGAATATGGGTTCCTTTAGTGCTCCTCTCACCATGCCTGTACTACAGCACCAACTTTAAGCCAATCCTGCTTTTTATTTAGGTTCTCTTGCAATTATTCATTCTAATTACTTGTTATATATAGACTTCCATCACATTTCAAGAGGACAATGACTATGTTTTCTTTACTGGCAGAAACACCTACAGTGGTGTTTCTCAAACTGTAACAACACACTGTCATATTTTTTCCATCATATTTTCCCTTGAGTCCTGTGTATGCTCCCCTTGTGGGGGTTTTAATCTTTTCGCCGCAAAACTCAGATATTTTATTTGCTTGGAACTAAAGTGGCCATTACAGAACTGTCCAGTTCTAGTGCAGGAAGTTGCTTTTACAATCCATTAACTGTGACTATATTAATTTGACTTGCAGAAAGAAAGATAACTATTAAGAATAAGCTACAAATTAACCAGTTGGTTTAAGGAGAAATAATCTAGAATTACTATGAGTAGCTGTCTATAATATTGTTACTATTTTCCCACTGTATGTATGGTATACAATTAGAATAAAAACAGATTGAAGCTAATGTCACATGATACCAATGCATACATAGCACAAGTCTCAGTGTTTGGAAGGAAAATTGGCAGAGTACAAATTTCATGGGACTGCTAGGCTTCTTTTTTCATTTGGGAAAACTAAATGCAACTTTGTGGAAATCCAGACATCAGCTTGTGTGCAAATATTAAAAGCTCTCTTGAAACAAAAAATACTCTTGTTTTATCCTGAGGAATAGAGAAAAGAACATAAGGTAAAAATTATCAGTAGCTTCTGAGAGTTGAAAAATTGTACTTGAGGATTCAGCTTGAAATTGTTACTGATTTTCTGTTTGCAGCTTGATGTGTGAAAAGCGAATATTTGAAACTGTGAATAGTGTAAGACATCCCTTCTTGGTGAACCTTTTTGCTTGTTTCCAAACCAAAGATCACGTTTGCTTTGTAATGGAATACGCTGCTGGTGGGGATCTGATGATGCACATTCATACTGATGTCTTCTCTGAACCAAGAGCAGTGTGAGTATTCATCCCTTTTTGTGGCATTAAGTGAAGGGCATGTTGTTCAGTGGATAAGAACTAAGATCTTTATCACCACATGCCTCTACATTATGTCATTTCAGTAAATTCTCCGTTTTTTTGAAGGGTCAGAGATTGTAACTGATTTTGTTAGAAAAAGACACATGCAGGTTTAATGTGCCTCAATCCACACTGACCTCAAAAATTACATACAGATACTTAATGTTTATAATACTTTAACAAAAAATTACATTAAAGAAGCTAAATGTTGAAGTTAAATTTGCAGACAAGCTAAAAAAGGAAAGAATGAGCCAAATTAAAAATCCTGCAGTGCCGTGGCAGTGGACAATACAGAAAATGTAATCTTGCCTGAGCAAACATACCACAGCTTGAAAGCTGCAAGCTTAAGCATTTTTGCTATCTGGCTTTAAAACTCTGACAGTGTATAAAATTAATCTGTACTGAAAAGCAAGACTAAAATGCACGGAAATGTTAATTTTTCCAACAGATTCTATGCTGCGTGTGTGGTTCTTGGACTTCAGTACTTACACGAACACAAAATAGTGTATAGGTAAGTAGTCACTGACCTGTTTCCAACAGATCAATTTCAGTTATTCTGAGTAGTACTGAAGAAACATCAGTGATGCAATATTGTTCTCAAATGTTCATTTAGAGATTTGAAGTTGGATAACTTATTGCTGGACACAGAAGGCTTTGTGAAAATTGCTGACTTTGGTCTTTGCAAAGAAGGTAATGGCTGTTCAGTTTTCTTTCTAGGGGAATTCCATAGTCTGTCTTACTCTTGACTCTTTCTTGAGACTTTTGGACTGCCAAATATGTATAGTGTTACTTACCTTGCATCACTTGAATGAAAAAAAATACATCTCTGTACAAATGTGGAGATAAGTGGGAGTTCCTTAGTAGGGAAATACTGGAAGCAGCTGATTGTAGCTCTGTTTTTTTAATCTAATTTTTGTTTTTAGCTGCAAGCATCACCTATTCTGATTCTTACATCATCACATCTCTGCTTATTAATGAGGAACGTTGCTGCATTTTCCAAGTTAGCAGAAATAACATCTTTTCCTTTTAGATAGCCTAAGAGGGAATTTAGTAAATTCAGTAGGGGTTCAAGCATTACTGCTGGCTGTAGTATTGTTGGGCAACTCCTGTGACCTTAGCTACTAACAAGTTCCATAAATGACTAAAGGAAACGAGGGCAAGGAAAGCTTTTTGATTTACTGACCACTACAATAAACCCTTTTGTTAAGCTTTGCAAAGCACCTCCACTCGTAGTGCCCCAGCAGTTCTTGTGGTGCTTGTCCCCCAGACTGTGCCTCACACTCTTGCAAATATACAGGGCTTATTTTGATCAAAGTTGTTTCACTACACTCCATGTTTTACTTCACTAAATGTAGTTTTGCCACTAGAGAGGCATCCTTAATAGGCATGTTTGACTAAACCACACTTTCTCCTACTAGCTGGTATAAACGTAGCATAAGATTGTATCTATCCAATCAAAGAAAACTGGGTGACAAGAGTTGTAACTGGAAGCTTAATTTGGCTTATTGCATAGAGTTGGGGGATAGAAAAACTTACACTGAAGTGCATATGGAGCAAGGGTGGGAAGACTGGGGAAATATTTTACTTCAGGACAGGCCCCAGAACAAGTATCGGCCGGAGTTGCTCTAGAGGGAGGTTTTACTTGATAGAGGAATAAGAGTGGCAGAAAATACTGCTTCCTTCTCATTAACTTTCCAGGAATGGGATTTGGAGACAGAACAAGCACATTCTGTGGCACACCGGAATTTCTTGCTCCAGAGGTGCTGACAGAAACTTCCTATACCAGAGCTGTAGACTGGTGGGGTCTTGGTGTACTTATCTATGAGATGCTAGTGGGTGAGGTAAGTTCTAGTTAAGATACGTGTTGAAAAGGTTACAAAAATCAAGATAGCAGTCTGTCAGCTTTGAATATGCTGTCACACTCATGTCAATACCTGTATATACATTATGTATGGGCACACCTTGGTTTACAGTGAGCCAGCCTCATGTGTTTCAGGAAAAAGAACTATTAAATACTGAGCAGCTACTTATCTTATACTAGCTGCTCTAATGCTATAGAAATTGGCAGGTTGTACCATAAGCTTGAATTATTAGCAGTTGTGGAAGTGAGTAAGTTGTAGCTGGTCCAAGACTTAAGTTTAGGTTTTTATTGATATCATTATGCCTTCAATCAAATTACAGTCATGGCACATTAATATCAGTGTCTCTGAGCAAGAACACAGCACAACTGCCTTTGGGGGGCTCAGCTTCCAGCAATACCTGTTATTGTCAAATTTGGATGCATACAGCCATAGTAGTCCTCTACTTTCAAATGCTGTAGGAGAGAAAATTAACTACTGTGTTTGAATGGGAGTGAACTGTAATGCTTAAAACTGGATAGTAGTGAAAAATTATGCCAAACACGTTTGCTATTTGCCATTTGATTTACACATGCACTAAAATAGAATGCCCCAGTTCCATTTAAATGAGCTGGTATAAATAAATTATTATTGAATAGTTATTTACCACCGTGTATATTGGTTTACTTTGGGTGCATTTTGTTACAGTATCTTCCAGGTAGCAGTGATGGCTTCCATGCTAAAAAAAGAGACTGAAAAAATACAGATTTGTTCATAATTTTTTTTCTTTTTCATAGAAGATGATCAGTGAACTTTCCTTTACTTCCTTTGAGGTAAAAAAAGGAGAAAAAGCTTTTAGGGTCTTGCCTACACCTGTCAGGCCATTTCAAAACAGTTGGAAAACCTTGAACTGTAACATGCTGAAGATACTACAAAAACAAGTTAGTTTTGACTACGTTACTTGTGACTGGCAGCTGTCCCAAAGAACTGATCCCTGTGTATCTTGTGTCAAAGATTATCCCCAGTTTAGGTGTTCCGACTTCTAAAAGCACATTTTTAAAGCATAGTCCTTCAGTAAAAATAAAGGGATAATACCAACATACCTTACTTTTCTTTCACATGGAAAACTACAGTATCTGTTTCTGGGAAAAGGAAGACTTCATTTCAGGATATCTAATTCCAAAGTGTCAACTGAATAGATGTTGTTTTCGATTGTAAGGGATTTTTAAGCCTGTTTAATAGTATTTTTAAATTACTTTCATTATAGTCTCCCTTCCCCGGAGATGATGAAGAGGAAGTGTTTGACAGTATTGTAAATGATGAAGTAAGATATCCACGGTTTCTGTCTACAGAAGCCATCTCTATAATGAGACGGGTAAGCACATAATGAGAGTACAGTATTCCCCCCTTATGTCGTTTCCTCTCCAACATTAAGGAAACTAATTACTTCTGTGAGGAACAAAATACTTGAAAAACCCATAGTTGGTATTTTTTTTTCTACCACTGAATTTCAGACTTGCTTAATTTATGCTGTGCTATGCTGCCTATCACCTTAAATGAAAATTGACATGCTCTTCCCCTTTATTCAGAAGCAAGTTCTTTTTAAAAATGTAAAACACTACAGGCTCTATTTTCTCCCTGAACTAAGTTTCCCAGTCTCATCTAACTAGAGAAGTTCAGCCCTCATTTCCTAGCAGAACACTGCAGCATTGACCTATTTAGTAGATTAACATTGTCACATGAATATTTTAATTCAAAGACTTCTAAATCTCTTTGGTTTCGTTCCAACTGGGGCAGGGCAAGGAGCACCACGTATGGCACCTGCAGTCCCATTCTTGGCAAAAAAATAGCTGATTGTGTCTGTGACTGGTGTTAGTGCTAGTCCTTAGTGTAATGCTTTACTTACCTAAGAGGATACTTGGACCTGTCTATGTTAGAAGCTCATCACAGTTGATAGAAAGGCATTTACTGGGTGATTCAAAGCCTTCTCCACTTAAATATCTGACATTGAATGTCAGTCTAGCACCCAATTCAGCAAGAGGACCAGGAATTTTCTGTAGGTCAGGCAGTATGAATTTCACTGTCCATCCAATCTTGGGGTTGGCTCTTATCCAACAGCACTCACCTCCCCTACTTCTCCCCTTACCCTGGAATTTTCAGTACTGAAATCTTGCACATTTTGTTAGCTGCTACGCAGAAATCCAGAGCGGCGTCTTGGAGCTGGAGAGAAAGATGCTGAGGATGTGAAAAAGCATCACTTCTTCAGGGTGAGTACAAACCAGTATTGTATCTAAGGATGCCAAGGAGGAGAGACAGGAAACTAAACAGCAGTTGGTTTATTTTACAGCTAATAGATTGGAATGCTTTACTGGCCAAGAAAGTGAAGCCTCCGTTTGTACCCACCATTAGAGGACGAGAAGATGTTAGTAATTTTGATGATGAATTTACCTCTGAAGCACCTATCCTCACTCCACCTCGGGAACCAAGGATACTTTCAGAAGAAGAGCAGGAGATGTTCAGAGATTTTGATTACATTGCTGATTGGTGTTAACTTTTAGACACTGTGAAACCCCAGCTGACTGGCTCACAAGAATGCCTCTCTCAGAAGAATACCCACCCTTCAGTTGCTCTCTGTGCCACCTGTAGCTTCTGGGTTGTTGTTTTTTTTAAATCACATGAAGATCCCTTTAAGTACCATTTTACCACTCTTATGAAGAGTGGCCTCTTTGTACATTGTTTTTTATCTGAGCACTGGAAAGCAGGTCTATGGAGTTCTTAAGCTGAGTTGGTGAACCCAGGCTGTATTAAGCCTCCCACACAAGGGCACGCGTGGATCTGTACTGTTTCTCTCACTCCTCCACAGCAGATAACATCACTTTTTGAAGTATCTGCCTTAGGTGGGAAAAGCAGACTTTGAGCTAGGTAATCACTTCTCTCTACTCAGCCACATTGAAACAGAAGTTTGGGATACTGATGACACTTGCACAGAACATGGTTCTAGCTGGAGAAGGCAAATTATTTCAGTTAAATATTATCTTGTGCAGTCTATAAAACTACACATTTCTATGTACACCTTCATCTTCTGTTCTTTAAATAATGGTATTGATAACAGATATGCCTTGTTTTGTAAATTTTCTATGGTATTTATTAGGAAAAATGTTCAATGCCTTGCCTTTGAGATAACAACAGTGAAAGTGCTTCCATTGCAAAGAAAAATCCAGAAAAATCCGGAAAGTTTACCAAAGCCACTTGCCAAACAGTTTTGCCTTCAAGCTTTTTTAAGCATGGCTTAAAACCCTGGTTGATATAAAGAATGTAACAGGGGTGTTGCTCAGTCTAGCCACAAAGAGCAAAGCACATGCATGTCCCAAGCCCATCCACTTCTATACTCAAACTCATGCCTTTCCCACTCGCTTGAGTGGACAGATAAGTTAACCAGTCTGTATCTAACCACCTAGATCATCCTGTATCTGCTGTACAATATCATATCACTTTTAGAAAGCATAAGGATTTTCAATGTATACATGCTGTGAACATGGATATTTGAAAGTTGTAATGTATTCTTATGTCCAGGCAGTAATTTAAATTATGCCACTTCATTAATTTTGCACAGTGGCCAAGTGAACAGGATAGAACTGAGTGAAAAAGATTTGCATACATGTAGGCCACTGAACTCCAGAACTTAAGATTGGCAGTTACTGAGGGTAAAAGCAATATATTGTAAGAGAATGTATACAATTTTTTTTATAAAATGTGTGTATTTTATAATCCCCTTAACACTAAAAGCTGTACCTCAAAAGCTGAAAAATAATTTAGACCAGACACTGTGCATTCTTGTAAACTAAGACCTACTTTTGGCATCCAATGTTCTGTGGGCAAACGTTAAATCTTGGAAAATACATTTCCCACATGGTCCTCATCCCTAGCACCATTCAGAGCTGACTGCATGTGTAACATCACAGGTTCATCCTAGCCAGGAGTTTGCTGTTCATGGGCTACTACAGTGAGAATCAACACTCAAATGGATTGAAAACATGTACTTTCATTCATTCAAAGAAGAAATGCAAACCACTTGAGTGTGTGACACTAAGGTGCTTGTTTAAAACCATGATGCTGGACAGACCTGCAGGGTCAGGCCAGGGAGAAACTTAGGAAGAGGGGAAAAAAAAAAAGGTTCATAGGTCTGAATCAGGTAACTCCCCCCAGGAACAAGGCAAGTATCTCTACAAATCATGTTTGGCAGAGTGAGTCACCTTTTCATCATTACTTCTTTCCAGATTGTAATCAGTAAGAAACAAATTATGTTCCTGTATCTAGCTGAAACCTACACTTTTGAGGTACAGTCAGCTCACCTTTGTTGGTTCCCAGATATATATAAAAGCATCTAACAGGGTGCTTAATACTTATGAAAGTATCCTCAAAAATACCTTTTTGTAACTACATCTTGTACAGAAATCTTTTTTTAATCTAAGTAAATCACTAAAAAAAAATAAAAAAAATTAGAGGGCAGGGTATGTTCACCCAGTTAAGCTGAAAGAAAGCACTAATTTTATCTCTGTAGTTTTTTAAATATTTTTAGGCAGATTAAGATTTTAAACCCTAGATTGTAAATATATTTTGCTATACTTTATCTGTATGTGGCTGCTCAAGCACTTTGTAAGGAAATTAGGTTATTTTAGAATGGTACACTATGCATTAAAATGAAATGTGCCTTTAACAAATGTCATTCTAAGTGTTTTGCAGTCATTAATATCACAAATTAAAGTTTTAAATAGAGTAATTTGTAAATTGTGTCCCAAACATGATTTTGCTGTTTCTTGAGGTGACTTGTCATGTTTTCTCCACAGGCGACTTCAGAAAAGAACTTGCCATCAGGAAGGGACTTTCAGAAACACAGTCTCTCAGTGGTAGCTCAGTGTACTCACATTCATGTTTTTTTTCAAATCAAAATAAGTAATTCATTACCTCTGAGCATACCTGCTTTCAAGCTGAAGGAAAAGCAGCCAGTTGCCTGGGCAAGCAGCTTCTGAAGGGAGCAGAATGTGACCACGTCCATGGCAGTCTGGCCAGCCCGAGCCAGCGTTCTCCCCTCGCAGGCTTCCTCTGAGGGCAGGGGGGCACGACACTTCCCCCCCTCCTGTTTCTTCATTATAGTCTCTCCCTGGCCCCTACCCCCATTATATAGGAAAGTTCTGTAAAGAAACAAAAACTTACACCCAACCCACAATGAGCTTGTTCTGTAAGCACAGAATGAAGCTTTCTTTCCTAAGTGGGTTCAGAAAGGAAATCTTTACTTTTAAGAACAAACTAAAATGTCACGAGACCACTGCTTAGAGACACAACTTCAATACTTAATCACTCCAGAAAGGGCTGGCTCCAAATGAAGATACAGGCAGTTCTAAATACCTAGTCTAAATTGCAGTTTAATTAATTTAGGAAATGCCTGAAGATACTAGGCCAGTGCCTTGGCTGTGTGTGGAGAATGCAATCCTAGACACTCCTGTTTACTCACTGCTGAACCTCCTCCCAGCAACAATAGACATGTATTAGCAAGGAACCCCAAACCTATACACACCTCAGTTGCAGCCAGTCTCCTTGCTGGCACTTTAAGCTCTACTTGTCCTACAGCCTTTGCTACCACTTGGCTTCAGTATCACAGCAAAAAGTAATTAGCTCAAACAGGCCAGAGGGGAGTCCAAAACTCAACCTGATGAAGTCTCACCAGTCAGTACATGGACCACAGCTGCTGGGCAGTGACTCTTCTCAGGAGGACAGAGGCAGTCACACTGGCTACAGGAGTGCAGCAGAGCTGCAAAACCTCTCCAGCTCCCCACACCTATCCCTGCACCCCAAGAACTGCTGGTGTACCATGCACACAGCTATCCCCCACTGCTGAGAAGCGCTCCAGCCAGGAACAAGGAGAGCTCATTTCTGAATGAGAAGCTTCTTTAAAGAAGCCTTGGCTTCATCAAAGCAGCTTACTAAAGAGGTCATAGATGCCTAAAAATGAATTCAGAATTACACTTTTTTCTGGAATGCTTCACTTCAACTGCAGTCTACTGGGACCAGCAGCAACTGGCTTTCAGAATACAAGGCCCCTTCAAGCATACTCCCTAGTTCTACCTCTTTAGGCTGCAGTTGCTACCATCTCTGCACCAAGGGAGGTAGAGGAACTGTTTGTGGAAATGCAGGAAGAGGTAGGGTCAAGCCAGGATAATACATCCCTGCCTCCATCTGCTGCACTTCAGAGCTCTGCAGATGTACTTAGATTTCAGTCCAGACAGGAACTATTTCAACTGCAAACACACCATTCACATGTCAAATGTAAGTTTCAGCCATTTTTAACCTGCATGTCATAGATTTAATAGACTGATCTTTGCTGGAAAGTACACTCCTGGTAAGAAAACTTTCACCTTTGCATTTCCAAACTGTAAGAATTCATTAAAGGTCAGGCCCTGCCTATTCAAAGCATCACACCTTCACCCACAGAGGAGGTAAACAAAGTAGCTCAAAGATGGGGAGAGCCAGGCAATAGAAAACATTGCAACAAAGTTTAAGGAAATAGCAGTAAGCAATCCCCCGAACTACCAAGAACACCTTTAACATCTGTACTAGAATTTTTCATGACTGCAACCAACAGCTTCAGTGATGTGACAGAACTGTACAGCCTTTGTTATTTGTTTACTGAAAAAAATGTTGAGCTGCCACCTTTCAATAGTCTCAACTGGCAGAAGAGGATTAAAACTAAACCAGCAAGGAAACAGTGCAGCCTATTGACAATTAGTGCTATTAGCACTGGACACACAGCCTTCCCTCTGGATGGCTTAGGACCAGATGTGTAGCAAGCTGACCCCTCAGCTGTTCAATTTGGTAATTAAAATGAATTTGCACCTGTGATACCAAATTAATTCAGGAACCAGAAGGCTCCCAGTTAAGTGCATTTGTTGCTTTGCACACAAAGGGACACTGTCACAAAGCAACTAGTTTTCAAAGCTGTTAGTTTGGGAAGGGCTGAACAACTTCTGGCCTTGACCCCTCAGCACCTGGTGCATCTTTTCAAACAAGCAAATGTTCCTTTAGAAGGTAACAGTGCCAAAAGCCTAACCACTAGGCAGCCAGACTGCAGGGTGGACTGACAGGTCAGAACATTTAACAAATTTGTACTATAAATATGGTTTATCTTCCTTTGTACAGTACCAAGCATCACAAAGTTGTCAGGAATTCAACTAAAGTAAGAGTCCTTGTTTCTATTTAGCTGCTTTGTCATTATGTCACATCCACAGAAGAAGAGAGACACCAGTGAAAATCATGAAGACTGTGCCAAGGATGTGACTAACCCTTTCACAACCAATTTTGAAATCTTCAGCAGCAGTTGTGCAAATATTCAAACTGCTTTTCAGAAACTGCTTACCTTCTGGCTTAAGTCACCCACACTCTACTGTACAGCTACCTACAAATACTGAAGCCACACTCTGAGATTAAAAAACTCAAGAAAGTGAGCATTTAAAGCAGCCTTGTGACCCAGTCCATAACTGTGACACTAACTCTACCATTCTGTTGAGCACATTCCAGTTCTCAGCACCTGGAACAGTATGTGCACCTCAGGTTGCAGTGATATTCAAAAAGATGGTTAAGTGTTTTTGGAAAACAGTTTATTTAGGAATTACATAATATTTTCAATTTTCCAAAATACATCTTACTAGATCCCTACAAAAGAAATCTAAATAAGTACAACAATATGAAATTAAGTTTGTTGCAACAGTCATTAAATATTTACTTCCACTAATATATACATACAAAATGCCATACAATGAGCTTGTTTACCCTTGGAATGTGTGCTGTGTTCCAGCAGTTATGCTCCATCTCCATATCCTCCAGTTCCACAACATGAAGACTCAATATTAACACTTTGTACATCCTTTATTATAGGCAAAAATCAAGTTTCTTGTTGTTGGGGTTTTTTTTAATAGAAATTAAAAGTAATACTTTGCCATTTCACAGCTGTGGTAGTTTGTCTACTGGGGTATCAAACTTGAAGTCTGCTGGGAAGAGATCTGGAGCTCGAGGATAGATCAGCCTGTACGACTGTCTAATAGTAACATCAGCCACACCAGCAATATCACCAATTTCTAAGACAAAAAGCAGACAAGTTATTAGTTTTACTTTTCCCATTTGAATTGAAGAAACCAGCAAGCATAAGGTATCAAGAAGTGCTATACACTTAGCTTAATTCATAACTCTCCTAAAAGCCTGGAAAAAATGTTCTTAATCACTGTGACTAACGTTTTGCATACAAGTCAGTCTGTCTTCTCAACATGCCATAATTCAACTTGCTCTATCAATCACAGAATGGTATCAGTTTCAAATTGTCAGATGGCCAAGAGAGCAAAAGTCATTAAAAACATCTACTGCAAAGTCTCCATGTGCCCAGCAACATTCTGATAAATCACTGTGAATATCAGGATCTCCATTTCTGTGCTTTTACTAAATATAAGCAACGCCAGCAAAAAGCTGAAAGCATAAGCAAAAAGTAATGCCTTCAGCTAAACCTGAAATACATTTACCTTAAAAATGCACAGAGAAACAAGTCAGAGGTGCAGAACAAGCTACTGTTTCCCAGGCAAAGGAAACACTTGTTTGAGATGTGCAAAAAGTTAAATGTGAGATTTAACCAAGTTTAGAATTTAAACCTTGAACTGCATCAAAGCCTTGGAATATTCTAGAGCAGCAGAATGTACACATGCAAATGCTAGCACAGGTAATGTTAAAATTATGTTTATTTGAATGCACTGGTCAATTGCATTCCAGAATCCCAATCCTAGTGCCAGAAGAAAGTAAACTCAGTTTACACAGAGAATAGCATATAATTCAGTTTTCATTTTAGGGATTGGGAGATCCTGGTTTGGTCACTGCTGTATGCAGTTACCATGGCAGCTTCTCACTACCTGCAGAGACTCATCCAAGTTTCACAGTAACACTGAATTCTCTTTCAAGCAGCAAGAAAAAAAGAAAAAAGAAAAAAGAGTGAAGTTTTACCTTTTTGTGTCCTTTTCTCTGCAGAGGCTTGTGATGCCATATAAATAGCTGCAGCTGCTACAGAGATAGGGCTTCTCCCGGGAACCAAATCTAATTCCACAGCCTTACGGGCAATGTGTGTTGCTGCCATTTGTACTTGTTTGGGAAGACCCAGATTGGAACAGAACCTTGACATGAAATCTCCAGTTGTAATCAGATCAACACTGGTTTCGAGAGCTTTCAAAATAAGTTTAAAACACCGGCCTATTTCCTTCTTTGAAATCCTGGACACAGCACATATTTCTAAAACAAGGAGTAAAAATTAAACTTTAGGCTTGACAACAATTGCTCCCCCAAAATAGTAATGTTTGATTCTCAACATACTAAGACCCACAAAGAAGGCCAACATCAAGAAGGTCACCATGACTAGCTAAACAAGCTCTGCACATTTGTGAAAAACTTCCACCAAATGAATTCAGTCAGTGCACATTTTTCGTAAGGAGCAATTAATAGTTTGCTTAGTAAGGAAAATTTGGTACTCAAAGCCAGAGTAAGATGCATCCCTGTCAGGGAAGGGTTGCACCTATTTACTGCAGAACTGTTGGTTCAAATGCAGTTACAATAGTCCCCATCATCCTCTGATCAATACCTTTTAAGTTTCACCAACACCCAGAATGACTTTCAATGCTTTCTTTTTTTAATGCATTATGACCAAAACTCACATACCTGAGAGCCTGCTCACTTCATGAATACAACAGATTTCCAGACTCCTTCCTACCCTCCCCTCCTGACAAAGTGAGCTGTAGCTGAGAACAACCCATTCAGAAAAGTCCAGGAATGAGAACGCCAGCCTCCTACAGTGACAGGAACTAACCTTTACTTCATAACAAAACTGCATCTATGTCACTGAAGACTTACCTTTAAATGTTCTTGGAACACCCTCTTGTCTACAGGCTATGTAGAGACAAGCAGAAGCAATAGCATCATTACTCCTTCCCTTCAGGCTCTTTTGCTCATACACTTGCTTGAATAAATTATTTGTTCGATCCTTCAAAGCAAGAAGACTAAATTTAATTAACTGTAGGCCATTTAATTAGCAGCAGTATCAAAAATTCATGTGCTCATTATATTATGCTAACTAAGCCAATGCCAGAACAATTTAAGGAAGGGAGACATGAACTTACAACTATATTTCTAGGGAGGTTGATTCTGTCTGCCATGTTAGTGATTTCTTTAAAAGCATTCATCATAGCACGATCAGAGCTGCTCATAGTTCTGCGATTTTGGTACTTGGAATTCCCAAATTCATCAAAACTTGCTGCACCTGTGCCCTGAGGAGAAAAATGTTTTATTGTTAATAAAGTACAAGCAACTTCCTCCTCACTTCAAGAGCAAACGTCTTCCAGCTTTATGCATCTTAAATCAAGGCTTTCACAGTTCAAACAGTTGTGCAAATCAACATCACTGAAGTAAATCATACTACCAAGGGTTGCTCCAAATATCAGGTTTTACACTTTGTGCAAGTCTCAAATCATGAACTGATTTCCAATGACCACAGATTATGCAGGGAGTTTTCTTTCCTAATGCAACAGTATTCTAAAGAATAAAATTAATAGTATGTAGCCAGTGTGTCTCAATACTGCTGTCACTGATGCTGAGGTCCAAGATTAGATTTTATGCCACCCCCATGTCACTTGGGCTGCTTCTGCACTCTGGCAGACTGGTGAGTCAGGGAAACAATTATTTAGGGCCAACTGGAAACCAGTTGTTACAATGGTAATTCAAATGTGTAAATGAAGACATGGGCAAAGAGAACATCCAAACCAACAACCTATTCAAAACCAATTTAATATTGTGTCTGCTAGCAGTTAAAAGCCTCAATTGTGGCAAAATGCAAAAATCCATATATTCTGCCTTTACAGAAAAACCACAGACATCTTAGGAGAAGTCACCAACTCAACCTGGAAACTTCAAAACAAGCTTCAAACATGCATTTTTTTGTACCTTACAACTAAAAGTACAAGTTGCACACTGCTATTGAATATGCAATCAATTTTGCCCAACTAAGAGGATCTACACATGTTTAAGGTCTTCAATTAGCCATTAGCCTGAAACATGTCTAACAAATGCCATGTCAGATTAGTAACAGCTGATGATGACAACACGCCCTGTCAGTTCAGAAGAGCAATGTCTGTAATTCATATTGTCTGCTTATGTGATTGCTGTCACAGTGTGCAATGCCATGAGTTCTCTCAAGTGCAAAATGCTTCTTCACAAGAACTCCACATCAAAAACCTGGATTCCCTGAGTCATCAAGGATTTATTCGTTGCTGGCACCTTCAAACAATTTGCTGGGCAGGGGCATCCAACTTTTGCTGCAGATCCAACTTTCATTGCAGATATATTTGGTAATTTAAACAAGCTGATAGGGTGGCTGCTGCAGACACAGCCTACTGTTTTGCCCAAAACAGAAGCATAAAGCTGACCTTGACCTATGGCTGACTGCTCATCTGGCTATTCACATCCAGCACTTGCACAGAGTTCTCATTCTGAAGACCCAGCAATGTATCAGGGTGCCCAGGTGGTATAAAGTGGGGCCAGGATATAGCAAACAAAGGGCAGTCCACACCGGGGAACAACGTTACTCCGCTGAGCTTCCCAAATGGAGTCAGAGCTTGTTTCCTGATCCACATTCTTGGAAACTGCCATTCTATTTTAAAACAGCCTCTAATTCTGTAAGCTTTCCCTAGTGCACATCTGCTTTTAATACATGATCTCTGGCTGACACTAATAATGCTCACTCTTAACCATTCACTCACACTGTTCCACTCCCCTGCACCCTAATGCCCCACTTGCACCCCACTTCTGGTGAGCTCAGTGGGTACACCTCTACCTTTGAGACACATACGTGTGGTGAACACACACTTTGATATTGCTGTGGAGATGAAGGACTATGGCACAGAACTCTCCCCTGCAAGCTTCCCTAGCCCCTTGAATAGCTCTCTTGACTCCATGCTAGGTTCCAAGACCATTCCTGGGTTTTTTCCAACTCCTTCAAACATCCTTTCAGATTAAAGAATCACCCAGAAACTATCGTAGCACCAAAATTGCCTTTGGAGCAGCCCTCCACTATCTTCCTTGACTGGATGAACACCTCCAACTATGCCAAGGTTCCCAATAAGTTTAAAGGTAAACAAAGAGCAAGAATCGAGCACATGAAACTTCAGGCCACAAAGAGCATTACAAACATATCTGCAACACTAGGCCTTCCTTTCAGAAATTATGCCAGAACAACATTCCTTGGCCCAAAGTATACACAAGTCTCAAGTCAAAAGGCTCCTTCCTGTCCACTGCTCATACCTCTCCCTGTTTGCTGCAATGCATTACAACATTCATGTGCATCATGGCATCCTCGACCAGTGCTATGAACAAATCCTTACAGAAACTGGATGTGCTCAAAATCTTGTAGATGCCAGAAGAGTGACCACAGACAAAGGCCTATCAATCCTGACAGCAAGTCCCCAGTCCTTGTCTATTCAGGCTTCATATGCCAGTTAGTCCTTTACCAGGAAACACTGCTCTGTCCTGGGGCCATCAAGTATTCCCCTTCAACACAGGGATTTTCCCTGGTGCACTACACAGCGCTTAAAACACTGGTTTGGGGTGGTTTTTTTTTTTATTTTTTTTTTAACAGTTCTCTTTAAACTCTTATTTTTTACTTTCTTGCTGGTATTTATGGTTACCTTTTCCTTTGAATTCCTTGCTTATGTACATTTAAAGTACCAATGCAGCTATAGGCAAGTACTGTTAGGCAAAGGACTATACCCTGTCAGTATGAGACCCTCCAAGAGCCCTAGACACAGCTACAACTATGAAAGTGTTGGAAAATACTCTTCCATCTTAACCACTTCAATAAACCACAGCAATTCATCCTGCATTTGCTATTTAAATGCACCATCTACTTTCCTTCTGGAGCTTTCAATCGAGGGACAATAGTTTGTTGGCTTCAGCCCTTGAAAAGCCTATTAGGAGCCCCTTTCCTTTCATGGAAAAAACAGAAGCCATACAGTTTTAACTGTCAAAAGATTACAGGAATTGTGTGTTTTACTGTTGTGGCTTTTATCGGACATCTACTTGTATCTTTACCATCTCAGCAAGAAATGTATCTGTCAAAGCCAGGAGTTCCACCTGTGTGGCTTTCAAACAGAGCAGAAACCTCATGGATAAAATCCTAGAAACAGCCTCAAAGATAGCCAGAGTGGGAAAACAGTCCAGTAAACAGTAGTAAACTCTGAAGGGGCTCCATGGACATTACAGTGCTGGCAGCCAACACCTTTGTACCCCAGTATGTCCCCTTTAGTAGCAGAAAGTAGAAGCATCACCAACATCATCCACATCATCAACTTGAGGTTATCCACAGTACCAAGGAATGCCCCCAGATCTGGCAGTCTTCTTGCCCAGTACAACAAGCTTATTATACAGTTTGATGGATCCTTTCTTCTTTTTCAATCATCATCCCTTGATATCTTGCCACTGCTTATTAATATAGCACTTCTAGATCCAAGGCACACTGGCTGACAACAGCCAGCTTCCTTTTCAGAGGCATCTGACCAAAGGACAGGAATTCTGTACCAAGAGACTGCACTAGTTAATTGTTCAACCAATCTGAATTCTCTTGTAGTTGCAGTCACTACAAAAAGGAGCAATTAACTACAGAGACAAACTACAAAAGACAACTTTTTCCACTAGAAAGGTAGCAAAACTTAAGTTTTCTTTTAGATTCGTAGAAGAGAACTCTTTTATCAAGGCAGATCAAGAGGCTGCTTGTTCAGTTATTTTTCTTGAGTTTCACATAAGGATTTTAGAAATAACTATCATATCCTGGCAATCAAGTGACATCTAATGCCAGACACACCACATCTCTAATTGATCTGCGTTGTCATCAGCTCAACTGCAGCACACAGGATTTCCTTTCAGAGACATACCGTTCTGTGCCAATATCCTAAAGATCTGCCTGAAAAATGCAAACCACTTCCACCACAGCCAGCTATGCTATTCATCCTCCACAGACAAATTAATCCTTCTGCCAATTCAGGCTGTTGCTACCTCAGACAGATGGGTCCCTTAAGTACTAAAACCAATTAGGAACTAATCCCTTTGCACAGGCAAAGCAGCCTCTCTTTTGCTGCTAGCAGATACTGAGCACATAGCCCCAGCAGAAAGGAGTTCTGAAGCAGCACTTCCTGCTTTTAAAGAGGAAAGAGAGACAAACCTTCTGCAAAGCAAAACTAGGCCCCTTCCCTTGCTATTTCAAGGCAACAGCCAGTCACCAGAACTTTACTACTGTAACTGGCAAGTGGTTCAGACTCCACTTCTACCTACAGTGCCAGAAGTTTACAATAGATCTCTATGACATGCTTTGAGAATTATCAACGTCATTCTCTTTCAGATTTTCCACAACACAGATGGTGGTTTGGCTTTTTTTGCTGGTGGGGGAGATTTTTTGTTTTAAAGATTCTATTATCTACAACTCTACCTGAAGCAGAAATACCTCTGCTCCCTATCCCACACAAAAGGCTAAAGCAATCTCTGGCACACAAATCTGGTGTCCATTCCAGGCCATTCTAGGAATTGTTGTTAACTAAAAAAATACAATTCTACCCTGCTTCATTCTCTGGAATTCATTACAGCTGTTCTGTACTCTGTCAAATACTATGTATCTTCTTCATGACTACACCAATTTCACCCATGTTCAACCTCTGTGCATATCTAGGTCAATCCTCATCCCAGTCTATTGCTAGCAGGGACTTCAGAAGACTGCCTGAGAAATGTACTGCTTCCTTGGTTTAGTTATTTTTTGCTGCAAAATTCATGCCCTTTCTGCACTGATAAAAATTTCCTCATCATCTTCTGATATAAGCCATTCTCTTCCTTCCAAATAGCTGAGAAAAATGTGGCTCCTGATCCAGAGTTCACATCCATGAGCTGACAGCCCAGAGCCCCTGCTCACTGGTAAGACAAACACAGGAACTCTTGTCGAGAACACATCCTGGTTTGTCAGAGATTCTCCATTTCCTGTAGAAAATAATGTGTCTCTTCTGTGATTCCTCCCCATGCAAATAAAATATCCAGAGCAGGACAGATTGCCCCCTCTACATTCTCCAACATGACCCTGGCAGTTCCAGTACTTGGATGTTTTTACTCACAGTTCTCACAGGTTACCTCATGCCACACTGACAGCCACGCCTGTTCTGGGGTGTTCTAGTTAACAGCCAGAGTGTTTCATTAGATCAATGTCCACCTCAAAAAATGTTTAGCTTTCATTGAAAAACAAACTTTTCAGAGATTTCTTTACATCTTTAACTCTCTCACCTTCTAAATGAGGATATGAACCTCCAGAGAGCAGAGGGTTAACAGCACAAATCACTATTCACCTGCATTCAAATTCTATCTTTAGCTGAAATACCTTATCTTTTCCAACATGCAGGTTCTAAAAAAGCTCAGGAGGTTGTCCTACCTACTGAATCAAACCAAGTTCCCAGAAACAAACCCCTTATTTACAGTCCCAAAACAAGACAACAGTGTGAACCTGGAGCATACAGTCCATTTCTCCATCTGTTTATAAAGGTGTATTTCTGATTTTTATCACAGCTGACCAAATCAGCAACAGAAATCCAAGCCCCAAGAACTATCATCCGTCTGGACCTATGGAGGTGACATTAAAACTCCAGTGACTGCTGCAGCACTGCTTCACAGAGCTACTTACTTAGCACTGCTAACTTTTTTAATGGAGCAGCGCAGAAGTTTGATTGTCTGAACAGATTTCAAAAGCCACCATAAGGCATCCTAAGACCTGGTGGGCAGCAATGCTTGGGGTTGTCCAAAACACAAGCATCTACCTGGATGTTGCTTTGAACAGAAGCTTTCTTTTTCACCAATGGAGCTTCAAGATTAGCTATCCATATCAGTATTTATTAGTTGTCATCAACTCTTTGAAGAATTCTTGGTTGAGAAGTATGGTGCACACTCCCCTACACACATCCCTGCATATTTAGGTATGTCTGCTTCTTCATACTTGCAACACTGCTGGAACAAAAACTTCTGAGAAACCCCAGTGTTTGTGTACCTCAACACACAAAGCAGCAATACATTTTTTAACAGTTATTTATCAGCAGCTGGATGACCTTTCACAAAACATTCAAGAAATCCACAAATACCTATTTGAATCTTGCAGTAAAAACATATACCACAAAGCACAACAATGAAAATTTACCTGTATCACTACTTCGTTAAAGGGAGGGCATTTGTGCAATTCATCTTGCTTGCTCTCTCATGGAAAACAGCAGGATATCGCTGCACCACTACATTTCAACTCAAATATAAACACTGAACACTTTCTTCTGGAGCACTCACATCAAAGTATTCTGTATTTGGTGCTTTAACATTAATTAAAGAACACGTACAACACGCAGGTAGATCTCCAGGTCTCCAGTATAAATCTGATACAGATTTTATTACAAAAATGATAGTTCAAGTTGGGCAGTACAAGCTATTGAGACCTCAAAACTAAGTATCTGTTATTTCATAATCATTTCAAATGCTAAGTCAAAGTGTCTCTTTAAGATTGCAACATCAGCTTTTCTATTTATAGCAGCATACCAAAGAGTGGCAAGTAACCCCACAGCCCTGCAACCTTTTCTTCTGTCGAAGACATCGGACCTTTCCTGACACCCCAGGAAGGAGCCAAATTTTACACAGCACTGAAATGTATGAGTTCAGTTTAGACAAAATCTCTTTGTAAAGATATTCTCTGAATAGTTTCCCTATGGACATACAAATACATACTTCACATTAAAACGCTCAAATTTAGTAAAATTTAGTATTTTAAGTGTTACCTTGCCAATCATTGTACTTAAGTCACCATCGCTCAACAAAGGATTCTGGGTATCCCCGACTCGAGATGGATCTTTTGTTGCTTTGTCATTGCTGAAAGTTCTCCACTCTGACCCTACATCTATGACGCGGTCACCTGAGTTCACAGAAAGGAAGAGTCTATGTTAATGTAACATTTTTAAATATTCCATAAAACATTAAGTTACGCATCTGAGCTCTCCATTATAAGGTGGCAGTCTGTTGGCATTCCCAAACGGAAGAGTAACTTGCAGGACAATCTACCAAAATGTTTGGGATTTACAAGTTAAGTTGAAAGCAGTGAGGAAAAAATGCTACTAGAGACTCACAGAAAACAAATAATTAGAGAAATGCATCCAGAACACGAAGAGTTAAAGACTATCATGGGATCTTCAATACAGAAGAGGAATAAAGAGTTTGATTTCAAGCTGAGGTTATGGTTGCACACAGACTCAGCACTTCGACAGATCAGGAAGTTACTGTAACTTAACAAGATCTGCCATGTGTTCAAAGTGCACATCTGAATTATCTATAATGCAAAATCTCATTAAGCTGCAGTAGTCACTGAATCACAGAGTGTTAGGGGTTGGAAGGGACCTCTGAAGATCATCAAGTCCAAGCCCCCTGCCAGAGCAGGACCAAAAACTAGGGCAGATCACTCAGAAAGGCATCCAGACAGTTCTTAAAAGTTTTCAGAGAAGGAGACTCCACAACCTCTCTGGGGAACCTGTTCCAGTGCTCTGTAACCCTCACTGTGAAGTTCTTCCTCATGTTGAAGTGGAACTTCCTGTGCTCGAGTTTGAATCCATTGCCCCTTGTCCTATCACTGGGCACAAGTGAAAAGAGGTTGTCCCCGCCTTCCTGATGCCTGGCCCTCATGTATTTATAGACATTAATTAGATCCCCCCCTCAGTCTTCTCCTCTCTAGACTGAAAAGCCCCGGGTCTCTCAGCCTCTCCTCGTAAGGCAGGTGTTCCAGTTCCTTCATCATCCTCACAGCCCTCCGTTGGACTCTTTCAAGTAGATCCCTGTCCCTCTCGAACTGGGGAGCCCAGAACTGGACAAAATACTCCAAGTGAGGTCTCACCAGGGCCGAATAGAGCAGAAGGAGAACCTCCCTTGATCTGCTGGACACACTCCTCCTAACGCACCCCAGGATAGTCCTTGGTATTCTGAAACATGCCACCTTCTAACCCACAATAACGACATTTTGCAGCTCAGTTCTTGTTCTTGAAGAGAGGTCTGACCCTGCCCAACTCCATTTATGATGCTTGACAGTATCAACATGCAATATATATATAAAACCATTTCTTCTTAAACCAAATCTACCCTGTTGTATCTGGAACAATTCAAATGCAGATTCAGAGTAAGCAGTAAAAGCACTAAACCCACATTCTGTGAATGAAACAACTTTCTCATTCATCTAAACCTTTCCTACAGCAACTTTTCAGATTGAGAAATAACTCTAACCAACACTAATGCAGGCAAAAGCCCTGCAGTAATCACTAAGATACAATCTTAAGAAAAAAAAAATACCGTGACAACAAAAAAACAAACCCAAAAACACCACAAAGAAAAAACCCACCCCCCCTGCTGCTGGCAGTGCAGTTCACTCTATCCACAAGTCTGGTAAAAGCTGCGTCTCTAAGGTGCTGCCTCCAGAGCCATACTACAGATTTTTTAAGAATACATGTACATAAAAGCATAAAAAACACTTTTCTTAGTGCTTTGTAGTAAAGCAGATTACAGCTCTGTGTAGGGTATCAGAAGAAACTTCAACCTAATTGTCACCCTACAAGGCTAAAGCCAAGGAAAAATTCACTACCTTTATCACTGTCTAAGCATGTTAGGAAATACAGATGTGCAAGAAATAAGTCCCACTGACTGGCAGAAAAATTTCCAATATGGAACTTTCAGTATGAAAGCACAGAGACCCATTTAACCTGGTGAAAACATCAGCAGACAGACAAAAGCACTCTTCAGACAATGATAACGCAAGATATGAAGCTGGAAAAATACAGCAGCAATGGACAGAGTGGTGCAACTGCACAATTGCTTTGGGGAAAGAGAGGAATCTATTCTGAAAAAGAAACTTTATAATTAACATAAAATTAAGCACAGAATATGCTTGAAATTGAAAGCTGTGAATGAACCATAAGAAACCATCACAACCAAAATGAATGAATTTGGCTTAGAGGTTTTCTCACTAATATTTGTCAGACATGCTCACAGCTATGCTCCACCTTTATTTATTGCTCTACTGAAAACCGAAAGCGGGGGGAAAAAAAAACCAAAAAAAAACCTAGAAGACTGAGAACATAGAGTAAAAGAAGGCACAGATCCATTCTTTCTGCTACAAAGGTCTCTCCCCCACCCCAGCCTCCTTGCAAGCTTAAATTAGCAGACAGTATGCTCATCTAGCTCCTGGACTCTGTAAATATTTGATTCAGTAATGCTCCTTCTATGGCCTAGCAGTAACTTTACTTTAAGACAACCCCCCAAAACTGTTTACAGCATCTAAAAAAAGCAAAATGTACTTAAAATTCTGGCATGGTATAAATAGAACACTGAGTACAGGGCAATGATGTAATATTTTTTTCCACACAAGTGGGAATGACCTAAATGACTCACACTCAGGGATCTGCCTCTTGCAAGTTATGAACCATTCCTTGCTCTAACAATAAAGTGTTGTATCACTGCCTGCTTTGGCAAACACCTTACAAACAGGATTGAGACTACTACCTTCAGGGTGAGAACAGATTAAGTAAAATATATCACCAAATATAAAGCATTTGTGTAATTAAAATGCCATATGCAAATATCTTTGCCAATAACTCTGCTATTGCAAAAGTTTTTCTGGACACTCGTTGGTGTCTCACTTAAAATATGAAGAGATCATAGGCAGTGCATTCCACCTATCAAAAGGCTTCTATAAAAGTGCAGCACAAGCTAAAAATATTAATGAAAATGGAACAAATAGGCCAAAAGATTTCCATAGATGGAAAATCTACTCAGCTACAAACAGCTAATTATCCCATTATATACACAAAAAAGTGTGGCATTTACTATTTTTAACTCTTTAAAACATAAAAAACACTTTGAAACAGTGATGTTAGTACAGGTTAAGCCCCACCCTAAGGGATCAAAACAAAACCTTAAAATACTAAAGTCAGTGTCACAAAAAGTAGTATAAGGAATGAGCCTTGGAGACTGGTCCTGAGTTAACATTTCAAGTCCTAATGCGAATTTGCTGGCTCATACACTACTGACTGGTCTTCCTGAAGCACCTGGAAAATGAGTCTGGCAGTCAAACATCAGAGTAAAAAAAGCTCCCAATAAATACCTTACAAATTCATCTCTGCTTTCTCACATCATTATTATATTGGCTTTGGCAATGGTATCGAGCTATGATAAGCATGGGAGTGGCTGCATATTCTCTGCACTACTTCCTTTTGAGGCAGTGCTTTTGAACAAAAATAAGCTTCACTAGACATGGTTACATTAGACACTCCTTTATTTAATATTCATCAGATGAGTTCATCTCCTCAGCTTCTTCCTCTGAAGTACATAAAAAAAAATGCAGTTTACAGAACCAAATCTTTGCAGAACCCTCTCCAGACTGACGCCCTGAAGCATCTTTGAGTTTTTTCCCCACTGCCTCATTTAATTTTGTAAACCATTCTTCCAGTATTCAGTTACTCTGTAAAATACAGTCTAACACAAAGGGTCTAGTGGAAATACACACTGCAAACTTCACTGACTCAGGTTACCCACCATCTGAAAAGCTCATTTAGCAAAATGCAGAACTGTTATTCAGAACGGAAAACCTCAGACCAAGGTTACTTTTCTTCACAACTGCCAAATGCAAAGAGCATGTGCTACAGAAATCCAAGAGTAAACTCAGGTCAGTATCAAAAATTATCATTCTGAACAGTTTCTAGAGATTACCTTAAAACATCTACACATCACATACTATGTATGTTTACTCCCACACACCTCCCCTCAAAATAATAGAAAGTGATTTCTCAAAGGAAAACATTTTCACTCCACAAGTCCTGAATTAGCAATTACATATTTCTAGAGAAATAGTACCAGCTATTTTCACGTTGCACTCCACTTGCAGTAACTCATAACACAGATGTATTTTATTCTACTTTTGCATCTGTATTACAGGTTATATGAAGACAATATTGCTACAAATTGAAGATGTTTCATCAAAACAAGAAATAGGATGAAACTCAAGCCTCAAGTAATGTTATCTTCCATATCCAGCCATCAAACAGTTCTGAGAAGGTATGTTCTTGAGTCTTTAACTGAGGAGCTCTAATGTTAGCTGCACGTTGCATCAAGTTCTACATATTAACTAATATTTTAATCTAAACATAAATATGGTAGTAAAGCTTAACTGCACTTCAAAGTACCCTAATACCTATTGTTTCTACAGAATGTTTCATTCTTACAGTTAGTTAAGGAATCTGCTGCCATCTAGTGAGTGTATATATTATACTGTAAAGCATTTTACAATGCCAAATTTTTAAAAAAATACAATTACAATTAATTTCAATCAACTCCTTATTAACCAGAGTAATGAGGTGCTGAGACAAACTATAATGAAAAACCTAGGTATCAGACTACAAGCTGAGGAGAATCATGACAACATGTAACTGCACAGAGCCAGGCAGAATGGAGCCTTCTCTTTTCCAGGCTAACAATCTCAGCCTCTCCTCATACAGAAGACCCTCCAGACCCTAAACCACTTTTGCAACCGTGTGCTGAACTTGCTCCAGCAAGCCCCTACCTTTCTGATACTGAGGAACTGAGGAGCCCAGAGTTAGACCCAGTACTCCAGAGATCTACCTTTCCACATTCTGTTGATTAGCTTATGCACTGCCCCATACAGTAGTACTCAACTTGATAGGTTCCAAAATAAAAAATCAACTTTGTTTCCAGCTGTAGAGCTTCTATTTAAGAGCAGATGTATTAAATGCTACCAAAGAATAAACTCTTGGGGAAAAAAACAGAACACAATTTTACAGTCACAGCTTCTTCAACACCTGGGAGTGTTGACTGACAGCCAGCTGAACATGAGCCAGCAGTGTGTGCAGGTGGCCAAGAAGCCAACAGCATCCTGGCCTGCATCAGGAATAGTGGGATCAGCAGGACCAAGAAGGTGATTCTGCCCCTCTACTCGGCCTTGTTGAGGCTGCACCTCTAGTACTGTGTGCAGTTTTGGGAACCACAGCATATGAAGGACACCAAGGTGCTGGAGAGGGTGCAGAGAAGGGTAACCAGGCTGGTTAGGGTTCTGGAGAACAGGTCTTACGAGGAGAGGCTGAGGGAGCTGGGGCTGTTCTGCCTGGAGGAGGCTGACAGGAGACCTCATTGCTCTCTATAGCTACCTCAAAGGAGGTTGTAGTGAGCAGGGTGTTGACCTCTTCTCCCTAGTGACAGGACAAGAGGAAATGGGGTCAAATTGCACCAGGGGAGGTTCAGATTCTATTAGGAAAAATTTCTTCACAGAAAGAGTTGTGAGGCATTGGAATAGGCTGCCCAGGGAGGTGGTGGAGGCATCATCCCTGGAGGTGTTCAAAAAACGGGTAGACGTGGTGTTTTGGGAGATGGTTTAGTGGTTAGGGGCTGTAGGGCAGACTATTGGACTTTATGATCTTGAAGGTCTTTTCCAACCTTGATGATTCTATGGCTCTACAAAATTTCCAGCCTCTTGTAAGATGGTAATATGCTTTGCAAAAAGTTAACTTGTTTTCAATAAATTGTCAACACCATAAATACTTCATCACCAATAGCAACACCCATTTACTCACAAGATACAGCTGAAATCACAAACACAATCAGAGCAGGCTTTGAGATGTTAAACAAAAGGGGAAAAAAAAAATCAAAACAAACAATCTACAGAAGACTTCGACTAGTTTCCAGACATAAACAGCATCATACCAGTACCTACAGACAACTATGCATTGAAAGACAGTATAGCACTACAGGCAAATTACTGTTACAAGAACAAAAGCATAGCAACTCCTGCGTATCAAAATTATGACAAATTTAAAAGGACTTTTGGGCTTCCTAAACTATCAACTTGTAATAATTTTGGAGGAAGCAACTAAGACCAGAAACATGAAATAATCTGGTGGACAGGTCTGGTCAGTTGAAGTTCCACCTCTCCAGGACTTGTGGCCTTTTAAAGACAAACAGCTCAAGGACAGGTCCTGGTTTGAGCCAGGACAGAAACAATTTTCTTTTTATTAAGTTCACTTTTCAGTTAAGTCTATTCTAAGTAACTACTTTCTGAAATTACCAGCATGTTCTTCAGTCAGTGTCTGCTTCTAGGACTGATAATGCTTGATGTTTACAGCTACCACTGGAGAAGAGTACGCAGAAAGGCTCTTGCTTACACTTAACTCCAACAGAAACAAGGTCACTGCTTGGTGCTGCTAAACTTCTTATGTGCCACAAAACAAAGTGAAGGAAAAGGGGTCACATCTGCAACCCTCCTGTGGGGAGAAGCAGACCAGACAGGTAACACCAAATTGACAAAGTACTCTGTCTCACACATGTCATACTCAGTAGAAATCTAAGGGATGAGACTCAAGCTCTCTTCATCCATGGCCAGTGTCCTAGAAGAACTCCATCCATGCTTCTACCTTTGAACCTGATCCATGCATTCCTGAATCCAGTTCCTGTCTGCTGTTGATTCTGGAAGTCCAGTCCATTACTTTCCCAGGGCCTGCCCTGCAGCCTCAGGCTTCATCATTATTGTTTCATTAAAGCTGTGAAGCTTGCAACCCCTAAGTGTCTCTCCCTTATTCCCTCTCCTTCCCTTTCTGGGACAGGAGAGGGGTTAACACAGAGCATCTCTCATTCGTTTAATTGCCAACCCACCATTGAACCTTGACAGGATGCTCCAAAGTAGAGAATCTCAATGAAAAATGTTTTGCCTGATCTACATTACATTAAAAAAAAAAAAAGATGCTTTGGACTCTTCTTCCATCAGGAGTTCAGATCATTTCCAAATCACTTTGCCAATCTGATAAGGAAGTAAAAAAAACCCAGCACTCCCTAAATAGGATTATAAAAAATCTTACTGTTCTTCCACTAATAAATCTAGTATTTCAACTAATGGAAGGATTCTTCATAGTGGCTCTCAAAACCTTTGGTTCCCAGCCTAGAACCCAAATCTTCTCCACCTTCCCAGAGGTAACAAGCTCAGAGCAGTGCTTATTAAAAAGCCTGACAAAAGGTGCCAACTTCTGACATCTAAAGTCTAAGTTTCCACTGTTACAAGCATTATTACTGAAGCAGCTAGATTATCACCCTTCTCTTTAAAGCTGAAATGGGTTACACTGAAAACAGATTGTTTGAAATGCTGACTGAAAAATGTTAGCAAATTATTTTCTTAGTATTACAAATTCCCTGTGTAAATCCAGCATCCATGAATACCCATGTAAAAGTCAATTATTCAGAATTCCTTTAAGCATCAGCATTCTTTATCACTAGCTTTCCTGTGAATGCAAAGAGTTCTATCAGCAAGGACTAACTTCTGTCAGACACTTCTTAGTGCTCGGGACACAAAGTGCAGAAGCAGTAAGCAAATATAAGGTGCTAATACACATCCATAGTTGAGGATTTTTGCCCATTTAAGCAAATTTTTAAATCTAGAGCTCACATTTTAAACATTGATGATAATCACAGAAAGAGGTACCTACTAACATACCCCCAAATATGAAAAGACTTTGCACCATTTGGAGGTATAAAGACACTAGAATAGACATAACTGCCCTCTACTGGATCCAATTCAGAAGGACATAAGCACCTTCTCCATTTACAGGATACAACCAAGAGCTAAAAAAACAGTGTATTTGGTTTTCAGAAAAGAAGCATCTACATATAGACAAAATCAATCTTATCCCTAATAACAGACATCCTGAGTAATGGACTGGCCAGCAGAGAGGCAATCATGAAACTCCTGCCTACTCGTTGGTTGTATCACACAGAAAAACCCATCTGTGGTATAGTTAAATCTCATCTATTCCTCTTAGACAATACTTGAATTTAAAATGTGCAAGGCTATTGAACATTTTTCTCCAAAATTCTTTCACTGAACAGTGAGGTATAGTGTTTAGTTGAAGAACATGGAATAAAACAAACAGAACATAGAATAAACATCTGAATATGGGTCATAATCTGATTCAAAGCTTTAACAAGTTGATATATGCCCAAGTAGTCTCATCATCTAAAGATGGGCTTCTGCTTTTTTATTTAGAACTACCCAAAAAGACTCAATACAAGAGCATTATTCTTATCTAAGCCATACCTGCCTACTGAAGCAGAGTTAACCAGTTACAGAAAATCACTCATTAAATGATTATAATTAACTCCTCACTGCTCCAACTCCTGCACACTAGGACACATTTAGTTAAACTTTACAGATGTTTAAGGCAAGTCTTAGATAAGAAAGGTGTTCCTACCTAGCTGAGATGCTACTCAGCTGTACATGCCACTAGACTCATTCTTATCCCCCTCTGAAATTCAGCTCACCACCTTGCTACATCAAGAAAATTCAGTGCTTTGTATTCCACTTTGATTCTGCTTTCTTCAGCCTCTTCTGGCATATCAGATCACTTCCAGCCTTTTTTACTGCCTAAAAGGTAGCAAGCAAAATATTTACCTGTCAAGAAAAGAGGATTTACAAGCCTTGTATTCTTGAAGAAAACGCTTCTCCCCCCACCAAGTATGTCTGAAGAATGAGATATGGTCAGTATTTTAAACAAATACAAATCTTTCTCCAAACCCTAGAACTCTGCTCAGGAATTCTCAAGCTAGCACATGAACACTTACCATATATCCTAGCATGATTTGACAAAAGCATGTGTAATAAAACACAAGATTTTTAACAGCTGATAAACTTGGACATAAGTCTTGTAGAGTTTCATATGTATGGCAATCCTGATTCATGTCAAAATTCCATGGATAATTGCAACTTACACCTCTGACTGCCTCTCAAGCAAAAGGCAATTAGCAGTAGGAAAAGTTAACAAGTTGGAAACAGTTATCATGGAAAGATGGAACACAAGCTAACCAAGGGAATGTAACAGTGAAAACAAGCAGATGAGAGTGTTTAGTAGACTGAAGCTGTATTTGGAAGCAATAATAAAACAAGCCATCAGCTTCAGTCATACTGACAAGTTTTGTTTTAATGCTGCACAGCAAAATAGTGCAGTTGATTTAGAATAAGTGAAAAATGCTGTACAAAGAAAAAGCAGCATACTGGATTTAACTTCAAATTTCAATCTTATTGAGACACTATGAACAGCACCTATGAGTACAAACCAACTTTGATTAAAAATGTTTCTCAAAAAACCCTTTAAAAAGCAGTACTTCCAATAAGACTGCATAAGACATGGAATTAAACTGCTAAAGAGGTTAGCAGCTTCTTCTAGCTTCCAGCTCCCCCCAAACTTTTCCCATGCTTCACCCCTTTGAGGTACAGACCTGATAAATGCAACCTCAGTTCATCTGCTATTTCCAGAAGACTGATTGCAAAACCTGAAAATTATCTGTGCAGCAGCAATTTTAACCTAAGACAGTTTCACATTTAATAAACTCACACTTTTTCCACAAACGTGAAACTTTAGTGCTTTGCCATAGCAATCCAGAAAACATCAAGTGGATATACACTTAGTTTAGTCAAAGACTCTTTGCTCTGATTTCAGCCAAATTGTACTAAAAATAAAATTAAAAATTCAGTGAAGCTACATCACTAAATACAAGACAAAAATAAATGCCAAAAATTCACCATTTACCATTCTGCCACACATACACCAACAGTGTTCAGCAGACACCCAAATCACAATATTTTTAAATAAAACTGTAACACTTACTTGGCTACAGAGTATGTTGTGTCTTTTAACTGTTCTAATTGATCCCCTTCAGTGATAAAGATCTCACTAACTTCAAGCGCACCTTAAAACATTCTCAGTGGGCCCTGTTCACATCACCTACACATTATAACCTACGGAAGTCCCAGAAACACAGATCCACAAATTTTTATGTAAAAATAGGAAATGAAATCCTACTCTCTTAAGGGGAACACATATCACAGAATTGGCAACTAATATATAAAAGGTTCCTCATTTGGAAACAAAATTTTGCCTTCACTCCCTTAAAAAAAAAAATCCCTACTTGACATGCATCCCCAGAAAAGAAGTACCAAGAACTGATCTGTTTTTCTTCTCCTCTAAATTTCTTACCAGACCAGGAGAAGGAATGCTGAATAGTCACACTTCTGTTTGCTCATGCACTCTTCCATTATTTATCTTCATTTGTTTTAATTGGTTTTCCAGACTAGCTGCTAGGTACCCTAGCTAATGACTTGGACACATGCAGGTAAACTAAATTGCTGAAGGAAGGTGAGACAGAACGAGACTCATCAGCACAACAAAAGTATATTTTAAAGCCTTTTAGTGATAGATTCCTAGAAAGGCCTAGTTAAAAAAATGGCATTCTTAAAGAAAAAACAATTTTTACTCTACTAGTAATGTTGGCTGTAAAGAGGACTAACACAATTTTAAACATTATAAAAATTCAACTCAGCTAAAGTTTGTATTAATATTCTAATGATTTTGCTCATAAAAAATGCTGACAACTTGCACCAACACTATTAATTCAGAAGAGACCAGAGAGTAAATCTCTAAAGCAAGAATACCTTGTGACAGAAGGAACATAAATTGAGATTTCTGATAAACTCCCAAGTTCCTAAAAACTTAAATGTATCATGGAAAACCTTTCCCTCTTCTTCTAAAGCCAGAATTATCTTAAAAGTTAGGAACTGATCAAGATAGGCTTTTCTAAACTTTGGTTCAACTTCTATGGCAGCCCTGCAGAGAGCTGAACATGGATCAAGCTATTTTTAAGCAATAACTTAGAAGCCTAGTATCATATTTCAAGAGGAAATACTGCTGTGGACATTTGAATTTTTAACCAGCAAATTTATTATTATTTATTTACCTCTATCAGAACAAAGCAAGTAACAATCCTCCCCATAGCCTTTTAAATGGTATTATAATTTTAAAGGAAACTGGTACTCAAGTTTAAATATTTTAAAATTCACTTTAATAGGCTAAATGGAAGTTTGCTCTTTGCATTAAAAAAAACACAACATCTTTTAGTCACCTGGCTAAATTAGTACTACTTTTGCTGCAACTTACTAAACCTTTAGCTTTACACTAAGCTGTACGAGAACTTGTAATTCAGTGCAAGGTAAGAGCCAAAACAAAATCACCACAGTCTAGGAGAGAGGAATATAAAACCACCTGAAATATTTAGCACCACTGAATGAATCACCTAAACATGCATTTTCGAAACAAAGGATTTTCTTTCAGTCATTGTATGTCTAAGAAATGTTTAATAGAAATAGATGAGGCTTAAAGAATGATTGTAACATGAGCATGAGAAGTTTCCCATACAAAAGGAATAAAGACAGTAAGATGCTCATGCTATGAAAATACAAAAATCAATCTGCAGCATGCTCTATGACAACATGCTTGTCTCTCCCTCTCTCTCATTCAAACAAGGACAACAACTAAAAGGCCTTTCATTTTAAATATTCTATTATACTTAGAAATACAGTTTAGCCTGTGCAAATTGCTGCCACATGAACCAAGTAAAAGAGCTCAGCAGAAGTCCAGAGGAAAAACTGGAAATTTACTCTGGATAGTACAAAAAGCCTTGGGAGGAGTAATTAACAAAAATGGGTGCTGGCAAGGATATAAAGGGAAATCTTTCGGGGCAGGAGATAACCTCTAAATAGGAAACTAAGACTTTCAGATTTTTTTTTGGTAAGCAAATTATTTAAATAATGAGCTTTTATCACATTTCATATACTTTTCCAACTGAAACACCAGTCATTATTAAAGACAGAATACAGGACTAGACACCACAATATTTTAACTCAATATTACAACATATTTTAAGTTTTCAATCCTTAAATAGCTTGACTCTTTTCCATAATGCAGGAAGTTATCAGAAGATACACTATTCAGAACAGCAAGCTTTTAGCCAACAGAATATCATAGAAGAAAACATTTAAGCATCAAGAAAAAGCCTTTTAATACTCAAATTATCATATACTAGTATAGTGGGAAAACAAATCTACGTGCACAAGTAATATGGTAATTCATAAAAACGTGAATAGCTACTTACCTACTACTAGCCCACACTCAGAACAAATCATATCACCAGCTCTGTAATCCTCTACTAAAATGGAATCTGGATGATTTGGGCAAGTCACTCTCGGAAGTACATCCAAACTAAGAAAAAAACAATTGAAGTATTAATTACTTTTCATTAAGCAGGCTGCATATCCAAAAGTATAAGATTTCCTTGCTGAAAATAATACTTTAATAATACGGAATTTACAGTGTATTTAATTATAGAATATTAAGCTAAACACCTGAACTTCATCTTTCATTTAAATGCTGTAACACTACATTTGACAATCAAGACTTTATCTTATATTCCAAATTTTTTGTGATGTATCTTGTATCAAACCCACTTCAAATAACAACATCAAAAATCTAAAGAATAGAGTTGATTCCTTGTAGTCTAACTCTCAGTCTTTCACTAAATGAAGTTCCCTAACAAGTTACTGGTAATTGCTTCCAATGCTTAATCAATATGAATTACTAGGTCCTTAACTCAGGAAGTAGTGCAAACACAATACAGTGGTTTTTTTTAAATAGCTGATTCTACCACTGTTTTATTATTTTCAAGTATTTGAAGAAAAAGACCCATTTTTAAATTAAGCAACTCATTAATTGTGACATCTTAAAAAAAAAAACAACAATCAGCTCATGAAGGGGATTGTGTGACAACTGCTTCTGGTAACAGGGACCTGTCTCTTTCAAAATCATACCTCTTCAAGAGTTACAAAAGATATAAAAAACCATAAACCATTAGCACTGCTTAGCACGACAGCTTTTAGTTACTGACTAGAGTAATAACCAATTGTTTCTAACCAAAGGTTTCAGAAGTAAATACCTCATTCAAGCTACTAGCGACTGTTCAGTAATTGTTAAAACAAATCATTACAAAATTAGAGCAGAAAATATTTACAATTGGATGCTGAATATACAACAACGCCATTCCACTCAAGCTAAAAAGCACATAATATAGAAGTTAAATGCAAAAAATTGTCATGAGTACCCACCAACCTCAATCTGATTGCGCCAAAAAATAACTTCTACTGCTCTCAATCGCAGAAAATATCCGATTAAAAGTTAAATTAATTCGAGTTCCCCTTTCCCACTAGTCCATTATTTCAGCCTAATCTATACATTCTATCTTAATTTTTACTTTTTAGGTATTTCTGATGAGTAGGAAGTAAAAAAACCAAACATTTTAATCAAGTGACTGTTCAGAAAAATATGTAAGACTTGAAACCAAAATTGAAAATCAACATCACTATTAATATTAAGCCTCCAGAAAGAACATGTACACACAAGACCTTCAGATGTAAATTATGTTCAAAATACTACATAAAAGCTCTTTAAACAACTTTCCTTCTCACTATTCCCAGCCAGTGGCTTCATATGACAAGACAAAACTGTTGACAAAGCATGTAAAATCATCTGACGTTCGACATTATGCAAAAGGCTAGTGACACGCTAAGCAAAAGAAAAAAAAAAAAAAACAGATGCCTAAAAGAATAGTTTTCTTCCAGACTTCACCTTCAAAAAACATTGTAAAAATTAGTCTTCCTATACCAACTTTAACTCTGTTATCTAGACATACTTGTTGTACTCCTTATAACATACAGGTTCAATATATTAGACAACTATACCGAGGGAAAATGCATGGCATGTGCATAAAGGTTCATCTCAGCAAATAGCTGCTGAGTTGCAGTAAGGCTACTAGGAAGCACTCCTGGGATTGCTTCCTAGGATCGTAAGACAGGTTTAGCAGGAGTAAGACAGTCACTTCACAGTCCGCTCCACGGGCCTTCCTTCATTTCTGACTTTAGAGAAAACTTCGATACATCTCCAGGGAAAAAGAGTCATTCAGAGCCCGTGACACGTTTGGCAACGGACTAGTATCGGTATGGATTTAAGATGGGGAGCCTAAAAAAAGCTCGTCAGGCCCGATAACCTGGAGCCAAGCCAGGGAACAGCCTCCCCGGTTCAGAAGCGGTGCGGAGCGTGAGTGGCGGCCGCACGCTGCCCGCCGCCGGGCCAGGCGGCACCAGGGCCTCGGCGGGCGCCCAGACAGTGCCCAGCCGCGGGACACAGAGGAAGGCGCTCCATACCCGACCGACGGCAGGCAACGCCCCGGGCTGAGAGCAATCCTCCCTGCGCGGCAGCCGCGCTCAGGTAAGTAAGGCACTGCTGGGGCGAGAGCTCGACCCTGCCGGAAAAAGGGCTCGATCACAAGCGCCAGTAACACTGAGCTCACACTAACGAGGGGGCTCTGGAATCAAGTGACAAGTCGCCACGAAATCCCCTAAAATGCTCACTTCCTCTTAGAGCACTAAAGATTAGTAACGACACGAAGCAACAAGGCGGCGAGATCAGCCCCTCCGGCGCTCTCGACCTCCGGCCGCGGGCAGCCCCTCAGAGGCCGCCCGGCTCGGACCCCGCAGCTACCCCTCGGCCTCCTACCACCCCGGGAGCGGCACACAGGTCGGCCCTAAGGCAGTGAAAACCGAAGAAGGGCCGGTTGCGCCGCGGAGAGAGCCGTCGCGAGCCGCGGACACCGGTTCGTCCCCAGCTGGCGACATAATCAACGCAGCCATTTTCTCTCCCCTGTCGTGAACAGGGAGAGATGGCGGAGCTCCTCCCGCCTCCTCCCTCGCGGCCCTCCTCCGCACTGGTCCCTCCGAGCACCCAGGCTGGCCTCCCGTACCGGCTCGTGGACGCCATCTTCCCTCGCTCCTGCCGCAGCGCCTGTGCGCAGTCAGGCAGCGGCGCACCCTTTCTCCTTATATACCAACTCCGGTGGGCGGGGCCCGCAGAGAGCTCGCTACGGGTCGCGCGAAGGGACAAAAACACAAGAAGCGACAAAGATGTGCGGCGAGGCCCCGCCCCTGTTTTCGGGCCTGCGTGCTAGCGGGGCGGTTGGTTGAGTACAGCCTGGTGGGCCTAGAGAGGGCGGAGCGCCGTGTGCGGCTGGTCTGGATCTGCTTGCACCGAGGGAGGTTCAAGGACCAAAATCTTGTTCCAATAAATCAAACCATGCTGGGTACTTCGGGGCTGTGGGCTGCGAGGGCCCTCGTCACTTACGATGCCTGCACTGTGGGAGCCTGAGCTGGGTCCCCTTCCGGCAAGCCGCGGCCCAAGGCCCAAGCAGGAGCACGGCCGTGTGCTGCTGACAGACCCTCCTGCAGAACCCCTCGCCAGCCTGCTTCGAGTCACCGTGCCACCACCGCGCCAAGGCAGAGCTGCGCCTGGAACGTGCCTCCAGTTCAGCGGTTTCTGTGCAAACTCCAGCAGTTTGGTAAAATACCACATAAAGGGATTTTAAGCAAAACTGCTGGAGTTTGCACAGAAGCGTCTGGAACACAACATGTTCTTGGCTCTGGACCTGAGCCCTAGTAGAGAGCCATTCTCTACAAAAGGAAGGAAGAACAAGAAAAGTGAGTTCTCCCTTACTGGTATCATCTGCTCCAGCTGTCCTGGTTTGCCACTCGGCTGATTCGAACGAAAAACCTGGCCCGTCTGCAGCCCAGCTGTGACTCCTCAGAGCCCTTGGCAAACGGGTCATGCACAGCTGCTCAAGATGACTCAAGTAGACACACACCCCCCTGATGGGGGTTTCCATGTCACCCTACACAGTCCTGCATGACATGATCAGCTTCCTTTATGTCTCTCCCCTCAAACCAACTTGGCAGCAAATGTCAGGCTCAGGAGAAACCCACAAGAACTGTTAAAAACCCAAAGCCCTCCAGCACTGAACTTAGTTCCTCAAGAAGATTATCCATATGCACCCTCAGTCAGTATATTGGAGCAGTAACAACAGGTTTTCACGCCCAAGGTGTAAAACAGTGGAAAGAACCCTACTCCACTGGTATGAGACTCTCCTCACTGATAAGAGAGGGATTAATAGGACAGGAGGGCCTAAAGATTTTGGAAAGTGCCATTACTTCAGTGCTTTAAAGTGATCAGTATTTAAGTCTCTCAACAGTTTTCAATTGGGTTATCAGATACAAAGGACGTTCACACCACTTAAGATCACATCTCCACTAAAGAATATTTTCCAATTTGCTAGCTCAAAAAAAGAAATTCAGTGGAGTTGAAAAACCCTCTCAATTGAGTCAAATATTGAGTCAAATTCATTATCACACAACTTCTAATGACAGAAACACTGTGCTCATTGAAAATGAGCTAATTAGAACTTGCCAACACATTTCTAACATTTAAAAAATCCACACCTATTGGAATCAAAGGAAGCTAGAAGATACAGATGCTAAGATAAAAATTTAAAGCTGCTCTTTCTCCATTTGCAGTAACCTTTTTCACAAATGGTCAATACACTAAATATAAAATAGCAATGAAAAAACCCACAGTAACTGTCAGTGTGAATACAGCATGTCATATTAAGTCTCCCCATAACCTCTGAAATGCATATGTAGCACTGTTTGCAACAGATGTGCCTCATCAGCACTAGCCCATCAAGCTTTCCAGGTTTGTCCTGGCTTCTCATATAACCCCTTCCATGAAAAAGATTTTCTGCTGGCAATCACTGCCAAAAGTGGGTCCCTCCTGACCCTATCTTCATTAACTAGAACTAAGAGAGTTTAATTTCCACCACAGAAAGATAACCATTTGCAAAAACATGATAGATCATATCTCAGCATTTCTTTATTCCCTGTCTGCAGCAATTTTTCAAGCTTTGTCCACAAGCAGCAGAAAAGAAGTGGTTGATGTGGCAGATGGGAATACCACTATTAACAGTCTCTGTAAATAACAGATCATTTTAATAACTTACGGAAAGTTCACCTTGCTCTCCCACCACTGTAGTTGCAACAATAATCCTATTTTAAAACTTACTTAATTGGTAATTCTGGAGTTTCTTGAAATTTCACCCAATCACTACTTTTAGTAATAAAAATGTGTCATTAAATTGCAATTCTTACACTGTTAATATTACTAGCATCATTTCAACAATAATGGGATATTCAAATGCCTTTGCAAACACAAAGAACAGTACATTAATGAAAACAAGTCACTGGTTCTTACTTGTATGTCTAAAGGTCCTTTGTAATGGTTTGTTGATTTAGCCAATGGTCATTTTGTTAAAATAGCAGATGTCAGTCAAATGCCTGAAAGGAGAAAATGAAGGAAACAATAAATAGCCAGAGCAGCTGAATTATGCTTGGTATGTTAATTCATCTCTGTGTTCCATCTTACGTGTTCAGACATATGATGAAACAAAAATATTACCTCATTACAGCACCTGGACAGAATAGGAAAAAAGAAATGTAAACTAGTCAAGTGTAATACAGTGGGTCCTATAACATGAGGGTTTAACCCCAGCTGGTAAATAAGCACCACACAGCTGCTCACTCACTCCCCACCCCACGGTTGGATGGGGGGAGAATTGGAAGGCTAAAAGTGAGAAAAACTTGTGGGTTGAGATGAAAATAGTTTAATAATTAAAAATAAATATTGAAAATATTAAGAAAGGAAAGAAAAGAGGGAAATTAGCAAAGCAAGAGTAAAATAAAACCCAAGAAAGACAAGTGACACAAATGAAAGCAATTACTCATCACCAACAGATAGGATGCTCAGCCTGTCCCCAAGCAGCAGTTCCCCCATCAGCCTCCCTCCCAGTTTTATTGCTCAGCATGACTTCCTAGGGTATGGAATATCCCTTTGGTCATTTGGGGTCAGCTGTCCCAGCTATGTTCCCTCCCAACTTCTTGTGCACCCCAGCCCACTCACTGGCAGGATGGTGTGAGGAGCAGAAAAGGCCTTTGCTCTGTGTAAGCACTGCTCAGCAGTAACTAAAATACGTGTGTTATCAACACTATTTTCAGCACAAATCCCAAACACAGACCCATACACCTACTTGTGAAGAAATGTAACTCTATCCCTGACAAAACCAGTACACACAAGTAAGGCTCTGCATCTATATACAATGCAGAGCTATCATTAAACATTGGCCACTTGATTGTCCCAACTCAAATTTGGTGCATTAGCAGGTGAGTTATTTGGATACTTATGAGATAGGTGAAACATTCACACATAACAAAGGGAAAATTATTTTGCTATTGTTTTTTAAATTTCCTCCTCAGCAGTGGATGTGATTTTTCTTTCAGGCATTTTCTAGACTGATTTTGCACAGGGTGTCCCATTTGCCAACAACAGTAATAAAAGCATGTTACATCAAGTCCTTTGGAAGCAGTGAGGTGCTTTTTATTTTTTTAAACAGAGCAATGAAAACATTGTAAAGAGAGGTGAATGGAAGAACCTTAATACACTACTACTGTTGTGAGTACATGCTAACAACCCAGCTATCTTAGGAAAATCTTAAACTGCAGAAATAGGGTTTTAAAAAATACTTAAAGAACTGTGCTCCGTAACTGTTATCTTCAAGAGAAGCATGATGCAATGATCTTTAAAAGTTTTTATATACAACGATGAAAATATTACCTGCATTGAGAAGAACCTGTTTCAAGAACAAGAAACCAAAATTCAAATATTTTATTATTTTGTATCATTTCAGAGGCTTAAGAAATTAGAAAATGTTGAGTCACACAATCATACAAATATTTCATAGAAGCCTATGTTTTTACCATGTATCTTATGCTAGAAAATTTTGCTTAATTTTATAAAAAATTATTTTTCAATTAAAGCAGCAGACCATTTTACATTTTCCTTTCCCAAATCATCATGCAGCTCAATCCACTGTTGCATTGCCCTCTTAGTGCCTGCCACAGCCCAGCTCCCCAGTGCAACTTATAAAAATGGATTTTAAAGTCCTTGTAAAATCGAGTGTAGATTTCACAGAAATTTAGTACCTTAGAAAAAATAGTTCCTCCTGGAATCTAATATAGGAATTGCCACATGAAATTCATGCCAAAATTTTAGTTCAAGTAATTTTAATTACTAAACTGATTTTTCTACACGAAGACTCCACGCCACCTTAAAAATACCAGCCAGCCACCTTAAAAATACCAGCCAGCCACCTTCTGGCGAGATTTGGGGAATGGCAGTGCAAGGCAGCTAACAGAGTACTGAAGTCCAAGCTACAGGACTCCCAAAAGCCCCAGGCCAAGAAGTGCTAATGAAAAAGCCTAGCAGCTGTTCTCACAGTCCAGTTTCTGTACTTTTTTTAGGCCTTGGCCATGGTCTGTTGGCATTCAGTTAAGAGTCCACCTGTGTGATCGCAGAAATATCTGCAAAACCAGCTACTGAATTTGTTCAGGCTTTCCACCATAAGGTCTGTAGGAAGACTACAGAAACAACATGGAGAATGTAACACACAGCCTTAAAAGGTTTCCTTCCTGAAGTACTTCTGCTAGAAAGGATTTCTCCATCTTGATCTCTTTTGAAACAGTCCTTTATCAATTGAGCTTGAAACAAAGTTAGCTGAGCTCCAAAGCACAGTATTAGGCTCATCTTCATGCTCCACCTAGACCTAAAGAGTTTGAAATACGTTCAGTGCAAAGTCACCAATGTTGTGAACATGGTAACAAAAAGGATGACAGAATCAATTATGTCACTGTACATCTGATTGTGAAGGAGCCTCTAAAGCAAAGTCTTCTATTTCACTTTGTAGATTCATCCATATAATAAACAAATAGGCAGACATGAGTAAATAGAATTCCCATTCTAGATGCGATTTTCCTAATTTTATTGAGGACTGAATACTTTCAGAACAGCACACATGGCTATTATGGGAAAATCAAATAGTAATTATGCAACTTAGCACTTCTCAATCTTGCCTCTAGTTTAAGCACTGTATTGATTTAACTCAACCACTTTATCTAACTAAACTGATGCAATTTGTGCATGGACAGGGTAGGTAAATATGTATGTAGAAATTCAATGGAATTATCTAATGAGGTATATCTTAATTTTCCTTCACTGCAGGCTATTGGGTTTCACAAATCATGATGACTAAGTCTCACCCCTAGCTCCTATACTATCTCATACCAAAAACACCTCCCACTTTTTTCTTGTAAGTTTTAAAATACCTCTATAATCTATTTATTTCCCACAGTCCTACAAATGTTTGTCTTTCAGTAAAAGAATCCCCTATTTTTATTTTTATTTTTTTAGGAAAAAAAGCACATGGAGATATTCAAGGTCAGGCTTGATGGGGCTCTGAGCAATCCATTCTAGTGTGAGATGTCCCTGCTTATTGTAGAGGGGTTAGACTAGATAACCTTTAGAGGTCCCTTCCAACCCCAGACATTCTATGATTCGATGATTCTGTGATTTTGAAAAGACTGAAAATAACCTCTGAGTTGCATTACACGCATATCAGTAAATTTTTGTTTTAACTCCTCAGCAGGTGGCAGAACAACTTATTTACAACGGTGTATTAATTCTGTACTGTATTAAGTAATTTATACTTAAATTTGCCAAAAAACCCACTACTATTACATAATTACACTGGATGGAAGAGTTAATAAGAAGAATCAGGCTGTCTGTTTAGTCCAGTTCTTCAGGATCACTTCAGCTGCATCTAGTGTGCTGTCTTTCTGCAAAACAAGGATAATCACTATTACTGCAAGTATGGAGCTCTGGAAAGTCATGATTATATCATCTCAAATCAGTATTTGGCAGTTTCACTTGCACCCTGTAAATATCTATCAGTCAGTTTTTCATTAATAGTTATAGATAGAAATCTAGACTACATAAATAATTCAGTGCTGATTCCTTGAAAATATTTATTAGGTACATTTAAAAGATAATGTTTTCTAGCATTCATACAATCCAATTCAATAAAATCAATACTTCTTACATAAATGTCTGGCATTTATGCAGTTATGTACTTGGCAGCTCTATATTGGAAACATGCTAACATAGTTTCCTAACCTTTATGTATACATTTGAGATTTTTAAATCTCCATGCAACCATGTTATGCTGTGAACTACCTAAACATAATCCCTCTAAAGATGGGTAATCTGTCCACTGGCCAGTCGTGCGGCTTGGCTACAACCTGGTGAGTCACACAAGTAGTCTTTAACTTGACATGGTTAGTGCTGTTCACCCTGGGCAAGCCACATTTATAACCAGCAAATTTCATCCTGGTTGCTACCAGCTCAGTTTATATCATAGTTTTTATACCTCAACAAAAGAACTAAGTAACACAAGCAGAAACACCCCTTCATTACCAGCTCAAGCTGAGGCTCCCAGCTTTATACTAAAACAGTGAAGGAGCTGCATATGTTCCATTATGCTGACCCTGTTACAGAACCATTGGGAAACACGTTAGGGCTGTGGACTTGTCAAAGGGTATGGTACCTGACCCCAAAGTCTTTCAGTCTTTTCAAGAACAGATTCAACAGGAGGAAGAATATGTGAAATGCAGGTGCTCTCAAAATAGCGTCAGCCAATTCACAACCAACTTGCTTTCTTTTGTAATCTGAAGCTCATGTGAAACCTTATGTATTTTCAGGCAAGTGGGCTAAACTTGAAGGTGACCTTTTCATTGTTTTTCTATTGGAAACTGAATGGGCTTGGGATATACCACTGCTATATACTTATTCTCTGCTCTGAATTCTATCATTCACCTTAACTGATAGCATATCTATGTCATTCATTTCCACCGTCACCATTGGTCAAGAATGTTTTTTAAAAATCAATAGAGTAAGCTAAAAAAGGCCTACTCACCCAGTTGTTTTCTTCAGTTGCCTTTCTTTGCCATGCCACCCACATTTATGGGTTAAAGTCCCTCAGCAAAAAGACAAGCTACCTTATGCTGAATTTTACACCAAACTCACTTTCTGTTTCTAAAACCATCCAACTCAGGAGATCCTGGGCAAAATGTAACAATCAGTCTCTTACAGATTTTTGTACTGTGTTCATATTTAGGAGGCCTAAGTCTTCCCAGGACACAAATTTACCTTAATGAAGCAAAAACGTATATATTTTTCAAACTCCCTTTTTGTCTCAGGACCACAGAATGCTGAAAGGGGAATTGCTGACAGCTTCTGAAACATAAAAAAGAAGTATTATTTGCTTATTTTATATATGTATACAAATATCTGTTTTAAGCATGGTGATTTTACTACTCCACTTCTAAAACTATCCCAACATGTGAGGGAAAGAGAAGCTTCAGTTTTGTATGTACTAGGTAGACTAAACTGAATTAAAATTACTTTTCTTAGGCAAAACATTTCAAAGGTACCTTTTATAACTAGTATTTAAGCATGCTGAATAAAAAGCACTGGGATGTAAATCAAACCTACAGGGTACAAGATAAGCATATTTAGCAATATTTTAGCCACATCATTATCAGCAGTTACTATAAACACCAAATATATTTTGAATTTAATATCTGTATGACATTATTTAATAAGAATAGTTGCCCTGCTCTTGCTTCCAATAGAAAAGCATTTCTAAAACTACATATGTCTAGGGCACCTTACCTTAGATGTTATCATCCATCTGACAAATTTATAATCATAAGGCTGTTCCTCATCTACACCAGAGAGATCCACATCTAAAAAAACAAAATTTAAAACAAACATGTTTTAAGATTTCAGGACTCCATTAGGAAGGTATTCAGTAACAACATTTTAATAAAGTTAATACTTCAGAATAAAGATGTATGCTTTTCATTTTAAAATATAATGAAAAATTATATTACCACAATTAAAACAGGTCTACAAATTTAATCTTTCCATTCTGACCTGAGCACTTGCTTTCCATTCAGACATGCAAATTCAAACATGTAGCTTGGAAGAAAGCCATGCAGTACTCCAAGAAGTCCTCAGGTTTGGGTTACTGAGAAATTGGGACTGTGGAGGGTACTGAAGGTTGTATTTATTGCAGGGACATCAATAACCACTGCAACTGCAGTTTTCTCATCTGTGAAACTGAGGTATCTAAAACTTTCTGACACACAGTAGCACTGTCAGGTCCAGCTGTATTTAAATATTTCTGTGTAAATGACAAGTGCCATTAGGACCAGTTAGTGAAAAATGTGGAACCAGATAATGTTCCCCTGTGGAAATTTTTCCTCTGAAGTTACCACAACCTGAATTTCCAAAAGGTTTTGTAAACACTGGTAGCATTTCACAGTGTTTAGAAATCAGAATCCCTCAAAGAGCCTTCAGTGTATGACTTCAGATTAAGAAAAAACAAATAAAAACAAACAGAAAGGGCAAATGGTAAAAATGGTACAAACTCAGGATATTAAGCCAGGTGCCTGGCTCTCAAACTTTTTCATAATTATGAATCTTTTGAAAATAGAATTTTTATTCACATCTATCCTCCCTAAAACCTTGCCAAAGCTTTGCACAACACAGACAACAGTTAGGATCACAAACAAAGGCTTTGCTGAAGCTCATAAAATCTACCTCCCAGGCTAAGGTCAAACAGAAAATTTCAGTCCCAATTAGTACTGACAACATTATGCAAACATGAAATGAGAATACAGTTTAAAATGAAAGTTGCATTTTCAGCTTAACTATGATGTTTGCTTTCCACACCCTTTTTAATAAACTTCATACTAACTTAATGTAGAAACATCAACAATCATGAAGTATCCTCCATCTGGAATGACAGGCTTTAGTCCAGCCTCTTGAAGCAGCTGAGCCATCCGATCACGCTTGCTTTCCAGCTCTTGAGACAGTGAGTAAAAATAGCAGTCTGGGTCATCCATGCGTTTATAGTCTATCCAAAATGCTTGTGCCAAAGCCTCCTGGAAACATCATCAATGTTGAAAGTACTGATGGATACTCAGTAAACTCACCGACACACACACTTCCTAGTGAATTAACGTGGATTTTTCTTTGCTTCTGGCCCTTACTAAGGAAATTACCATACATAAATTACACAAGCTACGTCCAAGAGTGTAATTTATTTGTTACTTTGTGCTGTGGCAACATGCAGAGCACCCAGTCCTTCCCTAGGCATTAATCATATACAGAAATCACAGTCCTTGACACAAGGGTTTACAATCTGAATTGAAGTCAGGTTTACATTATTGATAGTAATGTATCATAGAATACTAGAAACTGGTAGTCAGAGATAATGCTCGATAAAAGACCTTACTGCAACAACTTTTATTTGTATATGCTAGAACACCACTAAGACTGTCATGTTTTATGCAAGAAGCAGCAGTTTGTAGGTGAAAGAAGAAAGAATCTGCAATACTGTCAGGGTTTTTTGTTGTGTGGTGTTTTTTTTTAAATGTCTGGTGTGCAGATCAAATTTGTCACCTCTTCTTGCACCCAAGACAACTAAAAATTAATTGTTGTGATTATTGTTTTATTACAGTGAGGCCTACAGTTTTGCTACACCAGAAAACAATGTCCACTGCCCCATCTGTACCTACCTGTAAGGGAGTTGGGCAAGTATACAGTGTATTCTGGTGAACAACTTGCAAATGCTTAATCAGGTTCTGGGGGCCAATAGACCAACCAAGCTAAGGGAAGAAAGCATGCAAATATTATAATTAAAGCAATGGTGTTACTAAAAATTAACAAAGAATTAAAATTAGCCAATGTCCCATGTTTTTCTATTTTAAGAGCTGGTAGTGAATTTGTTTTGATAAAGAATTCATAAAAGAGGTGGTCTACACAAAGTTTGCTGAATGATGCCCTTAAGAATATTCTAGATTTGAGACAACAGTTATAGTTTCACTTATCCCTATCTCTCACAGGGCACTAAGCAAACTATTAACTCTTCATATAATAAGGGTTAGAAATCAAACTGATTGTTTATTAGGAATGTTATTCCTAATTGTTTTAGAATCTTTCCATCTCATAAGCTCCTGTGTCAAAGGTGGTTCGAGCATAAAAATAACCTCACTACTGAATCACCTCATGTTTCAGTTTGAGCACAGGTGATGAAGAAGAATTTAGTTACCAAATGGTTACATATTTTTGTTTACTTTCTGATACATATTTTAAAGTCAAGGAAATAGAAATATAAGCCATTCCAAAATTCACCATTACCATAATCTGAAAATATCACCACAAAACTAGAAAAATAAAATATTATAACATCCATGTTTTCTCCAATAATCTTGACTGGGTTTGAACAAATCATACTGTGTTTATTTTTTAGGGTTATTTTCTCATGAGAGCTTATTAATCAAGAGACAAGAGAATTAAAACATAGTGCTCAAGACAGGTAATTGCTCCAGCTGAACGCTATCTTCATGTTTTGGAGACATGGAGATTTGGCAGAAGCTTTCAAAAGACAGGTCATAAAAGTGGAGACTTTATAACTGTAATAAATGCATTCTGTTATTTACATAACTGAACTCTTTTATATTGGTTCTTCTTACCTTCCAGCCAGTTACACTATATGTTTTTCCAGCACTTCCTATAGTTATTGTTCTTTCCCACATACCTGGCAACGTAGCTGTATATAAAATAAAATTAATTGGGTACAGGTGCATTCACATATTCCATGTAGTTAGAGAAACTGTACTGCCCCTAGTTCAGAGCTATATGTTGATATATCATTGCAGCATAGTAAGGAAGAAATGAGAACTTTCTAGAATTATAGCAATTGTAAAGAATGAGAAAGGATAGATGGACCAATGCTTTTTGGCATGAAAAGAAGGCAAGGATTAATGAAAGGAGAAGGAAAAGGCAGAAAATGAGAGGCACAGTTTGTGAAAACTACGTTAGTTATCCTCAGTTAAAATGCATAATTATTCATAAGAAAGTTGCTATTTAAGAGGTGGCTACCCATTCACCTCAAGACAGTATTATTACTGACGCCCAATAATAGCACCATATACAACATTAACTCAACCACTGAAAGCCATTTTTAACAGAATTGTCTAGTTCAGTGTCACTGACTGTCTCAGGCATCAGAAAAAGAAAATAATTACTAAGATTTCTAACTCAGAACCAAACACAGTAAGAATCAGAAAAGTAGAGTGAGTAAATAAATTACATTTTCTTATATAATTGGAACAGGCCTGAGACTGACTGACAATAGCAGCTAGCTAAGGATGTCTGCAAGGATTAAGGGATGCATGGAGGCCTGTTTCTGTATTTGTATCTGGTAGGAGACAAAAATCCTGTTTCCTTTCTAAGGAGATGACAAAGCAAAAGTCTCTTCCTGAAGTTCGCAAATTTTTTTCTGTACACTACTTCAGGGGAGCTCTATTTGGACTCTTTTACTTAATTTATTTTCAACAGAAGCAGACAGATCAAGACACAGTTACATCTGAGACACAAAGTTAGACGAGGTCATACCACTACTGCATTCGCAGTGGTAAACAGCATCCAGCTCCACCACATTTGTACACTAGGAACCACTACCAATGAATCTGTCAACTGTTAAATCCCCTCTCAAGGGAGAAGAATGAACAAAGAGTTTCCAAACAAAACCACTGAATTTCATAAGGAAGTTTTTGCAGCAGTTATCTGCATTAGCTATGGTGTAAGTCTTTACAGTTATTTGAAAACACATACTGTATTTTTTTGAGCACACTTGCCGAGAAGAAAAACAAAACAACAGAAAAAAACCTCATATTCTTGCTAGCCCACCCATATTCACTCAACTGCTGTGACCTTGAAAACAAAAACGTAGTCTGAACAGATACATCTTCTAGCTAGTCAGGTCAAGAGTGTAGATCACTTCCTGAAGGCAACCAAAGTAGCTCCCACAGACTGCAAAAAGAATTGAATTCCAAAGCTAATGTCCTCTATCTATCTAGCAAGACTGTTTTGCTACATAGTCATAGGAATTCAACCTTGGAGATGGAATGTAACAGCATTTCAAATAATAGCAGCAGCAGAAGGGCACAGGGGATGGAAGCATCTCTATTACTCTTACAAGCATCAAGTTTTAAACTGAGGGAAATTCCTCCGTGCCATATGGCAACATCATTATATGACACCATAACCTGCCTACAATGTAATGAAGTCCAAACTAACACAGATAATAAGCCTGGGATGGCATTCAGCTTGTTGAGAGGCCTGTTCAGAATCCTCAGCTACAAAAAGCAATCTCTAAATCTGCGAGGGCAACCCTAATCATTACTTAGAGGAGGTCCACAGTTTTACAGAAATCAGATAATTATGAGAAACATGACAAAGTGCTCTACACTACAAAAAACTGCTTCAGCAACAGCACAAAGACTACACTCATTTTATGATCTGTGGCTAGCAAACCCTGTTAAATTGTATCAAAGAACCACCATCAGAGCCTGTAAATTCACGCAATAGCCATTCTGCATCTCTCGCTAAGTGTCACTGCATTTGATGGAATACGTAGACGTTAATATGGAAACACAAGTTTTTAAATAGTGAAATCCATTTTTTTCATGTGTATTTTTTGTAGACTTAAAAAATAATCTAGAAACTCAAGTTAAAAAGAGCAGATCTTGTTTCTTTTACTGAAATACTGTTATTGTTTACAGTGTTACCCTGAAGGTTTTACAGGAATTTTAACACTAAAGACATTATTGTGGGATCTGTTAAAGAATACGTACCTAAACCAAGCAGATTGTCTTAGGCTTTAACTTGCTTTATCAGTACACAGTATTTTTACATTTTATGCTAAACTACAGAATGCCTTTTGTTCAACTGAAAATGTTTGTCGTTGAAGCATTAAAACGACAATGCCGATACTAACAATAGTTACTATGTCTTAAGAATTCACCACCTGTCCACTAAGACACAGTGTAGCTGACAACAGGAGTGTTCAGACCTGCTGCCATTGCAAAGGAAAACGGATTACATTACACCACCCAGAGATTTTGGTTCTGAGGATGGCTATTTTTATGCTATTTGTATGAACCTTGTATGAAGCATGTATGAACCTGCTAAGCCTATGAAGTAAGCTTTTAATTTAACTCATTTTACTTTGCAATTGGGACAAGATCACATGATCACACATGATCAATTACTGTGGTAACCTGTTAGGGTGTGGGGACTCAGATTACTATCACATGAATGTACTCAAAACGTTCCCTCCTTCTTCCCTTTCTGAAGGTCTTTGAGAAGGTATCAAATCAAGGCACCACAACAGCCATGAAATTGGGCCAATTTCATAGCCTGTGCATGGCCAATACAATCAATATACTGCAGCAGATCAGCAACTGCATAGCTGAGCTAAATTTTGCAAGGTCATTTAGATATAACTTCCTTTTTATTATTTATAAGACTCAGTTTTACAATGTTGTAGCCACCACTAATGGAAAGTATCGTTTATTGCCTCTCTACAGATAGGGAATTGAAGCATAGAAGCAAAGGCATTCAGCATTCAACCAGTGGTAAAGCCAGGAAAAAAGCTAAGCTTTTTCATGTCTATTTAGATCTATTTCATTGTTTAATCTCAACTAGATGTGTCTGTTCCACACGACTGAAATGTGCCTTCATTATGACAGTAAGTACCTCATGAGAGATAGTTCACGCAAGATGCTACCATCAGAAACAGAATGTCTGTACACAGAAGAAGGAAGTTACGTCCTTTAGCCAGCTCAAATACATCAGCAGATCCAAACCAAGATTACCACACTATGAACTATTACAGAAATGCTTAGCTGCAGCTTTCCAGGATTGAGGAAGGAGTTAAGTAATCTGCACTAGATTCATATGTACTGAGACAGTGGGAGTGATTCCAATAACTCAGTGAAACTTGGATCAAGATGAAAAACAAGAGGGACAGTGCCAGACATAACATCATATTTGGTTTTCCGGTTTGTTCTTGCAATGGTGCTTTACCCCTGTAGCAATACTGCCTGAACACTTCAGCATGCTTTCACACTGCCTGTGCAGTGATGCACTTCATTTAATTCAATGTCCATTATTTAAGACTGTTTCCACACCTTGGAGGCACAGTGCTCATGCACTATCTCCACACTAACCTTTAGACCTTTTTTTAAAGTAGTGAAGCAAAAGTAATTGTGTTCCTCATTGAGCATTTCCCACATTGATTCTCTCTACAATGCTTTGAGAAGGAACATTTAATCCTTGTTCCTTCTACAATCTCCTCAACAAAGCACAGTCCAGTATACACATACAATAACAGCAGTTAGACTTGTCACCGTTAGCAAAGTAACTGAGTAAGGATGGGATATTCAGAGGATCATAACTGCTTTATGAGCACCAGTCCCACTGATTTCTGTGAATATCTGCTCCAAAGTACTTAAGAGCTTTTGGAAATTCTACTTGGAATGTACTCTTTAAAATACTTTTCAGAAAAGGGAGGGTCTCTTCTCCTTAGAGTCTCAACATTGTAAAATAGTCAAAGCTTGAACTCTTTCCTACAACCATTATCTCTGAGAGGCATGTTCACTACATCATTCCACAACCAGTTCTAAGATGCCACAAAAAATCAGTACCTATTTTGATGTGTTTATTTCCTTTGTACACCAGCCATTCATACACCTCGTCACTGATGCACAGGGTATCATGTTTAATACAGAGATCAGCTATTACCTGGAGCTCTTCTCTGGTAAACACCTGGGATACAAGAAAGTAAGGGACAATGCATTAATCATAGTATTTAAGGCATACTCAGAAATTACAGTAGTGTTAATGCAGGACTCTTACCTTGCCTGTTGGGTTGTGTGGGGTATTCAGAATAATTGCTTTTGTTTTGGAATTGAATTTATTTGCAAGTTCAGCAGGATCTAAGACCCAATTAGCACTAGATGCAGAGTTTCCATCCTTTTTCTAAAAAAAAAAAACAAACCCAACAAACCACAAAAAAAAAATTTATGCATTACTTGAATGCAATGTTTTACAGCTCAACAGAGATGCCCAACTTAGCACTCATAGACACTTGACACACCATACTTGACAACCTATCCAATCTGTCCTGCTCCCCTGGGAGAAGGCACTTCTAGGAACAGGAAGGGAGGCTAAGAGCAAGGTAAATTATTATGCCAGTGGTGATCCCCTCCCAGCCACTGTCTGTCTTAAAGCCTCCCCAGGAACTGGTTTCCAGGATCTGGTTACACACATGCTGATAACAGCAGCATGTAATGCAGGAAGCCCAGTCGCATGACAGGAGAGGTTATGGCCTTCCCAGATACTAGAACAAGTGTGTGCAAGCTTGGCTGGAAAGACTCATCACCACTGTCCATATCAAAATGGTCCTTGTCCATGTCAAAATGGTCAAACAGTTAAAAATCTGCACCACTGAGGCTCTGGAGGTATTACACAAGGACAAGAGAAATGTGGGCCAGTTGCTGCAGAAAACAAAGATCATGGCTACACCAACTTCCTGACACCTGCACATTACTAGGAGACAGCCAGACCAAAAATAAGGGCATGAAGCAGAAAATACTTGGAGGAAACCTATCCTTCAAAACATCCCTAGAAGCCCAGAAGAACAGTCTCACCCTACTCCCAACTGCAGTGCTAGAGGTTTCGTCACTGTGTTGTTCTGATTTCGTGGTGTCCATGCACCAGTCCTGCCTGAAAAGCCCCTCTGCCCTGTGCAAGGCTGCCAGTCACCCAAGGCAACAGTAACAGGATCAACACTTTGCATCCTGAACAATCCTTGCAAGCTGCTAGCATGACTGCTGCCAGCATAATACCAGCAGTACCAATTTGAAAATTAACCCATACTAAAATTATTCCTTTTTACCAATAAAGGAAACAGTAATTCAAGTATATATAGCAAATACGTCTACTGCATGATTGTTCCTTATTTAATATGCAGATTTTGCAAAATAAATTATAATCTCTCATTACAGGAGTTGCTGAAGGGATCAGAAACCAAATCTTTTGAAAACCAGCAGATACAGAAATTGTGCTGATATGTGATTTTCCTTCCCTTATTTGCACTGCAAACATTTTCTGATGACATCAGAAAAAGGAATTTTGATCACCTTTCAGAATGCACAAATTAAAGTAAATAAGAAACACTGTCCCATCTCTTCCAACACTATTCAAATATGCTGTCTGTTTTGGATTATTATTGTCTTAGACTTCACACTATAGCAATCTACCTAATGTTTATATAATCGGATACTATGAAAATCTATACAGAAAAGCCTTGCCTAGAAGGTGTTCATCAAACTGTATTGAGCATGGATGAGAAACTTCATATGAAAAATAAATTTCAGAAAGCTACTCACATATCTCAGTGGGATAAAAACGGGCTTTGCACCCGCCATCCTTACCATTGGCTCGTAACAGTCATAAAATGGCTCTATTATTATGACCTGAAATTACAATAATCAGTATCAGAAACAGAGAATTCATTGTGCATGAAACCATCATATTTTCTGATTTACTTTAGTGGCATAACTTGATAATGTTTCTGGCACCTCATCCTGATCTAACATTGCAGAATGTTCCTCCTTTTAGTACAAGACATAACAATGCCCTCAATGCTCCTTTTTGACAACTCACACAAGCTGTTATTCTGTAGTTACACATTACAACTATTAAGATACAATATTAGGAATGTTTGGCTCCTGTGGAGATTTGAAGGTGAAGGCAAAGATGCAAGGATGGGAGATAGCAACAGCAAAGTGTTGAATCACAGCACAAGTGTCCATGAAATTCTGGGATTTCCAAGTATCTAGAAATCCCAGAAGAATGGCTTACATCCTCAAATTTAATCAAATTTTCAGGTAGAAAAAGAGGAAAAATTCAAGGAAAATTGTGTGGAGGCTAGATAACAGGGAAACAAACAAACAAAACACAACCAAAAGGCTAATAGCAGAGAACAGTTAGAAAAAGAGAAGTGGGTATCAGAGCAAGGAAAAAGGAAGATACAAAGAATACATTATACAAGTGAAACAAAATGCTGAAAGCAAAATGCATGACAACACAAAGCTGTTGTCCACTACAGATACAACTAAATACTCCCCACAAATTACTTCTAATATCACTGTCAAAAAGGAAGATAACAGTAGTGAAGGAATTAATCATCAGAGCTAGTCCAGTAAATTAACAATGCTTTTTTTAAGGGACTCTTCTGCTACCTTTGCTACTACCATGCTATGGTCCAAAAAGAACTTGATACACAAACGTTATTCAAACACCAACAACACTTCATGCCACCCTTAGTCTTCTGTAGCAGACAACAGCCCACAAGTTTTCTCAAATAAGAAATCAGTGTGTACTGTGCCACTTAACAGTAATAGTGATAAAGAAACTGCCACAGGGACTCTAAGTATGAAATAAAGGGGTTTGTAAGTTGGCAAATGATAGGAAGACATCCAAAAGATGGTCTCCAGAGCACACCTTCTGAAACTAAGACAGATGTACAACTGCAACAAATCAAATTAATGGAGATCAGAAAGAAGCCCCAACATTAACTTATATTTAAAATTGGACGAATAAAAAAGAAACAGGCAAATTCTTATTTCAGTGAGTATATGTGAATATTTCAAATAAAAACTTACTTCATCCCCCTCTTCAATTAATGCCTGTATTGTACTAAAGAGAGATCCATAAGCTCCCACAGTTACCAGGATATCTGTGAGAGGATCAATCTTTCTTCCACAAACTCTCTCATACACCTGAGACAAGGCTTTCACCAGCGATGGATGTCCCTGTTTAAAGCAAACAAATAGAACTGACTGGTGTGTTCCTGACAATATACAAAGCCTATGTTTGGGTCTTTTTTCCACATAGATCAAATAATAAATTTTGAAATAGAAAAATATGAGATAAGCCCTCAGTGTTAATGGCTGTTAACAGTTAGCATGGTTTAAAGTTTCTGCACATTAAGGAAGAAAAGTGGTTCCAATTTATTTGTACCTAGTAGGGAATTATTTTTGTATATCCAATGCTTTTTAATTTCTATCTCACTACCACATGTCAGGATGTCTCAAGGCAGCCTTTAGGAGAGCTAGGACAAGAGACAGAAGCAGAGAAGGGAATACTCTGACACCAATTCACCCTCATCCCTTTAGAGTCTCCTTCCCACCTGCCTGTATTTCCATCTGAAGCTTCTTTTGTTTCTTTCTTTATCTTTCAACTAAAATTTCTTTGGTTCAAGGGCAATCTTTTTATTCCATTTATATACTGCTGATAAACAGCACTTACAACTGTAGGAATCATCATGCTGATCACATCCCAAATTTCAAAGCACCATTCACCATTTGTGTCCCCTACAGGGACATGGTGGTTAACATACTCTTCTCAAAATGTGTAAAGAACAAGAAAACAAGCATTCAACAAAGAGCATATAGAATATGAAAATAACAAGACACAACTCTGCTTTCTCAAAAAGACTACAGGTTTCCTGCTGTGAAAATATTTTTGAATACTTGGTAGAAATAAAACACAGTCACAAAATCCAACTATGTAACAAAAATCCTTCTCTAAATTATTGAACGCTGTACCTCTACACACAAGGCATAAGATCACAAACCCTTCTGTAAACAAGAATATTACCATAAATTAAGGCTTACAAGTAATTCCTGATTCAAATTACAACCATTTCTAGCTATGAGTGTGTCAGCTAGACAGGAATGCTGCACCACCCAAGTCACATGTGGTCATGTGACTCCACAGGCCACAGCCCTACAGTCAATGATGGGACCAAGCACCACAGAGGGCCAAGACAATGTCTCAATTATCAGATGGATGTGCATCATTCATACTCATCCCTCCCATACTTGCTACCCCAAATACTTGTGCTCAAAAACCTTAGAAGTGTAGAAGTTTGCAGAGCAAGTCCAAAGGCTGAAGACGAGAATATTGGAAAAAAATTCTTCATTAATTACTATCTACAGTAAAATATATCCACAGATGTTCATAATTCTCATGGGAATTACCAAACTACTTGGAAATAAGAACAATGTGACAGAAATAAATACTGAATAATTGCATGCATTGGGAAAATTATATTTATGCTTGATTTGTGAATTGGCTTAGAGAATCAATCTGTGAATATTTGTTCTAAAGCAAAGTGTAGCCCACTCTCTCTGTAACCTTTCCCCTTATGCCAAGGCTCCTCCAAAACCTTGTCTTCCCAGGTACCTTACTGTGGCTGAGTGAACATACTAATGCTTAGCCCAGAAGTTCACTGAAGCCCAGCCATCTTTTGTGCGTGTCCAACACTAAATTGCTTTACACTTTCCAGTTTATATATATATAGAGAGAGTTTTTTAAATATATAAAAATACATACATATTTTTGTACTTGCAGAGGGTCTTTGTACACAGCTACAGGTGACTAAACAAAAGACCCAAGAGGGATGGAATGAGGCTACATTCACTGAAGATATATTTTTTTATTCTTTCTGTTCTTGTCAGGACCCTGAGAGCCCTAATAGGCCTTAATGGCCCTGACCAGCCTCACCCGAGGCCTCTACACAGAACTGTGCCCCTGATCAAGGGGCTTCATTGAAGTGCTGTGCAGTAGGGCTGCTGGTCTGCAATTCAGTTCCAGCCATGCCTGTACCTGGCCATAGACTCTGCTGAACCTGGCCTGTACCTGCAGGTTGATTTTGTGGCTTGACCTTAGACCTGCCTTGTCACCCTGGACCTGCCTAGTGATCATTTGGTTTAGTCTAACCATGGTTAGCACTGCTGGGCCTGACCTGTGGATTGACTTCCTGGCTTGACCACAGGCTCACCTCATCACCACAAGCTCGCCTGGTGAGCTGGGCTGACCCCAGCCACCACCTCTGGGCCTGTCTTGCTCAATACTGTGGGTCTGTGCAGGTGAAGCCTTTGTCCTGCTCTCTGTGACAGCTTCTCTGATGGGGAGGGATGGCCACTGCTGCTGCCCATATGTTCTAATGCATGCAGATTCTCAGAGAACAGGCAAAAAGTTATGTCAGAATATAGACACGATGCCACAACTACCAGCACAACTCTTGTTTTTTTCTCATTGATGTATAACCTGGTCATCTAGAAAAATGTTAGATAGACTGCCTAGGGCCTTACAGCAATCCTGACACATGATTCTCAGTTGGGCAATATGGTTTATCTTTACCACAAAATCTAAGAAAGACAAAAACAAACAAGGAAGTGGCCATAATAAACAGCAATAGTACACTTGAATATCCTGCCTTGGACAATGATAAATGCCACACTCACACCCAGCTCAAGAAACAAACTCTACAAACCAACTTACAGAATGGGCAGTGACTATCTTCCAGGGGCAAAAACCTACTGTTTCCACCTCTTCCTAACCTCTACATTAAGTATTTTTTTTTCTCATTCTAACATTATCCTATCTGATTCATGTTTACACTGACCAAAACTGGAGGTAAATGTATAATTTACACTTTTTATACTGGGAATTGACTCTCCAAAGACACATCCCACATGTGCTCTACCATTTTGCTCTCGCTGAAGGTTTCTGCCTTAAAGAAGCCTACACAGAGGATGTTCATTAGTAACAGATAAGGCTACTAAATCAATTTAATTTGGGACATAACAGTATGACCTACAGATAAACTAATTTAAAGCAAAGTCAATTTTTTTCTCTGTGGCATGTTCTCCACTGAACTTGGGTCCTCAAGTTTCACAGCACTTACAAAGCCTCGTGTGTACTGGTTCAGTCTGTCATTTGCTGCTGCCTTTGCCAGCTCTTCTTTGACATAGGTGGGAGGGGATATATCAGGAAGGCCTTGACCAAGATTAACAATTGAGGGATCTGCTGCCACCTTTGTAAATTCAACCCTAATAGGAAAAAAAAAAATTAAAGCTAGCATACCAGATAAAATTCTCTTTTTCTTCATTAGCATTAAATGACAAAAAAAGTATTTCACTTTGCCAAATTTTCAGCAGGTGAAACAGGTTATAGTAAAGTGCTCACATGGAGAGGTGGGGGCTGGTACAAGGGTAAGTAACCACAAGAATGAGAGGAGTCAATAAAAGGTTGACTTTCTGCATCCACATAATAAGTTTTCTGCCAGCAGAACTGTGCTCAGATGTGCATACACACAAACACAGTAACTCTGGATATGTGCAAAAATGAAATGCTAGCCTCTCTGCAAAATGAAGTAGACTTAATTAGAACTGGCACATTAAATTATTTTAAAAAATAATAAGCTAAATTATAAAGACAAGGGCTTTAAAAAGAAATCTGACTCATTTGGTAAACACACATCAAGTGTCATTGAAATACATTGCTCAACAAAATTAACATTTACATTTGAAAGTCAGCTACACTACCATGCCCAAGAGTTGTACTTCTTATGTGGTTTACTAGATGAAGAGAAGCCCAAGCCTAATATTAAAGCTCAAGAATAAAGAATTAATTCAGACCTTAAACTGAAATTGGTTCATTGCTTCTAAGTAGGTGCCAAATATATTTCAGCAGATATAGAAAGTGCTGTGCACCTTCTTATTGGTGCTAATTGTCAATCTAGAAAGAAAATGTATCAGCCAAAGACATTTTCTGAAATTTGCAGATATTTTCCCTTTACTTACCACATGTTGCTATCAAGGCCTTCAATTCGTCTTGTGTTTTTGTGTCTGAAGGCCATTGTCTGCAAGATCAAAATACAGACAGAAGGGTTTTGTTAAGAAAGACAAAGTACTACATTGTTGGATTCTGCATGACAAACCCTCCTTCATGCTTTGTCAAATACACTGCTGCCAGCTGAATTCAGTAGTTACACAAAATTACAGACATGTTCTTTCATTAAAGCTTCTATAATAGCTTGAATTCAGACTAACAAGAAAATACACAAAAATGTCCTAAATTCTCGTTAGTCATTATCTAAAGCCACTGAACTTTCAGCAAGTATGGATCAAGGGCATAACTTAGCTCAATAGCTTTAAAAGATTATGTAAAAGAAAAAAAATAGGGTACATACATTCTTTTTCTTTGCTATGATATCCTAACAACTTAAAGACTGTGTTATTTCCAGTGCAATTCCTGACCAATCCAATCTGGGAAGTGTACATTTTCTATCTACTTTTACCACTGCTAGATATTGTTATTGTCTGAAAGGTTCAAAACCCATACCCTAGCTACCACACTGAGAAGAAAATGTCTGCGTTACTATCACACTCCAAGTTTCAACTTTGAATCAATGGGAATTACTCAGAAATACTATGCAGGTACATGTTTGCACTCAACCTGTTCACAGTAATGAAGCTACCATATACATAATGATTTGAAGAATGGAAAGATATAAAATTAAACAGATACTTCTCATGTGTCTTCTCTACAGATCTGATTCTGAGCTCACCTATGAGACACAAACACCAGAGGAATAAAGCACAAGACACTTTTTATTTGTCCTCAGGAAGAAAACCATGAAGATAACCAGACAGGTGAAGCTGTACTTCCCAACACAGAACAAGAGGGAGTTAAGATCTATACTGCATCTATTTGAAAATGCACATACAGTTTAGCAGATTAATCCAATTTTATAGTGTATGTCTTGGTCAATACACTTAGATGTTTGGCTGTACTAAATAAATGCAAATAACACAGGTACTACTCAGACTGAGGCCTTCACATCTTTTTTTCACATGCCAGACTACTTCTTGTACTACAAGGAATACGATGTCTCACCTTGCATCTTTCCAGTTAATGAGAGTTCTGTATGCTGCCATGGGCAAATATGTTCCATTGACCAGCTCTTCTTGAATTGTTTCAATTTGCTAAAAGCTAAAGGTTTACTGCCTGCAGGACTTTTAAAACTAACTGTAATGTAAATCTTACCTGCATTAAGTAACCTTCCCTAGCTAAAAATGTATTGACAAGTAAAATAAGCCTTCACCTTAGAGCTCTCATTCTATAATACTTAGTGATTCAAGTCTTCCTATTTATTTTGCCTCGTGCCTTGAAATTAGTTTTAAAACAGTATAGCTGGGCCTGCGTTAGTTTTCGGGCTTCCACATATTCAGTTTACAGTGGGGTTCAGGTCCACCTTATTACTTTGAAAAAGCCAACCAATTAACTGACATTTTAAAATTATACCTAAAGTAGCATTCTTTCTCCCAGGAGATCATGAGAATTTCTAAAGCTCTTTTTTATTTTAGCCCAGTTATGTCATCACTTGATAATCATCCATTTCTAGGTGCTAGGATCTCCATGAGTTTAAGATTGGTTTTAAGCAAGAGAGGTATGTCCTCATCAAGCTCTAACTCTGACCTCCTGCTTTCCCTAACACTTTCTACAAGGGAAAGCACCTGATAGAAAGTCAGGTGCTGCTCGTATTATCTTTATTCCTAATACAAACCCCTTGTGCTTAAATTCAATGGCAATGTGTTTAATAATGATAGATGCAAAAGCTTTTACCTAGGGTATAATTAAACTGAGGAATTCAATGTCAAAATATACAAGTGAAGCAAAGATCTTTAGAAAATTAAAAAATAACAGAATTATATTTCAGCACGTTTAGTGAGAATATCCAACTCCATTAAATAGAATACAAACACTTACAGCATATGAAAAACTGACTCAGGCAAAAGCTGATCTTCAAAGCAGCGTACATGCTAAAAGAAACTTCTCATACTGGCAAAATGTGCTACAATTGTCCAGTGTAACAGTTCGAAAATCTGTTTTGAAGGATCTGTCATGTGCCTTGATTGACCCAAGTTGATGACTACATGAACTCCTGTTCCAACCAGGGAACACTATTTACATTCCAGTGTTCTATATGCAATGCAGAGTGTGGCCTCCAACCACCTACCATGTTGCAAAGCTTTGTTTCCTCTCAACAAAACTGGAAGACTTAAAATGAAGTTACAGAATCTTATAAGCAGTTAAGCTGGGAAATTGAAATGATTCTGTATAAAATTAACTTTGAGGTACTTATATACCCTTGTTATTGCAACATCAAGAAGCACCACTACTCTGTTTCATTGAAGGAAAACTGATATATAAAGAAATTAATTGTCTTACCAAAAGTCTGTGTGATAAAGCTGGGATGGAAACAGTGACCAGTATTTCAAGCTCTAGTGCCCTAAGAACTAGGCAATCCTTCTGGCCTGCTATGTGCTAGATGTGACTTTAAAGACTGAAAAGGATACACAAAGCAATAATAAATCAAATCGTTATGCTAGTGTGATTAAACATTTGACTGATTCAAATATCTTATTTTGTTCTTGGTATTAAATATTTGGATCAATGTAACAAGAACTAAAGACACAGCTAATGCATATATACTGGCAACACTGCAAAAATACGTCTCTAAAATATTGCATGAAATAGTTTTATCTATGAAGCTGAAGAAATACTTACTGCAGAGGCTGAAAGTTGGATAGATCTGGAAAGCACATCTGTTCGTAGTTGGTATGCTCTAATGCCAAGGCAACAGAAGATTCGTGAAGCAAAAAGCATGCCTGCATAAGGAATGAGTTTCTACACATTACTAAGCAATTTTAAAATATAAGATCCTCTTCCCTTCAGTGATTTTGTTTCATTGAAAGAAGTTCTAGTAAATTATGACCTATCACATTTTGTAATCAGAGAGGACGAAACTTTAACTGACAGGGCTGCAAAATGTTTCTGAATGTCATCTAGAAGGAAGGTTTCCTCTATTTGACAGCACTGACCTTCTTTTCCTTGAATTATAATTAACATTCAAGGTTCAAAGTCTCTGTTGAAACTGTTTTGAAACTACATTCATGTAATAAAAATTTCTATTACAATTGCCAATTTAGACAAAATAGAAAAATAGACCAATTTTTTTAAAGCCCCACAGCTTTAAAACTGGTCTCCATTTTCAAGTGTTTCAAATCAGGTATTGTGAAACTGAGATATTTAAGATCACCAGTCACACTGGAGAGGCAGGCCTATGCACTTTATATAACTATACTAAGTTCTGCCACAGTGACTTGGCAAACTTCAAATATCTACCATGGCAGAAAACAGACAGCTAGAAAGGACATTCTGTGTGGAGTAACAGATCATTCACTGACTGAACAATGCCCTGTTAATTAATAACAATAAACAAGAAGTAAGAGCTGGTACTTCAGGCAACTTCTTCCAGAATGTATTTTTAAACACAAATATTGGATGACATTGTCAAAATGACTGGAATGTGTTAGGAGAAAAACATGTACCCATAGACCTATGCCAGAAACACAGTAGCCACTGTGTATAATTATTAACTTTGTTTTCCATAGTTACCTGACTAAAGAATGGGTAACCCCTGCTTCCCCCGACTTTGCTACCTGAAAAGAAGAAAAAAAAAACCTTTTTCTTTCTTTCTAAAAATACCTCTTCTCTCTTCTGCAACACTGAATACTTCCATTTAAGCTATTGTAGGAATGCAAAGACCTCCTCAATATAACCAGATACTTTCCCACACTCAAAAAAAAAGCAAGACCTACTCTTTTTTTATCGCCAAACACACACATTACCACTATAATTCTATATGAAAAATGTTAACCCATATAACAGGGTCAACAGAATTATTTACTGTTACTTTTAGGATTAGTGCACACTTAATTACTACCTCCGTATATGTTTTGGCAATGATCAAGTATGCATAAGACATCAGTGAGATATTTTATAACATCCTAAGTTTTTCTCTTCATCAAGATAGAAAGTTTCTTCCAGCTCAGGGAGCTCTTAAATCTGTAAGGTTCTTCAAACGTAAAAAATGCTCTGGTCTTTGTGGGGGAATGAAAATATTTTATTTTTTTTCTTTCTTAGTCTTATTCATGTCTGCTTTTTCAATCTTGGAGCCAGGCACTGGCTTTTTGGCCACAAATTATGTCTGATAAACTCAAAAATTAACAGTTATTAATACTTCTCATCCCATTCTAATTTTCAGTGGTCTGAAGTATTCATGCTTTAACTCATACTCAGTCCTCCTGGAATTCAGGATTCCATTCTCACAGAGGGAACAGGAAAATGAACATGCTAGGGATAAGGAATGACCTGCAGCATCCTATTTTTTTTAGGGGAGTGAAAAGTGAGGAAGGCTATCAGAAAGGTAAACACAGTAAATATTTTCAGTGGGGCTGGAAGACACATTCTAGTTGCTAATCTAGTTTAAACTCTGATTTGGTGACGTAAACTAGACTGGAAGACACAATTAGACTTTGTCACAAGAAGTCTATGGATATGGATACGTGCCACTGTAGCAATGGGGCATTTTATGAAAAGTTAAATGTTTGTAATGTATTGATTTTTTCCCTTTGAAACTAAAGGCCAAATTCTGCTGTGCCTTAATTTTACAGCTTCAGCTATACCACCTCTATAAAAACAATACCTTTGAGCTTGAAAGACTTATGGTCAGACCCCTTAAACCGCTGCACATTTTCAATGTAACAAGTAGTCTCATTTTACTGTGCACTCTCAGCCACAAATGTTATTAGGAACACTGCAAGCCCACCAGCCACCACAATAATGTAAATATAATCCCTGTTATATTTGTGTAGTGTTTAATATTTGCTGGATATGTAAACCTGGAAAATGTTATATCTCAGCCAAACTTTGTGAAGCCTCTGAAAGGCTGTCTCTTTGTGTGTGTCTGTCCAAGGGATGAAAGCTTTAGAGAATGAAAGGGTGCCATCTTACTGAGGTCTCTCCAATACTTTTTTTTTTCCTACCATCGAAAAGTAATAAATAACATGTCACACCATGAAAAGTACTAAAATTGCTGGACTCACGGAAAGTTGGATATTCTGATTAAGGGTTCTGAACTCAGTAACTGCTGTACGTGAAGGATTTGTTATGGTGGTATTTTGTCATTTCTTCTTCCATGATCTACATGAAACAGAGAAAACTAAGCATGGAGGAAAAAAAAATATAATATGGCATGAGGAGAGTGATGAGGTTGAAGGTTTTTTTCCTTATTTCTTCCCCCTTATGTAGCAGCTTCATAATTTAGCCATTTCACATGGCACTCATGCCTTCCCTGACACGCTCTACCCAAGCGTATTTCCAGCCTGCAGCACTCCGCGTTTGCAGCGAATTCGGAAAGGCCAGAAAACTGTCAGGCGCTGGCAAACTTCCCGCCCTCACCCACAGGCCCCAAGTTCAGCAGGAAGGAGGTGACCAGCCCCAGGCCGCCCCTACACGGCAGCACTCCGCGGTCACCGGGCCCCCGGCTCCTCTGAGGGCCAACAAACGCGACCACCCGCCCCCCCGTGCTCAGGCTGGGAGCCGGCGAGGCCTGACCCACCTCGCTGCCGCTTCCCCCTCAGGCCCTCGGCAGAGACAGGCTTGAGGTCAGAGCCTCCACCCCGGGCCTCCACCGCCACAACTCACCACACTGGCACCGCCTCCACCAGCCACCACGCTCCCGTCCGCGAAGGGAGAGGAGGCGCCGCAGCGGCGGAGCTGGGCGCCTGCCTGCTCGCCACCGCCCTGAGGGGGCGGAGTGCGCCTGTCATCCCCGCCACCCGCGGGCGCTCCCTCGCGGCGCCTCAGGGGAAGGGGCGGGAGACCCCTGAAGGCAATGGCGGAGAGAGTGGGGGCTTCTCTCATCGCCCTCCCAGGGCAGTGCACCGACTGGGCGGCGAGCGGCCGAAGAGAGTGTAAAGCTGCGTGGCCTGACATAGGTGAAGTCCTGCCCCGCGTCCGGAGCGGGAGGGCGGGAGCGGGCTGGCCAGGACGGGTTTCCGGCGGGGGCTTCTTCGCAGGTGCCCCAGAGCCGCCGGGGAAGCGCGGAGCAGGGCGCGGGCGATAGCTCCGGTGGGCACGGCCTGGAAAATGCGGCGGGAGGCAGCGCCCTGCCACGGGCCTCGAGCAACACAGAAATTGCCGCTCATTTGGGGTAAACAGGGCTGACTAGTTACCTTCTTTGGGCTGACTTTCTGGAAGGCATAAAGTGTCAAACTCGTTAACAGTCATCTCATAGCTACGATGACCCCTTATCAGGAAAAGAATGGGGTTTTTTTGCAGATTTCTTAAGGTATTCCACAAAGTCACATCATTTGCATTTCTAAGGTTCCCTTTCAAAACCAGGACAGACTTACTCCATTCTTAAATGAAAAAGTTCCGTTTAATCAGCACCCCATCATCACTAAATTTGATTATTCAGTTAGAGAAACATATATTTTTGAAATGTCTTTCCAACCAATTTTTGCTGCTTTTATAAAACTTTACAATACTGGTTTGCCTTAATATCAACAGCACTGTACAGAGCTGTAAGAAAGAGAAAGGTTGTACAACTCCAATGGATTTTGTATGCCAAGTAACTTGGTGATCTTAACATGCTGTACCTCAGACCACTGCAGAGCTGGAAGAACCTCACGAATCACATTTTTACAGGGGGCTGGCAGGCATTACATGTCAAATGCGTTTCTTGTTCTAAAATGTCTAGTAATACAAATAAATATTTTAAAAATAACTGTACAAGCCAATAAGAAAAGACTTTTTGTAGCAAGTCTTTTTGTTTATTTTTTTGATGCTAGAAGGAGGTCTAGGGTATCAATAATAATGAGAAAGAGTTGGATTAGCAGGTGGAATGCAGATATTATCAAATGTGATAGATACATCTACTAGTTTGATATCACTGTAGGTATTCTGTTATATATAAAATCACAGTGAGAGCTGATTGAAGAGAAGCGGTTTTGTAGAACAAACTAGAACACATCTACTTGGATGTAAAAATACTCTGACAAAGCCAGAACAAAATAGCAAAATTAAGAAATTAGCCCCAGCTATTATTTTTAATCCTAAATAGGACGCGCAAAGAACCTAACACTTTATTCCTTTTTTTTCTGTTGCACTGTATGAGCATTCTCGTGGTATCAAACACTGCTCCTGCTGGCAGAGAGGACCTCTGCACGCATCCACTGGAGCGCAACAGTTCCCAAACCTCACCATGTCACAAGGCAGTTCAGAAAGGGGAAAAAAAAAAAAAAGAAACTTTAGCTGTCTGTTGGCCATTAGACACGTTGATGCCCATATTTTTCACAGAATGTCATGTACAAACCAGACATAATTTGGAAATTAACGCAGTGCTCTATTTTCCGGGCTTCTGCCACACCACTACTGAAGAGATACTAAGATGCTGCTGATTCATCCTCAGCTGAAGAAACAAGCACTGTTTGAGTCCTTACCCTGTTAAATGATGCTCAGTGTTTACCAAAGCAGCTGAGGTAGTGAAGAATAAAGGCGGTGGTAAAGTCTTGTCTGGCTCTAACATTTGATCTGTTGCAAGACACCTGATTATGTGACTCCTGTTGGTAAAACAGAATCCTATGAACGCATGAGTTAATAGGATTCACTGCACTTCAACTAACATGGCAAAGGCAATACTGTCTGTTCTTTTAGTTACAATTTTATAGCATTTGGTGCAACAGTTTTGGTGTAAATTTCAGCTGAATTAATAGGAAAAACATGTAAGATGTCCAAATAAGAGGTCCAACTTATGCAACAATCAAGGTCTGATGTAATAATGCTACCTATGCTCAGTAGCATTTTTTTCAAGTTCTTCCCCAAAATTGACAATTTAATTTATTTAACTTAATGGCATTTTGTGCTTTAAGCAGGAAAGGCTCATTTTATGTATCAGTCAGAAGGTCTTGAAGGAGTCCTGCCTCAACAGTGCCAGAGAAACAGATCGAGCAGTTCAGCCTTCCCACGCTTTAAGCAGTGTAAAGGGCCAAGACTTCTGTTTCACAGACTGCTAACTTAAAAGGATTTTCCAGGTTCTGGCACAGCAGGGAAAACAGGAACACTGATATCTAAACTCATGATTAAGTACATTAAGTCAAGTCTTTTGAATTCAGCATTCAACAGTTTCCCTAAAATTATGTTTGTCCTGAATCCCAGGATTCACCTATAGTAATTCATTTAGATACGATAAGATTTTTTAAATTTATCTTTCATACTTGTAGTATTTATTTCCATATTTAACATAAGCAATTTTCCCAGCACCTGCATTAAAATTTTCCTGGCTTTTTTTAAGCGTCCCGACTATCTCATACTAACTTTCAATTTAGAAGCATCTCACTCATTTTGAAAATGCACAGTAATGCATCCTGAATTTTTTTGATAAAAGTCTTGCTGTCTAACTGCTTAACACATTCTTACTCATTAAAAGTAAGAATCAGTGCATTTTTAGGCTAATTTCTTTTCCTATAACCCAGTGGAGTAGGAATAGTAGTCAGGAATTTCTATGCTTCAAAACAGATTAGTGAGAGGCAATTCAGTTGAAGAGGAGAAAATTATTTGGCAGAACTTGGATGAACAAATCACACCATTAACAATCCATAGAAAATCAGCTGACTCCAGCTCTGTTTTGTCCATTGGAGTTTTCTGCCCTAGCTGCAGCAGATAAGATTCTAATGAACCTGTATCTTTGTCAAACCACAGTAGAGATGAAAAACATGAAATTTAGATCAGCTTTTCCTTGGGATATAGCCAATACTTTCCAAAGTGGTATTATGCAAGTCATCAAAATAAAACCTTACACATGGAGTTCAAAAAGGCACACGTGTTGTAATTTCCTTTTTATATTAATTTAGGGCCCCAGGGGTGTTTTTTGTCAAGAGGAAGAAATACTAAGTTACTGCTGGGACATAGGAGTCTTTGACAGTCTTGTTTACCAACAAGAAATGGATGAAAGCCTGAGTACAGAAGCAACTGGTCAGCAGATGAGAGAATCCCTTTGCTCACAGTTCCTGTTCTTACTATCTTCTGTTCTTCCTCAGAACTTCACAGCTATCCTGTGATAACAGTCTTGCTTTTCAAGCAAATGCACAGGAAGACACACTGATGTCTGCAGCAGTTCAGTGTCCAGTCCCATACTCGTGCCTGTGCAACAGGTTAGGCAGGATGCTCTCTTGGGTGGGAGGTACCACCTTTACTCCCAGCCCATTGCTGTGCTGCCACTTCACAGCCTGATGTGTTGTGGCTGTAAGCCCTGTTCAAGAAAAACAGCATGAATCTTGTCTTTTTCAAATACTTATTAAAGAGATGTTTGAGAAATTAGTGTGCCATCTTAAATATAATATATAATACTGATGAAGAAATACAGCCCAAATAATCACACAGGCCTAACTGTGTTCCTAAAGGCTGAGTCCAGCCAACATCTGGATTGGGGAAGAGGGTTTAGCTATCTGAATGCTCCCACACTCCATGACTAACACTATATTACATCAGGGGAGTCTTAGAAGCAGGAAGTACTTCACAGTGTGCAGTATTAAACAAATGCATAAGACTTTTCAGTTGTTTGGAGTGAGCTGTATGGCTCGTGTCTAGCTACATTTTTTTATGATCAAACATCCCAAATATGTGCCAAGGAGCTCTTCCTGTCAGGCTGTATTAATGCTGTACACATTTATTATTTACTTTTATCCTCATTAAAAATAATGACTTTTCTTTGCCTGGTAGGCTGCACTGTAATGATTTACTTATCAGATAGTAGGTACCGTATATGCTTGGCACTATTTTTAAAAAGGCATCATAGCCAATTAGTTTAGTCCTGGAGTTCAGATTATACTGGCTTTATTGCCTCTAAAGATCTAATCTTAGCATGTGCTGAAAGCACTCCAATTTTAAATGACCTCATACATTTTGTATATCTTAAAATTGAATGCAACTGCAGAGTGAAGCAGGTGGTGGGTAACTCTAGTATTTCTTAGCAGTATCCATAAAGAAAGTAATATTAATTTATTTGGATATTGTTCACAGTGCCACAGCTGATTTTAAATTGTGTCTCTGTACTTTGACTTCTTTATAAAATTATAAATGTTTATGTTGTGAAGGTTTGTGGACAAAATTTGCTTCTTTTTTTTTTTCCCCTGTGGAATCAAGCTATTAATAATGAAAATGGGTATGACAATGAAAGTATTTTCTGACAGATTCCTTAGGTGCTGTCTTTGCATTTAAATTTCTGTAGAAATAATTCAGTATAACACAGCTTTTTGTCTTATTTTTCCCATGTTCTCTAGAAAACAGAAGGCAAATTTCTGCTTGAGATGTAGCATCTGCATGTTTTATTATGGATTCCTCAAGCTACCAGAAAGTGATTCTGTGACATTTTGCTAGCAGGGGCTACGGATAGTACAGAATTGATGTTTTCATCTTCTGGAGGGATATTGGAAATAAATTCTTCAGATAAATCACTGGTCAACCTCAAACTACACATTAGGAAAAAAGACTGAAGAGAATAAGAAAAAAAAAAGGTCCAGAATGAAAGTGTGCTGAAAGACAAATACATTTCATTTGTTTTAACAATTTCCCAGAGGACCTGGGTCTGCAAAGTGCAGAGCAGATACCGCTTCATTGCAACGGCAAGTTAAGTGGAAAGAGCTTATAGTGGTTGATCCCAAAAGGGGATTTCAAAATGATGCAGATTAAAGAAACCCTGTGATTTAAACTGATCAGGTAAATTTTGGTAGCACCAAACTGGGGAGCAAGATCACACATAAACTAGAGTGCCGTTCTAAGGGAGTAGCAGCTTCTGGTGAAGAATTAGCTGGGGATTATAGTCAGCAACAGGAGGTCATTTGAAGGGGGTGATGCTCTTGAGCTGTGTCATTTGAAATCAGGGCTGCATGTCAGCAGCCTAACCAGTAAGGCAGCAGTGATACGTAAAGCAACACAGTATTTTTCTGCTGCAGGACTTCTGATTTCTGGTGTATTAACCTCCACAGCAAGCATAAAGTTGTCTCCAGACAAGTGCTGAATTGACTAGAAATACAAGACCGCAAGAGTGCTGAGCAAACAGAAGCTGGCATTAATGAAATATTTACTAGGTGTAAAATTCCTTCACCTCTGTAGAAGGTGATTGAAATATAAAAATAAGATAGCATAAATGAAAGACAGACCTAGGACACTAATGAGAAACCAGGATATACCTGAGAACACACTGAAGTGTATTTCCTGTGTTTTCTGCAGAAAATTATGTGATGTAGCGTTTCAAGTGCTAGATTAATAGCATTTTTATAACTTGTAGTCACAATACTAGAACTGTACAGAAGAGTCAAAGCATTTGTAAAAAGGAGTGGATGGTATTGGAATCCCAAAGCACTAATTATTTTTTGTTGTTGTTAATAGCATTCTAGCAGACACACATCAGTTATTAGTAATGCATTATTCAGTGTCATGTGTGAGCTGTTAATGCCTGTAGGGCTACTAGAGCCAACAATAATTTATTTTGTGTTGAAAGCTCTTCAGAGACAAATACTTCAGTTGTTCTGTCTACTTGGAGTCCACCTTAGAAGTTTAATTGGAAAGTCTCAGACAGAGACTTCACAATTAGTCAATAAGATGCAAGGATCACCAGGAGACAAGACATCTAAAAGAAGCAGAGAGTAATCCTTATTCTTCAGCATTTAAGAACTAGTTGATGACTGGAAAACATAATGCTTAGAAAAGCATTGCTTGTGCCACCTTCTGCTGTATATTTTCTTTATTTCTTTTCCCTATTGCTGTTACTCAGCATGTCTCCTTGATCCTGACATTCTGGTTTCTTTATTCAAGCCTTTTATTTCCTCTCCAAACTCTTTGAAAACATTTTTTTTCATTAGAAATATTTCTTACATAATCTTTTGTAACTAGACCTTCAGTGTGCCTAGCACAGGCTTTGTCCTGAATACAAATCAGGAACCACTTCCTGTGTAATAACCTGCTTCCTGTCTTCTAATGAAGGTTTATTCTGGTTAACCTCAATATGGCTTTCAGCACTGCTACCTGTTCTAACTTTTAACATTGAGTACCTCTTTGATACAATCTTTTGACAGTTTTTCTGTGGAACATCTCTGTCTCCCTTTTCAAAGTAAATTTCTCTGACTGAGAATATTGTTTTAAGATCATATAATTATTTCTACTCCCTTTCCCACATCTTTAGCTTATTCATCATCTTCCTGTGTTTTGAAGTCCACCAAGTGTCTTCATCGAGCAGAGTATGTGAACAGAATCTTTGTTCAGCAAAATGCTTAATTATGTTTTTCAGTTGTGTTTATACAAGTGAGTTGGGAGCACACATAGTACTGCACTGGGACCAGTTCCTGTCCTTGGGGAGAGCAAGAACTAAGCACAATCTTACTAATTTATCTCTGCAGTTCTCTACTTCCTCCTAACACTCCCCCTCCCTCAGCTGTGGACAGTATTCCAACAACTGTATGACCTGAACACAAGACAGCTATTTCTGAATATGGTAGTTTCCATCAAAACCCTCTGTAAAATGTCATATTCTGGTTATTGCTAGCAGCTTGGAACAGATGGCCAGATAGGAAGTGTAGCACTCAATTAAAATTCACTGTAGCACTGTTCTTGGTTTCCATTAGAGTCACAAAAAGTCTGACCAATGTTTCTCTCTCTGAAAAAAAATCTTTTTTCTGTGGTGCCCTGTATACACCTTCTACAAAGAAATGCCTGTTGGTCTGAGTAAAAGATGTTTTTAAATATTAACTTAATTTTATCTGGCATGAGCCTTCCGTTGACACTGAAGAGTTGTCAATTAAAAAAACGCATAGGCTGTGTAGAGGTGGCCTTTGCAGGCAGCAGACCTATTGCTGCAAAGTGAGCTTCATGGTAGCAACCCTATATACTGCACCTTTCTTGGATTTTTAGGCTGCCTGCACTGTAATGGGTCAAAAAAAATAGTATTAACATGCTGCTGTGACTTTGCACTCAGTTCCTCACAGGTAAACACAGAGAATAGGTAGCAGCACAGAGCAGAGAAAGAAAAAGAACATGCAGTCTTTTCAAATGTCTTGTGATTTGCATGATGGTCTATGTATGGTGTTGTTCTTGGGATACCCTATGATCCTGATGTTTTTCACGAGTGCATTCAGCCAAGGATGTATCTCCTACTCTGAACCACTGTAGTGCAGCTCAAGCACTAATGTGTCAGGGATTTTTTAACTTTTATGAAATGGCAGACCCTAAGACTCTCGATTTTAGCTGTATTTACAGCTTTGAGATAACTCCTCTCTTGAGGAGAAACTAAATTGATACTCCTGTCCAGTTGGTACTGGATTAAACTTGTATGATCATCAAATTCATCTGATAAATTAAAACCTTTGCTAGTTTCTTACTGTCCCAAGCTGTCTGGAAGGAAAAGGGATCTTGTCTGAGCTAGAGGAAGAAGGTCTGGGCAGGTCTCTCCAGCACAGGCAGAGCTGTGACAGCCCACAGATCCAGCAGAGGGAAGTGTTGCTCTAAAATACCCGCCCCTGCAGCGAGAGCCTGGTTAACTGCAAGCCACATCATTGCACCAGAAAATCAATGATCTGGAGCCTAGGTAACATGTGATTTATAAATTCTCAGAAGGAAAAAAAAAAAGCTGTAGCAAATACCATAAAGAGCAAATGTGATAATAATCAGGATGTGCCAGGGACTAAAATTAAATTAGTTGGAGAACTGTGAAGCTTACAAGGTGGTGTTTTTGTTCTCTTTAGGAGAATAAATGGTAGTATGGCATTTTAGAGGTTAAAGAGTTGTGATCTGCTGCTTCTGCTAACTATGAAGCTGTAGCTTTTCATATCAAAAGGTGGGATCTTGAGAAACAGATGGTCAGAAATGCACTTGGTGATCACAAGACAAGTTGTCATAGGATGCTTTGTTCAAAGAACTGGCTCAGCTTCACAAAACTGCTGCCGGCACGATTGCCAGTCAAGATGCTGTTGTGCTCCTGCAACTCCAGGCACTACTGGAGGGTTACAAAACAAGTATAATATCTTCTCTCTGACATTAAAAAGAATGTTCAGTAGGAAATATTTTAAGTGACATTTTGAGTACAAATATTAGACTCTTAAATGTACAGGACTCTGCTATACAGCTTCCCCTTTCTTGCTACATGAGATTTCCCAAAATTGTACAAGTGAAGGGATTAAAGTAGATGCTCAGGACACCCATTAGTCACACTGAGCATAACATTTTAAAATGTTACTTCTTTTGAAATTCAAAGCTGGTTTTGTAACATCTAAATATCAAGTTAAAAAAAGACCAGGGGATGGCATGATGTGTGAAATGAAACTCCACTTGACCTGGATTGTCAAGCTGTTTTTTTTCAGTATCTTCTAAATGGCTGTGACAAACAATTAGAAAGGGTGTTAGAGCTTGAAGAACATTTTCCAGATAATGTTGCTTCAAAAAGACTGGAAGAAATGAATCCTACAATAATTGCACTAAGATAAACCCAAAGAAGAACTTGATCTGCTAGGTATGCAGTCAGGAGCTGCACACCTAAAAACAGTGTTGGTTTTGAGTTAACAAAATGTATTCCCTTTGCTCAGATACCATCGCTTGGAGATTTGTGGGGTGCAATTGATGAGTGGAGTACTCTCCTTGTGTTTCCCCAGGAGTAAATAACCAAACCTGGAAAGCTGGGTTGCAATCTTTTGCTCAAGGAATTATGAACCTTATGACCATGAACTTCAGTGTTCTGACTTAATTCAGTACTTTTATTTTTACCACTAATAGTTCTTGGGTTTACAATTTAGTACAAATAGTTACTTGGTTTATTATTTGATTAAACGTGATTGGTCTTCCTAGCCTATTGACAACAAGAAAATGTGGCAGATCCTGGAGACAGACTTTTCTTTTTTGAGTTAGTAGAGAGAAATATAGATGAAGATGTACTTTTATTTTGCTTACAGAAGAGGGAAGTAGTTCCACTAAGGTAAAACAGATGAAATAATTCCTCAGGGAAACCCTAATAGAGCAGAAGATTTGTCTTGATGATGGCAATTGAGATACAGTCAGCTAAGGAGGTGGCAGGTCATGAGACAAAAGGGAATTGGTCTCCTGGGAAGATTGCTGGCCTGCTGTCTGCTGTTTGCCAAGCCTCACCAACCACTCTGGAGCAGCAGTTGCAGACAATGCCACACTATTGTCATCTTGGTAGTGATAATATCAGCTTCTCTGAGGTTAGATTACTATCTGAGTAGAAACTATCAGCCTAGAACAAATACAAAATAAATAACATTCTCTGCCATGCTACCAAGATGACTGCAAGCTAGTGAAACAAATGTATTTTTTTTATTTTTTACAACACACATTTGCATTAGTATTTCTATGCATTTGGATTAAAACGTGAGCATCACTTTATGTTTAGTTTCACTTCCAGGTCAACTGCAATGCTTGTGTTTCAAAACAAGCACATAAAGTATCTCATATTTTAGTGGCTGTTTTCAGTTGAAACTAGTAATAATAGCTAAATGTGTACTGAATACAATTTGCAAATTGTTATTTTTGCAAAATTTATTGTCTGTATTGTTCAAATGAAGGGGTTTTGTGTACAGCTGTGAATGATTTTGATGCTTTATGAAGGTAAAGCAGTATTTTGAAATTAGACCTTTCCACAAAACTCATGACTAGACAATAAACATTACTATAGCAGAGTGGGTGTAAGAAGTATAGTTATGTTGTAAATAAACTTTTAATAGATTCTTGCAGTGGAGTCCCTAAGACTGAAAACACGTCAGGAAAATTACTTGAGTAGATCGAGCTGTTTGTATGACTACGAGGAGGCAATCACTGCCCGTTTGTCCCAGTTACTTGCCAAAATCTAGGTAGGATTTTCTTGCAGGCTTTCATGCGTTTACCCAGCAGAATCGGCCCCTGCAGCCGTGTGGAGAGGGAGCTTCACTGCCCGCTGGAGAGAGGAGGCAGAGGAGGAAATTCAAATGAATCTAGGATTGATTTTTTAAAACAATGTGTATATTTGTGAACTTTTTTTATATTATTACCAGGTTTTCACTGGAACTGAAGAGCCGTAGAAGCGTCTTGCCATACAGTAATACCTACTTTTATCCGTCCCTTGCCGAAAGGGGGGTGGACGTTGCATGAGCCTGGCCACAGTAACGGACTGCCATTGCTGCGGAGCATGCACAGCCACGGTGCATCCCGGGGGCACAGCGGGGGTGGCAGCGGCTTCTGAACGTAACCGCCTGGTAACATCCCCGAGTGTCCCCCGCCGTACTTTCCTTGTCAGGACCAGGACCAGCCCCGCTCCCTCCGCTCGCCACCGCCGGGGCGTGGGGGTGTTCATCCCCTCCCGCTGCCCGCTCTGCCTCCCCCGGGGCCGTTCCCGCACGCCTTCTCCCGCGCACCCCCTGACAGATTAAAACGCCTCTTTGCAACTATCACCTTCTTGAATTTATTTTTTTTTAACCGTGGGCAATGATCGCTTTCTCACTTCTTCCACTTCCTCCCGCTTTCGAGCAGTTCAATTTGCTTAAATGCCAGCACCGAGAGGGGGCCGCTGTCCCAGTACCGGGAGCTTGCAGCCTGACGGGGCTCTAGCCGCGGGAGCGCAGGAGGAGCCGTCAGGTGTCTCCGCAGGTGAGTCCCACAGGGAGGGGAGTGGAGGGGGCCGGGCGCGGCGGGCGCTTTTGTCCGCCGCAGCCTCCTCCCCCGCCCCGCGGCCTGTCAGCGGTTCCGCCGCCCGCGCCCCATTGGCTGGCGCGGCCGGTAACGTGACAACGGCGGCGGGGCGGGGCCGGATCCGAGAAGTGCCGGTTGGAGCCGGTGCCTCGCGCTGCGCTGCCGGCTCCCTCGCGGACGGAGGTCGCGGGTGGCACGCCGTTGCACGGCTGCGGCGGCGCGCGGGCTGGTCAGGCCAGGCCAAGCAGAAGGGGAAAGGGGCGGCGGCGCAGCCAGGTAAGCGAGGGGCCGCCACCGGTGACAGGTGCCCGCTCCGCCGGCATGGGAGGGACGGCTGGGAGGAAGGGGGGGCGAGCGGGGGGGCCACGATGGAGCGGAGCTTTCCCGAGGGCAGCGCGAGGCTGGCCCTTACCGCCACTGGGAGGCCGCCCACGCTTTTCCCGCCTCTCTGAAGGGTCGGGGCTGCCCCCGCCACCCATGAGAGCTGGGCTGCCAGCCCGTGGGGCGCCCGGCGCTGCCCACCCCCCACCCACCGGGCGGCCCGGTGAGTCTGCGCGGCGGCTACCCCTTCTATTGACGCCGCCCTGCAGCGGGGCCGCTTACCTGCCTGCTTCCCCGCAGGCCGGCCGGGGCGGGGGAAGGGCGCGGGCAGGGGGACGGGGCGCCGGAGCGAGTCTGTGCCTGTCCCGGGGCCTGGCGGCCGCCCTGCTCCTATGCGGGTGGGGCTGTGAAGAAAAACCGTTTTCTGATTTGCGTAACCGATATTTACTCGTGTCCTCAAGTGACCCGGGGCGCTACAGGTCGCCTGGGGCTTCCTTCCTCTCCCTCGGGCTGCGCTCGGTGCAGCCGGGCGGCAGCTGCCACCCTTCGGCCCCAGGTGTGGCGGTGGCACCTGCCCTCTAGCAAATAAATGATAGGCAGGTGCTAAGTCCCGACTTCTCTGGAAGAGAGAGGAGACTAAAACTCGGCGCTGAGGCCTCACAGTACTGTGTGAGTGAAATAAGAAGTGCCCACTTATTGTTGTTATCTTCCTTTCCCCTGTCTTGCCAATGCATTTCTCATCCCCAACAAGACAGTGATCTTGTAGCAGGGGTTTCTTGCATGGTAGCTTTTACTTGCATCCTAGCTTGGTTGTTTTAGTGACATGAGGCTTACTTTGTACTAGTCTGCTCTGTGGTGAAATTGAGGCAGCTTCCTGGCTTCAATTAAGAATTTGTCTGTGGTGAATACTGCAATTAACCACTTCTGTAGGAATTATTAAAAAGATTTCTCTAAAGCTTAATTTTATAGGAAGATTGTAATTAATTACACTGATCAGCTAAACTGTATTTGGGTTGACACTTAGTGTGGCCATTTGAAACCATACCTTTGAGGTAGTGCTCGAATAAGCTAGGAGCTAGGTGTTCACTTGCAGTTTCAACTATTTAAGCTACATGTCCTGCTGACTCCCAGCTTTCCTTGTCTGTTTGCTGAAGTGATAAGGTAAAGGCATTGATTATTTCCCAGTTATTTCTCAGAATTTTTGTACCTTCCTAACAGAGAGAGCAACCGATAGGGCTCATTGATCAATTTTGTTTGAGGTCTTAAACTCAAGAAGAAGTGGGGGGGAAAGCCTGCAAGGTTTAAGTATTGAAAGCTTAGAGTATATGACTCATAGATTTTACTGTGTATTGTCCAAGTACATTGCATGCATTTTCTTTACTCCCTGTAACTCAGCTGACTGTGTAGGGAATAGAAGAGTTATCTGAAGTAGTGTTTTTCTTCAGTATCTGTGTTGCTGAGCAGGGCAAGGGACATGATATGAAAGCCGAAAGGAGAACTATGGTAGTACAGAACCAGTAGTTAGGATAGGGTGCAAGTTTTCTTAAGGACTTTTCCCCAATGTTTAAAACATCCTGTTGTAGCTAGATAACAATGTTTATCACAGTTTTACATTAGCATATATTTTTACATTCCACTGAATTAAACATTAGCATAATTGAGTTTCAGCTTCAGTAGGATTTGTGTAACTTCTAGAAATGTGCTGTATCAAAATGCTTGTGCCCTTTCACTCTTGGGAGAAGAGCTGCTAGTCTGACTTATTTCCTTTTCCAGGAAAATAGGAATCTCATGGGGAGAAAGAAAATTGCCTTTTGTTTCTTGCAAGATACCAATGCAGCTGCACTTTGAAGTTGATGAAAGCATGTTGAGTAAATTTTTGAGGGAGCAACAATGTTAAAGAAACATCCATCAGTATTTCAGCACTGTAAATTGAACTTTGTAGAGCATTATCTCCCTGCCAAAGAAGTGTTTTTTATAATGGATTTCTGGAGAGGGGTGTGAAGGGGGAAATCCTGTGTTCCTTTAGCTGCCACTGTGGCTGCTCTGCCCAACATGCTAGAGGTAGTGAAAGAGACTGTGGCACTAGTAATACTACTTCAGCTTACAATACCTACTGCTAAAGCCATAAAGCTTTACTCAGCTAGGATTAGAAATGGATATTTTATGTGACTAAGGGGATAAGGTGTGGTTTATACTGGTCTCTGTGTTGTCTACATCAATGTTTCACACTGCTGTCTGTATTCTGGGCACTAACCCGTGGGCTGTATTTATCATTTCAGTAGGCATCCTTTTAACAGCTGTTCAGCTGTTGTCTTGCAAATAGCTTTATACTGCCAGTTGCTCTTGCATGTACTTTTTTAAAAGATATGTTAGAAGTCTCTGCTGTGGTTATTAAGCTATTTGGTTCAGATACCATGGGTAGCCACATAGAAGGGTGAGGAATGTGAAGTGGAATTAATATTCTGATATTTAAATATTCTGTAATTTTAATGTTTAAGTGGTATAGATTATGTTGGTTTAGCAATATATATATATTATTTATCAGTTAATTATTACCAAATTAATAATGTGCTTTATTATTCTGAACTGGTGTCAAGGTGTGGCATGCCTGGAAACCTTTATGGACCGAGTTCAGAGCTGCACATTACCAACTTGTATCTGTGCTTTGTGGTAGCTGGTAAATGTAGCTTGGAGGCCGTGGCCTGCATTTTATTAACCCTGCCACTACCATGAGGACAGTCAGCCTCATTCATGTCAGAAGACTTATTATGAGTAATTTGGTCTTACTAAATTAATAACTAAACTGTTTGGGTTTGTTGTTCTGGTTTTTTTTGGATCAACTACCTTGTGTATACGTTCCAATTAGAGTTCTACCAGACTTGGTAGGCAGGCTTCAGTTTACTGCAGTTGTGCTCGGGCTTGGTGATTCTTTTCCCCAAGAGTTGTTGCTGTACTGTGAACTAGGTCTGGATCTAATTTCTAGCTAGTTGAAATCAAGTTGTAATTCAATATGTAACTGAAGTTTCATAATACTTAAATAATTGACGAAACTATTCTTAAATTTACTGATATGAAAAGACTGTACTTTCTGGCAGTGGAGTACATTGGAAAGAAGGCAGATGCTGCACCTCTTAAGGAGGCTGTTGCAAATGCACTTTGGGGTACAGTGCTTGCATGCCATTCTCTGATGTACAGCACAGAATTCTAGAGTCTTTCAAAAACCAGAAGGGAATTTAGTTGATAGTGAGAAGCTGAGGGGGTTGAAAATGCTAGTAAGGGATCCAGGGACACCAATAAAGAACATGGTAGTAATTCAATCTGGTTTTGTTGGTGCTAATTGTTAGTAGGCTTAAACACTATTTGTTTGTTAGGGAGATGCTAGTTTGAGCGGTGTTTTTAGTTTAATGTGGAAACAAAGTTTCCGTTTTGTGGCACAGCAGCTACAAAACTATGGTCTTGTAGTTTACTCACTCATAATTAAAGTGACATTGATTTTAAAGCTCTCACTTAAAACCCCAGGAAATGTAACCCCTGATTTCCCAGATGTTACTGCCTTAAGTTTTCTGGGGAAAATACTGGTATTCTATGAGTAGTTCAGGTCGTCAGGTATTTGTTCAGATATTTTCTTGTACCTGAACTTTATCTGCATGCAAGTGTAAAGGTCTACTGAGCTGGAATTCAAGACCTGCAACTTTAGACTCGAATATTAAGGTATTCTGTGAACTATTTTTTTCCATCTGAATGAAAGTAAAATCTTGATTTGTTGTGTAATCCAAAATATTCAAAGGGAGGGCATTTGAAATATTTTAAATAAAAACTACCTGTTTCTAGGCTGTGCTTATATTACTAACAGGATAAACTATAAATTCCAACCCATGCCAGTGGAAGTGTGAAAATTATTACTTTGCCAGTGCTTGTGCAGTAAAGGAAAACTGTTTTCTAAGTATTTTTTTTTAATTAAACATTAATGTTTAAATACTAACTTTGCAACAACACTGGCTCAAAGTCAGGAAAGCACCAAAACATTGCTCAATTGAAGTGAGACAGGATATGTCTATACTCAAGTGCTTTACTGAACCAGAGTTGTTAAAAGTAGCGTCTGTTTTGCTTCAAACTATTATTCAGTTTCTTACAAATATGAGGCTGGAGCTTTTTTACTTCAAAGTTCTTAACTGATTCAGGTGGTGATAAAACCTTCACTCTTGTTTTTGAAGTTATTAAACTTGGCTTCATACCAAAAAGTGTTTTTCTTGTAGTACTGCTATCGGGGAAAAAATGTGCCAGTTGTTTGGTCTCCTCGGACAGCCTACTAGAAAAGGGGATTTTGCACAGTAGAAGACTGTTGCACAGCATACTTGGGCTTGATGGAATTATAAAGCGTGAACATAAGTGCTATGCTAACTTTGTGTTTGCTCAGGAAACAAAGTGGGATTACTGTAGGTTTACTGTAGCATTCAAGTCTGATTACTTGTACAGGTTCTGAAACTTAGCATTGTTCTGGGAGATGCTTCTGATAAGCTCTTAGCTCGTGACTGCATGAGTGTGTGCCCTTCCCAGAAACTCAAGAGTTGTCCTTAGACATTAGTATGTAACTCATCCACACACTATTACACAGTATGTGCAATATGGAATTTGTCTTTCAGTCCTTTCATTTTATTAAAAGAAAATAAGATATAGCTGGGTGCTTTGTCCAATTCATAAATACATCATATAGAAAAATACAAACAGGAAGGTAAGCAAGAGATGGAGGCGATTGTGCAGACAGCATGCTCCCTGCCAGAGGGTTAATAAAACCTCTTCCATTTCCATTTCAGGTGAGTTTGTATTTGACTGCAGAGTTTCATAAGTTTTTTGGGTTTTGTAATACGATGGCTTTCAGAAGATTTTGCATACAAAGCGTGCCTGTGTTTGAATCAGATGTCATTGGAAGCTTGTCTGTTCTCATTATTTTGTATGTTTAGACCGAACATCTAGAATCAAGTGTTTGAACTTGTCAGGCTGGCTTTCGAGAGTATTTGTCTTTCCTATTAGACAAGATGAAAAGCTGCTTCTTCTGAGAAGAGGTACAAGCCACTGCTGAAAATCTGAATTGGCTTTCCAATGTCAGAACTAATAGAGTGAAATGAGATGTGTTTCTGTATTGCTGTTCTGATAATTATATTTTCCTAGATGCAGTTAAATTCTTCCTTGTGATCTGTGGAAGCAACTTTCCCCTCTGGAGAGTTCTTCATGAAACTTGTATAGCATCAGGAAAACTTAAAATCAAAACATTGTTTTATGACTTTTCTTTAATCTTGTAGCTATATTTTTGCATGGTAATAATCATCTTGCACAGACAGAATGTAATTGGCATCCATTTTTATTCATGACCTCACTTGATGTTTCCATTTATTATCAATATCTGTTATCCTGGTAGGATGCTGTTTGGCCTTGGTAGTCTATAAATATCAAAAAAGCTTCCTTTTTAGGCCAAATGTTGATATTTTGACTTAGTGTACTACAGAACTGTTCATATTTTAGAAACATCAAAACTAATTCGAGCTAGAATAAGAAGTATAAATACAAATTTGCATTTCTGAGATTGGGCAAAGGTGAGAACTGTCTGACCACTCCTAGCAAAAGTAATAGCATGTGTGCTTCTAGAGCTCAAACTGTAGTACAATCCAGAATAGCCTGATTACCTAGTAAGAAGTCGTGTTATTACTGTATAACATTACTCATTTAAATTCTTCTTGAAAAATGGGAGAAACCTTGCCATGATTTTACAGTTGAGGAATTTGAGGCAGAGAGAAAAAAAATTACTTGCATATAGCTATATAGCTGTCAAGGTAAGCATTCCTATTAACTGGGTTGGGTATGGTTATTATATTGGAAAGCAGTGTCTGAGCTAAGAAAATAATGTATAATGAAGGTTTTGAGTATCAAAAACATTGGATTTATTACTCTGCTCTCTGCAAAACTAGCAGGACTCCTATGGTATGAAGAATGTTGGCCCCTTCCATCTTTATCTAAATGCAGTGCTGTTTAATTCCTTATAGGACCTTCATCTAGAGATATCAAATCAGAATATAAAGGTGCTTTAGTCAATGTACCAGTATGTATGATATTACATTACCATATAATTATGTTGATAGCCTAGTTATAGCAGCATGATATCCTGTGGACTACAAAATTGGCCCAAATGCTTACCTAACTAAGTAGAATTTGTAGTCCACTCTGTGTTCTGCTGTGACAGCAGTGTGCTTCTGGTGGTACTTGAGAAATTCGGAGCCACTGGAGGTGTGTGGATGTACTCCAAGGCTCCTCCTCCTGAGAATATTTTCTTATTCAGGCTTGTTTTCTGTGAGGTTACGGGAGTTGTCTTAGTTATTTCAAGGGTCTGTGGCCATTTATGACTTTATTGAAAAGTACACTGAAAATGGAAGAGCATGTATGACCATTCCTCTGGCTTTTCCCAAGGAAAGATTGCCTTTTGTTGAAAATCATAACTGTTTTACCCTGCTGGCACTCTTGTACTTTTACTGCTCTTGAAGATTGAAGATAATACGATAACTATAATTAATCTGCTAGTATAGAAACCTTGTAGTATTTAAATTGTGAATATTCTCCAGTTTTATCTTCCTCAGCTTTGCTTTCTGATGTCCTGACTGTGGTAGCATAATGAATGGACATTGTGAGAATCTGTCTGGCTTCTGGAAACTAAAGGGGTAAAAATTAATTTTCTATTGTAGTGGTTATCTTGATATGCAGAATTAAATAGATACAATTGAAGATTTCTTTAATGTGCTGGAGGGATACTGCTGATACCATTGTCTTATGGTTATGTATTCATATTTCTCAGTATGCAAAAGACCCGCTAATGTGGTTACAAGAATAAAAAGATGTTATAAGTGAGCTTGAAAATCTAATTTTAGTGCAGTTGGAAGGTGTCTGACTCTGTGATAGCTGTATTTGTACTGGGATGAAGGACTTAATGTACTGTTGTGTAAGATGGCTTCTGGGAGAGTGATGAAACGTACTGCATGACACATATATCTGTCCCAGTCTAGACCTTTTGAGATTGCTTTCGGTGTAATCTTCCTTGTTTAGGAGAGATTGGGTGAAGAACCAAGGAGACTTTTCATACTTAATGCCCAAATTTGCTCTAAGGTTTCTTTGGAACTTGCAAGTAAGGACTGTTTGTAGTATTGGACTACTATTTCTGTCTTCAGTGTTGCTGTACTGATTTTAAAACCTGATGGGGGTACAACAAAGGAGACCTGTTCTTTTAGGTATCATTTGAGAGTGTAATCTGTATTGCTTCCCTGATATCTTCCATGGCATGTTTGGGCTGGAATATTTGACAGCATGGCATGCCTGCAGTCATCTCTGGAGAGTTATCTCCTCACACTGATTTGAATAAGCATTAGCTGAGCACAGATGGACTCTGTACTTCCATCCTCAGAAGGCAGGTGCATTTCCCATGCTGTTCTATACCCTCCTCTCCACCTTCCTCTCCACCTTCAATATAATCTCATTCCTGTATTTCTTAGCTAGAAAGCCCATTTCCTTCCCTTCAATTTAGTCAGAGGTTCCCATTTGTTACAAGTATTTTCTTGGGTATTAGTGGAAGACAGCGTTTTCTGCTCTTAAGGCTACCTCATTGATGGCACATTGCTTGTACAAAGGATTAGTCAAGGTGGGGCTTTCCCTTTCTTCTTTTGGTTGCTTCCAACAAATGCCTAGAAAAGTAGAGCAAAGAAGCCTATTGAGCATTTGAACGTTTTTTACATGTTCCTATTGCTGCAGTGCCTTGAAGTGTTAAATCTTATTTTTATCTAGTCTACCTTTTCTTTGTTCAGCATGGCCTGTGACCTGTCTCATTTTCTGTGAATAGCTTGTAATTTTTGTGAAATTACCAGCTTTGTCTTAGCTGCTATAGTACAGAGTTGCTCTGGAAGTTATTTTCTATAACCTAGATTGCATCTCTTACACTCATTTAGAAATTAATTTACTTTATCAAAGTAATGCACCTACTTGTTTTGGCAAGCTCTGTTTAATTTTTGCTTGTTTTGAGTGCCACATTTTTTGAAAGGAAAAAAATAATGGATTTTTAGCTGGACTTGTTTGTTTTTTTAAATATAGGTGAAGTTTATGATTGTTTGGGTCTGTGATAGCATGAGCCACTCTGAGGTGATGTTGATGATTTGAGTATGTTGCTGTGGGTAATTTAGTTTAGTATCTCAGTGCTCTCATAATCCTATTTCACAAATCCACTGATGTTTCATAAAAGGTAGGTTTCTGTGAGGAGATAACTGATACATGCTTTGAATGTGCTTGGCTTCAAATTTATTTGAAAAATTTCTTGTACTCCTTGGGTGCTGGTTCTGCTTATGTACCTGTGTTCCCTTTTTGAGGCTTAACATGAACTGACTTTTTATTGCATTAAATTTTGTACTCCATTATGGACTGTCTAATGCCAAGCTTAAAAATACAATTATTTGGGGTTTTAGAAGTGTCTAGATACTTCAGAAGTAGTAGGAACACATGCCCCTCTCCTATTTTTTTTATTCAATACTAAAGTTTGTTTACTTGAAAGTGTTTTGTTGCCAAAAAAGTAGGAAAGGAGTCTGACAGAAGATGGTGCTTAACTTTAAATACTAACCTCTGTGTTGAAAATTTATAAAATGTGATCAGATTGTATGGTGCTATATAACAGGTGTTTGGGACTTGTTCCCTGTTTCAGTTTTCTTGGGGCCTCAGCTTTTAATTGAGAATTTCAAAAGTTACCTTCTAGAAGACAATCTAGATATGTTTGTGTTTTGCACCAAGAGGTGCTGGTCCATGACTGTCTCAGTAAGAAAGGTACCAGATGCAGTACAGTATCATTTAAAATGCTTTTTATTGGATTTGACACTATAAAGAAAAGAATAGTATAGCTAATCTTGCATCGCCTTAGAAGCTGTGATCACAAATTGTGCAGCATCAAAGCAGCCTTCAATCCTTGTGCAGCAAGCACACTGTGCAGACCCTGCCTGTAGAAAGAGTCACCTCATTTTGATCATCTGAGCTAGTACAGACTTTTTTTTACAAGAAAGTAATTCTGTGAATCATTTCTACTGACAACCAGGAACGATATTCATGGGAGAACTTGCTGCATTTCTTGATAAAGACAAGGACATGCAGGTGGTGTAATCGCTGGTACCAAGTAGGAGCTGCCTGCAGATTCCTCTGTTATGAGCTGGCTAAAACTATCTTTTGGTCAAGACATTTGCACAGTACAGGCCTGGGCTTGTTAACTAGCCAGAGTTGATTACCAACACCTTAATGTGCCATGGTGTTCTGTACAACTGCTACAGTTTGTTATGCTCTTTTCTTTTTAATAAAAAACCTGATTGAACTTTTTCCAGTTATTTTTATACATTCATGGGTTTGACTATGTTTCTTTAGAAACTACCAAGCAGACTTGTGATAGAGCTATTTTTTTAGTGGGTAATACCAATGTGGAGTTGTGGCAGTCTTTTTCTATTTATAATTTCATTTTTAAAGGGGCAATATGTGAAATTTATGCAACTGTCTGAAGAAATGTAAAAAACAGCATTATACTACTCATCTGTCTAGTTAAAGTCCTTCATCTGTCATACTTCTATCATCACCTGATATAACCTTAATTTATATTTTTTTACAAAATGCATCTCTGAGTTTGAAAATATTGCTGGAACACTAAAGCTGTACAAACTATTACTTACTAGGAATGTTCAGATTTGTTTCAGAGTCTGGATTCTTCTTGGTTTGGTAGGGATCTTAAAAAGCACCATGACCATGAATGAAATTGTATTTGCCCAGAATGCAGCTTGTTTTCAAAGAGATCAGTCACATGAATGCAATTATGTTCAAAACAAAGCTGGTCTATATTTTGGTTTGTCAGTTTTTACCATTGGATTGTTTGCTTGTTTAAGTCTGAAACATACTTGTTCAGAAACCTAGATTTGTACCAACTTACCAGTTGTTATTTTTGTTTTGCAGTGTTTTTTGCAGAAACTGCTTGTCGTGCCTACTGTCTGTTTGGTCTTAACTCTGGTTTAAACCAAGTATCTTTCTCATTAGTACAGGCCTTTCTAGGAGCATAGGTTGTGACCTTCTCTTTTAGCTGGAACACAATCCTTAGCACCTTGAACTTAACTTGAGGAGAGGGCTGGGGAAAGTCAAAGTCATGTTTGTCTGAATATGAGCTCCTATTTAAAATTGCTTTCCACGTTAGTCAAGTATGAAATAAATAGCACATTTAATCTACCTTTAAAAAAAATCTTTTAATACAGCTTCATTAGAGAGTCTAACCCTCAATCGTTTACTTGGTTTCTCCCTCCCCTCCACCATTGAGAATTAGGCTCAAGTAACTTCATGCACTTTGGAAGACCTCACTGATGTGATTATCATGTGGCCTAAAGTAATTTTAACTACCTGTGCAACCAGAAAGTTTGAAGATCATCCATCATCTTAGTGAGTGATCAGTGACATATTTTACTACCAAAGATTAATTATTTACTGGCCTTCCTTGAATATAAAGGAGACTTAATACTTTTGGTCGCATTTAATGAAAAGTTAACTTAATATTGCTCAAGGAAGACAATGGTCTCTTCTGGAGGGCTGCAGGCATAGGTTGAAAATGCATAACCTAATCCTGCACAGTCAGATTTCAAGAATAAGTCTTCTGCTTGTAAAGTGAATAAAATTGGAGTAAAGCTTATTTTCAATTTAGATGAGATGAAGTATTTCTCTTGCACTAAGCGTACCAAAGAAAGGAAGTAAAATAATAAAGATGGATATTCTGTGTTTAGGTGCAGCTGCCTTAAGATGTTTGGTTTTCACCTCCTCTAAGGCCTTTTGTGTTGAGCCTTGGTATGTTCAAGTTGAAAAAAGTATCTAAAATACTCTATTTTCAGCTTGCTGAAGGTATGGTATTGGTAGAGCTGAGTAGTAATTGCTTGATTTTGCAAGACTTTTTACCAGCTTATGTGCTGAGCAGTTAACTTTGAAGCAGTAGCAGAGTAACCCCTGTAACATAAAAATGTTACTTAATTTTAAACTAAAAACATGTTTAGAGATATTTTTCCCAAAAAAATTGTGCTACATAATCTTATGTTAAACAGCCTTCTCCTGAGAGAAAGGACTGCTTCTTAAACAGCATAAGACTTTACTGTTACTGTCCACATCTTCTGTTCAGCAGTATTGGCTTGAGAGCAGGAGTGTTTGAGAAAGGCAAGGCCTCTAGTTTAATCCAGGCACAAATGGTTGAGATTGCCTGTAGTTGTATTTATGGTCTTTGGTTGTTTGAAAGGTTGATATGGAAAATTTGTTACAATGTTAGTGTAGGCTTAAATATCTTGTGCTTGAGGAATATTCTGGTTATTGTAGAGTGTGGGACTTTGCATTTATTTTAAATGCAAAAAGGTTATCGCTTATACAAGTTTAAATATCACCTGTGACCTTCTTCCAAAGGACCTGGAAAGAAGTTTCTTTAATCTTGTTTCCATGTTGTTCTATGTTCAGTGGAATACAGCTCCAAAAATATAATCCCCAGTGTAGAGCTCCTACAGCTGAATCTGCATCTGTGCACAAGTGGTCAAAGCACAGATTCTGAAAGGCCGTGTATCAGCTGTAGGGCTTGAATCGAGTGCTCTGTTACCTGTCAGTAGGAGGCTTACAGGGAGAGGCAGTTGCCTGAATGCATCTGCTAAGAGTATATATTACTGTGTCATCCTTTATGAAGTCAAACCTGCCCCAGAACTCTTGCAGTACCTGGCTTTTTGTTGTTTAGGGAACATTTAAAAAGGGAGATGGTAGTATGCCATTAGAAGTTTTAGACAGGAAAGATGTGGTTTGGGGGATGATGGGAGGTGAGGGGGTGGGGGTTAGTTTGTTACGTTTTTCCTTTGGAAATATTCATGAGGGTTTATTTGCAAGTGGAGGTTCAGGCTGTGCATGAGAGACCATAAGCAGGTACCAGGAATCCCAGAGGAGAGTCTCAAAACTGCCTATTAAGCAAAACTGATGGCATATTTAGTTTATTATTGAACTTAATTTTGCATCCAAGACTGGAAGAAAAAGTGATACATTTAAAGTAGCTGGAAGCGAAGTTGGTACTGTAGTTCAGGAATCGCTTTTGATATAAATTTGATAAAATAGACAAATCTACTTAGTATGTCAGCATCTCCTTACCTCAGTTGAGAAGCACGTCATGTTGTTGCAGTAACAGCATGAGTCTGTAGAGATTGGCTTTAAACTTGGTGTCTGTGTTTCTCTGAGGCAGAGGGGAAAAAAGCAAGATAGAGGGGCTGCTGGAATACCTGTCAAGGTATGCTTTAGTTATAAATCTATTTTGATTAACTTAGTGTGTCAGAAACATCAGTTGAATACTAATGCAATCAACAAAACCAGTGTAGCCTTAAAAATAAAACAAAGCCTCACGTCAGTTATTGACTTTTTGTAGCCCATTATCCTTTGGAGAGGACAAACAAGGTGCTTCTCTTGCTGCAGAGCCATCTCCAACTAAATGTGCCTAGAATTATGTAAGCAGTGACCAAATGACAGAGTCATGCAATGTTAAGTAACCTTTTGGCAGCAGGAGAGGGTGAGGGGAGAGATGTCTGATGCTTATAGATTATATTTTTCAAAATTATAGCCTTTTATTTGTATTCTGGATATGTTTCTATTTATCAGATTAAGTCTTGAAGTAACTAAAAATTGCCTAGATATTAGTGGTCTTTATTACTTTATTTTTCTGGCCTGCATCCCAGTACTGGTCTGGAGTAACTCTCCTGAAGTCATCACTTAGCCTGGGGCTAAACTTCTGTCTCTCATCTTCTAAGAAAGTTTGCCAATTGCATTAGGCCACATTGAAAAGCTTTTATGGCTTTGATATGGCTTGAAAGCTGCTGGAGATGAGATTTATTTATTCCATTTGATTAGTCACTCCTGGCATACAGATAGGATTTGAAAGATAGATAATTAATATCATTAATAATTCACGTTTATATTACACTTATATATACTGTGTGTTTCTGTGATAGGAAGCTTTATTTCATATACATGGAATTGTAGTGAATACACGTTTCACTGGAAGCTTTCAAAAAGTAGTCATTAACAAGAACAGAGTTCAAGTATTTAAATACTTACTATTGTGACACTTGCTTTCTGCTAGAAAGTATTCTAACACCACAGCAAAAATACAGCCTTTTTTCTGGGATATGTGATAGGGACTAACAACTTTCCAGTTCAAGGCAAGGAGGTGATGAAGCATTTTATAGAAGCAGACCTTAGAAAATAACATGGGTCAGTCTCACTTAGAGTTTTCAATCTGTATAAAAACAAACCACTTTTTGAGTATTATGGCATTGCTTGCAGAAGGTGTATTGGTTTATGCATATTCTTAAGTATACCAATATGTTTTTAATAGAATTAACTTAAGTTCTATTTTCTTCTTTTCTTTCTGTAACTTTTAGAGAAAATACTTATTAAGCAGTGTTAACAGTTGTATTATACTCTGCAGTTGTATTATACTCTGAACTAAGTCCCTTATAATCAACTAGACCCTTGCTTGTTCCCCAAAATAGATCTATTACTGGGAGTGTGATGTTCTTTGTATAGAAGTGTAAAGTACGTATGTCCATTATTAAATTGTGTTAACTTGTAACTTAGACTTTATATAATAAGCATTTAGTTATATAAAACATCAGTATCTGCCCAAATCCCAGATGAGGTTTTACATTTTTGTCAGGAAAATAATTGCTTCCATACTCTTGCTAATTAGACCTTTCATGCTATTTTAAACTCTCGGCCAGTTCAGTGATCATTTTGACTTTTCCAATGTTTTTCTTTATACAGATAAGCTGTTTATACCTTTTGCTCTTTATTGAATCATTCAACATTTATCTCTTAGTGTTCTTTACAACTTTAACAGGGGTCCCAAGTATTTCATTTTTGTGACAAAGTTCAAGTGAGAAGTGACTGAACTTAATTCTAGATTGGAAATGAAAAAAATACTTTTGATTTTTCTGTCCACATGCAAATCAAACATGTTTGGCTTGAGTTGAGAGATGATCCAGATATTCTTTGCAGAATGAAAGCCTTAGTTTGGATGGGTTTATTACCTTTGTGGTTTTACATCTACGAATTTATATTAAAACCCCAAAGAATTATACCAAAATAACTAATTTTAAAGGTATTTACAGTGTGTTTTTTCCAAGTTGAGCTGGAGTGATTGAGGAAATTGCTATTTCTTAGCTATAGTTAGAGCATCTCAGCTGTAGGACTAGTAAGTTTACCTAAATGCAAAAACTGTTGAGCTTAAATGGCTTTTAGTGTTTAGAAAGGGGATAATGACCAGGGCCTTTATCTTTGCTCTAGAAAAAGCAACTTTCAGATGGTGACCAGGTAAATAATTGGATGGGATGGCTCCTTGTAGATCTTGTAGATCTAGTTAGATCTAGATCTTTTGCTCATTAAATGTTAGATCGTTAAAATTCCTGTGGAAGGAGTAATGAGCTGTTCTAATACTCAATTATTGGAGTTCAGGTATTCCATGATCTGATGAAAATTTATTTTCTCTCCAGGAGTGTATTGTAAGCATCCTGTCCTCCTTCAGCTACTTTCCCTTGAGTGGGCCTGGTAAGTGTCTATGCTCTATTAAAAGTAGCCTTGTCAATGCAAGGAAGGTTAACTTATTTTCAGCCATTCTTCTGCCTTCAAAATGGAATGTGGGGTAAGCATAATGTTCTGCCTTGGATCAGCTGTTGTTTGTCTTGTTATAACAGCTTGTCAGTTCTTTTTGGAATTGAAATGTCCCGTATAAATATATTTTTAATATGAGCCAGTAGTGTGCACAAGTAGCCAAGAAGGCCAGTGGCATTCTGGCTCGTTTCAGAAATGGTGTGGCCAGCAGGACTAGGGCAGTGATTGTCCCCCTGTACTCAGCACTGGTGAGGCTGCCCCTTGAATCCTGTGTTCAGTTTTGGGCCCCTCAGTACAAGAAGGACATTGAGGTGCTGGAGTGTGTCCAGAGGAGAGGAGCAAAAGTGGTAAAAACTCTAGAGCACAAGTTTAGAGGAGCATCTGAGGGAACTGGGGTTGTTTAGCCTGGAGAAAAGGAGGCTGAGGGGAAACATTATCACTCTCTACAGCTACTGAAAGGAAGTTGTGGTGGGGTGGGTGATGGTCTCTTCTCCCAAGTAACAAGCAATAGGACAAGAGAAAATGGCCTCCAGTTGTGTCAGGGAAGGTTTAGATTGGGTATTAGGAAAAAACTTATTCACCGAAGGGGTTGTTAAGCATTGAAACAAGCTTCCCAGGGAAGTGGTGGAGTTACCATCCCTGGAGGTATTTAAGACATGTAAATGTCCTTAGGGACATGTTTCAGTAGTAGAGTTGGCACTGCTAGGTGAACTTGATGGCCTTAAAGATCCTTTCCAACCTAAATGATTCTGATTCTATTTGAAAAATATAGAACATCCCCATTGCTTTGTATCTGTACCTTTAAACAAACTTTACAGTAAGTTTTCTCCAAAGCTGGTAGTATCTGTGATATTGCTATTGACACTGGATAATTTATTAATTTGTTTCAGGATGTAAAATATGGACCTCTGTTTTTAAGAAACTTGCCTTTCTGTTAAACCTTGGTGTATCAAAATTATGACTGAATTCTAGTTCTTGAACTCTTGCATATTGCGTATTTTATTTTCATACAGTTATTTGGAAAAATAAACATTACTTGCCAATTGAAATAGGGCTGCCTGTAGGCAGTTTCCTGGTTTTTGTGTTGATGTGACTGTGCAAAACTTTGATTAATATTCTACATTATCATGTCTGAGTATATTCTGTTCAGTCTCATGTAGCTATAGTGATGCAGAGCTTAAGGGAACCTGATTTCTGCAATAAGGCACCAATTCTAATGAAAGCTGAAATGTTTGCTCTTTATTTAGGTGAAGCTATTAAAAATAAAGTATACTCAATGTTTTCTCCATCCAGAATGAAGACAAATGTGAAGATGGCATGTCCAAGGAATTTTAAAAGGTGTAGACCTCCTGACTGAGCAGTGCTGTGTATTTGATTCTCTTTAATTAGTAAAGTAAGTATGAATTAAACCTATGTTGCTGGGGGTTGAGTGTGCCATTTTTATATATGACAATGTTAGACAATAACAAGTTGTGTTAGCCTCATTTTGTTTCTGTCAGTATGCTCCATTCTCTTGAAGGGAGCAGATGGGGAATTACATATAAGAATATGCAATGAAAAACTGCTCTTTTGAGAATTAGGGTATTCTTTAATTGGGTAGAATGACTTAATGTAGTAGAAAACTAAATTGCAGGAGCCAGGATGTTAATATATTGCTCTGATTTTTGAATTATTCATAAATGAGAAATTACTTTTGCTAGGTAAGTTTAGGACAGTGGTGAAGGACTGATAGTAATATATCAGACACTTCTTTAACTCATACCTGCTTGTTGCTTCTACTGGAACAGTACTCAAATGTTTGGTCAAAATATACTTTCTCCTAATCTCTGATGCTACTTTCACTCTTCATTTAAATTTTTGCATTCAAAATAACTTTTCTTAAAATAAATAATGGCTAAGGTTAGGACGCAGGAGTTCTTGGATCCTTTTGCTATGCTCTGGATGTGAGGCCAAATGTTACACGTTTAGATCTGTGAAAACAACACTTGAAGCTTATTACTGAATGTGAGATAAATTGTTTTTAACAATTCTATAAGGATGTCTTGTCTTTTTTTCCCTCTACCAGCTGCTGTTCTCTCACAAGTGAACGTCATGATCACGCTAACAGAACTCAAATTCTTAGCAGATGCCCAGTCATCCTACCACATACTAAAACCATGGTGGGATGTCTTCTGGTATTACCTCACCATGATAATGCTGCTAGTTGCTGTGCTCGCTGGAGCTCTCCAGCTTACTCAAACCAGAGTATTGTGTTGTCTTCCTTGCAAGCTAGAATTTGACAATCATTGTGCCGTGCCTTGGGATTTAGTTAAAGCCAACTTTAACATGTCGGCGAGCTCTGCAGCACAGATAATCATCCCACTCAAAATCCAGAATGATCTCCATCGGCAGCAGTACTCCTATATTGATGCAGTATGTTATGAGCGAGAGCTTCACTGGTTTGCCAAATTCTTTCCATACCTAGTGCTTCTGCATACCTTTATTTTTGCAGCTTGCAGTAATTTCTGGCTTTACTATCCTAGTACGAGTTCCAGGCTTGAGCACTTTGTAGCCATTCTTCAGAAGTGTTTTGATTCTCCATGGACAACACGTGCCCTCTCAGAAACAGTTGCTGAGCAGTCTGTGAGGAAGTTGCCAATAGCCAAGTCAAAAACAGCGATTCCATCACCTGGGAGTTCAGTAGATATAGGGGCAAGCAGACAGTCCCTGCCATATTCGCAACCTGGCTTGGAAACAACTGGAAGAGAAAATTCCTCAAGTGTTCTTGACAAAAAAGAAGGGGAACAAGCTAAAGCTATATTTGAGAAAGTGAAGAAATTCAGAGTACACGTTGAAGAGAAGGATGTCATTTATAGAGTCTATATGAAACAGATTATAGTGAAAGTAATTGTATTTGTAGTAATAATAATTTATGTCCCCTACTATTTATCATTTATTACACTTGAAATTGATTGTGTAGTTAACGTTCAAGCCTTTACAGGCTACAAAAGGTACCAGTGTGTTTATTCACTAGCAGAAATTTTTAAAGTTTTGGCTTCATTTTATGTTGTTTTAGTGATCTTCTATGGCTTAACTTGTACTTACAGTTTGTGGTGGATGTTAAGAAGTTCACTTAAGCAATATTCTTTTGAGAAGCTGAGAGAAAAAAGTAATTACAGTGATATACCTGATGTAAAGAATGACTTTGCATTTATTCTGCACTTGGCAGATCAGTATGATCCTCTCTATTCCCAACGATTCTCAATATTCCTATCTGATTTGAGTGAAAACAAACTGAAACAGATAAATCTTAACAATGAGTGGTCAGTGGAAAAACTGAAAAATAAACTAGCAAGAAATTCCCAAGATAAGATTGAACTTCACCTTTTTATGTTAAATGGTCTTCCAGACAGTGTCTTTGAACTGACAGAAATAGAAGTCCTAAGCCTGGAACTTATTCCTGAAGCCAAACTTCCTTCAGCTGTGACCCAGCTAGTCAATCTGAAAGAGCTCAATGTTTATTATTCATCTCTAACTATGGATTATCCAGCAGTCAGCTTCTTAGAAGAAAATCTGAAAACATTGCGCCTGAAATCTAGCGAGATGGGAAGAATTCCATTTTGGGTCTTTCATCTAAAAAACCTAGAAGAATTGTGCTTAACAGGATATTTCATGCTAGATCATCACAACTCCATATACAACGAAAGCTTTCAGGGGCTGAAAAATCTGCGATCAATTCACTTAAAAAACAACCTTTCCCGTATACCTCAAGTGGTTACAGATCTTCTGCCTTCTTTACAACACTTATCTATTAACAATGAGGGAAATAAACTGATAGTGCTAAATAACCTGAAGAAGCTGGTAAACCTGAGAACTTTGGAATTAATCTGCTGTGATTTAGAACGCATTCCTCATTCCATTTTTACCCTAAACAATTTGCATGAAATTGACTTAAAAGAAAATAATCTCAGAACAGTGGAAGAAATAATAAGTTTTCAACATCTCAAGAACCTTTCTTGCTTAAAATTGTGGCACAACAGTATTTCATATGTCCCAGTGCAAATTGGTGCATTATCAAACCTGGAACAATTGTATCTAAATTATAATAATATTAAAAATGTTCCATTGCAACTATTTCTTTGTAAAAAATTACAGTATTTGGATCTTGGTTATAATAAGCTAACCTCCATCCCTGAAGAAATTGGCTATCTGACCAATCTGCAGTACTTGGCTTTGACGAAAAACCATGTAAGTAGAACTTTGAATTATTACTTTTTTAAAAAAAATCAAATATTGATTTAACCTACCATTGCTTCTGAACAGCCTCTGATTCAAAAGGCTTTTGTGGTGTTCGTTATTAAAGTAAACCCAGTAAAGCTGAAAAAAGGGGTGGTGCTTGTTTAATTACTAAAAATTGGGTGTCATCAAAGCTTGCGTAATACTGAGTAAGTGCTATGCTGCTCTGTAGGAGCTTAAGGGCTCTGATCCAGAAGTAGTGTAGGTTAGGATGGCTACAGAAATGTATTGTCCCTTTCTCTGCAGCTGTCTATCCTATGTAATATTTTAATGGAAGTGAACAGTTAAATTTCTACCTTAAAATGTCAAACTGAAAGCTGTAGTGAATCAACGGCTAGTTGATCAGGAACAGCTCAGCTGTCTGATTGGGAAGAGGGAAATAATTGTAGCCAATAACCACATCAGCAGTGCCAAACTGTCTGGTGCATTAGTGTGGGGTGCAGGGTTGTGACTTAGGACTTTTTTTGAGGGTTATTATTGTTTCATTGGTGAGGTTGGGTTTGGATGTCATATGTCAGTAGTGTGCACCAGGAATAGTAAGTTACTACTGTACTGCACAGATAACTGCTTGTACAGGTGTCACAAAACAGGAGGTGTAATGTCTCTCCACAAGCTGTTTGTTCGTTCAGTGATTCCTAGGAGACAGTAGCCTGCCCATCTCCTGTGACCTGCACACGTTTGTATGTGCTTCTGTGCCTGTGTGCATGTATGTGCACCCCTCTGCCACGCTGATGTCTTGACTTCTGCCATTAGCTTGGCATCTTCGTTACAAAACAGGTTTATAAAAACATGGAAGTCTTCTCAAGCACTTCACTGCATAATGATAGAAGCATTGCAATCTTCCCTTTCCTTATCCTTCCATAAACTAAGAGGCTTTTTTACCCTAAATATAACCAGGAAATGTCTAAACATGCAGTTGGATGCAGGCCAACAACTTCTAAGGTACACTATTTTTGTTCTTCTTCTAGATTGAAATGCTGCCTGATGGATTATTTCAGTGCAAAAAACTGCAATTTCTTCTTCTGGGAAATAACAGTCTGATGAATCTGTCCCCTTGTGTGGGCCAGCTACAGAACCTTGTTCAATTAGAGCTCATTGGAAACTATTTTGAATCACTTCCTGCTGAACTGGAAGAATGTCAGTTCTTAAAGCGGAATAATCTGATTGTAGAAGAAAGATTGTTAAAAACACTTCCACCTCGTGTAAGAGAGCGTTTGCAGATGTGCTCAGATAAGTGCTAAGTTTGAAGTGAAACTTTGCATCATTGCATCCTATAAGCCTTTTGCTTAGTATCTCTCTAAAGATCTGTATAGGTGAAGAGAAGTAAAGGAGAGAACAGTTTACAAATCAGTCTTTACTTAAATGCATTGGACTGAGTTGATTGTATTGGAAAAGGAAAAATTATTTAGAATTAAAAAATGCAGCCTTTAACAGGTAAATATGTTTGAAAAATCTGAAATACGAATTGTTTGGGTTCTACTGGTTGAAATAATTCAGTTAAATGTTTATGATATTGAAATGGATGAGTTGATTGCCTAGCTATAGTGACAGTGTACATACTTTTTTTCCTATGGGAATTTTTTCTGCTGATATTGATAATTTTAAACAGTTTCATCTCCTGCCATATGAGGTCTAAGAACTGACTGGAATTAGTTTCTAAATATGAACTCTTCACTAACTTAGAATATTTTAAATTAAGAGCTTAAGCTATTTGAACAGTTCAATTGCATGGGGTGTACTGAAAGTAATTTTTCAACATACCTTAATTTTTAAAGCATTTGACAAGTACTGAGCATTAATTCTATAATTGTGGAAGATGCCACTTGAATCTTGCGATTAAAACCAGTTGGACAATAATACCTGAAACCAGTTTCAGTTTTTTGTCTTTAAAATAGTAAATACCAGATGCATTGTTGCCTAGAAATTGGGAGGAATTGGAAGAATCTGGAGTAACTGTGTGCGTGTACTAGACAGCAACTCTTACAGTACAGATCTTCGTAGGTACTGATGGCAAACAGAACATGATACAGTCGCAAAGTTGTCTGCTGTATGTTGTAAGCATCCCAAGTGTTAGTGTAGTGTGTGTTGCTGTGTAATATTTTTATAACTTCTTCTGACTGCCTCAGTGCTTCTCCACACCCAATACTGTATTTTGGTTGGGAAAGGGATGAAGAAGGTTTGTATAAGGTAGGAATAAAAAGACAAAGTTAAAACAAACCAAATAATCACACAGCTTATAAGCACTTAGGAGGGACAAACAAGAAGCATTATAAGCTTTGCCTCTTCTGGGGATGTAATAATTTCATAAATTATAGTGGTGGAATGAGCTCCTATGCCATCCTTAATACTTGCAAAACTGGATGGAAATAAAATGGTTCCTGACTTCATTCTGCTGTGGTGCGCTGTTTTATTGTATTTAAAGTCTTAACTCTCATTCATGTTTTTAGTGAACATGATAAAAATTATAAGTTATCCCCCTGGAAAAAAGAGTATTCTTTCCAAAAACATATTTCAAAACTTGAATATTGTACAAAATTTTCAAAACCAATCTCAATTATGGGTTAAATAGATAAGTAAACTGTGCTCTTAATGACTTTGTGTTCATCAAGTGTGCTAACTATGCATTGTAGTTTATAATAACAAATCATCACAGATAAACCAGTTTTAGTACTAGACTACTTTTAGTTATGTGACACTTTTGTGACAAATAAGGGTTATTTTTAATGAAAATTCCAAAACCAAGTCTGAACAACATAGAAGTAGATGTCTCGACAGTAGCAGTGCAAAAGGGGTGTGTTCATTCACTGTACTGACGGCATTCCAAAGATCTTTGTAGTTAGAGCACTTTTCTTCTCAGGGAACCAAAATGTGGTAAAACTATTACTTTTTATGTAATGTTAGAAATGTTTAGTGTAAACTGATTGATTGTGTTTATGTGCAGACCAGTGCTGCTGGAACAGTCTTTCCTAGTGTCTGTATATAGCTCTTCCAAACTCTCAACTGATTTTGAGTTGTATAATAGTTTTGTAGGAATTGACATGGTTCACAGAGTTAGGGTAGATGTGATTAAACCAGAGTACATTGATTTGCACCCTGTGGCAAGAGTGTTGCTAATAATTGCAATAGGTCTATGAGGACTTTATAACTTAACATTGAAGAAGACTTCATGCCAGAATTTTACATGCAAGACTTGCAGTCTAGTAATTTCTAAAAGATTAAGGGAGCATTTTCTTTAAAGCTTTTTTCTAAATTGGAAAGCTGTATTGAAAAAGATAAATAAGCAAGTAACTGACTTGGAAAATAACTTGAGCTTTTTAGCAGTGCATCTGTCCTTTTCCATAATCAACAAAACTGATGGAGGTGAACAGTGATCTCAACTGTGCATTTTATGCTGGCTCTGTTAGAGCGAAATAACAGAAATAACTTGGAGAAAGGTACTTAATTTCCAAAATGTGTAACTTTAAAGGATTTGAGGAAGCACTAAGAAATGCGTAAGAATATAAATACTGTTTTATAGCTTAAATGGGTTACATTTTTTTCAGGCTTCAGTATTTTTTCCACTCCACCCCCTCAAGAGGGTTGCATTTTTTCACTGTATGTTTTACTGTTTTTAAAACACCCAGACAAAAACCTGAAAGTTTAAAGGCTAGAATCACTAGCCTTGCTTTCAAACCACAGTGTGCCTTTATCTGTTTTGTACCATGAAACTCAATCCTACTGCTTAGAATTGAGGGTGGAGACAAATATAACTCTGAATTTCTTTAATTCACTTCAGCCGTGACCTTAATATTCAATATTTCTTCAAAATGAGGGGATTTTCAGGGAATCGATATAGGAATACACTGTCGTAAACTTTGTACACTTAGTATACTTAGTATTGTTGGTATTTAGTCTTTGTATTAAACAATCACTTCCAATCAAAAAAGGCTTTTTAAAAATTTGTTTCAGTGTTGTAATGTGTTTAAAAACTTTGTATTGTGACCTGCCGTATCGTGACCATTTTTTTGAAAAATTAAATTTTTTTTGCATTACAATTCTATGAACTGTTCTTTATTTTCCATATGAGATGTTGCATTTAATGCATAGCTCAAAAGTCTGCTTCCAGCTATCTGTACCTATGTGTTAGTAGATATATCTTCCACAGGAAAGTGTCAAGATAATGAACAGTGTGGGAAATGAACACTATGCCCCATATCTAAGCGGCTCTGGGCTAGGAGAGAAGCTCCTGTGTTAATGAAAACCAAGCTTCCATCTTAATCATTACAAAACCTTTTCCAACTCTCCCACTTACATTTTTGTGAGCTAGGTGGGTATTGAATGCATCCTGGAATTGTACTGGGAGAAGTGAGAAGGCAACGATGATCCTCCCAGCTTGGCACATTCACCTGTCATGCAGCAATGTCTCAGGAATTTCTGTCTGGAGAAGTCTCCATCCTGGATTTATGTGAAGAGTTTATCCCAGTCCTCTATTGCTAGGACATGTAGGTGATGGAGGGCAGTAGCAACACACTCAGGGCTGGACTGGCATCTGAAAGGGTTTAGGCATTAACTCAGTCTTGTGTTTAGTAAATGAACCATTTCATCTTGGTGCTTCTTTATGTTCCTCCATTTATGTGCCTATCTGTTCTCTTTTTGTCCAACCTTTAATAACTTGTACCAAATAATAAAAATGGAATATGTGTGTGCTCTCTGCTTGGCCAAAAGACTTTCAGGTGTTATGGATATGCAAGCCATGTGCATTTCAACACTTGGAGAGGTGGATATGAGAGGATGAAAACTGGTCTACCAGCAAAGAGAGGAGACAGGAATAATCGCTCAAAGTGACAGGGGAGATGTCTGAGTGTTCATTATTACTACTTAGCCCAGCAAGGCTATTTGGAAGCTTACTTCCAAAGTATTAGTATTACTTCCTAGCAGGCAGTTATGACAGTGTGGTGCTTAATAACAGTGAGGTATTAGTCTATGGTTCTTGTGGGTATGCTGTTAAACAAGTGAATTTATTACTTGCTATTGCTGTTTTCCTTTTATAAAAATCCTATCTATGAATCTACTGCTACTATTTATGAAACTTACTTCCAGAACTCTGAATAAAACTTTTCTTTCCCTTTCCTCATATTTTTGTATCTATGTATTGCAGAACCAATGCTTTCATCAAAAGACATTGCAAAGCAGCTAATGAGATTGGTATTTGAAAAGCATGCAAGGGTGGAAACAATGGGAGTTATGTAGAAACGCCAGTCACAGCAAGCTCACTGGCAATGCAACTTAAAAATCTCAAATTGGCATTAAGGCTGAGTATATGGATGGCAAGGAGAAAAGGAGGAACACAGCTGGCCTGCAAGTGAATAGTGAATGACTGATCATTTTAGATCAGCCTTGCTCAGTAGCAAAACTATAAAATTGTGCATGAAACAGCTTGGTGGGTTTTTTGGAGTGAAGTTGCTCATTATAGCTCATTATAGTGTTTAACCCCTTTATATCAGCATAGGGGAGGTCCAAATCCTCTGGCCTCTGGGTGTTGGGCCTGTGGTCTAACTACACCATTGCTTTGGCTTTTGCTGGACCTTATGTTGAGCTGATTCAATGCAAAAGTCTGGCAAAACGTTACTTATTGTACTAGTTTTCTGCTGGTTTAACAGCAGAATTTAATTAGTTTGGTACAGTCTGACAAGTACCAAAGTCAGTAGGAGAAAGGGACAAAGATTAGTACCTCCCCTTATGATGGTTGCTTAGTGTGGAACTTTGCATTTGCAGGCAAAGTAATTATCCTTGTCAGCTGCTCCTTTTTTCTATATAGTATGTTATTACAGCCAAATGGTCCCAACTTGTTTACATGGATTAGGATATATAACATGGTATATAGCTACATATATGCACATGCGTAGGTATTTAATCCAGATCTGGTGTTAAACAGGTCTAGGACAGTAATATGCTAAATATGTTTATCTAAAATAAGGTATTAATGAAGTGTAAGAACATAAAAATTAAAAAAACCCTCTTAAGTTCATAAACAGCATGTCTTGAACTGATCTTCTTGAATAACAGATGTGCTCAGTTACCTTGACTGCAATGTTTGCCTGAAAATTTAGGAGTAGGAGCGGAAACTAAACAGACTTTTAATATATGGTAATTGGTGACTACGTGAGCTTATTAGTGTTCTCATTAATCCCTAAGGTTATCAGCTTTCCTCAGGTTGCCTATGTTTTATCTACATTAGCACTCTGATTATGGAGCAGTAATAGCAGTTCTGAGCTCCATTGAGAGTTTTCTGTTACTTGGGGATGATTCAGGTTTTCCAGCAGTAGCTGCTGAACTGTTATATTTTAGTCTAGGGTATTAAGGTGACCAAAAGTTAGCATTGCTTTTTGTGAGTAAGACAAAAGTTAAGTGGCTATGTCAAAACAACAGAGCCTGTCCCATAGCTGAGATGGAAAACTGAAGAGGGGAGAGAAGCTATGGCAGGAGCTAGTCCAACTGTGGCAGAGCAAGCAGTTTTCATTCCTGAATCAGATCCTTAATCTGTCTGATGAGAGATACTACTAGTTTTAGTTCAAAGCAGTCTGCCTCATAGAAAACTCAAAGTAACTTGAGGGCTGTGCAGGAACTGATTCTGTAAGGTGCTGAGGTTTTGAGTAAAAGCCTAGTGAATATGCTTGACTCCCACCCAAAGCCAGTGGGAGTTCACGGTATTCATACCATTCCAAATAACCCTCTTTATTCTTAAAGATGTCTTAATAAAATGAGCTTGTAAAACAATGATTTGTTTTCTTTCTGTTCTGTGGATATAAATTTAACATATGCACGAAAAGGAAATGGATAATGGTTTTCTGTTTTTAAAAATGTCTAGAAACAAGCAACAATGTCAAAGGCAATGGCATATGAATCTTACTTAATTTAAATCTGGTTTTGTGCCAAGTGTGTGTGGTTTTGCTAGCTTGAGAAATAAATCCACTGAATGCTCTTAAGTGATAAGAGTCTTTTCTGCATTGGTTCAGAGAAAACTGATAAACTTTAGGTACAAAGTTTTAAATTTACTGAGTCTTGCTTTTAGCTCTATAGCTGCCTGTTTTTCTGGATTTAATAATACTAGCAGCTTATGATGAGGGATTGGTTTTCATTGCCATGGATTTACACGGATCCATCAAGAGTATAAACAAAGCTTCATATTCCATAGCAAAGGAGTCTGAAATTCTACATAAAGTTTCTAGTTGCCGTAAGCTAAAATACATATTTACACTGTTTATTTTGTTAAAATGGAGGCTTTTGATTAAGTGAAGCTCACAAATAATGATTAATAGTCAGTAAAGTAGTACTTCTGATACTCTGATGAAAAGCTCTGCATGTTTTATGCTGCCCTGCACTTAGCTCTTAATATATCAAAGATGTTTGTGCTGGAAATGTGCAACTGTCAGTGAGAAGCTGCAGCAGTGGGCAGATGGGAAAGTGGAATATGCACATGAGCTGAATGTTCTTGAGTCAGCAGTGAAGTAACAAATAGTGCATGACAAGCTGTCTTTCAAGACTTCAGGCTTAATCAGTTCACATCTCAGTCATTTGCTTCCCTGAAATGTTACTCCCAGGACCTTGCAGACTCAAGAAGACAGAACTGGAGCAGGAGACAAGTCGAGGTTTAGGAATATCTTTTTTTTTTTTCCCTGAAAAAAGCTGCTGGGTTTGGGTGTTGGTTTTTTTCTTAAGGAAAATAACAAAGGCATGCTGCAGAAGTCTACTATAGTTAATAAGGCTTTGATCTCCTTTAAATTGCAATATCCCTCTTAGATTTTTCAGAAGTTTCTCTCTTTAAGGAAGACCTGTTTGCCAGTTGATTTACACTCTGCCTTTTCTCATTAATGGTGTACCCTCAAGTGAGTTCTAGTTGTAGTAATAATTGCATAGGGCAGCTTCTAAATGGAAGTTATCTCCCTTATGTCTAGGTAAACATTCCTTCAGGTTCTGTATTGAGGGCAGGGAGATGCTTAATCACTGGTTGCTGCTTCGCCCTTAGAGTCCAGCTGTTGATAAAAATTACAGCCTGGTATGTAGGAGAGTTCATGCTTGTGCTGGCATGAGCATGAAAGAAGCAGCTGGGAGGGGCACAATACGGCTGATCATCACTGTGGCTGTGCCAGTTTTGATCACTTGTATATAGAAACATGACCTAAATAGTGGCCATATCCAAGTGTAGAACGTGTAGTAAGAAACACACAGATTGAGAGGCAAACTCATTAATTCTCTTGAGGCTGTCCCTGCTGTAGGTTGAAAGAACTGAGCTGGCAAAGGGTACTGGAAAAAGTACTATTTGAAGAGGAAAGCTTTAGTTGTAGATCTGAGTGCCTCACAATATCAGCATTTCTGTTTACATCCTTAGCATGCATTTAGCCAATAGCTATATTTTTGCTGTTTTCAGAGGGTTAAGCCACTGGCTTCTTTGACAGTTACGGAGGGAGTAGCATTTACCTTAATTCTTTCTCAGGCAAAGTAATACGCTAAAAAAAAGAGAGCTTTTTTAGCATAAGCATTACATACTGATATTGAATCAGATTCCCAGGGAAGCATGGGAAATGCATCCTGTGGAGCTAGGGACCTGGTGCATTTGGTTATGCCAATTAATGTTTTTGCCTTTCTGTCCCAAAATGATACATGTCCTGAGAACATCTCCAGTTGAGGGAGAGGATATATGCTGAGGAACAGTAACAAAATCATTGCAGTCATTTATGAACAGTTACACAAATGTATAAAGTATGTGTGCATGATTATTAAAGATTCAAATATTAAGCTCCTAGTAAGTGTTCAGAAATAATCAGCTATATGCAGAAAACTAAAGCATTTGTCGAGAATATTTATTTACCTTGTTCTCTTGCTCCTTAGTATTTTGGTTTTATTTTTTTAATTCTCTTATTTAAAGGCCAGGTTATTTCAGCTTTTAAATGCTCCAAGACCCCTGTGAAAGGCATTTCTGCTGTTAAATTTTTCTCCTACCCACGGTTCATGCATACTTTAGGCATACTTCGCTCTCCATCTCCCCCTTCCGGCGCTATTCCATGACTAAATGGGTACTGTAGCACGATTTCAGTTACAGACAATTTCCTTAAAGACATTTTTTAAAGTATTTTAATGAATTAAATACAACTCACAATTTACACTTTGAGATGTGGCTATAAACACACCCTTGATTTCCAGTCATTGCAGTATGGAGCAAAGCTCTGAAAACCAGGAATGAACTGTTAAGGGGGACAACAGTACTGGTTCATCTTCATGCTGCCAGTTAGCCACTGTGTGCAAAGCAAATGCACTACTCAGCAAAAAACTAAGTTAATTCCTTGTTTTAAGTTATGTATTTGAATGTCAAAATGTGCATTTTCAGTTTAATTTCTTGCTGTCAGGTGTCTTTGCCCAGTTTTGATCTTAATCAGTCCAAGCTGAGAAGTAAGCAGTGATACTAAGATGGATGTTAAGCTCTAGCAGAGAAGTTGTATTAAATGGTGAAAGTTCTCAAAAAAATGGGGAAAGTCCTTTTCCATTGAGAGACAGCTATCATCACTTAGTTCTTGAGGGACTAGAAATTGTTCATTTTCTCCCCACTTCAAATCTGTGTCAGAACAGTTACCTGGAAGCATGCTCTGCTCACCTAATTGCACTTTTGCTGGTATCTCTTTCTGCATGGTGCAGTGTAGTCACTACATCACTTGGGCTATGGCAGTAGTTTTGAGTGTACTCTCCTTTGCAATCCTTGAGTAATTTTCATTCTTTAAATTTTTCCTGAATATCTGTTATTTTCTTTATATACCTTGAGTGGCTCTTCTGGGAAGAGTTTTTCTTCATTTTTTGAATAAGTGGGAAAATAAAACACTTGTTGTTATGAATATGTGGATAAGCTCTGAGTGACTTTCTAAGGCATCATATCTTCTATTTTTATTCTATGAATGTGCTACATAACATACTCTACCTGATTTTCAAACATAATAAATAATTTCACTATGTAGAATGGATGACATTTAAAAAATCAAATGTGTAACTTGTTGATGACTGCATTTAAATGTCTAACAATATTTTCCATTACTAATAATCTGGCAAAATGGGCCTACTGGATTATGTCAGCTAAGAAATAGACAGTGGGTTAGGGTGTTCCTCTACTGTTTTGCTCATTTACAATTAATCACAATTGTGTCCTCTTGCTTCATTTCTCTGTTTTGAGAAATGTGTTTAATTCATTGCTTCCATCTCAGTTCCTTTCCTGACTGACTCCTCACCCACTGGTTTTCTCCTGGGATTATACCACGATGTCTGCCTCCATGGGTGCTTTGTCCAGTCTTTTCACTCTGTCTAGGTACATTTTCTCTTGAGGCTGCAGCCACTGTACAGCTCAAGGCATCCATGTATGTTTGTCCTCTGTTTAAATCTCTCTGGATGCATAATTTAGACTATATAGCAGCCTTTATGGGATCTTTGTTTCAGTTGGGGATTTCTGTTCCATAAAAGGGATGGGTAATCACCTCCATGAGGAACATAACTGTTCTCATGTGCCAGCTTCACTGAAATTTTGGCTAGCTGTTCACAGAAACGTTTCACTGTGATCATGTCACCAGGTATCCCCAGACCAGTCACTAGAGGTCAACATCATCATCTTCTAATAGAGCACTAACTACCACATAATTAAAGGATAGTGTCTTGTCTGTAGCAGTTCATTAGAGAAATGCTTTAAATGTTCATGATGGAATGTTACTGATCCTGCCACTGTCCAAGGTTAGGAGGACAGAAGATGTAAAACAGGAATTAGTAGTTGCTCACAGTGTGAGCTTTTAAATGTACTAGGAGCAAGAAAAAAAAAAAATCTGAAGGCCTTTGCCTTTCTGTGCATGAGGTTACTTTTGGTCAATGTCTTGGGGAGCAGTGGCAAAGCCAACAGAGCAGAGCAATAAAGAAAACTCTTCTGGAGCCATTGCTGTGTGTCAGAGTTTTAGGTCTTCCAGCTAATGTGTGCGTAGCCAGGGCCTCCTTTCAGTACAGTATACACTTCAGCATCATAACTCTTTGGGATCCCTGGAATTTTCCAGATGCAGAAGTGTTATCTTTACATTGCTACTTGGGATGCTTTTTACTGATTCTAAGCTTGGACAAGCATACAGTCTATCTGAAGTCTCTGACAAACTCTTCTGTAACTGGATGCAAGTTAAGGAAAATGAAACTAGGGAACAGGAGCCTAACACTGCATCATTTCATGAGCAGCTGAAGGAATGAAGCCTGGCCCACAGATCAGTGTCCCTGAAGATTTCCTCATAGGTGGGGTATTTAAAAGTGACCTCCCTCTTACAGACTTTCTGGTATTTCACTTAATTGTGCAGGCCTTATCTTGGCTGGAGCACTAGCAGGAACTTCTTCCCCTAGGTTAGCCAGTGCTTTTGTTCAATTTGTTTGAAATCAACCAGCGCATTCAGTATTTATTAAGGGGATGACACAGATCACATCATTACTTTAATGTTTATTCCTTACCTAATTTCCTGTGGGAATATCATGTGAATCATAGAATGTATTGGATTGGAAGGGACCTCTAGTCCAACCTCCCTACAATAAGCAGGGACATCTCACACTAGACCAGATTGCTCAGAGCCCCATCAAGCCTGACCTTGAATGTCTCCAGGGACAGGGCCTCCACCACCTCTCTAGGCAACCCATTCCAGTGATCCACCACCCTCAAAGCACTTTTTCTTAATGTCCAACCTAAATCTACCCTTTGTTAACTTAAAACTATTACCCCTTGTCCTATTGTTACATGCCCTAGTGAACAAGTCTTCCCTAGTCTTCACCATTAGATTAATAGTCTTCATCTGCAGAAACCATATTTGTTAGCATGAATGCAGTATCCTCTGGGATAAATCATCTACTCTACATTTAATGGGTTTTGAAAGAGGTGAAGAAAGCAACTCTTTCATGGGAGAGCATGGACGAGAGTTTCTAGTGTGCGTCTATATATACCAAACCTCCTTTCAGCTTAAGTTTCTCTGCTAGATCAAAGAGGAACTTTGAAGATGGGGGAGAGGCAGGGAAGATGAACTATCCAAAGGCACAAAATAAGATTGGCTAAGTGATGCTGGGTGTAATTATCAAGGTTTTAACTAGTCAGGTCTTTCATTGTTGCTGTTGCTTCTATTAAAAAGTTGTTCATGATTTCCCATCTTTCTGCTTTTTCATAAAAACAGTGATCATGTTGAATTTACAGAACTTGAGCCAGTAATATGCTTTTATTTGTCAGGCTGGAAGAAACAGAAACAGCACTTTACACTTATCTTTTTTTCTGTGGGAGTTGTCTTCTCATTTGCTGTCAAGAGACCTGCCAGGAGAAGGAATGCAGACTGCCCTCCAGTCTGGCTGGGCTGCTGTGCATTGCTATCTCCTTTTTAGCTAAGGCAGCTTGACTGCTTTTGTGCTATAAGCTAGGCCTGTAAGCTGTGCCAGGCAGCTCTCCCAGCTCACCTGGACTGGCTTGGGATCTCTGCACAGTGGTGCCTTGTGGGAGGGGAGTCATACTGTGATGTAGATACTAAAGGGCACACCACTAAGGTGCTGTGGAGGTAATAACAAAATACAGGCACAGAGCAAAGGAAGTTCTGTTCCTGTTTTCTGTGCAGAGCTGGTCTATCACCATTAGTAGGCTGGCACCACTGTGTGTTTTCCCAGTGTAAGTCTGGAGGAGAGCTATCTATCTGGCATACAGTGCTGTTGTCAGGGCTAAGCTGAAATTCCATGAATAGTGTGAGCTGGCACAAACTGATGGTACTGCTGAGGGAGATGGCTCTGCTGCCCTCTCTTCCCTCCTTCCCTCCCTGTGTGTGCAAATATTCCTGCAGTGATGCAGACCATGTCTGCATAGGTAAGCTGAACAGGCCTGGGGCAGAAGTTCAAACACTGGCATGGTTTCTATTCACACTGAAATTGTGGTATAGTCTATGGCACAGCTCAGGGCTGGTCACCACCCTTTCCAGCAGTACTCTGAGCAGCACATGCCAGGGACTGTTTCCAGCTAGCAGTTCAGATGTAGCTCTTTTGGTGGCAATAAGGAAGCTTAGCTTTATGGACACAGGCTGTTCTTTGCAATAAGTAGATATTAAAAGTAGCTACAGTATCATGTCATTGTTCTTTAGTGATAAGCTGACAGTGTCTAGTTGTATATCCTTGAACTTGTGAAAGTGTGGTTTTCATGTTCCTATCTCTGCTGGACTAAAAGGTAAATGAGTAACAGAAATATGAGAGCATTTAAGAACTTGTTTCATGAAATTCTATACTTACGTTTGGGTTCTATCTAAGCATCTTTGCAAAGACCACCTGAAATTGGAATTATGCAAACACTGAACAGTAACTACAATGTCTCCTGGGTTTGGCACCTGATACCACAAGTTGCAGTCTTTACTCACCAATAGCCAGTGTCAGGACGTGAGCTATGCTTGATAAAGCTAAGAAGCAACAGGGTTGAAACCATACTAGATTTTGCACCTCTAAGAGTCAACCTATTTAAAAGTAAGATTTCCTCCAGCATTTTGGAGCAAGGCTCCTCGAAGGAAGAGAGCAGAAGGTTCTCCTGGGAGGATTGCTTTCATTATATCCAGAGGCCGGGCTTTTGTACATGCTGTGTGGTACTTCTGTTTAAAAGTGCTCTGCTTTACCATTGCTTAAAGGTCAGTTCTCGTAAGCAGAACTGATTTCTTAATGAACCTGAATTGACAGGTTTCGTGTTGGCTTTGAACCCCAAAATGCACTGCTCTCCTTTCCCCTCAGAACTGCGGAGTTTGCTTGCTTCTATATAATTATTGCCTTTTTCCTAATAATTCCTTTATTATTGCTAGATGGAAGCATGGACATAGAGCTCTCAATCTCTCCATTAGCACTGCATTCAAGCTAAAAGTGGATTTGGTTTCACAAGATAACACTGTGGAGAGATTACGTTTTAGGCTGAGATAATTTTGTTCTGCTTTGTTTCAGGGTTTGCTCCTGACATACAGGCTTCCTGTTAGCCTAGCAAAGGTCTTCTAACATGTCTCTTTTCTTCATTATTTTCAGAAACTAAAATAACCTACTGGTGCGGAGACTGTCAGTTTTACCTTTGTTCCCTCTTTAGACTTGTATTTTACACAATCTCCGGGAAACAATCCTATTCCTGGAAATTCATCACATTCCATGCAGTTGTGTGGCCTCACTGATGGTGTTTTTCAGCTGTGTCAAGTGATTCAGTGGAACTTCCATTTGTGTTTGGGATTCCTGGAAGGCTTGTCATATACAGTGCTCTAACAATGCAATACAGTAGATGAAGCCAGGCATAGAAAAATGCACAGTTTATTTTCTTAAATAATTCTTAGCCAGTCTAAATGGGAAGTTGTCTTCTGTATAGTCTGAATCTTAAAGGTCTCAAGTGTAAGTATATAATCTTTAGCTTCTTGCTGAACAGAGTCATTGTACCATATACAGCCCAACCAACAGCTAGACCAAAACAGCTTGCATGGATGTTTCATCCCCTTACGTTTGTGCTGTAGTAAACAATCTTATCTCTCATCTCAGCTGCATGGAGGCTTGTTTTAGTACGTAAGCATATGGATATGTATATGCAAATACACACAGCCTTAATCCTCAGTTGTTTAATATGATAGTTGTTCATTTAGATAGAAACTTTGACACTGCAGCCTGGACTGCTTGGACAACTTTGAAATCACATCCACCAGAAACACCTACAGCTCTGAGAAGGGAAGAACAAAGCCCTCAGACTACCGATCTTTCAGCTGTGTGAATGGCACACAGCCAGAGCTTGGAGGATGCAAAAGTACTTCTAGAAGTAATGACAAAAAGCCTTCTAATTGTGGAATTGCTAACCTAGCTGAACGGGGGCTAGTCCCAGTGCAGAGCCCACTGTTGACAACCTGGGAAAGGGGAAAGTGAAAATGAAAGCTGCATGCTGTGTGTATGATGCCTGAATAGTTGGACTGACAGTTAGTGTAGGCTGTTATTTATGCCCTCTCACTACAAAAGACTGTTCCTAACAGTCTTCCTGAACACTGCTCACTCTCCTCTGAGGTAACCCACTTGCGAGGCTGTGCCCACCATGGCCTTTGTACCAAAGGAGTCCTGGAGCAGTGAAGTACATTGTCTTTTGGGTTGTTCCTCTTCTGAAAGTAGCATGAAGTAGCCAGAGTTGAAATTGGAAACTATCCCTAAATTTTTTGGTGTGGGTTGTTTTTGGTTTTTTCCCCCAATAGTTAGCTTAAAGAAGTGCAAGGCTCAAATATAAGATTGAAAAACAACAGAGGAAAAAAAACCTTTTAACTGTGTGTGTTGAAATGGGGGCAAGTCTGAACACAGCAGGCGTGATTGCAGTGGGGTCAGATGCGTTCCACGTAAGCGACTGTCGGCTGATGAATAAGCACAAAGCATGGTGCAGGAGGAATGCCAGCTTCCACTGTCAAAATAGTGCTGGCCTGGACCCGTGTCAAGTATAAGCAGCAAAACATGTATTCATTCATCCTCTGCATGGGCCTAGTCTAATGAAGCAGGAAAATGTTGGGAGTTGTCTTCTGCCATTGCACTAGTGATTTAAAGAATCACACAGGTATCAGACTAGAATGGTGGTGTGGAGGTTTTCATTCTATTGTGCCTCCACTGATGGCAGCAGCACGACCTATGAACTGCCCGTCCACATTGGGTATGAAAACTTACACCAGAACATACTTTTACTGCTTAATAGCTCAGTGATGCTTAGCCCTGTAGATCCAAAAATATGGTTACTTCTATCTGACTGGACGCTTCTGCATTAGGCATCTTATGACTCTTGCAACTACTGAGTTCAGAGAGAAGCCACCAAACAACACTTGACATTTTGCTCTTTATCAGCTATGCAGGTAATTTGTTGACTAGCTCATCCCCAGTCTCCCAAGACTTCCTCTCAGCTGCCAGGCACCGTATTTCAAAGAACCGTTTAGACGTGTGGTTTTTCTCAGTGTTGATATGTTCCAGCAATTAACACAAAACATTGTTTATTTTAAGTTTAAGCAGCCAAGACTGCTGCTATGTTTTAGTGCTTTCAATTTTGAGAATCTATTCTAATCCTGACCCTTTCTCAGCTAACAAGCATACCATATGTCTGATTATTCAGGTTCCCAAGCAAAATAGGAAATTAAAATTTCCAGATGATTAACAAACATTTATTTTTGTTTATTTTGAGATGACTGTTTTAAAATACCATAAAAAATTTAGGTACCTGTTTCTCAAACATTACTTTATCATTTAGATGTGGAAAAGAATATTTTCTTTAAGGATGTGCTGTTTGTGTTTTTAAATCATTATTTATTGACACAGGCTTGCTAGCAGTAAAAGATCTGAAAATAACTGTTTAAAGATAGTGGCCAAAAAGTGGGTAATTCAATGATGGAAGTTTCATGGAGGGGGGAGGGGAACTAGGGAACAACATTCCAAGCTGAGGTCTAATGACAGTGACAAACTTGAATCCTTCTTGAAACATCCAAGCCCAACACAGGATGCAAAGAGGACCCACCACAGACTGACTGATCTCTTTGCAGGATGTCAGCCAGGGGGAGCATGGCCTGTAACCAGTGGCTTAGTACAGCCCTAAAGCCAGGATAGGTCACTGCTTTGGCAAGTAGTGACTTTCCTAGAAAAGGAGCTGCTTTGTATTAATGTATAGATTCTATCCATAAATTTGGTTATGAGCAGACTGGCTCTGTGAGTATCACAGTGTCTGGCTTGTGCGACGGGCAGAAGGCTGTTGAGAAAACCAAACACTCAAACCATCTCTCAGTGAGTGCTTGAATCAGAGTCAGAGATTATGCCCATGTAGAAAAAAAGCCTATGTGCATGTCAGACCAGCTACAGCATTTCCTAGGGAACATCAGAGGGGGCAGAGAGTGGGGGGAAGGCTGGAAGGCAGGACCTGGGCAGCCTCAGCTACCACCCAAGGACAGCAAGCCTGGTGATTGACTCTTGTCCTAGTATTCTCCCTCAGAAGTGGTTGTCCCTGCTACTGCTTGTTTATTCAATCAAACCCATAAAGGTGCATTGGTAGTAACAAAAGCCTCAGTTATTTTGAAAGTAGCCTGCAGTAATTATAAAGTGCTTGTTCTCAGCTCTGGCTGCTGGGCTCTGTCCCTCCTGCCTTATGTGAGCTACCCCCCCTGGTTGCATCACATCTAAAATTAGGTAAGATGCTGTATCCTGTGAAGCACACGGCTTGGTGGCTCAGGGCTGCGATCGCCACACAAGGCATAGCTGTGTAGCTCCCCAGTTAGGACGGTGTGTTCAGACTATCACTGATGTAAAACCTAATGATTATCAGAAGTGTAACAGAGGTAAAGCATCATATCATATATCATTTCATCATTATCAATTCCAGGAGCTCCAGTTCAGCTAACAGTCAGAAAATGGGAGTTAGTCCTATTTCTTTTGGTATGTCTTTAGCTCTCTGTTTTCTCAACAACATGAGGTACATGGTGACAGCTGTCAGTAGCTTCTCTACAGAGAACTAGTTAGGCCTAGTTACTCTTCCCTGATGTAATTGTACTGCTTCCATTGTAATCATACCAGTGATGAGTGTGGCTCCTCTTTACTTAAGAACAACAAAAGAGTTCATGAGATTAAACAGTGAGCTGGTTTGGGCTGGACCAGAGTTAATTTTCTTCATAATAACTGTATGGGTCTCTGTTTTGGGTTTGTGCTGCAAACAGCTTTGATAACACAGATGTTTTTGTTACTGCTGAGCAGTGCTCACATGGCCTCAAGGCCTTTTCTGCTCCTCACACCAACCCACCAGCAAGTGGGCTGGGGGTGCACAAGAACCTCAGAGGGGACACAGCTGGGACAGCTGACCCCAAATGACCAAAGGGATATTCCATACCCTATGGTGTCATGCTCAGCATAAAAGCTGCAGGAAGAAGGAAGCAGGGAATGTTACAATGTTTGTCTTCCCAGGTACCGTGATGGAGCCCTGCTTTCCTGGAGATGGCTGAACACCTGCCTGCCGACGGAAAGTACTGCATGAATTCCTTGTGTTGCTTTGCTGTGTTTGTAGCTTTTGCTTTACCTATTAAACCATCTTTCTCTCAACCCACAAGATTTCTCACTTCTACCCTTCTGATTCCCCATCCTACCGGGGGGGGGGGAGTGAATGAGTGGCTGTGTGGTGCTTAGTTGCCAGCTGGGGTTAAAACATGATAAAAATCCTTCCAGTGCTGTTCTGATTAAAGCAGGGTTTAGTATAGAGAAAATAGTGCAGGCTTACAATATAATAGTGTATTCTTCACCTTGCTCTGAAGCTTTGCATCTCCTGGTCAGGCTCAGCCATAGCATCCATTAAGTTTATTTTTTAAGTCTGTATTTCCAGTGCACTGCTATTACTTAAACACCAGGTGAGCTTAAAATTCGTATTTCAAAAACACTAATCTGGGGTGAAAGGCGTTAAAAAGTAAAACTGGGGAAAAGCAAATAAAGAGAAAATATAAACTTTCTTTATAAACTGCAAGTTCAAGCAGCTAAGAAGCACTAGAGCTGTCAATTGAAGCATTTTGGATTTGAGCTGAATCAGATCACAGAAGCAGTTTTCCAGTACTTCATCTGAAAGCAATTTAGCTTTTCTGTGTTAGCAGATTATGCTGTTTTCAACAGTTGTTGGAGAGATGACTGATGAAAAGCATTTTCATTGTGGGTGTGTTTCCAAGTATAGACAAAGCTCTTGCATTCAAATCCTGTCGTCTTGCCCCAATCTCTCCTGAAGCTGAGAGTGGATGTGGTCTGCCAAGCTTTGTGCAGCATCCCCCCCTCAGCCCCAGCTTCAGGGCTGCTCTTGGGACCCCAGACTTTCGGATATGGGATACCTTTGAGTTTTGTCAGGGTGCATCCTCAAATTATGAAGAGATTGGAAGGGGAGGAAAAACAAAACCAAAACAAAACAAAACAAACCCAAACAAAAAACCCCCCACCCTTAGCAGGAATTAGTAGAAGGTGGGGGCTGTATCCTGGCAGATGCTATGTTGGTGCTGAGCAAGGACCTCATGAATGGGTATCCTCAACCTAGATCACACTCAGGAATCAGCCCACAGGTACATGAACAGGGGATAACTGTCACATAAGTATTGACAGTGTGATCTGTCCCTGTGTCCAGCTGAGTTTGGAGGCTGGTTTGTGATAGTTTTAACTCAGGTGCAAATCAGCACTGCTCATGATTCAGTTATAAGCACTACATGGTAGCCCTCAGTAGCAGCAATAACACTTCTGGAGTTTTAATTATGACTGACAGAATAGGACAATCGACAGTAAAGGCAAATGCACTAAGCTTGCAGTAATGGCATTTAATGTGTGACCTGTCCCACATGCCTCTGGAGTCAATGAAAAGCAACTAGGCAACCTGAAATCAAAGGATGTAAAAAATCTCAGTCATACAGATGGTTGAATCCTGTTTCTGTTTCCTATCATTTTGCAAGAAACAATACTTAGTAAATAGTAAAATAAGTACCCTGAGATTACTTCAGATGTCACCTGCCTAGATGGTCTTAAATAATATAATGCAGGAATTCACAAATAAATTACAATTTTCTGCAGGCAGCAGAATCTTTCCAGTGGAGCAAAGGTATCTGGAGCCTCAATTATGTGTTTAATATCAAACAATTTTTGGGCTGCCTTCTTCTGGAAATTCACATACCAGAACTGCAGTAAGCCTCCATCCCCAAACCCATCATCTACAATTATCCATGGACCATGTTTTCTATTGCAGTATTGGTGACCTTGCCTGTAATTATTCTTCACAGGGGAAGAGTAGCTCAGTCCTCCAAGTACAGCAGCAACTCTGAACAAAAATAACCCAAAGTCCACAACAGGAAACATTAACAAAGGCAGGATTACTAACCACCATGTCACTGCAAAATAAATGAGCAACTGAGAGGGAGTTCAGAGAAAAGCAGCACCATGATTAGCTAAAAGGAGGGACTGACTTGAGAGAAAAGATTAAATGAGCTAAGCAATGACGAAAGGGTGAACAGAATAACTGCCTGCAAATGTTTGAAAGAAGAAACCATCCAGGACAGGAAGGGATTCTCTAAGCTGCTGCCAGGAGTTAAGAGTAATGGAAAGAAACCAATAAAATGAATGCAGCAGTCACCATAACCAGTTCTTTAGTTCAAAGAAGAAACTTGGTGCTTTTCTCCATATGGAAACATTGATTATTTGTCCTGTTTTATTCCTCAGCCATATCCCCCAAAGCATGGAGCTGATGCTTAAAATTATGTAATGGTGCAATATTGCTGAAATCTTTCAGGCTGGCAGCTCGGAAGGGCTGTGAGGGAGCTGTGCCAACAACCTCTTCCAGCTCCTGCCAGATTCAGACCCTCATTTCTTGAGGTGCCTCAGAAAGCCTGGAGGCTTTAGCTGAGGAAAGCAGCTCTGCACAGCAAAGCACTTAAGCAAACACTTCAGTCAAACGTTGAGCTGCACTCCCACAGCTATAAATCACATCAGTGATTCCCAAATGAGGAACCTGAGTCTGCTCTCAGCAGGCCCTGAAGCAGATGGGTGAGAAAGTAGACAAAGTCAGAATTACTCACATCCATCCATGGCAGACCTTCAGTCCACATCCCAATCCAGCTAATATCTTTGCAGCAAAACAGCTGTGATGCCTCATGTTGCATTTGTTTCCATTAACTCCCCCCCAGTGGGCTTATATATTTGTGTTTCTTTGTTTACATATTTGTACTGTCCCTAAGGGGATACACACGCTATCCCTAAGATTACGGCAAGTAATTGGAGGGCAAGTACCTCCCTCTGATGCAGAATTTGTCCCATCTCTTCCTTCTGCCAGAGATGTAAATCGCTCTTGGAAATGTTGGACAGAAGTCCCCTCAAATATGTGGTTTCTTTCAGCAGCAGTTTTCAGTCTGCACTTTTTGAATTGCTGGGCCAGAAGTTTGTGTTTCCAATTGTCACTCTTTGAGACACTTTTCTATTGTTAATGCAATCCCAGGCGCTTTACAGCCTGGTCTCTTTATAGTCTTTCCATGGCCGTGTGCGTTGAGGTCGGGGTCTGTCCATTGCAATTTCTGCTGTCATCCTCCAGACGCGGCCCGAGGAAGCCCGCCAGCGCGGACACAGCCACTCGCGGCTCCCCCCACCCCTCAGTACTTCCCACGGCACAGGCTGCACTTCGTGGAGGAGAAAAAACAAGCCCCGAGCTCAGCCTGCTTCTGCCGTGTTTGTTCCGCCAGCCCCCTCCTCACATCTCTGCCCGGGCGCCGCTGACGGCCGCTCCAACCGGGGATGCCGCGGGCCCCCCCGGAGGCCTCGGCTGCTGCCGGTTACCGTTAGCAGCCCCCTCCAGCCCGGCCTCCGAGGGAGCGGGGGCAGGCGGAGCGCGGCTGTCCCGCCCGCCGCGGCCGGGCCTGCGGGGCGGCACGCCCGGAGCGCCGCCGCCAGCGAGGGCTGCGAGGGCTGCGCGGCGCGGCCGGCGCCCGCCGTCCGCCGCCGCGTGCGTCAGACCGGAGACGTGGCCCCGCGGCTGGGGGGGGGGGGCGGAGCAGCGGCGGGCGGAGCGCGGCTGTGGGCGGCCTTCCCGTCCCGCCCGGCCCGGCCCGGCCCTGCCCTGCCCGTCCGCGCTCAGCCCCGCTCCGCGCCGCGGCATGATCACGCTCCTGCCCGGCCGCTGCCGCCCGTGACCCTGCGCCCCCGCCCGGACACGCACCAGGTAGGCGCTGCCGCGCCCGCCCTGCCTCTCCCCGGGCCTCCGCTGCCCGCCTCAGGCGGGGTCGCGCCGGGGCATCGCCGCGGGGAGGGGGCCTCGGGGGCCGCGTGGGGATGGAGCTATCGCGGGGCCCGGCGCTGCGCCCCCGAGGGCAGAAGAGGCCCGGCCCAGGCAGCGGCTGCGGAGACACCGCTCCAGCATCGCCAGTGCCGCCCCTGTCCCCCGGCAGCGCCGGCGGAGCCAAACTTTATCTGAGATCGCTGCCGTTTCCCTTCTCGCCGAGGGGCTCCGGGAAGCGGCCGCCCCTCTGCCCCATCCCGCCCCATCCCCTGCCGGGCGGGGCCCCCCGCTGCTGGGCTGCGGCGCTCAGGCGGCCCCGGGGGGTGCCCCGCGGGGCGGCGGCCCGGAGCCAAGCAGGGCTTCCCGGGAGCGGGGTCGGCGGGAGGGAGGCGAAGCAGTCGCCGTGGAGACGGGCGGCTGGAGGGAAGCTTTTAACGGCGTTTTCCCCGAAAAAAAAAAACCCAAACCAACCCGCGTTATGGGGAGGCTGGGAGCGGGACGGGGAGGCGGCGGTTCAGAGGCGAAGCGCGGGGCGCGGTCCCTCCCCGGGGGCTGCGCAGCGTCTCCGCATCCCAGAGGGTCCCGGCTGGTCCCAGCCGCGGGGTCGGGAGGGGAACGCAGCTCCCGGCGGCACTGCGGGGCTCCGGCTTTCAGGGCTCTGTTTTCGGAGAGATATTTTTTAAAACTCGATCCCGGATTTTAAATCAGTTTAAAAACAGCTCTGCCTTGTCGCAGTGTGATGGGCGGTTTTGTTCATTATTCACGAAATGCAGTTTGTCCAGATCACTGGAAAGAGTTGACCAAGCAAAAAGAGAGGCTTATGAAAGATGGCCAAGTGTATCCTACTAGAATTTCTCTAGGATGAAAATGCTTAAAAGCGAACAATTTTATTTAACAGATAAGTATGTGAGTTATGGCTTGCCTTTTAAAATGGTTTTACTTTTGGAATAGGTACTCTCTGTGAGGAAAGACTCTGTTATTATCAGCACTGTTTGGAGACACATGAATGTGTTTGTTCCCAGTGAGCACTGTAAGCTTAATGATGCTGTGAAAAACTGGACAGGCAGAAAGGTGCTTTGCAAGATAGTGGAGAAGAAGATGGCAACTTTGGATATTAATAATAAATTTTAAAAGTCTCCCTTCACAATTAAACCAAAAACGCATATTTCCCCCTCCCTTCTGGTATATTAGGCCTGCTTTTACTTTTCTTTTCGGCTCCATAAAAGCAGTCAAGAGGGTAAGATTCACCCCCCCGGGCTCACTCTTCTCCTGGTGATGCCTGTTTGCCCCTGTGGTGCAGATCAGCGTCGAGAGCCAGGCTGAGCACAGTTCCAGGTTGATTCCTAATTTTAACCTGGCCTTGGATTCCTGCTGTCTCACTAGTGCCCATGCGCAGGGGCTGCCAGCAAGGCACAGCAGCCTGGTGCTGAGCACCTGTGGTTTCTGAATCATTTCCTTTTCCAGTTACATTCTGAGTTTGCTAAATGTGTGGCAGCCGTGATGCTGTTTTCTTCCAGTCTGATTACTAATGGACCCCGATGGATATTTTACTGTAATGTAACTTTCTGTGGGTTTTTTGTTACTATTTACTCTTGTAAGCAGTTTTAGAAATAAACTTTCCGATGGAAAGCCTTAAAATCTAGTTACTTTGTATTCCTGGTATTGGAAAAGGCCAGTGCTGGTTGTTGGTAAAGAACAGAATCAGAGACTGCTGAATTCTTCACACAAGTTCCTTGCCTCAGTGCTCGGTGCTATCTTGCAAAATCAGTTCCTGTACCAGTTCGAGCTGATTTCCTGAGGCAGCCGCATCCCACCTCAGGATCTGTTTTATTGAGGCCCATGATAAGGGGCTCTGATGGGGAGGGGGGTGGCATCCGGGCTGGGCTGCAGAGAGGATTAAATAGTATTCAGGTGGCCTTAGCGCAGGAGCGAAGACACAGCAAGGATATTGAATCGGGTCAGCGAGTGCTGGGAGGAGCAGTTCCCCTGATTGTCCATTGACCTCAGTTGCAACTGGCTGAAGTGGCCCCCCCTATTCACTGCCAGAAAAGCACTTCCTAGCCCAAGCCTTTCTGAATGCTGCGGGAAGTGAAAAAAAAAAAAGTCTATTACCGTCCAAACAATTCACAATAACAGGAGCTAGACTTTTAATTTTAAAGGATTTTTTCCTCTTCAGGAAAACTTAGTGAAAATGTATTGTCCTCATTGTCACAGAGTTGTGAGGGGCAGGGGAGGGGCTATATATTAAAGAAAACCCTGAAAATGAAAGTATTTACCTTAGGAAAAAAAATATGACTGCAAAATACTTCACTTAAAACCTTACTTAGTAAAGCAAAGAAACCATTCTCCTTCCAAAATGATTTGTCAGAAGAACGTTAACAAGTGTTGGATTTCACATGCTCAACGTAATGGAAACTTTACTCTCTCCATCCTTTAGCTGTTTGCCCATGGATTTTGTGCGACAAAACTCTGATGCAAATTCAAGCTACAGTGCAATGACTTTTGTTGGTTTTCTGTTTGTAAGGTCTCTTTCCCAGTGGAAGGAAGATGATCCACCTTCTCAGCAATTTGCTCCATTGCTTTCATTTGTAACACAGGGCAGTTATTACTGTCTTCCCATCCCCAGCCAGGCACAGTGTCTTAGGGCTGTCTTTAAACCTGACAGACCCTGGATCAGCTTTCCTGCACTGTATAAATTTTACATTTTGGTGTCTGACACAAGCAGCTAATCAGACACAGCATAAACTTTACAACTGTATTATCCAGAGCGTCATAGTCTTGGACCAGGATGGGGTTTTGTGGCATTTTTTTCCATTATGTGTACATTCTTTCCATCTCCTGTGAAGGATTGATTTACAATCCAGTGTTTGATCAAGTCAGATTTTTAAAAGGTAGGATAGTGCCATGTATGTACTTTGCATATTTTCCATTTGTTTGGGAGAATCCCATGTTAAGATACAGTACATGTGTTTTCTTGGCTCTAAAGTAAAGTAAAGCAAAGCACTGTGCTGAAGTGCAGAATGGTTCTTCATGGAAGGTTGTTACTGCTGCTGTCTCAGTGAGCATACAGAGTTCCACTGAATTTGAACCAGCATATGTGAAAATACCTGGTCCTGTAGGGTAGCATTAAAAATCCATTTCTCTCTATGTGAAAGTAAACTTTAATTTTTCCACCGACTTTCAGGTGAGCAGCATCCAGCCTTTTACACCAACTTCAGGCCCTGGGCTAAACTACGATCTGCTGAAAATTGAGATGTTATCTCATGTCTTCCTTCAGTGGCAGTAGCACATAGTGATTTTGTATTGATGGGAATCCAAAGTTCAACAAGCCAGCAATAAGACTCCTGGAGTGCTGAGAACATTTCCAATTTTATTTACTCATCACTGAAAGCAAGGTGGGAGCTTGGATTAATTACTTGCTCTGGAACATATGACGAAGCAGAGCACATGTCAAGCCCTGCCCTGATTGTGCAGCAGTGTAAGATCCTGATATATGTGTGATATACAGCAGAATGCAACAGCTCAAAAGTGCAGGTTGCTCTCAGCAGGTTTGGTGGTCTGAGTGAACACTGTAGAGATCTCATTTTCTAGTTGATGTGAATGCTTGATGAGCTGTCTCAAGTAGATGGTTTTCATGCAAGCTTATAGAGCAAGATGGATGTTCACAAACAATATTGTCAGAAAAGCCCTTTGTTAAACGTAATGTAATTAGAAAGAGTATTTGCTCTTTGCCGTCATTAACCCATGACAATGTAATTTCAAAGACCAGCACACCTGCTATAGTGTGGTCAGAACCTCCCCCAGCAACTGCTTTGATCTCAAAAAAGTTTAGGTCTGATGGAACCAGCCTTTCTTTCTATATTATGATGTAGCAACAGACTTTTTTTGTGGAACAAGTTTAGAGGTAATCCCTTTTCGTGGGCCGTGGCTGGACACAGCACTGAAAAAAGTCCAACAGAGAATTCAGGCAGATAACTCTGGATTTCCACATCTCTGAAGTTTTTGGTCTTTAAAAGTCATCTTACATGAAGAGCCGTGCTGATTCTGTAGCTGTTTGTGTTAATCTTTGAGTATATGTAGATCACATCCATTTTATCTGCCTGAATGTATCTACATTAGGTCTTTCACATTCTTTCAGGCGTATGGATGAGACTATGAGTTTTATTTTTATTATCAGGAATTTTGTCACAAAGGGTCACTGGGGGGGAGGAAGATACATTAGCTGTGTTTCAGGCTGAGGATACCTGTGTGTTTAGCCAGGCATTTTGGGATCCATGTTTTAAGAGACTATGGCAAAGTTTAGAAAGCTCTCTTGTGTAGCAAGTAAGCAGGAACAGAAAAGATCCTTTATATGAAAAAATCTCACAAATCATGAAAACAAGCATTTCTTTGATGTTTTTGGCTCAGTCACTGCATAAAAAGTTTTTAACTAACTTTTCAGATGGTTGAGCTGCTTAAGACTCAGAATGGACCCTTTGTACTTCCTGTCCCAATTAGGAATTAATTTTTAATTATATCAGCTGAGCATTTTTTATTATGAGCACTTGTATTAGTCTGAGGCCTCAGCTATTCCTTTGACAATGAGTGGCAGTGGTTCGTGTAAGACTGTCTGTCCTAGGACATTCTACTGTATTGTTTCTGTCTTCATTATCCCAGTATGTTAAATAAGTGTGGAAAACCTGGTGTAACTGATTAAAACTTGATGTGAGTTTTTTTTCTCAATCATTTAGACATATTTCAGGAGTACTAAAATACTGGATAGTTTCTTTTTTAGTGCTTTGGTTTGCTGTTAAAGGTTTTCACTTGCATTAAGAACATTTTGCAGCTCTGGAAAGAGGGCAGGCAGCTTGAGTGATAGCCCTGATAAACTAAGAATGTTACTCCCAGAGCTGGAAAATGGTGAGTCTTGCCTTTGAAGTAGTCTTTGACATGGAAATGAGGAGAGTGTACTTTTCTTTACATTTGGACAAATAGCTCAGCAAAGCCAAATCTCCATGCAGGCCTATGTGCTTGGTACAGAAACAACTCCTGTTGATTTCACTGAGACTTTATCTGGCAGAATCTGGCCCTGAACATTCTTTTTGTCTTCAGTCCAACCAAGTTGAAGTCAGAGCTGCTGACAATAGGAAATCTTCTTGGTGTGTAATAAGTGAAAAAGTACAATGACTCAATTAAAACAAACAACAAGGTTGTTGTCTGGATTCCATCGCCAAGGCAGCACTTATGTGTGTGTAGGTGGAAATTGCAGCATATATTTTGAAATGCAGTTTATTGAGTTGCTTCCTCTTTATGTCCTTTATGTCTCCTCTTTACATCCCTTTTGTCTCCTCCAAGTTCTGGACTCAGGCCTTTGAGCTTCCACTGCCACAGTGGATGGTACCGACAGCCCTGACAGCAGAGCAGGGGATTCACTGCCACCTCTGAATCCACCACGCTCTGTCCTGGGTGTTAGGCAGAGATGTACAGCTGAATGCTTGCAGTGTGGGCCTCAGTAACTCAAAGGGAAAATAGTGGAAAAGGTCTAGGTGTTAAGCAAGCCTCTGGAAGTTACACCTTTATCAGTTTTCTCAAGCAACTAAATCCCTGGTGATTCGTTGGAGTCTTGCCCATAGTGACAGAGCTGCAGGGCTGGGGCATGGAGGAAGCTCAGTTGTGGCAGGTGGTGTAATGGAGGGCAGTTTTCCAGTAGCTGGGTTGTGACTGTGCTGGAGGTCAGGTGGCACAGCCTAACCTTCTGCAATCAGTACATTTGGAAATGAAACCCTGTTTCTATGCTGAACGTCTGTCACACAGGGGACAGGCTGGTCATGGCTAGCCTGCTTTCATCTGCATTGGTGCAGGTGTAGCCCCTGTGAAAACTGCACAGGTCACACATGTTTTGCAGGACCACCAAACTGGGGTTGCTGTAATAATATCTTCTATAGGTTGATTGTATTTTGTCTGCTCCCCAGGTTGAGACTACTACCAACTGTGGCACATAATTTTGGTAATGTGTAGTATTAAATCAAAATAACTCCAGTGGCTTTGCAGGGAAGTTGTGGCATGCTATCAATATAGACTCAATCATTGCAGAAAACTGGACAAAGTAGTATGTTATGCTTCTGTAGTACTGTTCATTCATACTTCCCACCAAAGGCAGCAAAGAAAGTAAATACCTTTCTGTTTTGCAGCTGGAGAAGAGGCAGCATGGTGGGGTGATGATGTGGCGTGCCCAAAGCAGAAGCACAGGGAGCCTTCCCCTGGGTCCCAGTGGGGAGTCCTGACTCACGCTCTGTTGTTCCTTCAGGCCACATTTCATCACCAACCTCAGCCCCAGGAAGATGAATTTCAAGTAGTTTGTTTGAAAATACAGTAAACACATGGACCTTTAAAAATAATAGTTTGGATGCAAATGGTTTGTTTTTAATAGCTTTCCAGTTCCTTAACGTGGGATTTGTGTTTAAGTAACAGCATCATTTGTTTGTATTTCTTACTTCAGAATGATGGTAGTTCATCCTATGAAAATCCGTCACAATCAACAGAACAAAAAGTAACCCATCATGTTTGAAAAAGTGGCAGTGTGTGATACTTTTTGCCATACTTTCAAATAGCCAGCATCCAAAGTAGTTTTTCCAACCAGAAAATTTTTTGACTGTGCAAACACAGAGCAAGATAGTTACCAAAACCAAATGTCAAGATAGTTCAGACATTATTTCACTTCATGTACAATGTGTGCGAGAGTACACAGATAAGGATGGAACATCAACCTTTTGGGAATTAGGAGTTGCTAATTCCAGCGCTTATCATCTTAGCTTCCCCTTAGTCTAATCTCACTTTTCCAGACTTGGTGCCTTGTCCCTGGGTCCACTTTTAGTCCTCTCCTGGTTAGGTGATGAAGTGAAGCAGGTTCATTATCCGTGATCTGCGGTGCCAGTACTGGCAGTGCCAGGAGCTGTGAGGTGCTCCTGGACATGCACTGAAAATGAAGTGTTCAGCTGCTGAGATCAAAGGACACATGCAAAACCACAGATTCCACAGGTTTATAAATTAGCCAGCTGTGGGCAGCTGTTCATGCTGCAGTAAAAAGTACATCCCTGATACACAGGTGAAATTTTGGGGCATGGGGGTCTAAAAAGTTTAAAATAGACCACAAGTTTTGTAGTGTGCACAGTCCAATAGTGTTCCCCTAAGCTTGTTTCTAAAAATGGTTTGAGCAATTGTTGGCTAGATCTTAATTGAAATTTCATTTTTAAGTAGGCAGGTTTTTCCTTATGGTCATTTCAGGAGGCCCACCACACCCACAAATACTCCTACTGCTACTTTCCTCTTCTTTTTTCTCTCTGGTGTGCTATTCATACCCTGCCCCCACTGAACCCATGCATTCTGGATATTAATTTCCTGTCCAGCATGCAGGTGGCCCAATTCTGGTGTGCAGCTATGGTCATTCCCCTAAAACAAGTGATGGATGACAGTGATTGCTTCAACGCGTGGCAGCATGATTGAGTAAGCACTACTGGAAGAATAAAATAGCAGACGGCTTGACTTCTAATGAATAACACCTGCAGCTTGGCAAACACAGCCCTGGCAAGTCATGATCTCCCACTTACAGCACATGAAGCAGCAGTGATGCTGCATCTCTTCTTGCATGAAGGTCAGCAAGGCGTGGGGACAGCCCCCTGGGCTTTGCTGGGCAAGGAGGCCATCACTGGGCACAGGCTGGCTGGTGTCAATGGGGAATGCCGAGTGTCGCCCGTGGAAGGGCACAGACCAGTCAGCAGCTTCCCTGGCAGCACAGTGCAGATAGGCCAGTGGCCATCTTGTCACGGCAGAGGGTGGTGGTGGGAGCTGCTGGGGGGGGGTTGTCTTGGTGAGGGATGGGGCCTAGCAGGCTTGCCACCAGTGAAGTAAAGGCAGAGCTGCCTTCTCTCCATTTCACTCAGTGTGCTTTCTTTAATCACAGTCTCTCTACCAACTGTGCCTTGAAAGCTGAGGTGGGGCAGAGTGGGAGCGGCACGGTGGTTTTCACTGCTGGCAGAGCACCCCCCAGCAGCCTACCCTCTAATTCAGCTGAGGGCTGGTGTCAGTCCACACAGTTATACACCATAAAATGAATTAATTTACTCTGTGAGAATCTGCTTAAAAAGCAACTGTCACCTGGCAATAGCTGGAGCATGGGGCCTGGTGGCTGCTAGAAGCCAAAAGCGGTTCTGTTTGGGGTTGTACCAGAGGGGTACCTCTCTTGAGTATTAATGTTTTTTCTTCGTAAAGCATCTCTCAAGATGAAAGGTGATTACAGCTTCATAAGGGGATGTATCACACGTCTCAGGTTGAGTGTATAAACTTCTATGTCCCCAGGTGTTGGCCCATCTGGCACTGTGAGACTTATCTCTGATGAGGATCCCTCAAGTGCTGCTGCAAGGCAGGTCACAGAAGTTCAGTGGAAAAGGATCCCCAGAGAGCAGCTCACAGCACCTGCTTGAAAACCATTAAGCTGGGGCTCAGGCTGGTCCCCAGGGCTTTGCTGCCCGCACCATGACGGCTGGCACCTCCAAAGAGCCCCAGCGGCCAGCAGTGCAAGCCTGAGCATGCTGTGCCATGGCTGGGGAGTGCTGGTCCATTGGATAGCTGTTGCTGATGGAGGTAGGGTAGCTACAGCTGGAAACTGCTTGTCAGCATCTCTGAACCCGTTTGTACAGAGGTCGTGCTGACACAGCACTGGTGGCAGAGCTTTGGCCACTGTCTGGCAGCCCTGGCTGCACCACTCGGCCCTGGGGGCACCAATGCTACAAATGCAGTCCCTGCCCAGAAACCCCTGGGCTGCCTGCCTGAGAGTCCCCTGAGCCACCAGTGGACAGGAAGGTAATTAAATCGTTTCCTTTATATTCTGCAGTGCACGTCACACAGATTGCCTGATTTGTAAAACATACTCATTTTTCTCTTTAGCTGCAGTGGCAAGAGCCACCTTTACTTGCAAACTGTCCCCACCACTTTCCTTTATTTTCTCTGATGAACACCAATTGCTGAGATGCTCGTTTGCTCCACGGCGTGGCCATTGTATAATCATCCTTTGATTCAATCTCTTGATTTATTAAGACTAATTAGTTGCCAATACTGTTCTCTCTCACCAGGATCTATTTATTTTCCTTAATTCTTTTAAGTCATTGTGTCTCACTCCTAGTTGCTAATGCATTAGCTGATTCCTTTAGTTAGTTTTTCTGCTGGAGTAAATACCACACCTTCGTTGTACATGGATTCCAGTATTTCATCTTATTATCACCTATTCATTTTCACTCCTCAACTTCTCTGTATTTCCTAGAAATTTAAAATAATAATAAAAAATCCCTACTAATTTCTCTCCCCTCAGTTTTGTTTTTGGTGGTGTGTTTTCTTGTTTGTTTGGTGTTTTTGTTTGTTGGGTTTTTTTAATTTAATCTGGCAAACCCTCATCTCTTTTCTACAGCACTGCTTAGCAGCCAGTACAACTTCTTTTAATCCAAATTCCTTTTGTATTTCCTTCTGGCAGCTGAATACCAGAGGATTTATCTCATGTAACATTTTCTTTTCTCTAGAGGCTGAGGATTATTAGAAATGCATGAGAGAAGAAAGAGAATGAGTTCTGATTTTTATTGAAAAAATTATCCAATACTTAGAATTCAGTATTTCCTAAACTAGGTTAGAGTAATATATAACATAAATCAGACTCCACATTTCAGCTATGATGTATTGTGCCATTAAATAGCATTTTGAATGTGAATGAACTGAGATTAGTAATGATGTCTTAGTTTTCACCAGATGAAATGTCAAATTCCTTTTCTTCTATCTCCTTGTTATAAGAAGAGATAAGAATCTACAGTAGATGATGTAGTATCCCAGAGATTGCTCTAATTTGGGCTGCAGTGTGGCTATTCAGCATCCCTGTTTTGATTTGTTTAAATTCATGATCGACTGAGTCACTTTATTTTGTGCAGACCTGGTTTGTGCGTGGTTATAGATGAGTCCGGCAGTGGTGCGGCTTTGGGTGCAGCCGTGGGAAAGAGCTGCACTCCAGCCACTGCCAGGAATGGGTTTTCAGGATTGCTCTGAGCCACGTGGACCTGCTGGGTCTTTTCTGAGGCCTCAGAGCCGCTGGTAATAGATGTCCTTTCAGTCACTGGACAGGCCAGAATAGAAAAGAAGCTAGAGGGAAGAGGGAGAAAACCAAAAAGCGATTTTGTGTCATTCTGTTCTGTGTACAGATACCACCAGCGCTGGTGAGCTTGGGCTTCTCTGTGCTTCCTTCCAGTGTTTTCTCTTTATTACTAGTGCAGTGGAGAGAGAAGCAATAGGGTTTCTCCAGAAGGTGTTGGAAAATGGTTATTCCACTTTTTCACGTCCAATCTCCATTTAAAGCTTCTTGTGAATATCTTTTTTCCTGAAATTAAAAGATATTGTCTGTCATTAGACATTGTTGGTTTATTTACCATTATTATGTGCAGTATCATTGCCGTAATTCAGTAACATTTGTTTTCTTTTTTGTAACAATTAAAGCAAAGCATAAGTGACAGACAGATTTTAATGTCTGGAGTGTTGGACTGCAAATCTTTCACCCTCATAAATGGGTTTTCTAGCATGGCTCAGAGAGGCATGCAGGTCTTCTTCTGCTTGGCCCATTAACCAGGGTAACAGTATGTGCACTCTACTAATGAGGAGTCGCACCATGCAAACAGCAGCCTCTAAAGGGAGCAAGGAATCAGAGCAGCATGTATTTGTGGTGCCAGAAACTATCTGCCTTAATCTAAATTCCCCACACATCACTTAGAAGAAATAAAGCAAATATATAATACAACAAAGGCCCCTAAAAATACGGAGGGAAGCCTATCAAATGCAGTAGCCAAATTAATTTTTTGGTCCTGAAAGCTGTCCCTGCACAGTGATTTGCAAGATAGTTTCCAGTCTGTCTGCTGTCAGGATCTGCCCCTGTTTCAGTACTGGCTGAAATCCAGAGTTGCTCAGACATCTAACCAGCAAGGGCTGGGTCTCCAGTGTTTTGGTACATATGAGCACTCTTGTTTTCTCAAAGAGTCTCCACTGCAGGAAACATGTTTGTGTCTTACCTGACACTTGAATTGTCTGTATTTTTGGGAAAGCGTTTCAAATAGGACTGTTAGAGGCTGTGGCATCTTAAAAAGGAACCCTCAAGCCATTATTAAAAGGGGAAGGGAGGGAAGAAAATGTCAAACCCTTGTGATTTTAAAGCAATCTGGTGATTCTGGGGTATATCAATAGCATTCCAGTCAGCTAACTGGTATCCAAACCTGAGCCAACAGCAGTATATGTGTTACAAAGCTTTGAGCAGGACTGTTGCATGGCAACTGGTTATCTGACACTTGTATTAGTATATTCCTTTAAGAATTTTCTACAATTTTCAATGCGTGATAGAAAAACTTTTTTAAAGCTTACCAGCAGCTATTGCCAGTTACCTGGTGATAAAAAAGAGGAGGGTAATTCCTTACCAATGGCTGTGAAATGCATGTGGAGTGGAAGAGAGATCAGTGCGTGATGTTCTTCAGCTCAGGCTGAAGCCTGTTTCCACAGGCAACATTGGGAGCTGCCAGTGGAGGGTTTCCTCTCCCTGGCTTCAGCTGAAGGAGTGCTGGGCATGTACTTAAACCTGCATGAGGCACCTCTAATTTATGAGATCCATTTTTGCCACCAGTATTTCTAAAAGAGAAGCAGAAGGCAACATAGGTTTGTCCCAGCAGCGACCTGAGCTGTTCTCTGCTGTAGAGGTAAATCTTCCCTGATGGGCTTGCTGAGCATTTGCAAGACAGGCACATAAAAATCAGAACTGTGGCTCCTGGCTGTGTGTAATTTAATAATGAATGCTGCATTCCTTTGCCACCACTGCAGCAATTCAGGCCTGTTGGCAGGAATGCTGCCAAGCCTCCGGCCTGGCTGCGTGAAGTCAGGCTTGCATTGCCATCGTTTTCACTGATGGTCTATTAATTTGTAAGTGCTGCAGAGGACAGCCTGCCTTCCTCTGGGGGATCCCCGAGAGGTGTGTCTGATTTCATAGAGCAATGTGGCATGCATCATGGGGACAGCTTTTAGAAGGACAAGAGGCTGAGAGAGAGATTCCCCTGCCTGGCCAAGTAGTGCTTAAAGCAACACAGAAGGGTTGCAAGAGCAGAGGGGAGCAGGGAGCAAAAGTTAAGAAGTTTTTATGCTACTCACTCAGAAAAATGCAAAGCTCCAGCCCAGCTACTAACCAAAGTGTGTTTACAGCCATCACCTTGTGCCTTTGGGGACTGTGGTACCTCTTGAGGATCATCTGGGCAAGCAGAGGCACAGCAGTCCCTGAGAAGGTTTCAAACTGAGCATCTTCCCATGCAAGTATGGCCAGAATAGTGGGAGTCAATTATGAATTATTGGGCTGGCTGCAGGCTTGCGATGAATTGCAACCGTTAGGGTCTGAATCCTTCGCTGCCAGATCCCTGGCTCTGAATTAATCCCTTAAGTCCCTGGGCAGCATATCAGCAAGTGTGTTCCTATCGTTTAGCCTGCACACAGCTGGATGGCACCAAACCCACACTAACGGGTCCCAGTGCAAAACTGAATAAGGATTATAGACTCTTCCAACATTACTGTGATATGAAGTGGTTGCAGTGAGTATTTACGATATTAGTTGAAGGACAAATTTTGGAAATTGCCCTTGGGAGTGTTTTTGTTCCATTCCCATGTGAATTTATCTTTCCATCATAAGTTACTAGGGAGTCTCAGTACTGGTTTGATCTCAGGGATTCAGTTACACAATGTGCTGTAGGCTTTAAAATCAGTTGCTTTGCCTGTACATGCTCATGCGTTAGCTGATTTTTCAGAGGAGGTGATGATGTAAACCATGACATCTGAGGTGAAGATAAAGCCCTTGATCTGCCTGTCGTTTTGGTTAGCTAAAGCACTTTAGCAACTTGCACTCAAAACATAGTAGATTTAAGCCAGCAGTGAGTATGCACACAAATATTCCATGAAACCCTGAAACCACCATGAATAAAATGGAAGTTAATGAAACATGGTAGCTAAAAGGACCTGTGAAATTTGAGTACAGGACAAGCATTTTAGCCAGATCTTTGAGATCAAGGCTAGTATCTGTAAAGCGGAATGTCTCTATATACAGAACAGGCTGATTTTCTGGGATTCAGAAAGCCTCCTTGACCCAAGAGATATGGTGGCAGTCAATGCAGAGAGAGGTTTGTCTGCTTGCATGGATAGGACCCTGGTCCTGCTCTCCCTTCCTCACAGGAGCTGCAGGGGAGCAGCACGAGCATCCCTCTTCTGAGGCGGGGTGTCAGAGGAACCACTGGGAACTTTTTTGCCGCATCCTGAGAGTTTAATTTCCAGAGCAGGTTTTTTCAGACCTCGCAGAAGTACTTGCGCTTGCAGAAGTACTTCCTCATACAGACTGAGGGGTACTGGCTGCAGGAGGCTGAGCACTGGCCTTGCTCTTTTGCAGGACGATGATTCCCGTGACCGAGTTTCGCCAGTTCTCGGAGCAGCAGCCGGCATTCAGGGTGCTGAAGCCCTGGTGGGATGTGTTCACAGACTATCTCTCCGTCGCCATGCTGATGATCGGTGTGTTTGGGTGCACATTACAGGTAAATCGAATGGGGTGAAGGAAAGGGGGTGCTCTCAGGGTGCTGAAAGAACACCACAAATGAGGAAGATCCTCAGATGGGTGGTGTCACGTCTTGTTTTATCTCTTGGGTTCACGATGAACAAAGCACAAATTAAAGCTGTTTAGGTAGCAACATCAAATAACACAGACCAGACTCAGTTGCACTAGAGTCAATGGAGCAGTGCCAGCTAAGATAAGAGCTGTTGGTTTGGCTTGTGCCTGGATGCCTGTTTTCACCACAATCTGGCATAATAAAACAGATGATTGACTTAAGTTCTTATTTATTAATATTTTTCTGTGTAGAAGTTTGAAAAATGTGATTTTGTGATTTCTGTTTTTCTCTATTTGGCAAATGTTAATATTCTTTCTGCCTTTATGCTTCAAATCAAAGAGTTTTGAAATGAATGTACTTATTCTATTAACACCACCCACAACTAAAATTATGCCTTTTCCATTCCAAAGCATCTCTGAGAATGCTTACATGTAAACAATTGACACTACTGTCAATCACTGTTCGTTACATTTTGCTGAAGAGCCAAAAGCTGAAAAGAATGAAAAGTAGCATTTGGGATGGACTCCACAAAAATAGAAGATTGTAGTACTCGTTCAAACATGGATCTCACGTTTCTTGGCATGACTTAGAAATGGAGCTAAGGGGACACATTGACAGTGCTCTTATTTCAAGGGAATTTGCTCACTTACATGGCCCAAGATTTTCACATGCTGTGTCCAAAATGTCACATGAAATCAACTGTAGGTTTTCCTGTATTCTGTGTTCTAAGGTATTTTCAATTGAAAAATTACAATGTCCATGTTTAAAAATCTCTTCATATAGGGCTGAATTTTGCTTTAGTGTACACAAGCACACAAAGTCTGTAATTTACCTGCTTGGTTGGATGAAGCACAGTGGAAACTAATGTGTGGGACCACTGCAAATAACAGGTTTTTTTAATTATTATTCCAACTTACTACTAGAGGCATAAATCCAGGGTGTAAGTAAGGGTGTATATCAGAATAGCAGTTACAGGCAAAGATTAACTGCAGGAGTTTTTGACATGTCAACAGTTATGGCACTGATGCTGTTCAAGACACATGCGGTTTCATCTCAGCATCTCCCTGCACCAGGGTGGATCATGAAGGAGGATCTGATTTTGGTAGCTCTCGTTGTATACCCTATATTTACTGCTTTCAACAACCGTGATGTGAAAGAATACATCTACATTACACACACATTCTTAGTTTGGGGTAATCCCAGTCAGTCATTCAGGGCAAATAACAGAGCTCCTTGGTTTTTCACATGGTTTAGCATTTTAAATTCAGACCTTGCATTATAGACAGACTCAAGGACAGAAGGAACAGAGCAACTTTCTTTCCCCCAGATGTGTGGTATGAGGACTCTATGTGTATGTCTGACAAACTGAATAAAAATGACGTCCATGCACACAGGCACACAGATGCTGTCAGTTCCCCATTATCGCTCACTCTCTTTATTAAGACTGAAGTTTAGTAATATCCCAACATAGATATGCCCACATTAGCTCTTTGTCAGCCATTTTTGGTGTGATAAGACATCACAGTGTGAGCATACAGCCACATGAATGCAGCTATGCTGCTTTCAAGCCTAAGCTATCTCTGAACTTCCTGTAGTCAGGGTAAATACACCTGGCAAGAACAGTCTATCTCTGGGGAAGGAGATGGAGGAGATCTCTGGTCTTTTCTGGAAGCATTACCCACATTTTTCCTATTTCTGGATTATCTCAATGCCTTCTTATTCAAATTGTGGAAACCTGAGCATAGATGAAAAGAGGTGACCTAGTTCTTGGCATGTAGAACAAGCATCTTGTTGGGAATAATAGTAGTAATAGCACAGCCTGTGGGGCCAAGTACCAAGCTGTGGGGTGGAATGACTGGCAGCTGGAGGAACTCTGAGGACAGCTATCCATTGGTACTGCCACCATTGTTTGTACATCAGTTTAAAAGATATCTTTTTGTGTGTTTCAGGTCATGCAAGACAAGATAATATGCCTTCCAAAGCGCATACAGCCTTGCCAGAACCAATCTAATAGTTCAAATGTGTTTAACACAATTCCAGATACAACTCCCCTTCCTCCACCCAAGCCATCCACCCCTCCAGCTACAGTTGAAATGAAAGGACTAAAGACTGATTTGGACCTTCAGCAATACAGCTTTATAAATCAGGTGTGCTATGAACGTGCCCTGCACTGGTATGCCAAGTACTTCCCTTACCTTGTCCTTATACACACACTCGTCTTTATGCTGTGTAGTAACTTCTGGTTCAAATTCCCTGGATCAAGCTCCAAAATCGAACACTTCATTTCAATACTCGGGAAGTGTTTTGATTCTCCCTGGACAACTAGAGCCTTGTCTGAAGTGTCAGGAGAAGACTCTGAAGAGAAAGATAACAGGAAGAACAACATAAACAAGTCTGCTACTATCCAGCCGAGCACTGAAGGCACTTTGGTCAAGACACAGTCTTTAAAATCAATCCCTGAGAAGTTAGTTGTGGATAAGGGAACTCCTGGGGCACTAGATAAGAAAGAAGGCGAACAGGCCAAAGCACTGTTTGAAAAGGTGAAAAAATTTAGACTGCATGTTGAGGAGGGTGATATACTCTATGTCATGTATGTTCGCCAGACTGTACTTAAAGTAATTAAATTCCTTATTATTATTGCTTACAACACAGCACTTGTCTCAGAAGTTAATTTTACAGTAGTCTGTAATGTTGATATTGAAGACATGACAGGATACAAGAATTTTTGCTGTAATCACACGATGGCTCATCTGTTCTCTAAGCTTTCTTACTGCTACCTGTGCTTTGTAAGCATCTATGGCCTCACATGCCTTTATACACTGTACTGGTTGTTCTACCGTTCACTGAAGGAATATTCTTTTGAATACGTTCGGCAAGAGACGGGAATTGATGATATCCCAGATGTCAAGAATGACTTTGCTTTTATGCTTCATATGATAGATCAGTATGATCCTCTCTATTCCAAGCGGTTTGCTGTCTTCCTGTCTGAAGTCAGTGAAAATAAGCTGAAACAGCTGAACCTAAACAATGAGTGGACTGCAGATAAACTGCGGCAGAGGCTACAGACGAACTCCCATAGTCATTTGGAGCTACAGCTTTTCATGCTCTCTGGACTACCAGACACAGTTTTTGAAATTACTGAGCTACAGTCATTAAAACTTGAAATAATTAATAACGTAATGATACCAGCAACCATCGCACAGTTGGACAATCTCCAGGAGCTGTCATTGCACCAGTGCTCTGTGAAGATCCACAGCGCCGCCTTAGCGTTTCTGAAGGAGAATCTCAAGATCTTGAGCGTCAAGTTTGATGACATCAGAGAGCTTCCACACTGGATGTATGGCCTCAGAAATTTGGAAGAGCTCTATTTAATCGGCTCCCTAAGTCACGATATTTCCAAAAATATTACACTGGAGTCTTTTCGGGAACTTAAAAGCCTTAAAGTCCTTTACATAAAAAGTAATTTGTCCAAAATCCCACAATCTGCAGTTGATGTTTCTGGTCACCTGCAAAAATTGTGCATCCATAATGATGGCACTAAGTTAGTGATGCTCAACAACCTGAAGAAGATGGTCAACCTGACACAGCTGGAATTGGTTCATTGTGATTTAGAGCGCATACCTCACGCAGTCTTCAGCCTTCTTAGTCTTCAGGAATTGGATCTAAAGGAAAACAACCTCAAATCCATTGAAGAAATCGTAAGTTTTCAACATCTGCGAAAACTGACAATCCTGAAGCTGTGGTACAACAGTATAACGTACATCCCAGAGCATATAAAGAAACTGACTAGTCTTGAGAGGCTTTCCTTCAGCCATAACAAAATAGAGGTTCTTCCATCCCACCTATTCCTATGCAACAAAATCAGATATTTGGATTTGTCTTACAATGACATTCGCTTTATCCCACCTGAAATAGGAGTCCTGCAAAGTTTACAGTACTTTTCCATTACTTGCAACAAAGTGGAGAGCGTGCCAGATGAACTATACTTTTGCAAAAAACTTAAGACTCTAAAAATTGGGAAAAATAACCTGTCAGTCCTTTCACCTAAAATCGGTAATTTGGTATTTCTCTCCTACTTGGATATTAAAGGCAATCACTTTGAAATCCTCCCACCTGAGCTCGGTGAATGTAGAGCTCTGAAGCGGACTGGTTTCACTGTAGAGGACACCTTGTTTGAAACGTTGCCTTCTGATGTCAGGGAACAAATGAAAGCTGAATAACTGATTTCCTCTCACTCAGTTTTACAGAAATAACGCTTCAACCAAATATGCTGTAGAAACTGCATACTCCAAATATGCATTTAGTTTGTCATTATTTTTTTCTTTTTCAAACAAGTCCTTTCTGTACAAACAAATTTGGGGTAAGGAGTACATATATTTTTAAATAAAATTTTCTTGTATTTTTTCACTGTTTTAAGGTATTTTTTAAGTTTGTTTTGCCCTGAGAACAAGGGTGTCTGTAATTAATTTTTACTGATAAAAGTAAATGGTTTTATCTGCTGATTTTTTTTTTTTCCTTTACCTAATCCCAACAGAGGAACTGTGTTTAAACTGTGTGCTTTGGTTTGCTTCATTTGTAAAGATTATTGTCTTCCTGGCTATTGTTAATACTTAGGATATGGTCTTCAACAAGTGGTGCTGCAGGTGTTGAATGCCTTGTTTCTTCTTTTCTTCCGTGGCAGTAGAAGGTGTTTGACATCTAACAAGATCAAATCTGGGTTGACCATCCTGTTTTATTTATGATATAGTTTTCTCAGATGGTCAAAGCAAGTAGGAAAGATTCTTTATGTATTTTTACAGGTCTGAAGGAGCAGGCAGAACTCCTTCAGGGCATTTTGGCAAGTTTAGTCTAGCTCTCCACTCACACACAGTGCTGAGCAGGAGGCACTGACTGAAATGTCCCCTCTGATACAGGAAGAGTAAGGTCACAGTTCACAGGGGACTCAGGACCAAAGTGACTGACATGGAAGATTTTCTAGTCAGTGCAGAGGGATGTGGCTGCCCATTTCCTGCTAACTTGAATGGAAGGGGTGCAATGAACTCACGGTGCTGGAAACATCAACCCAGCAAGATTAAACACTATCTTGAAAAATCCCCTACCCATCCTCCACTAAACAACCTGTTCTGCAAGGGAGCAAGTGCCCTCTGCCCCCCACAGTTCAGTTCCACACCGGGATGCTTGGCACCATGCAGGAAGGGGATCCAGAAAAAGTGCAATCATGTTTAGTTTGTAAAGCTTCTGACAAAGAAATAGGTTCTAATACTCCTTAATTGGGCTTTGGTATCATATAACCAAGCTCAGGACAGGAACGTGTGCAGGTTTGCAAAAATTAGATTAAGTTAATACATTAGCTTCTCAAAAATGTCAGCCTACCAGAGGACAGTGATGAAGGCTGTTTTCATCTCCCAGCTAGTAATTAAATTGGAAATCATACAGTTGGAAGTCTGCTTTTTTAAAATAATGTAATGATCTGTAATGATTATGCATTAGGTTGGGAACTTTATCCTCTGGAGCCATGTTCAGTGGTTTATTTAATCCAGCCATTTGCTTTCTTCTAGGCAAGTTTGGCAGGTATGTGATAACTCGTGCTGCTCACAAGCTAATTTAAGCTAATAAAAAATAACCATATGATAGTAAAGTATTTTTCTGAGAGGAGATCTCTTCATCCTATCCAACAGCACATATTTCAGTCAGATGCAGGCACTGGATAAATGCTTTGCAAGAATATCTAGGAATAAGTACTTCTTTCTGTAGGAGGCAATGCTGTTTATAAATTACAGAGTTTGAGTTGCTGATTGTTTAAAGTTATGTAAAATAATTGATGATTGTCAGGTGGGTTGTTCAAAATGTTTCCTAACTGCCATTGTGTTTCTTGCACTACAGTTAATCTGAGTTCTTGAGCTTGGTACAAAAGCATACTGTTGTTTTAGGAGTCTGACTTACAAAAAGGTGGGGAGACAAACTAAAATGATTATTTCCTCATTAATCCAGGCTGTACTATGCAATCTGGTATGTGGGCTTTCCACAGTACCAAGTCAGGCTTATTTTTTTGTGCTTGGCTATGTTCTGGAGAAGATCCATGTGATTAATCAAAAATGGGTCAGGCATGAAGGAATCAAAGCAAGCTTTTTTAAAGTGGGTTGGTTTAGTTCTATTAAAGAGCTATAACTGATGTAGGTTTTGCAAGAGCTACTCTTCTTGGGTATGGAATGCAGTTACTGGAACAGCTTGGCAGTATGTTCTAAATGTATCTAAACGTATTTCGCTTTGATATAACATGAGGGAGAGAAATGTTTCATTGCTCATATTAACCTAATCATGTAAACCAAAGTGCTGTTGTCCCTGATGAATGTAAACTGTTTAAAATGTTCAAGTAATCAGTGGAGCTGTATAGTTACTTTACTTAATTTTGAAATATGGGATTACATTTAACGTTTTTTTTAAAAAAATCTTTATATTCCTAGATGTAGCATTTTAAATCCCTAATTTATTTTGTGTCTACTGTTGTTTCATGTGTAGTTTGTGGTCTTTTTTCTGAACGAAAGTTATGCACCCCTCATAACTGAAGGTTGGAGACTTGTTCTATGCCATTTTTGTAAATATGTCACTTAGGGGATGTGGAGTTCTTGTTTGTTACTGATTATACTTCTACCAGTGCAACCCCTCATGTGGACACAGTTACATGAGTGGGAAGTGCCTTGCGCTGGTGTATCTTTATTCACCTAGATAGGAATAAACTATACCGGTCTAAGCACTTTCGTGCTAATAACTGTATCTTCTCCAAGGGTTTGGTCTGCTGAGGCAGCTCAGTCAATCTGACAGCTCACTGCCACCAAAAAGGGGCAGTTCCCTCCTCCTCCTGTGCTCCCTATTCCTGCCAGCATGTTCCATGCTGCTTCTCCTGTACCTTTACTGGTCTAGTACTGGTCTGATCCCTCCACAGGACAAATCAACTTTTTAAGCTGGCAGAAAACTAAGCCAATTTTAAAAAGGGACTATTTTTCTGCTGGATCAGCTCTCCAAAGGATCAGATGGACACTAGGGTGGGAGCAGCAAGGGGACAGGACCCTGCAGCCAGGGTCTGAGCAATGAGAAGGTGGGACAAGTCACTTTGGAGGTGCTGAGCTGCTAGGTCCATTCATCATCTTGCCGAGCCACGAGCTTAGAGAGGTGTGCTATTTTATCTATAGCAGGGTTAGGCAGCATGGCTTGTGTGGGCAGACAATCCTCAGGCTCACAGTGAATGATAAAATGTCACATTACTGTTAATTGCTTAAACTTAATGAAACAAACTCAGGTAGCTGCACTGTTGACTTTTCTAAACTTCATACTGTCTAGTCTGTGGGGTGTATTTTCCAAATTCATATTACAGTATTTTAGAAATGAGTCAGCTAAGAGAACGTTGTTTCCTAATTCTGTATGACATCCAGGAAAATGTGTAAAAGTGCCATATTTACTCAGTGATTCATGTACTGCTCATATGTATGTTCACATGCAATGCATATTAGACTTTTCAGTGACCTGTAGTATGACATAGAATGTGAATAGAAATATATGACTTAGAATGGATGGTCATTTTGCAGATAATACTTTAGGCATGGTTTGTATGAGTTTATATAACTACTTACGTTAATCAGGTGCCTAACAAGTGTGACAATTCCAGAATATAAGCAGGGCATTTTACATTATTTCTCAAAACCAATACAAATCTTCCTCAATAATGGAAGCAGAGATTACAAAGTGTGCATCAAAAATAAGAAGACAACCATAATAAGTGCATTAAGCCTGAAAAAACCAATCTACTTTATGATCAAAATCTGGAGATGTGCATCTTCCTTTTTGTCAAAATTAGGATGAATATTTGTGCTGACCTCCTGCATCTAGCCAGCCCAACAACTTTTGCCAATTCTGATTGGAAAGCGCCTGCTCCAAGTCTCATATCGCATTTCTGGCTCTTCCACTAATTCATGTGCTTAAGTGGTGACAAGTCCTGTAAGAATGCCAAGGAAAAACTTTGAAATTTGACCAAATGGACAAACTTCTTAATTCTGTAGCAAGATTCTTAATATGATAATAGACCTGCATAGTGTTACATTGCAATATAGTACACCCAGAAAAAACTGAAATAAAATGCTCTTTTGTAATAACGAATGCTGTCAGACTGCAACATGATTATTTGTTTGGGAAACATTTTGTTTCTGGGTTACCTAAAGATCAGACATAACCATCTTTTGGGTTTGATCTCTTGGGAGGGAAGTCAGGAAAATATGCTTGAAAAAACATCATTAGACTTGACAGGATTTATAGTCGCACGGTCCCACTTCCTGCACACCTCCCTCCACCTCCTCATTCCAGCAGCCAGCTCAATGCCCAGCAGCGGAGCCATCCGTGTGGGAGCAGCTCCCCCGCTCTGGTCCCTGTGGGGTGGGGGATGCTGGGGGCCTTGCCAGCCCAGGGTCCTGCTCCGGCCCCCGCACAGCCAGGGGCATGAGGGCTCCTGCCTCCCCCCCCCGTGGGGTGCCTGCACTGTGAAGGGAAATGATGCTGTTAGCCCTTGCATCTGACGTAACCCCCTATAAATCTCCTGACCAAAGGTGATGGGTTTGTGCTGTCTGCATTTTGCATGGGGCATTTTCCTCGTTTCTCTGGATATTTAAGCTGGAAGCAATAATGTGCTTCAGTTCTGGTTTTTTTTATACCAAGACAATGCTGTCCTGCCAAGATAGAGCAAGAAATGCACCTCTCTGGTCCTCGTGGACTCTGGGAGAGGAGGAGAGTGGCAAGTGCGGCAGCTTTGCCTGCAGACAGGCCCCGGTGGGGAGCTGGCACAGAGGACACACTGCCCCTGGGGCATGGCGGGCCTGGCGGAGGAGTAGAGGAAACCTTGCTGACAGTGTCTGCTCTTAACCTCCAGGCTGTTCCTGCAAAGATACAGCAGGCTAGAAAAGCTGGTCCCCTCCTCACAGCTTGACTCCTTCCCGCCGGCCCTGCAGGAGATAGCATCTTGAGGCCACACCCCACGGGATGGGAATGACAGGGCAGGCGAAACTGCCTTGGAGATCCCTAGCACAATGAAATCACACTGCCAGAGCAGATATCGCCGTGTTTATTAAGCGTGCTGGCAGCAGGAGAAGTTCACAGCCTACTTCAGCTGAGCCCTGACCAACCTCTGCATTTCCTGAATACATGTGCTGGGGAGACAGAGTTAGGCGGAGCAGATTCCATGCCCTAGGAAAATCCCACTCTGCAGCCTGTGGGGTCCCAGAGCACGACTCTACCAGCAGCTATGACATCTGCTTGCCAGCAAGCAGCAATGCCAGGGCCAGTTTGTCCTTCACATCATGCCAAATAGCTACTGGGAATTCCCAAAAACTGTCATGGTTTGCTTGTATGTCTTCATATATTGCATTCAATAGCATGGGCCATGGTAAGAAAATCACGTCTATCCTCCCTTTTCCTTTGGAGGATACATGAAACCCTGAAGATTTAGACAAAGAAGCAGCAGTTTCTTTTTTTTTTTTTCCATCTGTGATTGCCTCAGAGGTGCCCCTCATGCCATGGGTGCAGGCCCTCCCCACCGCTGCCTCCATCCCCATGAGCAGCAGGTGCGTGGGAGTGATGTCCCGCAGGTGAAGGCCAGGGCCACCACGGGAGCACATTGGCAGGAGCAGGTCTGCCAGGAGGGCAAGGATGAGCCCCTCAGCCTCCTCCCAGCCAGGGCAGCACCAGAGCAGGGCCAGGCAGGCTGAGTCCTGCCAGTCGGGTGGGGTGACAGGTCTCTGCAGGTCCACCTCCACCCATGGGTGTTCATGCACCTCAGGCTCAGCTCCCAGTTTCCCATCACACATCCTGCCCTCTGTTGTGCTCTCGTTTTAGTGCTGGATGCAGGGGACCTGACGACAAATCAAGGCTGGACCTGCCCCATCCCCGCTGGGATCAGAGAGGGCTGACATGCCTTGGGAGGATGTGAGGTTTGGCAGACGTGTTGGATGGCAATGGCCCCAGAGCTTCCACATAAGAAAGCCCAGACCAGAGTGCAGTCCAGTCCTCACTCCAGTCCTCTGGCTCCATCTGAAGGAGCTTGTGCTGGCAGAGAAGTTGCATTTTTATCGCTGTCTCAATGCAAAATAGGTCGTGTGGTGACTGGGCTGTGGCTGATGGCTTTGGCTTGGGCAAGTAAACTGTGAGGATGCTCATGGCAGTTGGTAGGCCCATGCTGAGTCCTCACACATGGAATGTCTGCAGGTGGACAGGCCTGAAGTAGAGCTGGCTTTCAGAGTAGTGTTTCTTCCATTTGTCCCGGGCCAGTTGAGGGACTGAGTGTGCCCAGAGGTTGTGCTTCCAATGAGAAAACAAATACAATAACCTCAAGGAGTGTAGCTGTCATGACCAGTGGGGTCTGGTGGCTCTTGGCCAGGGCCAAATTCCCAGGTATTACCACGGGCAGCACTGGTAAGGTGCATGATGCCAGAGCATGGAGTAAAATACATTGAAGGCAAGCTTGCCCCATTCTCCTATCAAACATTATGTCATCAACTCTGCTGCCAAGGCTTATGAAGCTGCACCTAAACTGGGGGGTCAGGGTCCTTGATATGGCACGGTGGCAGTGGCACAGGCATTGGGAATTGGAACAGCAAGACGGTAATTCCTTCAAAAAGATTCAGATGTCAAGGGGCGAAATGGGACGTGTGTCTGTGTCCCTTTACAGTGCCATAATGGATACCATATGACAAAGGTGGGCCCTTAGCTACTTCAGACAACTGGAAGGTCTGCTGGGGAGCAAGACAGAGGTGGCAAGGGAATTTAGGAGTGCCAGATGGACAGTGCCAGAGAACCCAGCAGAGGTTGCAGCAAGGAGATGCTTGCTATGGCATGTGTTGCTGCCAGCCTGATGTGATACTGCAGAACGTGTGCTGACTTGATTTGTTGTGCTTTTACATTGCTGGAGTAAGAGGGCTACTAATCTGTCTGTTGGAGGTATTTTGTCACAAGAATTTTATGGACTGTGGTAAATAAGTGTTGATGTTTTGCTGAATTAAAATAGAATTTAAATGTAACCCTTGTCTCTTGCCAGCTGGGGTCATGTGGCACTGTAAGACTGGCTTGTGGAGACTGCCTGCAGTTCTATTTATTTAGTAAAATATTTTGGCAAAGCTGTGACATCCTGTTTCCTTGCTGTGAGCAGAGAGAAGAAAGTAGTTAAAGCACAGAACTTCACTACAGTCACAAGGTTACCCTTAGGAACAAATTGCAGGCTCCAGCTAGGAGCTAAATGAGATTTTTACAAGCCCAGAACAAGTTGCAAACAAAACCACAGAGCAAAGTAATCGCCTTGGTGAAGAGTAACTTTTGAAAGTTGAAGTGCCAGGAGCGAATGCAGGCAGGATCAGTGCTGGTGAGATCTGCAACCTCATTTACCCCTGTTCATTCCTCTCCCAGTGCAGGCAATGCTCTGGAGTGCAGGGATGGAGAGAGAGAGGGATGGGCTCATCAGCGTGGGGTGCAGGATAGCTGGAAGGAGCAGAGTGGCACATCTCCTGTGTTTTGAAGGTGATGCCACCCATCAGGTGGTTTCTTTGCCCACTTGGCTGCATCATCTCTGCACTGGTTGTGCTGAGCAGCAGGAGACCGCCAGGCACAAAGGAACAGAACTTAACATTTTATTTCAAAAAAAGAAATCCATTGCTACATCTTCACTACAAGGTTTCAGTGTACAACCTGTGGCATTTTGGGAACACTGACCCTTCTCACTGTTGCCACCACCTCATCAGTGCACTCTGGGTGGGGTAAGACATGCTAAATAAATACCATTACAGCTGTGCTCCCAGCTGGTGGCCAAAATGCTCCTTGAAACCACAGCCTAACCTTTGGGGGATTTTAGCCCCATTGCTTCAATGAGCTGAAAAGCTTTTACGAAGCCAAGGACCCAGGCGTTTTTTTTTCAAACCAGATAGCTTATCAGGGACATCAATTGGTTGGATAGAAGAGAAAAACAGCTTTCTTAGCTGGTGGAAATAGTAGTGCAAAGCCTGGCACTTGCCCAGTGGAAAAGCAACTAACTGGTCTTGCTAGGTCAAGGCTGGATTGTCCAAGCAGGTGGTGCCTGCTTCTTCTGCCTGAGTAGCCCTTCCCAAGAACTCAGCATGAATGCCCTGATAAGCTGCTGGAGGAACCACCAAGCATATGGTTTGCCTTTGCCAGCCATTATTTCTGTAGAAGTTGTGAAAGTGGACAGGAACTGCTTCCAAACTGCTTATTGTGCCAAACATCAGAAAGCAGCTGCACAGAGCTGCAGAACACTGAAACAGGCTGCCCAGAGAGGTTGTGGAGTCTCCTTCTCTGGACATATTCAAAATCCATCTGGATGTGTTCCTGTGTGATCTACTGTAGGTGATCCTGCTCTAACAGGGGGGTCGGGCTAGATGATCTTCAGTGGTCCCTTCCAACCCTGATGACTCTGTAAATCTGTGAAGGGGCTTGCCCCAGCCGGCACCAGTGTCAGGGCACCCCAGGTGTCAAATGGTCCAGGTCTTCTGCAGGAGCCATGCTGTTCACAACCACTCCAGAGTGCTCCAGTGGGAACTCTTTCTTAGCACCTTAACTCACAATCCCGTGTGAGAACCCCAGTATTTGTGGGTGTTTTCCTGAGGGAAGTGAGACTGGAACTTGGTGGGTGAGCAGCTGGTGCATGAACAGGATCTTGAGCTTGCACCTACTCATCAGTGGACTTTTGCCATAAATCTCCCAAAACGAAAGATCTTATGTAGGAAACCTATGAAAAGGACGTGAAAGGAAAACTCAGGGCTCATTAAGCCTGTGAGAGGGGCAAATACAAGCTTGCAGACCTGGAAAAAAGTGAGGTAATGGGGCAGGGGGCTGCTGCTTCCCATGGGACATGAAAATAGCCATAGCAAGGAAGGGTGCTGCTGGCCCCAATGCTGCAAGGGTACCTGGCTGCTCAGGGGTTATGTGATGTTTTTGTGAGCAAAGCAGCAGCAACAAGGCAAACTTTTTGCAGTGGAGTGAAGGTTTTTGCAGCCATTGAAGGGCTGTGGCCCTGGGGAGCAAGGGACTGGTGAAAAGGTGTTTTTGTGGGACTTGGATTGCTCCTGGGCCCGTGTTGATGCTGGCAGGGCTGGAGCTCTCCCTTGGCAGGGAGCGGGGAAATAGAGGAAGCAGATGTGTTGCCATGGCAATGCAGGGAGCAGCCACTATCAGGCACAAACCTCCTTCACTTCCCTTTTTCAACCTGTGCTGAGAGCCAGTGTCACAGACTGTCTGCCTTGGGTGTCCTGGAAGGCCCACGACCACCCACAGCCAGGCAGACATCACTAACCCTGGATGAGGTGGTGGGACAGGGGGACTGCAGCATCCATACTAGTGGCCAAACTGTTGCACAGAGCTCCCACCGCTGCCCCTGAGCACCAGGTTTGCCACTAGGACACTTGGGGCTTTCATTACATTAAAAAACATGCTTGAGTTTACGTAAGCTTCCTTTTTTTCCAGCTCGGATTTCCACTAGGTAGGCTTCAAGAGTCATCATTCATAAGAGCACAGGAGGATAATCAATGCTTTCTGGGTGAGTTTACACCTAAATATGAAAAATGCGGCTGCCAAAAACTTGCAGATTTTGGACCTGATTGCTTCTGTGTCCCAGGTCTTACAAAATATTTTTTTATTTGCAGGAAAAAAATCAGGTTCCTTTAGTGGGCCAGTAGAAGACCGAAGCGGTGAGTTTCCCAAAGGTGGTCTCCCCCTTGTGCTCTTGACACCCCAAGTCTGGAGCACAGGAAAATGGGGGGGCCCTTGCATCATCTCACCAGAGAGGGCAACAAGTCTTATAACGGGAGGAACATGGGCTGTGTTGCAGAGGGCAGGTGAGGCCAGTTGGGGTGCTCCCAGTGTCACTGATAGCTCTCCTTTTCACTACTGCAGGTGTGCTCAGTCCTGCCACAAACTGGTCCTGTCTGTCTTGGTCTTTAGCCCAGGATATTTTAAACAGGGATCAGAGGATGAGGAATAATTGCTGACTGAACTAATCAGTAGGCTCCAGGAGTAGGATGTTCAGTGGTACAATTAGGTCCCTCTGCCTTGGATCCCTGGGGTGGCACAGGTTGCTTCCTCCTTCTTTGGCTCCTTTCTGCATCCTTTGGCTGGAGGTGGAAGATGAACAGTAACTACCGTGTGATGCTTAATCCCAAGCAGCCAAAAGAAGGTGAGAAGAGCCCTACCCAAAGAAGAGTGCCTGATTCCAGTGTTTGGCTGTAACTCTCTATATAGCACAGGCCAGCTGAGAATTGTAGCCAAGATTTGCCCCAGTATGGGCTGAGACACTGTCCAAACAAAAGTGAGCAATATCCTCCCCAAGTCAATCATTACTAATGTATGTGGATGTTTTCCCTTGACAACAGCACCATCAAGCCTTAGTCTTATTTAAATCTCATTTAACTTGCTTTCCAAGAAAGTTTTTAAAAGTGAATGGAAAATGCATTGAAATCCATTCATTTGAGCTGTAATTTCATCCAGTACTTGTTTAGAAGAAGTTGTGCCTCAGAGATCTGCCTAATGTAAGAGTGTGTTTTTCTTACACATTGCCTGTCTTGACATATTTCCATTGGAGATCACTCAGCTGTTGGGGATCTGTGATAATGATGATTTAGAAACAAGGCCAGCAAAGAATTCAGAGACAGTACAAACAAATGGCCCAAAGCTGCCTCCATGCCAAACATATTTTCATTTTTCACACCCTTTTTCTCTACAGTGTAGAAGGCTCATAGCACTCTATAAGTACATGTTGACAGTTGTTTCAGGCCTCCAAGGGCATCCTGCATTAAACCATCTCTCATTATAAAAGAAATGTTTCCAGTTTTAGGAGTCTTTAAAGTGAATTCCATTAATGTTGTGCTTCTACTAGTCCTTTAGCTCTCTCACTGGGTTTCAATCACATCTTTATGTGTGCCTTGGATGCTTTGGTTGTCTTCCAAGATAGTGAAACTGATTGCCTGTTTTTTAATAACATGGTGTCCCTAAGCACTTTGTTTTCAGGTCTTTAATGTATTATTTGCCATGGGTGCACAGATAATGCAATACTAGGTTTATCATGCCTTATGGAGCATTCTATGAATTTTTTCCCCATTGCAGCCTACATGAAGACATTTGTTTATTCTGAAAAACTTCAAAGCATTCAAATTTAAACATTTTGCTTTCCCTTTTATGGCTCTGGAAAAGAGAGGTGAGACTTCAGGGTGTGGGCCTCTTCCAGAGTGTCACTGATGGGCAGCAGATGTAATGGAGGCTGGGGGAAAACAGGGACACAGCAAGCAACTTCTTATAAGGGTGAAGGGCAGGGGCTGAGGTGAGAAGTAGGCTGAGCAGCTCTGCCATGGGAGATAGCAGGAGCTGAGAAGCCTCAGCCCTCATACAGCACTGGCTTATGTGTTGGGGGGACGGGTGGTGGTCCCTTTCCAGTTTATTACCCTTTCTGGGGTGAAAAAAACAGATGCTGCTGGGGGCAAGGTTGGAGAAGCCTCTCTTCTTCCCTTGCTAATTAACTCACCAGGCACACACTGAGCATGATACCAGCCATTGCCCCAGAAGGGGGGTTGTGTCTGGTCCCATGTGTGGGACATCTGTGCCAGGAGAGCTCCTGTGACAGCCCCTGCCAGGGCTCAAGCAACAGGGATGTCAGAGCCTGGTACCCAGCATCTCACATACTGACCTGTGAGCAACCACCCTGTGACTCTCTGCCATCTCTACCCACGGCATTGGCACAGGGGAGCATTTAAAGTAGTTTGTCAAGCTGACAAGGGGTGATGTAAAATAATCCGAGATCCTCAGGTGAAATCCCCTGATAAAATAACCTGTTACAGCTCTGTGTCTGAGCAGACTTGCCTGAAAATCTCTCTGAGAACTCCATGTGCAGTAATGCAAGGGTATATGCAGCCAGCAGTGTTGGTAAGAGGGTCTTTCCAATTTCCATGTGTAACAAATCCTGATTTGATCCAGGTGAGAGTCACATATACACCAGATAATAATTAATTTGATGTGCTAGGGTAGGAAATATAGTTCCATCCCTGGTGTAAAGATAATCTCTGCAGCTTCTCTACTGCTTTATACATCACCACCAGCACACATCCCCAGATGTGTCCACACTGTGTTGGCCTGTCTCAGTTAAATAAGATGGGCTCCCTCCAGCTCCCCAGGCCGGGCAGGGTCTGGGTTCACCGACCAAGTCCCTACAGGAGGGTTTGCAGTTGAGCAAAGCTCCTGAGCAGCACTGCAGGAGCCCTTGGCAGTGTACATGCCAGAGACACTCCAGCTCAGTTCGCTCGCTTTCAGGCTCACCTCCTCTTCCCTCAGCTCTGCTGTTGAAATCCCATCTGTGCCCATGCCCCAGACTTGCTGCACCCTGCCCTACAGAGATGTGAGGTTGTGGTCGGGCCCCATGAGGTAGGATGGCAGCAGCTGGAAGGGTCACAGAAACCAGAGCGGGGCATTGGATGGGGTCCAGGGCAGCAGGGCTGTGCCATTTTATGAGGGCAGGGAGCCCAGGCTCACACCCCTGAGGATGTTCCTGTCTGGCTGCAGGGAGCATAGCAACCTCAGGCCCAGGAGGTGCACCAGGGAGGGCTACAGGGACCCAGCTGCAAATGGGAGTGCTGAAATCCATGGTGGAAGAAGAAGGTTTTCCCGCTGTTCTCAGTTTCTGTTCTTTCTTCATAATTAAAATCTGATCTGTATCTAGGGAAAGCTCTTATTCTTGATATTGTTCCTCCTAAATCTTTCTCTTTTTCCCTTCTGTTTGCTTTCAAAGTTTTTTTTTATTCCCTTGCCTGTTTCCCAAAGTGTCTCCCTTTCCTTGTTTCTCTATCATTGAGGGGGAAAAAAAACGTGTCTAAACCAAAAACAACAACCACAAATTAAATAAATAACCCAGACTTACAGGAAAAACTCTGCTATTTTTGAACTTCCTCTCCCTAACTGTATTTCTGGCTCCTTCAATGCCCAGTGTCTTCCTCCACCCACCTCCAGGCTCTTGGTGTGTTTACATGAGAAGACAGAGTGATGCAGAGGGGGGGACAGGCTGGGACCCTAAAGGCTATGCTACCTCTCTACCTTCTCGACTGGTCAAGGTACTTCCCCCAGGGAATGGGGGAAGGGAGATTTTTGCTGCTATTAAAAAGCAAAGGAAGTACCTTAGCTGGCCAGGAAGCTCTCACATGAGCAGGGTACATAAGCAGCAGCTCAAATGCTCACCAAAGCAGAGTACCCAAAAAAACTGTGCCATAAAAGAAGCCCTATATTACATCACCTTAATGGGTGTGCTGGATTCACAGGCTGATAACATAAAAATTAACAACTATGAAGTAGTAGGAGGAAATACTGCATTTCCCTGGCTGTTTCTCACTGTTTGCCACATCGCTCTTTTTCCTGCATTTGGCTTCTTTTTCCTGCAAAACCTGTTTTCTAGGCAGGGTTATCTTGGCTCATTCAGTGAATGCCTCACTCCGTTTTGTTTTCTGCAACTCTTTTGCATTTGTATCCTCTGTTAATAAACAGTCACTTCCTTTTAGCTCCCTGTGGGACGATGAGAGAGCCTGTGGGCAAAGGGAATTGAAAGCATCATCTTTCTGTCACCCTTGAGCTGGAAAGAAAAGCCTCCCGTGAAGCCGGAGGGACACAGTGCTTGTAGGAGGCTGGGGAGAGCACAGGGATGAAATGATGCACAGAGGGACCAGGGACACAGGTGGCTGCCAGGGGAGGGGTTGACCAGGGGTGTGGCTTCTCCTCCTAAAGATACCCGAGACATCTCATGCAACTCTCCTCCCTTTGTGCAGAGAGAGGAAGACATTTCTATCATCTGCTAGATGTGACTCATAGAAGGAAGGAGGTGGATCTAAAAAGCAAACTACAAATCAAGACTAAAAGGTTGTACCTTCCTTCTCCTTTACTATGCAGGAAGAATAACAGAATCGAAAGCCAGCTTATTTTTTTGTGAAACAAATTGCAAATAACTGGAGTCTTGAAGTGCCTAATCTATTTATAATAAAACCAGTGGGAGGTTAAATTTGCTTATTTTCCTAGCACTTAATAAAATATCTGGCAAACAGAAGTGAGAAAACCACTTATGTTAAAAATTTAGTGTTTTCACTTCTTCAACAAGCCTCTAACTGAAGACTCTGCTCTCCCTGGGAGACCATCAAGGGAGACTGGAAATTTAGAGTGTTGAAAAATAGACACACAAATGAAAACTCTGTGAATAAATATTTCAATTTTTGTCAACAAAAGGCAATACCCCCAGCTCTTCCAAGATAATTTCACATCACTTTAACAAAGATTCAAAGAAAAAAAGAAAGGGTGACATCTTTAAAAAGTGCAAATCTCTTTCCACTACAGTCTCCTGAGCCAGTGCCAGCAGAGACATTCACTGGGGGAGTTTCTAGTACGAAGCTCTAAATTATGCTGAATCTCTGCTTGGGAAAGGAGACATTTTGATGAACATATATGAACCATTTCACAGTGTCTTTAAACAAAGCTGGGAAGAGCAGGATGCAGAGAATGTGTGTTTGGGCATATGTCCCTCTCAACATTTATTCTCCAAGGCCTTCTGTAATGTTTTAAAAATGCAGTTGAGGGTATCTGAGAGGTCCAGCCAGGTTGGTAGCCTGGCAGTGCAAGACCCAGTGGGCAGGCAGTGGGAAGGCTGCCACCACTCACTTGTCCTTCAGCAGCCCCAATCCCCCTCCAGGCAGTGCAAGGGCTGCACTGAGGGAGCTGTGCCCACCCAAGTGCTTGCTGTAGTACACAGCTCAGGGAAAATGGGACCTTGGAGAAAATCACATACATTTATTTATTTGCATATTTACACATATTTGAAATGTATGCAGGACTCAGAAGCAAGAAGGAGAATTAGAAGGATTTGAAGAGCTATGTTTCTACCATGCACGTGAGTTGTGCACACCTTTTCTTTCCCATATACTATACGATAAGAGCTATAAGGAATGAAGGACTTTTCAACAAAGGTGCTGAGGGCTATAGTATTGCTTACTCTGCACTGGAGTGAGTGGTAGGACCAGCTGTGTTGGTGCTGATTAAATCAGAAAGCCAAAGTGGCAGGTGTAGGCCATTGGCCTTAGGTTCAGTGCCATGCTCAAATAGATTCACTACAGCTGAGTACCAGACTTGGTGTCCTGCAGAGAAGGGGGGCAGTCCATGGAAATAGCACCCTTTGTGTCTGGCAAGTGTCTTTGTGGAGAAGGTAGCTGTCCTCTCAGGATGAGCTTTGGGTCTCCATCCTGCTCTGGAGCAGGGTATCCCTGCTGCTGGGCACTCTCTTCCTTTTGTGTGGAGCCCACCTCCCACTTGTAGGCTCCTTCCCACAGCCTTGTGTTGTTCTCAGCAGCTCCTGATTCCCTATTACTGGCTGCCCTGAATTTAAGGGCTTTGACCTTAATTTTACTTTCTGTAGGAAGCCAGAGCATGAAATGGAGACTACTGTTAGAAGCTTGTGGTGCTGTTGATAGGGACAGTTAATGTGACCTGGGTACTGAACACTGTGTGTGTGCTGCAGTGTTGTTAGGCACTAATTAATGAAAGTGCTATAACTGAGTATAAGAAGTCTCAAAGATGGGCAGAGTATCCAGAGACTGACTGTGTGTGTGGTTTTTTGGTTGTTTTGTTGTTGTTCATGTGCTGTGCTCTCTTAGGATGGTCGTTCCTTCTGGTCTTCCTTCAACCATTAGTTCCCACACTATTCAACATTTTTCTAATGCAAATGAGCTGCTTCTCAAATGTCTTCCTTGAACTGCACAATGGTTAGGAAGCTTGGAGAAATGTTGATGCCCTGAGGGCAGGGAATTTTCAAAATCCCTATGTTAACCTACTTAGCTGGTTATCAAATCCTGGCAACTTATTTGTCTATGTCCTGGTTTCTCTCATTCACCTGACATTTACCCACACTCTCTATTGGTGTTGCAGCAGCTGAAAGAGGCATCTGGTCTGTGTCAGCTTTTATCTGCCTTTTTTCTTCCTACTGTGCCTCATTATGTATGCTCACTAATTCAATTCAGATTTGAAAGGAAATATAGGATAAATTAACTGGCAAGACATCAACAGCTGCAGGAACTCCATGGGAGGAGAAATCCATAAACTAATGGAGTTAGTGGCAATGCAAAACCTAGACATGACTGCATATTACTTCAGCACATGTGAGTCTGAAAATGGAGAGGATCCAAGAAGCTGGAAAGGAGTCAGGAGAAAAATATCTGACTTAAGTGGCATTTTCCTTGCTCCTCTGAAGGCTGTTGGTAGGCTCAGAGCAGAGTAAGGCATCTGGCAGAGCAGACACTAGCAGGAAGACACAGCGGTTGCAACACTCAGTAAGGCAATGGCAAAGCATGTCGGACCTGCTCACAGTGGCATGGGAGCTGCCACCATGGCCCAGGGCAGTCTTAGCAAGATCCACAATCCCTGGGAGCACCTGGGGCTGCATTCCTGGTGCCTGCACTCCCCAAGACCATGGAGCAGGCTGAGAGGAGCTTGCCACAGCCATTCTCCACCTGGTCCTGTGGGACTGTCAGGTCAGAGTAATTGCACACTTTGAGTAGCCTTACTACACATATAGAAAGAGCTCCAAAAGAGCATTCTGCCTAATTGCAGATTTGGGTGGTTGCTGTTGGGTTTAAAACCACACTGCTTCCCCTGGAAGATCTGTGAGGTGGCTGTGATGTCTCTAAGAGTCAACCCTGGCACCAGGATGTTGGAGGCATTGCACATGTCATATTGCAGCTGAGTGTTCCTGCTGCCTTTCTTCCTTCTTGGGTCTTTTTTTTTTCCTCTTTTTTTTTTTGTTTGTTTTTGCGACAAGTGACACAAATACTCCCTAGCACTGGGGAGCCACATCTGCTTGTGAAGACTAGACATCTCTTACCTAAATGCTTCCGTTAGTTTCCTAAGAGAGCTGTGCTTACACAGACCTCTTGCTGGTAGCTGCCACTACCAGCTGGGACTCCCAGGCTGTCCTCAAGCCAGGGGGCCCATGGAAGGGGACACCAGGCACAGCTCAAGTGACAACAGCCAGCACACAGAAAGCCTGTGGCTTTACCAAGCTGCTCAGGGTTACAGCTTCTGTGCTGCAGCGCTACACGAAATGGGGAGAGTGCTTCAGGCAGGAGAAATGCTGTTCATTTCCACCGAGGTTTGTGGTTGGCCAAAATGCAAAAACCAGGTACCTGCAGGATGTGGTTACACTGCCCAGAACCATGATACAAAGCACTGGCAGTGTGAGGTAAAGAGACTCTTTAAATTAAATTTGGCTGAAAAGCAGCCCTAGATCAGCAGTTCTTACAGTAACCCTGAACTTTACTGCCATTGCAAAGTGTTCTTTTTATCTTGATGACTTTAAAACAGCAAAGTTTTTCTTGGTGTGTTGTTTGTTTTTTTTTTCTTAGGAGAACAAAAGATGGACAAGTGCTTTGCAGGCACGTGGAGATAAGGAGTTGTCCTTATCCACAAAATGAAGTCTCTTCTGTTTTCTTTCTGGTCCCTTTCCCTGGGGCACTTGCCCAGCTCAGCCAGCATGGGTTCAGAGTGTTAGACTTGTGGGAGGTGAAACAGTGATGGCTGAGCATGGGGAGCCTCTCCTAAGCAAGTCTTCCTGACTGACATACTGAAACAGGAGTCCTGACATGGAAACTATCATGGCATGAGGATTACAGCTCCTGAAAGCCAGCTAGTCTCCAGATCTTGGGTGTAAAGCCACCAATCTCACAGGGCATATCCACGGTGTAAATGTGGTGCAGGACAGCCTGGTAGTTCCCCTTCTCTACCTGCAGATTGATGATGAAAGCCTCAGGACAATGGCAAGTGTGGAGGCAGCCAGGGAATGTTTTATTGACCCAAGTGTCCCAGGCAATCACAGACCATATTAGCTGCTCAGTCTCATACTGGGAACCAGGATCCAGGAAGATGCAGAGATTTTTAGACCTATGTTGCCATCCACGCCCTTCCCCTCACCCCATGTACTGGGTTTGCTCCTGGCACAGTGAAGGCTGCCCAAGAACCCTCTGGCCACAGCCCTGTAGTGGCCAGGTGCTGCAGCATCAGGGCTGCTCAGGGACAATCTGTTCAGAGCAACAGGTTGGCTCTGGGGTTTGGGAAGGAGCCTTTGCAATGAGAAAGTCATGGGAAGTCATAGGCCTTGGGCACTCATTGGGGAATCAAAGATCATCAAGAATGGCCTGGCTTGGGGAGCTGGACTCCTGCAGGCAGGAGTGAAAGAGGTTTGGTAACAGGAGCCAGATCAAGTTATTTTGGTGAGTTTCTAAATTTATGGGTTCATTTTGCTCTGTGAATGTTAAATATGAGTTTGGTTTTTCTTCCTTTGCCCAGTTTCTGTTGGACATTGCCTCTGGGAATTACTTTGTTCAGACTTGTCGAGATGTCCAGCTGTAAGGAGAGCAAGCACAGAAAATTCCTTCTAATGAAATTTTCCAGGATATTAAAAAATTAATTTGCTTGTGCTTGCAGAAAATGACTAAGCAGAAACATACTCATATGTAAGAGAGGCTAACTGGACCTGTCTTTAAATGCCAGGAAATAAGGTCTAGTGGGGAGGTTTTTTTTCAGGTGCACTACTGCAGATCTTTAACAGGCAAAGCATAGGAGAAAGGGGTGGCTAGGACTCCTAGCACTGTGCAGGTGTCTACGTCTGTAAAAAAAGGTCAAATGCCTTTAATGAAATTAAAGATCAGAGGTCAGAACTGTTTTACGGTGATTTTGGGATATCAAGAGAGACAGACTCAGACTCTATGCATCAATAAAGGGGCACAACAAGACAGCAGGAGCAGAAGAAATGTCCAGGAGTCTTTAAAGAATTTAAAATGAACTCCTTAGGATGTAACTTGAAAAGCAGACAAGTAGGAAAAAATGAAATGGAAATGCAAATATTTCCAGGTTTCCAGTTCTTTAAAAATCATGATGGTTCAGATATGTGATGAGCAGCTACTTTCTCTGAAAAGCAGGCAAAATATTAAAGGAAAAGAAGAATGTATGTACTTTGAAAGCCTCCTGCTGAATTATAAATACTTTTGAATCATAAAATATAGCGCTTGTCAGTGGTTTCTATTGAAGTCTGAACATGTAATTTCACTTGTTCGCAGCACAGCCTGTGTGTGCTATCACATTAATACCAGAGAGAAGTAAGAAAGACACAGAAATATCCTGTAGGTTAAAAAGCCCCACAAACCTGACTGACTGGGTAAATATTAATGGGAATTTCAGCATGAATAGGTGTGTGGAGCAGACTCCTCTAAGGTTCTTCCTTCCCTTGGAAATGTGGGGAGATTAAAAATGTGAAGTCTCATCTATAACAGCCAGCAGCTGTCCCAGTGCAGTACAGATGCTGCAATGGGACACTGCTGCCTTGCTGGCAGAAGCAGTAGTTGGCAAGCCTCTCGCATGGGCACCACTGAAAGGAGCATGTTGGGGACCAGCAAAGCACCCCAAAGCTGCACAGAACTCAGCAGTGGCTGTTGTTATTTTACAGACCCAGGGTGGGTGTGGAGGCTGCTGAAGACATCCTAGCATAGTGGAGGATGCAGGATGGGGGGGTGGTCCCACTGGCCTGCAAAGCCTACACTTACAGTCACAGTGATAGCCCACTTGCAGGCTGATGTCCTGGCCCAGCCTCATCCCCAAGGAGGTACCAGATGCCTGGTGCCTCCTGGCCTACCCTGCTCTTTGGCTGTGGCGGTGGGATGGGTCCTTCTTGCCAGGTTCTGCTCTGTTGCCCCAGGGAACCCTCATGGCTCCCACTTCCTAGGCAGCCCCTGGCCCCAGTGACCTGGAAAGCCAGGGAGCCATGGGCAAGAGCATCTAATGAACTGCAAGTAGCAAAATAAAAATGTCTGGCAGGAATTTTATGACTGAACCTCTGGTCATTACTGTGGTCTATAATTCAAGGAGGAAAACCATGACAAAAGCTGGAGAGAGACAGGGTGTACAGAACAGGAGAGAGGTGCCACATCTACAGGCTCAGCCCAAGAAGCATGGAGGCCTTCCCAGGAAGGAAGAAGAATTGTGAGCAGCTCAGTGAAGGTGGAGGAGGAAGTGGCTCAGATGGAAACGGTGACCTGGAGTCTCAGATCTCTGAATTGCAGGAAGACTTGGAGTCTGAGTGAGCAGCCAGGAATAAAAAAAAAAGTAAAAACAGAGATTAGAACCTGGTGAGGAACTGGAAGTCCTTCACCCAGCAGCAAAGCTTTCTGGAAGGAGAAAAAGGATGGCACTGCCTGAGGAAACAACTTTGAGGTCAAACTGAACAACATTAGAGGCCTTCCAAAGCACTGGGAAAGGAACCTAGTTGAACCAGCAGAATGTATCTCAGTTGGACAGTATACAGGAACGGATCTGGGAAGCAAATTTTAACACATGGCCAAGGCAGGTGGAGACAGTTACACTGAGTGCCCTGGCCATGCAAGGGAAAAAACAATTATCCACTAACTCTGTGGACACTCCTCCTATATTACTAAAGACGTGCAGCCTCAGTAAGTAGGAACTGGGTCATTTGGTAATTATATATCATAATTATATGTAATTGTATCATAGGGGGTATCTTTTATTGATTTTTCTTTGCTGCTAAAAAGGAAGCAGTATGAGATGAAGCCATTAATACAGGGAGATACATGGATTTCTAGCACCAATGTGTGCAAATCTGAATAGAGGTCTACAAAGGAAAAACCTTCCTGCTCTGGAGGGTGAGTGTGCATGTTCATGATGCCCAGAAGGGCCTTAAGACAAGGTGTCTGACTGGAAAGTCCATAGGAGATGCTCATGCTGCAGCAGACCCTTCATTTTCCTTCAGTTAACTAGTGCAAACCCTCATGTGGATGTACTTGCATTTGCTAGAGAGATTTCTGTTTAGCTTGTTTCCATGAATGTAAAGAGCAGGTTAAAGCCAGTTAATATTTTCTGGACTCAAGATACATTGGGTACAGTCAGCTGGTTTAAAGCAGCACCTTGAGGCCAGATTTCTTGCAGCTCCTGCTAGCAGGATGTGCCACTCAGAGCAAAGGCCTTTGACGTAGCTGTGCTGCTGCTGTCCCTTGGAAGGTTAACATGTGAGCTGTCTTTCTGCCCATGTTTCTTGCAGGGAGGTAACTCCTGTTACCTGCTCTGTGCCCAGGCCAGGCACTGCTTTCACAAGCACTGCAGCCTGCCCAGCACCCACGGTGTGCCGAGTGCCTTCCTCCTCCATCCCCACTCAGCATGGTCCCCTTCACGCTTGGCTATGTACAGTTGAGAAGCTGATGGGAATTTGGGAGAATCTGGCGTTAGTTTCCTCAGGCTGGGTGCCCAGGCAGCAGTGCTGGGGGAGATGGAGAGGGCTTGTGGTTATGCATGTCCATGGGAAGCCACTTGTGCTGTTCCCTTTTCAGAAATCATCTGGAGATACTGAAGCTGGAGCCTAGTGCAACCCCAAGGAAGATGTCCAGAAGTACTGAGTGATCCATCAACTGTCTTCAAAGGACAGAGAGACATAGCTGAGGTGGGTGACAGGCACAGAGTAATGCACTTGGGGGGACCTGGCCAGCAGGGGAGAGTGATATTAATAAAACACTATAGTAAAAAGCAGTAGGCATGTAGCACTTCATCATCTAATGCTTTTGTCAAGAAAGTGAGTGCAGTCTCTCAGATCCCTCACATGAGAGGGGGGCAATGCTGCTCTGTTCAGTCACAGCAAACCTGCCTTTGATAGCATGGAGTAGCACCCAGTTTTCACCTGTCACTTTGGGAAGCATCAGTATGGAGAGGTCCTAAAGAGAAAACAGAGGATCTAGAAGCTGTAGTCCACTAGAAGAGAATCACAGGACTTGCTCATGCTTTTTTCCTCTCCTCCCTGCTGGTTCTCTGAATCAACTGTCTCTTGCTCTCCACTCCTATAGTAGTACATCCTCAGGTGCTCTCTCTTCTTTCCAGATACTGCTCCTACATGGACTGATCTCCTGTGGCCCTGCACTGCATTAGGCGGCTCTGTGCAGTCTCAGAAATCTTGGGGTGTCTAAAGTGGGAGGTAGGTAAATTGTGCCCTGCTTATCTGCAGCCATACTGCCAGCTCCTTCTCCATGTCCTGTAGGACCTTCCTGTCTTCTTCTTTGGCTTCCATCCAGGCCTCGGTGTTATACCAAGAAGTTGCAAATTATCTAGAAAATCTCAAGAGTTTTGGTAGCATCCACATGAAAGCCACAGCTACCTCAGCAGTGAAGCAAGCAGAGAGGGGTGATGGTGTTGGGTCTGAGCACTGCATAGCTTACTGAGACCCTGAGAGAGCATCTCCTCCTTTTCCTCGAAAGGAAAGAGCTGAAAGGAAAATGTGTGTTCATAGGGGAAAGAATTTCATTTGGTTGTGAATTCAGCTGCCCAGCACAAGCAGGATTTGTTAGCACTGGCAGGTAAGGACACAATGCATTGTTTCTCTGCTTCCACTGGTTATTCAGGCCCCCACATGAGTGAAGGTTAAAACGAAGTGGATCCAGTGGAGGATCTCCCACAAGGGAAGGACTTGCATGACCTGAGAAGTCCTTGTAACTTCTTTCATCCTTAATTTTAGGATAAATCCACTAACTGTATGCAGGTTTGTTTTTTTTTCCCCGTGCCTTTCCTTTTCCCTGCTAGTGTCTTTAAAAGTTTAGTTGTGTAATGCTTTCCTGACCACAAAGGTCAATCAGAAAGAAAACAGAAGGTGATGTCACCCTGAAGTTCACTCCTGGTGTGGGTATAAACCAGACACAGCTTTAACAACAAAGCACATGTTCTCCTGCGGCTGCCTCTATTACTGGTAATGAAAACAGGAGGACTTTGCCTTTTTCCAGAGCATTACCATGAATCCTTGGAGGAGCAATGATAGAACCATAGAACCACAGAATGGTTTGGGTTGGAAGGGACCTTAAAGATCATCTAGTTCCAACCCCCCTGCATGGGCAGGGACACCGTCCATCAGATCAGGTTGCTCAAAGCCCCATCCAACCTGGCCTTGAACTCTTCCAGGGATGGGGTATCCACAACTTCCCTGGGCAACCTGGTCCATTGTCTCACCACCCTCACAGTAAAGAATTTATTCCTAATATCTAATCTAAATCTCCTCTGTTCCAATTTAAAGCCATTCCACCTCATCCAACGACGGCCCTGGAGTACCAGGGTGACCTTTACAGGTCCAAAGCCTTGCCTGCCCGCCATGAAAGGGGGCTCACTACTGCCCTCTGACTGGCACCTGCTGCAATAGCAGGGTCTAACCCTCAGATAAAGCCTGAGATCGAGTTTCTCAGGTGCTGACCTGCCAGCAGTTTAAGGCACAACAATGAGGGTCGCTAAGCCCCTCCCAGGCTGAGGTTCGAGCGCTGGCGCTGCCCGGTCACGACAACGGGTGCCGCTGCCGACTGCCTTGCGGTCCGCAGCGGCACCCGCTGTCGTGACCGGGCAGCGCCACCGCCCTGCTGAACGATAACAACCCTCTGTCTCTGATCCTCTGCGGAGAACAATAGAAAGGCTGTCACCTGGAAGAACAAAGGGAACCAGTAAGTTATTTACAACAGGGGGTCCCACCACGGACAGCAGGTTGTGAGCCAGCCCATGGTCTACACTCTTTCAGCTTAAAACTGTTCCCCCCTCATCCTATCACTACAAGCCCTTATAAAAAGTCCCTCCCCGGGTTTCCTGTAGCCCTTTCAGGTGCTGGAAGGCTGCTATGAGGTCTCCTCAGAGCCTTCTCTTCTCTAGGCTGAACAACCCCAACTCCCTCAGCCTGTCTTCATAGGAGAGGTGCTCCAGTCCTCTGGTAATCTTTGTGGTCCTGTTACCATGTGGCCGTGACTGATCTGTTTTATTATCTTGCTTTTGACTTCCTTCACAGGTCTGTTAAAACCACCAGACAGTGTCAGGGGAGCAGAACAAGACTGGGAATGCCAAACGTGGCACACTCGAAAAAAGCAGCAAGGTACTTGCTTACTCTTGAGCCCTGGCACGAGACCACTAGCAGAGGTGATGGATGGAGAGGAGGGGGTGCAGGGTCTGGACCTTGCTGGGGAGCTGAGGAGGCACTAAGGGCCCTTCTTGTCTCTGGCTGCTGCGTGGGGTGCCCTCCCTCTTTCCTCACCTCTGGCAAGAGAAGGTGGGATGCTGGATAGGGATGTAAGGGGGGAAAAACATTTTAGCCAGCGTCTTCCAAAGACATTTCATTCACTTTCAAGATTTGTTCTCTCTTTGTTATCAAGGCATGTGGAAATCAACTTCATTATGTCCTGAAGCCATGTGGACGTTGTTTTTTTTCTGATGTAACCAAGGATTCAGTACATGTAGCTCCCTGTAGTGTGGTCTGATAGGACATCTATTTGCCACTGTAGACGAGTTTCTTTGATTGCTTTGTGACTAGTGCAATTGGAAACATATTTCAAGCACAATGATGGGAAGAAAGGGAGGTCTACATTTCCCTTCAGTGCTTCCTATGTGATCTGGCTGGATCGTGTATCTATGCAGTTTTCTGTGAGTATTTTGCATAAAATTGCCTACTGAGCAAAGAGTCTCCCTGCTTTTTGACTTAAAAGGAGCCTTTCTTGCAAAGTATGGGGTTTTCCAGGTTAGTAGTAAAAGTGATGTTGTGTTTTTAAAGGTAGTGTAGTCTTGCTGTTGACTTACTATCCTTCTTCACCCTCAGTTGCTGTTCCAGCAGAAGAGAGGTTTCCTGTGGTCCTATGTCACATCTGCAGGCCTTTCTGGCTGTGGACGCACGTCCTTTGTGAAGCTGTGCCAGGTACTGATTTATCAAAGGCACAGTAAAACGAGTAAAACGCTGCATCTTACCTTAAAATTCCTAAAGACAGAAAATGAATTAATGAGCTTTGTTCTGCAAGTGTCAACACACAAACCTGACTGAGAGTTCAGTCCTCTCTGTTGGCTACATTGAGGGTTTTCAAACTCATGCATCACCATGTTTTGAGTCTGTACACACTTGAATCAGAACAGGCAGAAACATCATAAAACTCAAGTGAATGGACAGGGGAAAAAAATGTGAAAGAACAAAAAAGGAGATGCAGCAATTGTGTGTGTCTGATCCACTCTGACTTTTTCACATACCACTGATGCTGTCTTGAAGTAGCTTTGAAAATGCTTACACTACATTGAGCAAAGACACAGTTGTGGTGTTCAAACGAGGTGTTCTGGCAGGTTGGCATCCTAGAGGTCCATGTACCACTCCACTGCGATGTGCACTGCACTTCAGTGACAGGTTTTGGATTAGCTTTGAGATAAACTGCAAACTATAAACCAACCATGAACTTCCTCCTGAGAACACAGTGAGCTTGTCCAGGTGTATGGTGACATGCAGCTCTTTTCCAGCAGATCCAGCTCTGGGAAAGAAAAATGTAAGGGTCTCACATTGATGTGAGTTAAATGATTTGGAGATTTTGCTGTACTTCATGGCTCTGCTAATTGAGTTGAGTGGAAAGACTACCACCTCTCTGCTGCTTCTCCTGTTCTGTCTACTCCCTGTGTGAAGGCAAATGAAAAGCGGAGGAGAGCAGCCTCTCTTCCTTGCATCTCCCATGGTTCTAGTACCAGTGATGTGGGGCTCACTTTATCCTTTCCCCTCCCCAAGCCCAGCAAACCAGCCAATATTTCTGAGGCACAATTCAGCTCACCCAGATTTAGGAACTTCACATGGAAATAGATAACCCCAAAAGGCCAAAATGGGGCTGAATCTTTAGGGATCTCTAGCTTCCTCCCCCCCAGTTTCTCAGGTTGGGACTTCATCCCAGATGATTACATGCTTAGCCAAGCATAGCAGAGATCAGCTCTTCCTTCCTGTTCTTGCAGCCCTGGGCAAACTGGTTCTGCTTTGTTCAGAGGAGTAAACAGCAACCAGCATCATGGCTAGCTCACTTCTACCATCATCAGTGATCTCCATCTGACAACTGCTTTTGCTGCTGCTTATTTGTTGGCAAAGACACTCAAGCCAAAGGTCCTTCGGGAGATCCAAAGACAATAGAAGGAAACATTTGCCTCATGTCTGATGTTACCATGAAGGGCTGGTCAGTGCACGTGAAAATACTGGACTTATGATGGTAAATTTCATGGGAAAATTGCAGGAATAAGACCTGTGCTTCTGAGGACCTATCTGCTCCCTGATGCGTTGCTCCAATTCTGGCTGGAATCAGCCTTTCTCAGCAAACTGCCACCTCTAAAGCTGAAAGGCTTTTATACTTCGGCAGGGCAGGTTATTAGTCACAGCAGCTCCCTGAGTCATTCCCTGTTTTCTACTTCTGTTTCTATAATGTCATTCAGAATTCCAGTAAGGGACAGCTGTTCCCACCTGACCAGTCCTGATGTGGAATACAACTTCACCCAAGACACTGACTGTCCAATCCTTCCTGGAGTTTTTCCTTTGGTGCATTTTGGCTCTTCCCTCTTGCACCAGAAACACTTTAGTTCAGACACAAGCTGTGGCTGTTCTGTGCAGCTGCTGCTTGTTATTCTGTCAGATCCTTTTCTATCAAAAAGATCCTGTCTATGCATGAAACGAAACCTAGTTATAAAAGAAGAGAAAAACGTGGATTTGCTGGGGTTGGGGACAAGGCTGTGGGACTGTCTTAAACCCTGAGAGATTAATTTCTGGTCCTGCAAACAAGCTCTGAGTGGGAAGTGTTGCCTGCTGGAGCCAGCTCCTGCTGCCACACCTCATGTGCTTGGGCTTAGTCTACGTGAAAGTTGCATCTCTAGGAAGTATAATTCTGGACTACTCTCAGAGCAGGAAACCTACAAAATGTTGCCCTCTTAGCTGGTCTAAATTGGAAAAGTCAGACTATCTTCAGTGGATTTGCTGTGCATTCAGTAAAATTTAATTGTTAGTTTGTATATATTCAGATTTTCTGATTAGTCATCCAAGTAAACAGGTTTGCAATGGAAGCAACTGCAGGTCAGGAGGACAATATATGTGAGTACCAGCAGAGCTCGGGCCACACCAGCACCAAGCACAGGGTTATGCACTTTGGAAGTGTGAGTACCTGTCTCTCACCCTCTTGCATTAATTTCAAATTGTTTTGCAGAGGAACATATGTGCAAGAAAGATCTCCATGGCTTCTTTTTGAGGAGGGAAGAAAGAAGAAATTGTTGATAGCACACTAGAAAATGCGTGCAAAGAGAATTTAAAGATGGATTCAACAACACACATTCAGTAGTGAAGAAGAAATTCTGCAGTAAGCAAAGGTAAGGCAAGGTGTTCTATATAGGGAAAATCAAAGAAAAAAATTGGGAGTAGAGTGTAACAGCACAGAAGGAGAGAGGTTTTTTCCAGAGTTCTTGAACTATAAAGGAGAGAAATTCAGTATAGGAAAACCCATGGATATAGAGCTGTTAGGCTTCTCCAGGCCGGCATCATCACAAAATGGCATTTGGAAACCAATCAGATACCAGAAGCTTTATCAAATAGTAGGAATCAGGAAATGGATGATCAAAGCTAATTTCAAATGTATTCAGGATGCTGCTCAACTAAACAGTGAGGATACAGAGCTGGAAATTTGGAGTATAACTATATGGATACCAGGACAATGCAGTGTGCAAAAAGCACCTAAAAAAACACCGCAAACAGTCTTAAAAAAAGTGTGGTAATGTACTGATCTCGAGGCCCAGAGGTGTCACTACAAAATAATGAAGTGCTGTGACACTTTTGCTGACTAGAGAACACACATGCAAAGTACTCCAGGCTGTATTAACAAGCATGTGTGGATCTGAGGCTACAGCAATGTGTAACACATGCCGAGCTAGCAGCCAAATGTGGGCTCAACAGTTGCAGGGGGTCCAGGAAGACTGGTGCAAAATAAGCTACAAGGCCTTCTTGTTGTAAAATATGAGCAAAATTGGGACACACAAGGTAACTGTTAGCAGGCTCAGACCTGAGAATTCAGCAAAATGTTAAGTTAATGTTTTAAGTAAAAGAACAAGACTTTATGTTTCCAACTAGTCATTTGACAGCTTTCCACAGATGGTCTGAAGTATGTACAGAAATAGAGTACAAGTGAAAAATTCCTTGTCTAACTTGACAGCGTACTTGTGTGCTCTCTCACATGCACACCTTCTTTCTGCATGTCCTGCAGCAACAGTCTAAATGTAATGACTTGTAACTACTGGTGGTTTTAATGTGGTGAGACAACACTTGAGAAGTGGAAGCAGAAGAAACCTAGTAAGAAAGAGTCATCTTCCCAGTGTGGAAATGCTAGGGACTTGCAAGGAAAAGAGAGGAGATCAGTGAAGGTGGTGTTAGCAGCACTCAGTTTATCTAGGAGAGGGTAGAGATTGGCTGAGATGTAAGATGGAGAGACATCCATCAAAAGTGGAAGCCAGCACTGCCATAGGTGGTAGCTGAAGCCCTCTAGGCAGATAAGGTGGTCTCCAGAAGGTGCCCCAGGAGATATCTGTGTCTTTACATGGGAGGCAGGAGAGGGCAGGTGTGTTGGAGACTCCCATGTGGAGTGGGCAGGGGACTGAGGGTAGACAGGAAGGATGAATAATGTGCCTGGGGTAGGGATGGAGGGAGGGCACTGGGGGACCTGGTCTAAGGGGATATGTGGAAAGGGAGAACGTGGCAGAGAGGAAAACCAATTATGAGAGGCAGGAGGGAATATAATTTCAATGGGAATTTGCAGCCAATGGCATCAAAAGCAGTGAGACAGCCAGGGGGATGGGAATGAAGGAGTGAGAGGCTGTGAAAGATGATGGTGAGCTGGAAGCACCCTGCATGGAGGTGGAAGAAAGAGGAGGACTGTGTGAAGGAGCAGCCTGAGGTGGTGGGCAGTGGGTCTGAGGGGAAGGAAACTGGAGTAGAAGTACTGGCAGAGAGTGTGGAGGAATATATGCTAGGGAAGAGGCCAGAAGACGTGAGTAGTAGGGAGGCAAAGAGGAAAGAAAGGGTGCAGCAGTGCAACAGGGCTTTTTGTGGCTGAGGAGTGTAAGAGAAAAGAGGATGAGAGTCAGAGAATAGAGCTAGCGTGAAGGTGGAAAGGATGGAGAGATGGAAATGTTCCAGGGAGGGAGGGGGGGAGACAAATGAATATACAAATTATAACTAATGCAATAATTAGCTGCTATGGCAGTAATCCGATTATCACCACCCACCCCCCAACCCGCCCCCCCCTCAAAAAAAAAAAAAAAAGATGAGGCAGGAAGTTCACGAGTGAGGGGGAGGCATGAGCAGGCAGGCAGAGGTGGGCACAGAGGCAGCAGGGAGGGAGCAGCAGGCAGCAGATGCTGCGGCTGCAGTTCCTATGGCAACACACGCAGGCATGTGCAACAAGTGTGCAGACGTGGCAGCATTACCAGGGGACAGCTCGGCAGGTTTCCATGCCATGGTCCTCAAGGTGGGAGCAGAGCCCCAGGGCTGCAGGGTACTGCCCCTGGCAAAAGTTACCCCCACATTTTGAGGCCGGGCCCCCCTCACTGCTGAGGAGTGGGTTTCTTGTGCTCTTTCTCCTCAGTCCTCGGCACCCTGCAGCCTAAGAGATCGAGAGTTGCTGAGCACCTTGAAGGCAGTTAGGTACTTGCGTGCCACATGGCACAGAGGCAGCTCTGCAGCACATGGGCCCTGGAGGGGGGCGAGGGGAGAGCGAGCACCCATCCCTCCAGTCCCCATGCCCACACACCACAAGGCTGGGGGGGCTTAAACCTCTGGTGCCAGCTCAGCCTGGCCTGCTGCAGCTGGCACACAGCTTCAGGAGCTTATCGTGTGTAGGTGCCTTCCAGTGGGGCTGTCACAGCGTGAGGCCAGCCTGTGTACAGCAGGCAGAAACAGCGTATTTTTCACAGGCTGGAGCTGTAATTTTCACTCCTCAGTAATCTTTGGCAGAATTTTCCTTCTTTTCTTATCATAAATTAACCAGTGCTTTGTGTGTGCAGTTGCTCTGCAGTGTTATGCCCGTGTCCTGTGCTAAACAGCTGGAGACAGAGCAGAAAGGCTAGTTTTTCTGTCCCAAGAAGAGGTAGTTAAGCAGTGTTCCCCAGAGCACTGACACTCCCAACAGAAAGGACCTCCCTGCTGTGTGCTGAGCAAGGATGCTGCTCCCTTCTTTGCCTTCAAGTGGCACCCTAGCAGAGGAGCTAGCTGGCAGGAGGCTGCCACCCCCGCCAGGCTATGTCGTCCAGGGCGCATCCCAGGAGCAGCCTTTGCTCCTGCACGAGTTTCATCAGCCTTCCAAACTAATTCTTGGGGTTTCCGCTGGTTCACAGCCGTATTTCGAAGTGCAGCTGCATCCAACGGCAGAGGGAGCTCTGGGAGAGGAAGAAGAGCAGATGAAGCCTGGCAGAAGCAGCCCTGGGGAAGGAGGGAGGCGGGCAGGGGCTTGGCAGAGGTAACTGTAGGCAGCTCTGCTGCATCAGGTAGGGAGTTTTAAACAGAATAAAGGGATGAGGAAAAAAGGAGCCCGAGAGAAGGAGAAGTGGTTGAAAAGCAACCACCATGGAAACGAAATGCCAGCAGAACTTTAGGTATAAAAGGACATGAGAGAGGCAAGCAAAATAAGTGTCTGGGTGCGATTTCTCTTGTAAGATTTAAGCTAGTGCAAAATAGCTCTAAGGGAGAGGTGGGTATCTTAGTTACTCGGGGAATGTTTGCTTTGCATTTGAATGTTAAGGCCGTTTGAATGTTAAGGTCTGGCCACGTTGTTTTTTTTTCCAAGGAGAATGCTCTGAGTTGAGCACTGTTCCTAAATCAAATTAATTTCAGAAAAGTTCAGTGACATTTTGAGGAACTCTAGTGCCATGAACTCGCACCAGGATCAAAGCAAAGCGGTGAATATGTCTTTGTGGCTGTGTAAATGAATCTGTTGGAAGATGATGGCCATTTCTGCCACATGTAGGATGACAGCAATACCAGCCAGCCACATCACAGTGCCTGCAAAGCCAGAGCATGGATACGACTCTCTAGCCACAGAGATCTGAGGAGGAAAATGAATATCGTGGTCCTTCCATCCCTCATTCTCCGTGGTCCCAGGTGCAGCACAAGCACAGGCATGATTCATTCTACAGTCTCTGGGCAACCCAAGGGAAAACCACCTGCTAATTTCAGTTTCTGATGTCAGAACATATAATTAACCTGACAAAGCGAAACGTTATTTTGGGTTAAGGCGTGATCAGACCTTCCTGCTACCTTTTTGTGTAAGGTGACAAAATAAGTTGGAGGTGTTTGGGGCTGGGGGAGGTATATGTTTGTTTTGTAGTGGCTACACAGCACTAGCAGTAAATTCACTTCTGTATAATACATAAAAATATTGCCAATGTTTTCTCCGATTAATTTACATTCAAGTTAAACACAGAGAAGACAGAATTATGCTAAACTGACAGTAGATAATTTTAGAAGCTTTAGGGACTGGAATACTTTGATTTACTGTAATTGTATTTGAGAAAGTATTGTGAAGAGGACATCAGAAGTGGAGTTATAGCATGTTGTTGATACATGTTTTCTCTTGGGTAGAGTCTCTAGAATGGAATGATTGGCTTAATTTGATCTATTATATATACATGTAACTAGCAGAAGGTGCTGCACTTAACATGAAAATATCAATCTAGCCATTTCAAGCAAAGTCAACTTCTCTTAGTGCTGTGTTGGCAAGCCTGGATTCTGTAGGCTCCCAGGCACAAACACAGCAGCCCTGTTGCAGTTGTTGAGGTGGAAAAAAGAGCTCCAAGTCTCTCTAGGTCTCTGATTAAGCATCACCATTTTAAAATAAGCTTTCTCTACTGTCATTCTAGAGAAAGACTGGTAGTTTCTTTGCTCCATGGGAAAACTGGAAGATAAGAGAAGATGCAGCATGTAAGAAATAAAGTATATATTATTCCCTTACCCCTCTTTTTCTGCTGCTTTTGCCTGGTGTTCCTCAATCCTGACCCCCTCCCCACCCCCGTGGTCCAGCTGGGTGAGTCCTTAATCTTCAGCCATTTAAATGCCTGAAGATCAGTCATTTCCAGGCTCTGAGCATTTTGGTCTTGCATATGTTCTTCCTTTTTCCTCCTGCTGCTCAGAAAGCTCTGCCCAGCTATGCACCTCATTGTGCCCTCGTGGCTAGGCTATTTCAATAAAACTACTTCTAAAGGAATAACAACATCAGCAAGCTCTAACTGTTGTAACTGTGGGATTGGGGAACTAGAGGTTAAGTGCTAGCACAGGCAAGCTAGCACATAGCTAAGCACTCTGAAAATAACTGGCTTGCCATTTCTTTGAAGATCACCACTTTCCAAGATCCAGCTAGGGCACTTATGTTTTGTGTCATGCTATTTGCACACAGAGCCACAGCCATTTCACTGAGACAGCCATTCCTAAAGTCTGAAGAAGGGTTTTCAGGCATGATCTGAAGAGAGAAATAACAGACAGAAGTGTTCCAAGGGGAGGCAGGGAAATCATTCCAGTGAGCCAGGCTGAACAAACCATGACAACTGAAAGCATCTTTTGATCTTAGCCTGCTAATTTTGTTTATGACAGTTTTTTAACTTTTATTTCCTGTTCAGCCTCCATGCTTAGCCGATCTATTTGTGGAAACCAGGGTGAGCAGAAGAGGTAGAGATCATAGAAGTAGTAAAGTGCAAAATTAAGAAAATAGGAAGAGCCAAGTAGATTAAATGGACTAATTCAGTCAAAGACTAACTCCCTTGTCCCAACCCTCTGCCTCTACGGATCAGAAAGTACTCAACACCTCAGCAGTCATACCTGTCTTGCTGCTGAGTTGGGATCTGAGTACAAAGATGCCATGCTACCAGACACTACATTTGGCTGACACAGGCTCTATCTTGGGTTGATCAAGCAATGTATGACCTCATTCCTGCTTCTGCCAAATTAAAGCCCTTCTCAGGTAAGCAGCTGGGGTGAAGTGCAGGTGATGGTGTTTGCAAGCAGCAGAGCTTCCTGCCATGCCTTGCTTCTGTTTCAGATGATACTGTGTGTTTTGTGAATTTATAGTCCTTTATTGATAAGTACAGAATGAAACAGATTGGCCATCTGTTGGTATATCCACTGGATGAAAAGTGAAAACTCATGAAAACTAGAGCAGGAGCAGCCAGTAGAAGTTGTTACACTCTTCCTGCTGTTACTCGAAAAGCTTTGCTGAGCTGCAGAGTGACAACACATGCTGCTTACCATGCACACCATCATGGCTGCTTGTCTTGTTTCAAAATATAAATGTACTTGCTAAGAATAAGGCTTCATCCCCCAAATCTCCATTCCATTTTTAGATGGCTGCATTGCAGTTTGAGTGACTGACTTTGTATTATAGCAAATGAAATGCAAGAACTGATGAGCACATTATGGAGTTCTGGGTGTAAATTAGAAGGGAGAAGAAAGTGCTTTGTATCTAAAACAGTCATTCTGATGTTGTAAGATAGATTCCTCATCTTTCAGCACCAAGACCTGGTAACAGAAGAGTTACTTTTTCCAACAGGGAAGTTCAGAATCCGGGGAAGAATCACAGTTTTGGAGCAGAATAGGCTGGCTTGCAAGGCCTCCAAAAAGGTCACTGGGCTTTTAACACAGAGACAACTGTGCCAGATGTTTGAAGACAAGCATAATCATGAAGTGCCTTCAGAAAAAGTGGTAACATGGGTCTGGATAATTATTTAAGATGGAGTTATAAAGTAGCAAAGAAAGCTGGTTGGAAGGAATAAAAAAATTAAATAAATGGAATTATAAATGAACCTAGCATGGGAGACACAAAGTTTTGCAATGCTTTTTGAAGTGGAAAAACATGTTGCTTTGGTTTTCTTAGATATCTTTGGGATTGTCAGTAAAACTGCAGCTAAAGGAGAATTGTCTGACATAATTTAGGTAGACTTGCTGAAAGCTGTGACATTATGTCCTGCTCACAGGGCACACTGAGCTGCAGCAGCCTCGCAGTGCAGAAGTGTAGCCCTCAGGTGACAGGTTTTCCTCTCCTCTCTGGACAAGTGGAGCCCCTGAGCCCTCCATGCCTGGGCTGGCTCTTGCACAAGCAAAGCAGGCGTTTGCCAACATCATCTGACTCCAGGGCAATAAAATAGCTGCCAACACATTGCTTAATTTTGTCTGGAAAGTGAGTCTCACCATTGCTGCTGGAGGGTGCAGGGCACAGCAGTGGCACTCATGGCTGGGTGGGTGGCAAGTGGCATGATAGGCCTGACTGCATCCGCAACTCCACCTTCCTGCCCATGTGTCCTAGATGAGCACTACAGGCTGAACTGTTCAGCACTTAGAAACACTTTTGCTTGGTAACAGGTGGCCAGTATCCAAGTGAAGTGACTCATATGCATCCTCCTCCTTACTTACACTGGAGTCTCCCCCTCTAAGCTTTGCCCGTTCCATGAAGCCAAACTACTGTGTTTCTGGAGCATTTGCTTTCTATGTGCCATCTGCACTTCTTCCCAAGTAAGTACCTCATCTACCTACTAATATTTCCCTTCATCTTAAATTTGCTTGGGTGGAAAATTTGTCAGCCCACTCAAAGCCAGGACTGAAGTATTTCCCAGTATAGATTTTCCTCACTATTTAAAAAAGAACAAACAAACTGCTGGCACTTGCTATATTTGGCACCTTATTTCTTCCTTATGTTCACCTTTTGCTGGTGTCCCCCCTGCACCTGGCTCCCTTGGACTGAGCTTGAACACCCAGTGGACAATATCAAGCAGGCCCATCTGACATGCACAACATGGCTGAGTGAAAGAAATAAAGAATTGGAAAGTATCTCAGAATAAATTGTCAGCTTTTCAACCTGTCCAAAACCATAACTCTAGAGGAGGTCTGATATTTTCTAAAAACTGTTAATGATACAAGAATGGGGAAAATGCGAAGGTGGAAAAATCTGCCATCTTTTGGCTTGTCCAGGTTAGAGAATTTGAAAAATTTAAACTGAATTGCAGTTGTAAAAACAAACAGGATGAATTTACCCTGTGAGGCATATGGCAGCATCACTGTTGTTTGCTAATGTGATCACTAATGCAGTCCTCTGAGCCACAGATCAAAATAACAATATTATTTTAATTATAAAAGGCCAATGTCAGAACTGTACAAGTGGAAAGAAGCCATTTTTCCTCCACTGTCTCTGTTTTTCTGGCATCTCTCTTATCATTTTTTTATGGAGTAACTTGGAGCTGGCTGACTTGTACTTCTCCTGAAACAACCCTATAGACTATAGCAGGATAACAGAACAGCTAGGATGTATATTTGCCCCAAGCTGAGCTCTTCCAGGTTTTGAACACCCTTCTTTCTTCTATTCTACTTCAGCATATCCCAGGCAGCCAGACTCAGGAACAGCAATCTAGAAAGAAATGTGCAAAAGCATTTGGACTTGAGCCCACAGAAGACCAAATCTGAGACAGTGGGAGAGGTCTCTATGAGGCAAGCTAGAAAGGAAGGAACATAGAGCTTTAAATTAAAAGAAATTTGAGTTACATTTAAAATCATTTCATAAGGGGAAAAAAAAAGAACAAAACAAACAAAAAACCCCCAAACCCAACAACAAACAAAAAACAAACCAAGCAACCCAGCATATGTTCTGTAGGAGGTAAGTCTTTCACACTCATGTTTGCCCTGTCATAAAGGGACTCTAATTGGATCTGGATCTACCCAGTTCCAGGTGTCTTCTGCCTCAGATCCCCAGAGCTATTAATTTGTTTTGCCTCAGCTTGGTAAGGTCTCTTGATTGCCAAGTGAATGTGGATTCAGCCAGCTCTGACCAGCTCTGGCATTTGAAAAAAAATCCTTTTTCTTCCGCTTGAATTTCTCTGCCAGCTGCCTGCGAGTCACGATTTCCCAGCCAGCAGCTCATGTTATTATCTGTTTTCACTTGCCTTGATGTTTACCAGATTGGACTGCTTTTATCTCTATTAGCCCTACATCACTGTGGAGCCCCAGTATTACAGACCCTATGTGGCTTGGCCACTAGGTTAAAGCACAAATAAACAAACAGATGAAAAATTCACCTCATTGATGAAACAATGAGGTCTAAAATACTGGCCAAAAATAACACAAGTGATCTCAGGGAAGAAAATAACTAAAAGGCCAAATGAAGGTATTAAAAATCAAAGCTGAAAATAATTGCCAGCTCATGAGACTAAATCTGAACTCTGCTAAAATTCTCCACCCGATGAAAACTATGGTATGAAAATAGTGCTGAACAGCTGAGAGCGGGACAAGATGGCCTGATTTTCTCTGGTCTCAGAAGCTGAATTGCTGCTAAAAAGTGCTTTAATTTGTAACCTTAGATACATCTTACAGTCATTTAGACCAGAAGGTCTGGTTAAAAATGCATCTAAAAACATATAGGGGCGATTCTTGATCTTTAAATGCCCATTAAGCTGTTCTGAACAAGCACCTAGGGATTATTTCTCATCTCCTCCAGTTCCTAGAAATCATGGGGATGAAGAAAAAGTTGGAAGAAGATGACCTATCTTTCAAAAATTCCATTCTTGATCAAGCTCAATATAGCTCCAAAGGCAATAGGTTACATCCAGTTAAAGAAAAAAACAACACGGGTCTGCTCACTTGTCAGGTCAGTGTTCAACCAAGACTTCAGGATATTTGTGCCCTTTCAGTTTAAGAAGGAAAAAAAGTTTCTAATGGATTTTGGGGTGAGGATCAGCTTGAGTTTGTCTCCTTCCTCAATGGGCTGTGTTCATTCTCTGGAATTGTGTCCTCCAAGCTAAAGCTGCCTCTGACTTCCTGGTTCCCTCAAGGACTCAAGATATATGCAATAAAACGAATTTTCTCCCTAGATAATATTTTAATAATTAAAACACATAATTTGACTTGTCGCTGTTTTATTCACCTCACGTACTACACTTAATTTCTCTGCACAAAGAGAACAAACCATTGGCTTTGCTGCCAGACGTTTCGCTTCCATTGCTGCCGCTCAAACGACCGCCCAGGTGCAGCGCTGGCTGCGCTCTGCAGACACCGCTCCGGGCCCCGGCGCAAGCCCCGCACGGGGCTCGGCTCGGCGTGGCTCCGCTCATGCTTAACAGCCCCTCGCCGCCGGCCTGTCCCCACCACCCGCGGCTGTGGCTGTGGCTAGCCGGCAGCCACCTGAACCCCGCGGCTGCGCGGGGGACGGGCGTGCCCGGCCCGGCCCGGCCCTCACATGCGCGGCGTCGCGGGACCCATTGGCCGCCGCCGGGCCGCGGGCGGCGCTCTCGGGCACGGGGCCGGCCCTCGTAGCAGCCGGTGCTGTCCGTGCGACGAGCCATGCGGGTGCGCGCCGCATGCAGAGAGCGCGCTGCAGGGCGCTGCTAGGAGCCGAGCCGACCGGCCCGGCCTCCCCCTTCCCGCCCGCCGCCGCCGCCCGCATGGCAGCGCCGCAGGAGTGACCGCCCCGAAGAAGGTCTGCGTCCCCGCGGCACTCACGGCCCGGCGGCTCTCGGGGTCCCCCAGCTCGTGGGGCCGTCCCTGAGGTGAGGTGAAGTGAAGCGAAGCGTGCGCGGGGCCGGCGGGGGGCGGTCGGGCAGGCGACGGAGGGGCCGCGGTGGAGCGGGCGGCATCGGCACCGGCGCTCTCCCTGCGCTTTCCATCGCGCTTGCATGCCTTTTTTTCCTGCCTTTTATTCTTTTTTTCCTGCCTTCAGAACGGCCTGGATTGGTTTGCTTATGTTGTTACCAGTGCCGGTGTGCCGTGGGAGCACCTCAGGCCCTTGGCACGGCAGCTGCTGGGGTCCGAGGGGTGACTGTGCCTCGCCGCGGCGTTTCGGCCTTGGGGAGCGCACCCACGCAGGTCCTGCCCGCCCGTGCGGGGGGCGAGCGGCGGTGGGGCCGGCCCCGGCTGCGGGTCTGGGAGTGCAGCGTGCCGCTGGGAAAGCGGCTGGAAAAAGCGAGCCTCTTTTCGAGACTGGTGGTATTAAAGCCATGCCGGGACCGCCAGCTGTGTCTTTTGTATGGGGTCAACTGTTCTTGGTGTTGCACCACACGCAGATTAAAGGGGCCTAAACCACTCGATAAAACACATCTTCAGGACAAAAAGAGCCCGTGTCAGAGAATCATCTGTGGTTTTTGGAGGCACGTCTCTTTCCTTCACCGTGCTCCCCAGTACGTGGCAATACAGACTTCTGCTCCTTGAGGATCCCTGAGCCTGGCACAGCAGCTCTTCTGTCTTGCAACCTCCATTTCCCCCCCGTCCCCGTTACAAGTGCTGCCACTGCTGTTGAATAACCACGAATTCAGGCACAGAAAGCTTGTGACTTGCTAGCATCCTTCAGGGAAGCTGGTCTGCGGTCAGTGGGGGATGTACGCTGTGCGTTTACAGCGCACCAGCAGCCCGTGGCAGTTTCTCTTCTGGAGGCTCCCAGTGTGTTAGAGCCATGAGGTAGGTTACTCAGACTTGAAAATGGAGGACGGTAGTGGCAACCAGCCTGTTGTTCGGTGGAGTAAGTCTCAGCAGTACTTCCTGTAATGGTGGTGCTGAAAGTGATGTTTTACTTGGCTTAGCTGCTGATGCAGAGTGTGAAACATCTTCAGCATTTGCTTTGGGATACCTGCTACTCATAATCATTGGCAGTTACAGCTTTTTTTTTTTTATTTTAAGAAAAGTGTTGAGAAATATTTTGGGTTTTTTCAGCATTGTGTCTGTTGGCAGGATAGGAAAGGATTGTATTTTCTGCCTCTAAAACTGGAGGTGGGGTATGGCTATACCCCCTTGTTTGGGAGAGAGGGCTTTAGGAGGTGAGGAATTTGCAGGAACATCATCAAGGTTTTGATTCCCCAGCTCTGAGCTATTGAAAAAGCACTCTCATCCCAGATGGGGTAGCTAAATCCCTTTCTGTATGTCTTTTTCTGTCTTTTTTCTTCCCTCTTTTTTTTTTTCTTCTCCCCTTTTCCCGGTGGCAGAGGAAACCTCCTTTCTTCAAACTTAAGATGAGGACTGGTAGTATAGAAGGTTAGTGTTACGTTATTTGCTCTTGATCACTGTCTTAAATTAATTCACCAAACCTTGCTCAGAGGCCAGGATCCTGTTCATCCGTTGTGATTTACAAATCCCTTATAAACATTTTATTGTTAGTTGAAACTGATTTATGAGTTCCTGACCTAGGAATAGGCTACTGTGGCTATGTTTTCTGTGCTACACACCATTTTCTCTTGTGTTTCTAAGTAAGCATTGCCTTTACAGTAAACTCATTTGGTGTTTTGCCTGTATCTTGCTTAGTGTGAAAAACACTTGTCTGTTATGTCTGCTATATCTGTCTTCTTGCACATAATAAGCAAGGAATATTTACATAGATACTGTTATTTGCAGCTGAGATGACTTTGATAAAGATCCAAAGTTTGTAAAGGCTACATGAGGTAACCTGGGGAAGGGAGCAGCATTAGGCAGCAGTTTATTTTGTAAGATCCAAATATGCACAATAGCTATCTGTACCAGTCCTGACATCCTTGAGGTATGGTAATCTGTCCAGCATGTTCAGACCTGGAGGAGCAATTCTAAAGCACCAGCACTGGCAATGGAGAAAGTCTGTGTGCTGCTGTCAAAGGAAGGTAATTATTAATAGGAGCAAACCTGTACAATACAATGCAAAGAGAGTAAAAGCACTTAGGTGTTTGCTGTGGAAAGATTAACCAGCCTATGTTGCACTAACACATAGCTGCACACGTGAAATAGAGTTCTTGTATTCCAGCTCGTTCTTAGCCCTGTGCTTCTGTCACCTCAGACAAGACTCTTTCTCTGTAGCAGTAGGCAAGTGGTGGTTGTGTGGAGATATCACAACTGTACATCCTGTGTGTGGACAGCAGTCTTGACTGTGTGCCTGGAGAGTCAGAAAAAAGCTAGTGCTGCTGGTGATAGCCTTGCAATAGGTCCTGTTGGTGACAGGAGGATAAAAAAATAAAGGCTAGTGGAGAAAAAGGGTTTGTACATCCCTGTGGTCAAAAGTGCTTGCGACTGTGTGTGTTGTGGCTTGGTATAGTTTTGTAAGGAGTGACTGTACTGAAATTTCCTGCCTTGAGGTTCTTTTAATTCTTCAGGTCTTCCCATTCCTTCTGTGTATTGAGGTCCCATTCAAAGTCTGTTGAAGGCAGTGGGAGTAAGTGGATTTTGAATCAGGTCCAGTACCACTGCCTGAGTTTCTTTCCCTCCTTGTGTTCTCTGATGGCAGCAGCTGCTCTGTCAGTTCCTGCTTTTGCTACATACTGCTTTTGGCTTGGGACGTCTTGCAGGCAGGGTGCTGACTCAGTGCCTCAGCCCAGGGTCTCCCATTGCTTTCTCCTGCATTTCTAAGAGCCAGAGTGGGGTTTTGATAGAGGTACATGGACGCTGTGATCACTTGGCATTAATTAGTAGTGTCTTGAAACTTAAAGCATATAATCAGTATGGGGCTGGTGATGGCTGTTTAACTGAGAAGTAGCTTGAGTCGCATATGGTATCATGGGGGAACCCAATAAAATAGTTTCTCATTGGATGCAAACAAAAGGGAGTTCCAGAGGTGGTATTTTACCAAATAATGAACTCTGAACGTTTTTTATTTTTTTTAAAAAAAGCAGTCTGTTAGCTTCCAACTAATTAATAAAATTTCTGTAGATCCCTAAATATTGATAAAACACAATTAGCAGTATTTATGTTATACTTGAATGTTACTATATAAAGTGGAAAGAACAAAACCTGTTCTTTTAATTTCTGCTGTTTAAATTTCTCCATTTCTTGCTAGCATTGAAATGAGACTGCACAGTTCTTTTGGGGGGTTTTTTGCCTTTTTTTTTTTTTAAATTCATTTAATGCCTCTTGGCAATGCAAAGATTATATCCTAGCAGAAAAACCCTAAACTATTGATTGCATTAAGAAAAATGGAAATAATCTTCCCCTGAAACCTTACATTTAGATAAAGACTTGTCTGTGCTTTTGCATAACTGACATTGTAAGCATTTTTTTGTAACAAGCAGTGAAAAGTCTGAGGACTTCACCATGCAAAGACTTGTGCACATGACTGCTTTTCCACACATGTATAGTCTCATGAGTATGCACACATGCATAAAGCTCTCTGGGGTCACAGTAAAGGTGCTTGCTTGATCTTTAAAGAGTTTAGTATTGGCTGTGATGCTGAGGTGCTGTGGGCCAACATTTTTAAGTATTTGCCAGACAAGAGCTGAAATACAGAGAAGGATGTTTGTGAAATGCAGTTCTCTAGCATCTACCAGAATTATATTTGTAAAAGCTATTGTAGTTAGTGTTTCAAAGCTATTCTGTACCTCTTACCTTGAGAATAGTTTGAGCTACATTTTTTCAAAGTTTTAGTTGCTTGCGTTGGGGATTGGTTTGGCTCAAGATCTTTTGGTCTAAGCAAATTGAGTGCAATTTTCTTTTAACCATATAACAAAGGATAGGTACCTGATTGCTTGCCAAACAATTTTTCCCCTCAGAGATTCCAAACAAATTTAAGAAAGAACAAAGCCAGTATTTCTAGTGTTTAACTTCTTGAGAATCATCTTGTTTTTTGGCATGTTAAACAGGAAAGTGCGTCACAAGTCAAGTTGGCACTTTCTAATGCCATCAGTAATACTAATTTCTGCATCATTAATTTTAACTGACACTGCTTCAGTCTTTCTCTCACCACAAATTTTTTTAATTAGAAGAGTTGAAACTCTTTTCACTTCTTTCTATATTCTCTTCAGCTGTATTCTTCCAGTCTTTCAAGAACTGGTTCCTCTCCCCCATCAGGAAATGGATAGGAAGAGTAGCTCAAAGACCTTCATGTAACAGCTGCCAGTGTTCACATATCCTTGGAAGGAGGAAGCTTGGAATCAAGACAAATGCCACTTTTGCCCAACACTTGGAGGCAAGCAGTAGTATGGGAAGGCAGTATGCCTGTCAGTTGTCACATTTTTAAAAGAAACACCTTCCTTTTTCTTCCTCTTCAAGTATAAATCAGGATATGTAAACATGTTGTTCATGTAGCCTCAAAACTGTTGCTACCTATAATTTTACTTCTTTCCACTTGAGCTCTTTCCTCAGAAGTGATTTGTTCTAAGACTGAAGTAGTTGTGATGTTCAAGAGTTTAGAAACAATCAAGGTATAAAATACAGCCACCCTTAGGGGAGTAGGGAAGTTATTTGTTGCTCAGATTTTTTCTTTTCAGAAACTCATTTCTTGGTGAAGGTAACTCTGAAGAAGCAGAAAAAATAACCAAGCTTAAAGCATGTGGCAGGCAGCAGTGAGTGAAGATAGCAATCACCTTTATTCACCATGGTCCTGCTTTTTGTATTGTGTGATCAATGGGAAAAGAAAGTCTGGTTCTTGTGACCTGCCTGGCTTCTTGTTAGTGTTAAAAAAAAAAAAAGAACCCTCTCTGTATGTGGTCTTTGTGTTAGAAGTTAGGCATCTCAGGTGTTCTGTCTTAAAAAAGTCTCCTTTGAAGACTTGGAAAATGCATTGGAAAATTTCTCAGATGCAAGGGGTGGGCATAGCAGATAATTAAATGCTGTTTCTACCTTTTCCTGTCAAACATCTCTTCAGACTATTTGCTGTGCATTTAAATTTGAAAAAAAAGCACAATTCCCAAACTGGAGTTTTAAAATCCCTCTCTATTCACTTGCTCAGGGTTTTTTTGTCCAAGTCCTGTCTCCTGATTTCCTGTTTGTCAAGACCATGGATAGGGCCACCTGAATACAAGTGTCTTGCTGTTTCAGATGTCTTATATGTGACACTTAAATGTAACTGGTAAACACGATGAAACCTACACCAAACAGAGCATCTGCTGGAGACCAGTGATGCTGTAGATGAACTCCTTCCCTACATTCATTATGTAAAGATAAACACAGAAAGGAAAGAAACCAAACATGAAGGCTCTTTATAGCTGTTGCAGTGAAGCAGCAAGCCAGGCTCCTGGGCGCCCCCATGCAACCTAATGGCTACAAAGCCACAGCCAAGATGCAGGGCTTTGTTTGTTTTGTTTTGTTTTCCCCTTGGACTTCATTCTTTACAAGTCAGCACTGAGATAAATTTCTCTATAAAAGATGTTCCTGATTGCCCTTGGGTTCTACAGAAGCCAGGGCTGCCACACCTTTAGTGTTTTCAAGTCTGGGCAGTGCCGTGGGATACCAACATGCCTACCACAAGCAGCGTTGTGGGTGGACTTTGTTTGAAGCACTTTATTCTTGCTGCAGTGATTTTCCAACACAGGATTATAGCTCTAAGAAGAAAACAAGTTCATAGGATGCCTGTATGAATATGACGTCTGAATATCTATCTGTTCTTCAGCCATCACAGAATAGGAAGGAAGGGCAATTTAGACACTTTCAGCTGATGTGAGAACTTGAATAAAGAACACCCATGCCTGGAATAACCCTAGTGCAGGCTTGTGGAAGTGATGTGTGTTAGAGATGGAGGCAGTTCTATAATCATGCAGTACTTTAAGGTTAAAAGAAAAGCTGATAACGCCAGGGAGATCGTTTCTATACCTTGATATGGGCAGACACAAAGTTGTTTGTGATATTTTGTCAACAAGGAGTATAGTTTGTTGTGTATCTTCAATACACTGATTAAAAAATCAAGCTTATGCAACACTGATTTGCTAATCATTGAAAATAACCTTTCAGTTCAAAAGCTTCCTCTGTGAATATTAATATTTTATAGAGAGGTATTATGTAATAGACATTTTGTCACCTTTGCAGACCTTCACATATGGTTAAGCTGATGTCATTTGGATTGTTCAATATAAATTTGTACACTAACACAATGCAAATATCAATGAACGATTTAGAAAAAGTCCATCTTGCATATTTGTGCATAGTGCTTTGTGTACAGATCATGAAAAGGGAGGATAGGAATTATTTTGGTCTGAAAGTCTTCATTAAAACTTGAGTGAGAAGCGTGGAAGGTAGTGCACTAGCTTGCTTTATTTTTAAGCACTACTATGGTTACAAACACTTTCCACATGCATTAGCAATTGCCTTCATCAAAGATGCACGGAGGAACCAGACTTCACGCTTAATCTGACTGGAGTTTAAAAATACAAACTGAGAAGTCTACATACAGGGTTCCTCTCAATGGCTGCCATCCAGAAACTTTCATGTACTTGCTTTCTGTCTAATTAAATTAAGAAATAAAGCTTAAACTCCCTAGTTTAGAAGAGGAACTGACAAAAGGGAGACCGAACTTTTCATGCACTTGAGTTTTTTCAAGTAATGTTTGCTGTTTTATAACCCACACTAAATTTCTTCAGTGTTTTACCTCATTAGCATTGTCAGCAGACAGAAAAGGAAGACTAGCTTAATAGTTTTGCTCCTCTCCTTTCCTATCCCTCTGACAACAAATCTGTTGGCTCTTGCAGCAAGGAAGTGGAGGAATGCACATACACAAATGCTTGTTGGTGCTGCAGAAATGGAGAGTTTGGTGAGTGCTTGTGCCCTGATGGAAAGTGGTTAGGAATGTGTCTAACAGGAGAATAATGGGAGGAGAGTGGTTCTTGGGAAAAAGAGTGGACTGAGAAAGGGACAGAAGTGTACTAATAATAAATCAGGAACATGAAAAATGTAGTGACTTGGACAGGACTATATTTTCAGTGGTTAAATTTGTGGTTACGCTTTGTTTATTTTTAGTGTACATTGATTTAAGATGTACCTAGATTGAAAGGTGAATTTAACTGTCCTTATTAGCATCAGTCAGTTTAACCAAAACAGATTTAAAGAAACAAACTACTGGTGCCACAGTTACAGGAGAACAAAAATAGTAAAGCATGTAGTAAAGCCAGAAAATAAAAACAAGCATGCAGAAATACAAAGGAAAATAGTAACAGTGTGGCAAAGGAAAGGAGATAACAAAATTGTTGACATAAGTGTGAGTAAGGCATGAAGTTGTATGTACTGTTCTGCATGCAGAAGGTGTATTAATTCTGTTTGTTTGACTGAGGGAGTCTCATCTCCAGAAACAGGGCTTTCATACTCACATCTGAATGGCCAAGTTCTCCCAGTTTGCAATCGGCTTGAAAGCCTGTTGCGAAGTAATACAGACCCCTGTGTGAACATACATATTCATTACTGCAAATTTATGGGGGTACCTATAAACTTACAGGCTGAATTGGTACAAGCCTGGTTTTGGCTGAATAGTTTTGCACCTGCCTAATTTGTATTGTAAAACCGCAGTCTGTCTGTGTGCTCAGCAACCCAGAGCAGCCTGGTCATGACCAGTATGCAGCTGGTCAGTGTGAGGAGCACAGAGGCTCCTCCTCTACTGTTTCTTTTGTGAATGAAGAGAGGATGACAGCCCTCTGTGCTCTGCTAGCTGCTGCTTTCTGTCACCGCACCCATTTAAGGCTTCTTCAGTGTCTGATTATTTACCTGCTTGCTGTCTGAACTTAAGAGATCTTAGAATGCTAGAAGAGATGCTAAAAAAATACCAGAGCTACCAGCAGCAGCCCCCTCTCTTATTGACTGTGGATCAAACAATGGGTTACCTATAGCACTGGGAAATTTTGTCTGCTTTCCCCAGCAATGTTTGATTTGTGAATGTCTTGGTTATATTCCTACTTCTGCAAGAGAAGAGAGGAAACAGGGAGAAGTTTGCACACAGCCCCTGGCTCATGGAGAGGGGAAGAAATACAGGGAGCTCCTATAATAAAGGGGGTGTTGGGTGTCATGTGAAAAGCTGCAGCAAGGCCCTGGTATGGACAATGAACTCCACAGGGAGTGACAGTGGGATTCTGTAGGCTTCCAGAGAGTAGGAGCAATGCCTAAGGTGCTTTCCAAAGGGACTGTGGTTTCAAGACCAGCTGGAGCAAATCTGAGCTCACAGTAGTGTTGAAAGGGGAACTCCTGCCTTCCTGCCCACCCACCTCTGCCTTTGTGGGGCAGGACACTTCTCCCAGGCACACACCAGGGGAGAGGGTGGGAGTGTGTCTGGGAGCTACTGCTCTCTTAAGCAGCAGAGTGGCCACAAATCAGCCTAAGCAGATTACACAACCTTACTCAGAGATAGCAACAACATCTGATATTTTTCCGGTTAGGTTACATGCTGCTTTTGACAATACGTTCACAGTAGGTTTCTTTACGGGTTTGGGGTTTTTCTTCTCTCTTATAGGCATGGTGTTTTTCCTGTGTGGTGGTTTGTTTTTCCTACGCAGCAACGGGGTAGGAAGATGGCATTTTAACCATAGTGATTGTCAAATGTTGGCTGGATACTTGGAGATACATGTAGAACTGAGAATTATTCAGTTGTGCTGAAATTAAACCTCTAATGACTGGAATTGCTTAACTTACTTTTAGCTGAGTTCTTCCCCAAAATGCCGTGATTTCTTTCCTTCTCTTTTCTTTACAGAATTCATAATAATTTGCTCTTAAAGAACGTAATCTGTCATTTTGTGGTTTGTTTGCTTTTTTTCCACTTCATTAGCAATTATTGTTACCCTGTTAAATGCAACCCCTGCTAAGTGCAACAGAGGTGTTTTCCTTACTGGAAAAGGTGTTTGATCAAGTGACTGTACAAATTAAAGCAGCCACGTGTAGGCTACAGTATATAGGACGTGGCATTTGGAGGTTGCATGTGCTATGCCTGAAATGCCAAGTGCCTGGCTGTGATTCAGATAAAATTGGCACTGGGTGATGCCAATTCCCCAGTGTAAATGGGGTGTAAGTCTTTCCCTATGCAGAAGAGGCCTGAAAGAAAAGAGAAGGATTAAAGGGAATGACTGCCAGAGGGGACTAGGTTATAAGAGAAGTGGTACATGTGCTCCTTATTTAATCTCCTTTGTACCCACTGTCCCACATAATGACTCTTATAACAGAGTGGGTGTGTATTCTTGTATTAGAACAGATGTTTCTGTAAGTAAGATGTTGCTATGTTTTAGTAAATTGGGGTTGTCATTTCAAAAATGGGAGAGGGAGCTGAGGGTAGAAGCATAAAGAGAATTCTTCAAACAGGATTTGGAACAAAATCCAGGAGGATTTCTATGTCAAAAACTGCATGGAAGATTCCTTCACTGGTCTTGCCACTGCCCAAACATCTACTTATGTATTGGTATGATTTATATGATAATTCTGCTTTATTATCTTTTGAAAAAACCCGAAAATCTTACAAGTGTGTTTTTTCATTTTTTCTCTCTACCTCTCCTTTAGGGATGTTCTAACTTCTGTGCTCAGTCTGTCCTGGGAAGGGGAGGTTGGTGGTGTTGGACCTTAGCAGTTCAGATCGTGATGGAACTCTTGAAGATAAACTGTCCTGTTCTTCCATGCCTTGCCAAGTGTGGTGGTTTTGGTGTTCAGTCCCTTTTAACACCTTTTCCTCAGAAAATGAAGCTCTCCTGCTTTGGAGATAGGAACTTCCTTTGCCTTCTGTTTTCAGAAACTGTTGCCTTTGGAGTGGCTGCTGAGGCGGGGTTGGAGGGCATGGTGAGCTCTGCCCAGGCCCTTTTTATGTGAGTTTCTGACCTCATGAGAAAAGGTCATGGAAGCAGCCAAGGTGAACAGCCCTGTGGCTAAGAACAGCGTTCTCTGTCAGAGCTCAAGTACAATCCAAAGGTCTGTTCTGAAACCTGCTTGCAGTAGACCTTTGTAAAATATCTAGACAGAGATTCCCCCCGTGCCCCCTGTGTAATTAAAAAAACAACAGTGTCTGAAAACTCCAGCTCTGGTGAGTTGAACTCAACTCTATGCAGCAAAAAGGGATTTAGTTCTCCTGAGACCACTTAACAACCCCAACCCCTTTGAAGGAGGAAAAAGAAAGCCCTTGTAATTTCTGTACTTCTCTAAGATGTGTATTTTATTTGTGTGTTTGGCAGTGTCTTCCCCACCTCCTTAACCTGGATCTCTACTGCTTAGAAGAAACCTGAAACAGCAGGTTCTTGCTGACCTTTCAAATGTTCTCAGTGGAAAGCATGACAGAGGGAGGGCTTGTTCCTATGGGATTCTGAGTGCCAGTGGGTGCCAAACCTGAAAAGGCCTCAGAAAATAAATGAAGAGGGAAGCATATGTGTGTGTTGGTTTGTTTGGGGTTTTTTTCTGTAGTGGCTTGGGCACAGCTCAGGTTGGTGAGTGTGCTGTGCATGGCACTGGGCACAGACCCTTAGGGCAGAGCATCTCTCCCCTGCAGCTGCTGCCAATGTGGAAGCAGCAGGCTGGTGGCTGAAGCAGGTGGTTGTCCTTGCCTTTGAGCCTTGGCTGTGGGGGGCTGCCCCTGATCCTGGTGAGGTGCTGCTGCCAGCCGGGCTGGGGCTTGCCAGCCTTGCAGTGCTGTGCGGGTGTTCGCAGGCCGTCCAGCGGTGGGGAAGGCCTTGGGCAGGCCAGGGCAGGAGGGCCACAGGAAAGGCTGGGCACAGCCAGCCTGCTGTGTGTGGAGAGCCCTGGCTGTTGCTAAGGGACTGTTTCGGTTATGAAGCAGCATTGGTCTATGCATCGGTGTTTGTTGATTGGAGGTAATTACTGTAAAATACTTGATTTATAACGAGGCATACTTAATGAGCAGCAAACTAAAATAAATACTCATGAATTACCTGCTGGAGTCTTGCTGTTCATTTTGCTGAGTCGTTGCTTTCCATTTGTGGGCTTTGCTCTGCCCTGGAGCCTCAGTCGCTGGAGGTGAAGGCAGCTGTGCTAGGGTCTTGCCTGATGGAAGTCCTGGGCTAAAGGAGAAGGGAGGAGAATCTTATTCCTTCTCCATTTTGTTTGTCCTGGCAATAGATGTGTTTTCCAGGCAAGCAGCTTGCTGGCTCAAAGTGAGCTGCTTGCTTGGCACACTGCTGTAACGCAGCGGTTCAGGGGTCATTAAAGCAGTTGTGTGGAGCATACACAGTGTGCAGCAACCACATCACTGGAGTCTGGTCTGACTTTTATAGTGGTGTAGGGAAGCAGCAGCAGCTTAGAAACAGCAGTGGTCTTGGTTAAGTTTGAATGAGCCAATATGTTTAAGAAAATAATTTGAGGAATGGAAAATTGCTAGTTTAAGGGTTCTCCACTCTTCAGGAACAGGACATCTCGTTTAGAGTATTGTTGAAATTATTAAAATAAGGATGTGCTCTGCCTTCCGCAGAGATCAGGCACCAATGGCAAAAGGGTGACTAATGTTTTGCTTCTGTGTCACAGAGCAGTGTTTCTCTGACACCCCAGTAGCGTCACCACTTTATGCTGCCACTTTGATTCACAGCAGTTTTTTTTTATACAGGAAGAGTCTGTGGTGCTTGTCAAAATGAGAAAGTGACCATCAGGCTTGGTATTCCTGTCACCGGAGCCTCCTGGAGCCAGAGCTCAGCCCAGCTGAAGCCGGAGAAAGGAGGAGGAGAAGCACAGCTTGATCAGGTACTGAGCTGGGAAAGGGAAAAATTGATGCTGAACTGAAGTTGACCGTTAGTTATAAAAATAGAGTTCTATTCCTTAAAAACTTCTGCAAACATGTGCGATACAAAAGTGGCCCCAGTAACAACAACCACATCATCTGTGTGGTTGGTATGGGTGTGTGTTGCATGCGGGAGTTCTGTAGTAGACCAAACAGAAATGCAACTCGGCGTTTACTGGAATGTTTGATTTACATATCTAATGTGCAGTACAGCTCAGTAGGTGTTTGCCAATACCTGTATCCAGGCTCCATGTGACTTGAGAAGAATGGAGTAGGAATACTCTTAACAAATGTTTGAATGTTGAAGAGCAATATGATGTCTTGAGGAAAGAGTTTTTCCTCAGATTTATTTTTTTCTGATAGATCTAAGTGCCAGTTTTCAAGGAGCACAATGTTATGCAGCAGTCACAGAGTGTAGAAAGGTAGCAGACTGCTGGGTTTTAAGACGAAACCAACAGTCAGTTGCTAGCTGTGTTTTTATTTGTTGAGATTCCCATAACCATTTCTGAAAACTGGTATTTATTCTTGCATTTGCATCCTTCAAATTGTCATACTTAAGAAGGTTTAGTGAGGTTCATCTTGTGTGAAGACAGAAGTTAGAGGTTTAGGTTTATTGTATTTAATTTTTTATTTCTTACATAACTGTACTTTCCAGTTTATGTGGAACTGCTGCTCCAAAAAGACTGCTCTAAAAAGACTTAGCATATTTTTATGTATCTTTAGAGATTCTTTAAGAACAGGGCTACTACTTGTGCTCACACAATGCTTGGGATGGCAATGGCCCACAATTCACTTCTTGAGGAAAGTATTCTTTGAAGAGTCATGGTGGTTTTCACCTCAAGTGATGCTTTCTCTCCATAAATACCAGTTTCTGTCTCTTAGCCTGCCTGAATTTCTTAGTCACATTTGGATGTAATTTTTTATTTGTTGACCCTGGTGGAAACAGTGGGGTTTTGTTTAGATGATCTGTTAAGAAAATGAATCCTAATGTTCTGGGGGTAATTTCCAGCTCTGGTTGCATTTTTCCCTGTGTGGTTAAAAAAGGGAAGTGATTTTCTAGCATGCATTGGGAATCCTTCACTTCTCTGTCTTGGAAAATAAGATTCAGCATTTATTTGATTCAAGAACCAGCTTCCTGCTTCCCAAGGAAGAGATAGTAGTTCATTTGCCTGCAAACATCCCTCCTGTGGAGAGTCTTTGTTGGGAAGTTGGAGGAAAGCTAGCAGCTACTAGTAAAATAGCTGCATAGCAGGATGAAGAGGGATTATTGAAGCATTACTAGGAAATTCATGGCTGTGTGCAAGACCTTATGTACTCCACAGACAAGTTGACCTAAATTCTGCAGCCATGCCTTACTGGTCTCTGTGTTGATGTGATGTGGCAGGCTGGATAACCTGCAGCAGATCTGGGTTTAAAAAAACAAAGGAGACAGAGTAGATGTAGATTTTATTAGAATCACAGGGCAGTTTTTATAACTGTACTGAATCTGTTTTAAACAATTTTGTTTTTTTCTAAACCATGCTTACCTATTCTCAATATTAAGTAATTTTCATGTATTTGGGATCAGTCTGCATTATAAGGATGCTCATTAGGAAGAGTGGAGAGGTTGTTTACTCGTGGATGGGGAAAGACATGGATGGTTTTACCTGTAATAGGGTTTTATAGATGGTTTGGAGTTGTGAGATAGCTTTTAGCAAAGAAATGCTTGTCAATAGTGAAACCAGCAAACCCAGCTGACACTTATCATCTCTTGGGGCAGAACAGGATTAGTATCTACTTAACATAAATGGAATGGCTTTCACTTATGTTTTCAGGCAGTCTGTCTGTTTCTCAAGAGGTACACTTTTTATATATGAGGTATACTCTCTCTGTATGAGTATATATACTCATTATACACAAAACATGATGCAAAAATACAAATAGAAAATGAAATGCCATGTCTATCAAAGTGAAGTTGGTCAGTCTGACCTGTGTGCAGAATTTTGCTTCTTCTAGTAGGATTGTGACTTTGCAGTTTAGTTTTTGCTGTCACAAACCTGGTGTGGTGGCAGTTGCTGCTTTCTCCCTTTTTCTGTAAATGTAAGCTAGACTGATGCAATGCTGTCCTCTGCCTTCACCCCTTCTGTGTGTATGCTTCCGTTACCCAGTTTTGTCACTTCCTGCTGAGGTGCCCCTCTGGCTACAAGTTTTTTTGCTGGTGCTCTTAAAACTGGTTGCTATGAAAGGAGCAGTTTATGCAGGCAGAAACATTTTGCGGCCATAGAAGGGCTTCTGCAGTAAAGTTTTTGCTGGCATAGTTAGAAGGCAAGAAAAGAAGAAGAAGAAAAAAAAGGCTGCTCTGACTAAATCAGCAAAATGTTAGTGTGGCTTTGGGCTTTTCTATGCTAGTGTTCTGGTCTGGTTACTGTGATGGATTGTGTATGTGTATATGTAATATATTTGTGTCTGGAAACCTCTTTTGTGGGAGCATAAGCTTTAAGCTCTTTTGAATTTTTTCAGAGGAATTTCTGCAGCTGCAGGATCCTGAAGTGCCAGGGGAAGTAGTGATATCCTCAAACATAGCTGCTTTATTTTAGATCATGTTTCACCGATGTGCTTTTGATTTAAGAACAACTTGTCTGTCTAAGCTATTTGTTTACTATACGCACATAGTGAGTGGCAATGCCGACCTTCTTCTGGAAGTAGGAGTGAAAGGACCCAAGGAAGGGTGGATTTGCTTGGTTATTTTCTTTCATTTCTTGTCTCCCTCTTCACTGGCATTTCAGCATGTAGCTCTTGTGTGCAGTGTAAGACAGTGTCCGTTCTCCAGAGGTAGGCAAATCTGATGGATTTACTTGCTATGCATCAGCTCTCTTTGTGTGTTAATTACAAAAATGTGTTGATACCAGACAACATTAGGTGGTAATGTGGAGTGAGTGCCAGGTGTAACTTGTGCCGATGGAAATTTGTGTGTTGTGTCTTTGAGCTGTGTGAGCTTGTGGCAAAGGCAGAGGGTGAGACTGGGAGCAGCTCACTTATGAAAACAGAATAAATTTCTGACAAAATCAAAATCAATTTTTTACAATGGCTACCAAAGGGCAGACAGAAGATGGATATCTTGAAGAGCTGTGTGTGTTTTGAAGCATCCTTCAGCCTCTGGCGGGGAGTGTGCTGGTTCCAGACATGTTGCAAATGGCAGACTTTCCTCGAGGTTCACCTGCAGAGGGACTGAATACTGAGGTGTGTTCCCCAGCTTTCCTCTAGGCCCCCCTCGGTCAGTGGAAGGCCACTATGAAGTCTTCCTCGAACCTTCTCTCTCCTTTCCAGGCTGAACAACCCCAACTCTCTCAGCCTGTCTTAAAAGGAGAGGTGCTTCAGACCTCTGAGCATCTTCGTGGCCCTCCTCTGGACTTGCTCTGACAGCCATGTCCTCCTTACGTTGGGGCCTACAGAACTGGATGCAGTAGTCCAAGTGGGGTCTCATGAGATGTAGATGCCATTTTGACTACTTTTTGCAGTGAAAATTATTTCTGTGTACCTTGTTCCAGTGTTAAAATTTTCGTGTGAGGTTCTCTTTTCTTTCTTCCTGTCCTCCCAGCAGAATTTTCAATGTTAACATTGAATACACAAACTGGAAAATAGCCCTACTTTGAATTTTCCATTGTTTTTGCTCCTTTATTTCTTTGTCTAGATGGGAGACTTTACTGACCATTACTGATAGCAGAAGCCAGACCCTGCAGCCACATGTCTGTGAGCTGAGCTGCTTCCAGCCTGCTTCTCCTTCTGCAAGCCTGAATGCAGCCTTGCCACCAGCAGTGATACTGACTGCTGTGTGAGGGAGAAGGGAGACAGCAGTCATGTGTTTGTCAGCAAAGTTGCTACAGCAGAGAATAATCTGAGCAGGGTCAGAACACAGCAGTGCTCCCTTAAAACCATCAGCAGATTAATGTTGTGTCGCATGTTTTCATGTGTATAGACCTGTTTCCTGCTGTATGTGTACCAAATTCAGTAGGCTGCAGTAATCTCAGCTGTGTGTTTTGACACAATATGATGTTGTTTTGAAATATTTACCTGCTCTCGTTCTTGACTAGAATCTCTGGATGTGCATTTTAGATAGATGGGAAGAGATTCTCAACATGTGGTTGCTCCGTCAAGCTTCATCCCTTGTTTTTGGTAGGTGATGATCTCTTGAATAAGAGAGCACCATCACAGTGTGCTAGCTCTCTTGTTTCTTTAGAGGCTGGCTGTGAACATAGGAGCACCAAATCAGCATAGTGAGGTTCAGCATCAAATGTCCATCCTTGTCGATACCTGATTTAGTTTCCCAGGGAGGTGAAACACTTAGAGGAATTGAGAAACCAAAGAAGGGGTGGGGCTGGGCTGGAGAAATACTGGCCTTCCCATTACCTGGTTTTCCTGGTGTACATGGACCTAACATGTCTAGTAATGCTGTATTTCCACCTTTTGATGGTCAAAAGGACATACCATAAGAAGCTGGTGGCATTATTGTCTGACACCTCAGACAGTGAAGATGGATGGAGAGAGAGATTTGCAAGGGAAAAAACGAACAAACAGCTCTTTGTTGCCCAATTATTTTAGTGCTGCTGTGGTTTAGCTGTAATACTGTGTTACTCTGTCTACAGCTTTTTATGGGCGTCCTTTAGAAAAAAATTAAGTAAATAATAAATTCCTCTAGTTTTTTCATTATTTCAAGTGCAAGAGTTTGCTTTCACTTACAACATTCCATTGCCTCCGGTGATAGGCCTTTGTTGCTGTGCAGTAAACTCCCAGACTTTCCTCTTACCTGACTTTGCATTTAATGAAGTAGCTCTTGATCAACGTATTACTGGAAGCTGTGGAAAAGTCTTTTATGCATAATTAGAATTAATTTGATCAATAAGGCATCAGTCTCTTTCCCATTCCCTTATGTTTTGCAGGAGCTGGGCAAAAAAATGTGACTTTTTTTCTGCTCATAAACTGTTACCTTTTGAAGTAAAATGTTTTTCCAGGCAGGCTGCAAAACAATTGTTATGGACAATTAAAGAAATTGAAGGAGCATGAGGATTGTTAACATTAACAATGTTTGAAATGTTAGGGGGGAAAAAAACATCCATTAAAAGAAATTTTGTAGAAGAGGAAAACTGCAGACAGCCTGTGCCCCCATGCCCACTGCTATGTGTTGGTTTGAAACCCTGTAGTAGTTAAGGAGAGCACTACCCAGGTTTTTTGTTTTCAATCTTTTCTATGGAGGAAGCATGGTGGTTTGGGTCTTTAGAGGCAAAGCTCAACCGCCACAATCTCCCACTGCTCCCCTCCCAAAAACCCAGCAGATTGTATCTTGCACCAGAGCTACAGTCTGGGGTCCAGCTGTAGTTAGCAACTGGATCTGGCAGTCCTGCATGACATGTCTTTTTGGGAGGTTGTGACTCCTATGACCCTAGGCTGGGATGTTGGTAGTGCTGACATTGGGGGCAGCAGGCATTGCTGTGGCATGGGGGAGATGGGGAAGACTGGGGAAATAGGGGTGTTACATGGGATATTATTTAGATGCAAGAAGCAATGGGCAGTGCTAGAGCTGGACAGTCCCATGTCAATTTACCACCTTTTGGTTGATGAGTAATGGCTGTTTTTTCCTGTCTGTGTACTCCCTAGTCCCTGGGCAGCAGCTGATTGGTGGTTAACTTGCAGTCAGAATCCACAGCAATGCCAGTATTTCCTTCTCAGCTGAGGGAATGGGATGGGGAGCTGTGGGTTAACTCTGCAGGATGTGGATGAGTTTGGGAAGGCAGAGGTGGATGGTGGTAGAGCAAGGAGGTATGAGAAGGGACAGCAGTATGGTGCAAAAAGCATGGGTAATATTACGGGAATGTGTTGGTCCACTCCTCCTCTGGATTGTGCTGTTCTGGTGTGTGTATTTAGACAGACAATCAAATGATCAGGTTGCCAAGAACTCCATCATCTCATTAAGCATTTCAGATTTATGGCATATTTGCCCATCTTTAATGCAGCTAGTTTAAGATATGCAAATGTGTTTTTTAGCACTCTGTGGGTTCCCTTCTTACAGCTCATGTAAATTTTTTGTTTGTTTTGGTTTTGCACCTCTGCTCTGTCTCAACCAGGGTTCAGTCTGAAGGCAACAATTGAGAAACCCTTCCTTTCACTAAAAGGGTATGTTTAGGTTGTAGGGGATGGCAGAATGAGAATGGGAGCTGTCATCCATAAACATTTACCAAAGCTTATTTCAACAGCCACTTCTGTCTTTGTTACAATAGCTGGAACTATGCCAACTTAAAGAGCCCCAAAACTGCTTTGTTTTGATGTTTAGCTAGATGTAATATCCTAATGAGGGGTAGAGTTACTTCTGGGGTTTCTTTGTATGTTGGAGAGCAGTTACATTGTTGGTGGAACTTGGGTAGGTTTTTTTGCAGAGTCATTGAGTTTCTTTTGCTTGCGTGGGTTGATCACATAGCTGTATCAGCAGGAAGACAAAACTCTTGAAATAGAAAAATATGATGAGGCAAGGGCTGTCAAGTATTATGAATATATTCTCTGCCTTGCATGCTGAGGCCCTAATGTACTTGAGACATTCAGGTACTTCTGCAGTGTGTTTAGCAATGTTAAACAGCAACGTCTGGCAGAGGGATTCAGTGTGCAACACCTGAAAAAACAACCTTTAATCCTTTCCCTGAAATGAGCCAGTTTCAAGGTTTCTGTTCTGTTGGGAGGGGCTGGACAGGGTCCTTCCATTCAGTGTATGCCAGCATGATATTTAGTGGCCAGCACCTTGTTTTAATACTTGTCAGCAAAGTAATATTGATAGAGCTGCCTTATTTGATCTGTTTTTTTCCTGCATGTGTGCTGCAGTAATCCTTTGAGCATATGTATATATACTTAATTTTTTTTTTCTCAGAGATAGTCGATAACCCAGGAAAAGCCACAGCCACCAATAACATCTGAAAACAACAAAAAAGAGCAGAAGACAAAAAAGTCCCCAGATAGTCCTTAAGCAACAACAAAAAGCTATGATGTGGTCAAGGAGAGCTGCTTGCATCCAAGGGCACTTGTTAAGGGGAAGACGGGTTATGAAGACCTGACAGCTATCTTTGACTTTAAAAAGAGGACAAATGTAGTTATGTTCTCCAAATAAATGTTCAGAGTAGCCATGTTACTTAGTGTTCCCTATAATATTAAATGGCTGAGTTTCACAGCTTGTCACAAAAGACCTTGGAGTTTATTCTTGACTTTCTGGATAGTCTGATCACACATGATGGAACTAGGCAGGCTAAAGGGTCATGGCATTTTAGGAAGAGGTTCTCTTAAAAATAACTCAATGACCTTTTAGAGTTGAAGGTATCCCCAAGATAAGCTGTTTCTGATTGATCTGAGGCCAGGGATAGGAGTGTTTCTTGCTTATCAAATGCACCGAACATATACAGATGTGTATAGGGTTAAATGGCTGCGTGGATCAGCACTGGTTGAAAATGTTTTCTGAAGTTTGGTAATTCTGTGATTCTGTTTGAATGGCTTGAACAGTATTACTGGTGTTTCTTTACACCTTTTTTTAAATATAATCTACCGTATTAAAAGTGCATTTAGAGGATGGGCTTGTTTTCATTCTGCACAACCAGAGGGCACATAAGGAATGTGCATCTTGTTTTCAGAGCAGTCATAGACCAGTCCTCAGGAGCTGACTCACTGCTATTTTGTAAGCAGGGTTTGCCTTCCTTTCATGCGGTTCTGCATTTTTCCGTTCCCTAGTCCATGGTAATTCAGATCTTAAGTGTGCTGGTGTCAGAAAGCCTGCATCCTAGAGTAGTATCTTATTCCCATGTGTGTGGTGTGTAGTCGGCCTGATTTGATACTATCAAACACAATTTCTGATTGTTTCATTTCTTTCTAGTTGGGTCTTCACCAAATTATGGTACAAAGGCACTTTCCCTGAAGCTGTCTAACATTATTATTAATAAACAGTTAATCATTTGGGGAGTATTTAGTCTTATTGTTATACTGGCTCACTTTTATGGGCTTGTTTTCAATTTTTCCTAGACAGTATATTTCAGACTTTCCTGAGTTTCAGAGTAATTGACTTCTTAAACTTGCATTTTAACTGAGCTTCACTATTGGGATGCCATAGTAGGGTGGGACTGGGAAAAATGAGCTGCTGGAAGAAATCAAAGGGAAGGTCATGGCTCTGTACAACTAGGCATTCAAGTTATAATTTCTAGTATGTAGCACACCTTGCATTACGACACTGGATTCCACTATTGACTTTCAAAATCACTTAAACTTACTCTCACGCCTTAGTAACGCTTTATTCGTGGCAGGTCAGGTAATTTCCTGTGATTTATAGTAACTTTTTATTACTTCCTTTTACTTGGTTCAATTAATTATTTTTTTTTTAACTGGCAGCTTAGGAGGAGGTAAGAGGCCAGACATCTTCGGCACTGTAATAATTTTTTTTTTTTAACTTAAAGCTTTTCTGAAAATAACTGTGCACTGGTGTGTAAATCAAACTCTTCCAAGAGGACTTCTATGTGTATTTTTTTATAGCTTTTAGAAGTTAAAGTTGGAAGGTCTGACTTGTTTTACTTGATGTTTTTGCAAAACTCATGTAGCTGGAAAACTGACAAGAGTCATTGTGAATTTCCTATTACTTTTGCCTGATTAAAATCAAGGACAGCAGTGTGGGCTGCCACTAGAAATATTCCCAGGAAAACTATACAGGAGAGTCTAGGGGAGAGGTAACCCAGAAGAGACTTCTTTTTCCTGTTCCTCCTGTTCCACTGCAGCTCTAAGGCTGAACATAGTAAGAGGGAAAAATGGTAACTGTTCTCGTGGAAAAAGCGTGGAGCGATACCACTTATCCTGATAGTAGCAAGGCCAGGAGGCTGTGGAGAGAGGAGAAACAATAGGAAGCTTTTTGTTTCCTGGGTGGAGTTTCACGTTTGACACTAATAAGTGGGAGCCTGGTATGAAGGCATTGGGCTGGTAGAAAGGCAGCACCTTCCCTGGGAGCTGCTGGACTTCAGTCTGGGTGTTGCTGCAGGAAACTCCACCCTTTAGTTCTATCTCTGTCTGGTACGTTTTCTAAACCTTGATGTCGTTGTCTTGTTGCTGCTGGCAAGAAGTTGCATGTGTGGGAGATATGCAAATATGCTGTAATGTTCTGATATAATTTTAGTGCAGGAAACGAGCAAGTTCTGTACATAGGTATCACCAACTGAGCTCCAGTCTTGCAACTTAGTTTATTTAATAGAGCTGTTTAACTCTGGCAAGAGGTTTACATGGACGTGGGGTATAGGATCAAATTCTTAATTTTGTAAGCTTAAAAAGCAACTTCTATCGAGCCATGTTTCTATAAAACTAAATTCCTTTACAGACACTAGGGACTGTTTGTTTGAGTGTAAAAGAATTGAACCATGTAATGGCATGATTATTGAGGATTTCTAATGTGAATTCTCTCATTACTTGCGTGCATTCTGTCACTGGAAGAAATACTGGCTTTGCTGTGAATAACTGAGACTTTTTCTTCTCTTATTTCTCTCAATGTAAAAATTCTAAATACTGTTTTGCATTGTGTTATTTTAAATTTATTTTCAAGTTCAAAGAGAACATGGTCTATTTGTGGGAGAGAGAAATGAACCTGCTAAAATCCTTTCTTATGTGCAGAGTTAAGTATTGCACACAGGAGTGTAATGTTCCAGTGGAATTACAGTCATAAAAATTTAGACTTTGGTAAAGAAAGTGGATGAGTCATTGCAGGGGTTTGATGGCTGAAAAGATTGATTAATAATTAATTTAAATCCAAGGAGCCCTTTCCTCCATGTGCCAGCTTTCAGCCGTTCAAACGATCATCAGATTCCCATATGTCCATAGCACTGAAATGCTAAATTACATGTTTGTTTTGATGTCTTTCCCTGAACTGCAAATAAAGCAAAAGCAAAGAAAAAGCAACACCTTATTTATAGAGATATAAATGTCAAACATGGTTTGAGTGTTTTGGTGAGGTTACAGCACTTTGAAATATCCAAAAGTTCCCATTATTTTGGTGTGAGTGTTAGGGTTAATTATGCTTGCTTCATAACAGTTTTGAATTGCAGATATGCTAGGTACTTAATGGGTAAAGGTATTCCAGTTTTTCAGTGTATGCTCTTGCATACATATTAATTTGCTTTTCCTCAATAGACGTTTGTTTGTCAAGGCTTTATATTTCTACAGGTTTGTGTTCGAGCTGACTGTCTAACAGGAAACCCCAGGTCCATGATGCCTTTTTGCCTTTATGCTGGGATAGAAGTGGAGAATGCTGCAGACTGTAGTGTGACCCTGAAAGGTTGACTCAAAACTGGCCCTTTGAATTCAGTTAAATTAGCATAAATAACCTCTATTTGAGAACTTTTTCAACTGCAGTAAGCCAAAGATGAAGTGTCAGTCTAAACAAATTCATGAAAGGCACGGAAGCTTCAGCAACCTTTTGAAATCCTTTAAGATGTAAATTGATACACTCTGAGCTCTCCTGTCTTGGGAGGTAGGTCGTGGTTCTGATCCTAGAAGAGGTATAAAAAGACAAAACCCAGTTTATGATATGTGCATTCCTGGGCACTTTTGGTACTGAATCTTGAATGTTTAGTGCATAGTGCACATATGGCAAGGCAATTGTTTGCCGACAGTGGACAAAAAACCCACTCTCAAACCTTTCTTTAATTTTTATTTATTTATAAGCGTGAAAGGTGAATGAAAATATGTAATAATTTTAACTCGAGCTGTTACTATCATTCATAATTTAAACCTGAAATGCTCACATTTTCAGTTCAATGGTCCCCATACTCATTAAATCTTGAAATATGGCTAGGTTATAGTCTTTGATCAGACTCCTTTAAAAAGGGAATGGCTGTCAGATATTTGGCAATGAAATGTAGCTACAACCTTGTGGTGTTGGTGTTTGTGACATTGCATTTTGTCAGATACACTGGGTGCAGCAGCTGAACCTTGCACTTTTCAAGGCCTGAGTCCACAAAGAGTTGTCTAAATTTTCCAGCTTGCAGATAATGATACACTTTGGCCTACTTCAACCATGAACTTAAATTTACCTTAGCCAGAAGTTAAGATTTAGTTGCACTGCTGTATAAATTCTTTATAACATTTATTATGAGGTGCAGACTTACCACGAGTAGGGGTTTTAGAATGGGAAAAAGAGAGTGTGCAGGACTGATGTGCAAGGATAGCATTGTAGGGAGACTCCAGTTAGTTCTATAAGAAGAGGTTGTTTGACCTTTGTAATAAAACAACCATTTGCCTTGGCACAAAAATGAAAGAGGAAGGCTTTTTTTTTCTTTGTGTTTAAAATATTGAAAGTGGAAATGTGGGGATGATGAAGAAATTCTAGCTGTAGGGAAGGATATGCAATTTTATTTCTAGAATTAGACCTCCATCAATTCTTGTTTTGCTCCAGTAAAACCTCCTTGGGTAAATGTCATGTGCAGGATTGAGTGGGTGTTCACCTGCTGGGTTGTAGAGAGAGGAGGACAGGGGAGCAGTTTGTTCTTGTGGGTTGCTGGGAAGAAGTGGATGATTTCATGGCCTCAAGTAGATAAAACTTGCTCTGGTGGCAGTATGGGCAGTGGAATTTGACAAGAAGTGGGAGGGGAGAAGGATGTGTGGCTAGGGTGATAGTTTGCATTGTGGAAGGAAGAAGCAGAGTCTGGAATTTGTAGTCTGACATTTTTGAATGTGTGTGAAGTAAGCCAAAGGAAGCTAGTGGGTGTTGACACATGACTGATTTGCTCCAGTTTGTAGAGTAGGTGTGGACAGAAGGACGGCAAGAAATCACTGAACTCTGTTTTAACCTGAGAGCCAAAAATTGGTGCAGCTGCACCGGTCAGAAGGAAACATCTCAAGGCACCTTGGCCTGCTCTAGGTCCTGGTGTTCGAGCATGGCAGCACAGCTGTATTCAGGTCACGATTCCAGAGCTACTTGGCACTGAATTCCTGCCGTTGCAAACCTCCTAATGGAGAGAAGGCCCTGAACAGAAGTAGCTGCAGTTACATATGCTTTTCCTGTGGGATCACTGCAGAACCTCTGGATGGATAAGAGAGGGGTCAGGGATGACCTATTTTTTCCTCTGGACCTTAGTTTTTCCTACTTACAAAGCTACTTACAAACTGTGGAGAGAGATCTGTGGATTGAGCAATGATACTGTTAGGGGATTCTATGGCAGAGTGGGTGGATGTAGCTGTTGAAACTTGCCCCAGGGAGCAGGGCTCACCAGAACAGCTTGCCTTGTGTGCTTGGTCCAGAGCCTGAAAGTAAGAGTTAACATACACAAAATATGTGGGCTAGGCAATGCTTTTGCATTAAGCTTTTGGGAACTTTTGTAATAGTGTATCTCCTGCAAATTACTTCACTTCTGAATAGGGGAGAAGTGAAATAATTTTGTGTTCTGTTTTTTTTAAGCCAAACTGGAAATAGTCGCTATAGGTTTTCAGGCTTGGCTGTAAGAACGTTACCTGTCATGGGGTGTCACATCAGCTGAGAAATCCTCAAGACAGGGTAAGCCTGCTGTGATTTTCCTATGCTTGTCTTTCTCCTAGTCTTGTCACAATTCTTCCATCATTCAAACTGACTTATCTTGTATGTTTGGGTTATGGGGGGTAACAAAGCCTGTGACCATGGAAAAGAATACTCTAATATCCTTTCAGCTTTTCTAATGGGGTCACTTTTCACATGTACATTTGCATTAATAGCAGTTGGCTTCTAGTTAATAAATACAGTGCCCTGTGAAAATAATGGGTTATTAGGATTGGATGGATTCCTATGGTGCCCATAGTGCTGCAGCTTTCACTAGCTAGCTGTGCCTTTGCTTGTGTGCACAGCAGAGCTGTTTACATGTTAGGAATATGCTAGAGGCAAGGAGAAAGGAACAGCTTTAATGTGATGCAGCTTAGATGCACTGTGGGGGAGGCCTCAGAATTGTTCATAACAGGATCAAATGTCAATGAACATTTCAGGAAGGATAACACTACTGTTTGTGAGAAAATTGAAGAATGGTACATTGCATGCTTTCCAGCTGCCTTAAAGCCATCTATTTTTGATCCTGTCTAGGAAAATGTCCCTCTCCTGTGGTTCGTTTGAACCCTGTGGAGTATCAGTGGTGCCCAGTAGAAGCATCTATCCAGACCACTCTTATTTGGCTCCATCTGCTTCTCTGGGCTACCTTCAGTAAGGAAACAAGATGTCCCCTTTTTTAAGCTCTTCCTTGAAAAGCCTGGTGATCATGTTGCTGAGGGTGCTGTTGGAACATTGTGGTTACTACTATATTTATTTTAAAGGCAGATGTGAGGATTTATTTGCACCATACAATAAGAAAAGTTAGTCTGAAATCAAGCCCATGAACATGAGAAAATGGCTTCTCTCTTATTGCAAGGTAAAAAAGCTGGAAAGAGAGGACAGAGGAAACAACTAGAGAGTACTGGAGAAGAAAACAGCAGAAAACCTCCTCCTCTCCCTCCAGAGCTATTTTTTGTCAGTGACAGAGAGCTGTGGGATGAGCAAAGCTGATCTGTATCTGCAGCAGGCTGTGGCTCAGATCTGAAAATGTATCCCCAGGAAAAAACAATGAGAGCCTAGCTGTGGGGGAGGGAGCATCTGAAATCAAGGCACCTCTCTGCTGGATCTGAACCTGCAATTCCTGTTTCAGGCTGCTGTGGTTATATTCAGGTGATGCTTGAGATCTTACAACATGGGGCTCTCACGTTTGGTGTTGGATTGTGCCCAGGGTGTCTGCTTGTTGGGGTGGCTGGCTGGCCTTTGGGAAACAGCAGCGGGGGATGCAGGTTGCAGAGAAAGGGTAGGGATGGGGGAAGGAGGGAATGGAAAAGAGTCTTGGAAAATTGTCAGAATAAGAGGCTTTTCAAACTAAGGCTAGTTAGGTGCCTGTTGGAAATGCTTCTCTGAAACCTGGCAAATACAGAGTCATTAATTTATTTACCAGAATTTAAGCTTTTCTTATTGTGTGGTTTCTTGCATTCTTCCTAGCATGGTTTAGCATTGAACCAGTATCCTGATGTGTTGTGTTGTCTGGGCCTGTCTCCCAAGGGAGATGTTTTGGACAGTTACTCCTGAGTAAATCCTGTGTGTGGTTCTGGAGTTAAGGGCTTGTCTACGCATGTCATTGAGAAATTATTCGAGTCAGCTGAAGGTGTGAATTTGAAGTGAATTGCTTCAGCTACCTTACAACTGAGGCAGAATAATTGAGTCACTCTGCTTCAGCAAAAGAGTATCCGAAGAGGGTCTCAAGCAGTTTAATCACTTAGTTTGTTAATTTGTGTATTTTCTGTCTCTTAAGAAGTAATCCAAAGTGCCTTAGGCAGACAAAGCCTCAAGGTGGTTTATGTTATATAGGAAGGCTGTTCTTAAAGATTTGGAAGGATTTATGTGGATGCAGATGTATTACTAGGCACTTGTATTTTAAAGTAACTCTGTACTTTCATCTGAATTTAATTTTCAAGCAACTCCTTCAGACTCTGTTAACCTTAAGCAGAAATTATGAGAGGAATGTGAACTGACTTCAGTCTTTACAATAGAACTTTGAAACACTTAAGGCATCTTAAAGCTGTCATTAACTGTGTGATGACTGAGAGCTTCAGCAGAAACTTCTAGTACACATTTAATCTTTTATAGTGAATTCACTACTTAGGTGGGTAAAGCTGCTGATTTCTAGTAAGATTTTCTAAGCTGATGGGGAGGAGGATGAAGGAAGTTAGAGGAGTACAAGCCCTCCCAGCAAATACTGGACTTCCAGCCCAAGCTGAGATCCTTCCCATCCCATACAAAGCTTTTTTTTAGATATGTGTATGAAGCAGGTAACTGTGGTAAAATCTGGATAACCGAGAAAGGCTGAATGTTTTAATATTGGAGGCTTTTGGCAACCTGCACAGTTATGTTTACCTTAAGCCTGTGAGGAGGGGACAGAGGAATCCAGCACAGAGAGTATGCTTCAGACTGAACTGTCTATGCAAACTGTTGGTTTTGAATATTTGTTGCCTAATTTAGGGGGAATTTATTGCAGAAGGTATGGGTAGGGTTCTCCATTTTGCTTTTTGTTATACTGCTACTGTCTTTTTCCCCCTCCTTCACTTTACTTCCCATTTTGCCATTTTCATAAGAGAAGGAATGACTGAACTGCTGTATGTGTTTTTCCTTAGCTATTTGTGGTTGTGCAAAATAAGTTGCAGGGGCTGATGTACAGCAAGAGCCCAGCTTCCTTAATTTTCAGCTACTAAATTTAGACTCTTCCTTAAACATCATAAGGGATTTCTACTCTTAACTAAGCACATGCAAGTATGTGCTTCAGGAGCCATGAGGGAAGGTCCATCATGTTGAACTGTAGAGTTACATCTGTGAACTGCTACCACCATGTTTCTAGGATACTTAACAGATCACTGAGTATGAATAGTTAGCATATTTATTTATTTAAAGTTGTGAAACTGGAAGGCTCTGAATGCTTTTCCTGCTATTGTAACAATTACAAAACCAAATGTTGTGGTTTTCTTGCTGAATACGGTAAATTTTATTGCCCAGCGAAAGACTTGGTCCTAGTGGCTAAGGACTGATTCTGTATTAAAGTTCAATTGGCTGCATGTGCAAATCCAGGTAGAGTGTAGATGCTTCCACCTTGGGCAGATAAGGCATGTTGTATCCACACTCAGAGTGCATGTGCTTTGCAGTGCCTTTCTTCTCTGCTGAGACTGCTGAGGAGCACTGCAGTTTCTGTGGTAGTGCCACACTGCAATAGAACTGAGGTCAGCTCATTGTGCCTTGTTCATCAAACAAGCAGCAGATGGCTCATAGTCTGCAGAAGCTATTAACCTGGACGAGGGTCAGGCTGATGAGGAGAAGCCTGAATGTTTTTGTTATCCAGTCTGGTTGACTCACCAAATTGGTGATTTGGTAAATGCCTTACCTTTACAGTCAAGGAATAGAAGTTCATATAGATTTTTTTAAGTGCTTTTTGAAGATGTCCAAAATGTCTAACCAGCAAACATACAGGTTTGTTCCCCTCCATGCTCTCTTGTTTTGTTTTGTTGTTTCCGATGTTGTGAACATCCTGTTGGCATCACAGGAAGGTGTTCAGTGCCTTGGAAATTAAGCCCATTGCAGGTCAGCTCTTGTTTCAGCTCTTCAGCTGAGACAGCTACTGTGGACTTTAGCATCACTCAGCTGGAAGTTGGTGGTTGCCATGGGACCATTGAGTGTGATCCAGTTATGTACATGATGGACAAACGGAGAGCAGCCCCAAAGAAATTATACTTAATGCTTCAAAAGAGTGTAATTGTCATCACAGAGAAGTTGATGTTATTGTAGGAAGAAAAATGTTAATAGAAAAGGGAGATCTCTATAAGAAAATACTTCATAGCCCAAAAGATGAAATTCTGGCTGAAAGAAAAAAGACAGCAACTACACTAGGAGCCCTCAGGCTTCAGGACACATCTAGAAATTTCAAAGCAAAATACAGTAATTAAGGGAACAATGGGTACATGAGAATTAGCACACTTTAGAAGTTAGGAAGTAAGTTTGAGAATTAACTCTGCATATTTTCTACAGCTGAAGTATATTAGGAAACAATTCCAGTTACTAGATGGAGATAATAAAATAGTTCATGCAAGAGAAGTAAAGTATTTGTTAATACTGTTCTGTATTTGGGAAGGTGTAGGATGTGATACCATGAAACCATTTGAACAGAGAATGAAGTCCAATGAGTATTTATTACCTTCTAGGGATAGACATATGTAAATCAGCAACTTCATTGTATTGAAGAGCTTGCTGAAAAGTCTGCAGTCCTGCAGACAATTTTTCATAACTATTGGTATTGAAAGTCTTAAAATTAACTGTGCTGGGGTAGACCAGGGAAGGGTAGATTACTGATTTAACAATATTCCAGCTAGTTTGACATTAATCCTCATCAAAATATTAAAAAAGTTAATGCAATATTCAATTTATAAAACATTAGACAAACTAGTATCAGTCTGTATCACTTCAAGGGAAATGTGTCCTAGCAAATGTGCTGACATGCTGGAAACCTAAGTTTTACTTGAGAGAGGGACCTGCATGAAATGTAGTAGAAGTGTATCTTCAAAAGGCCTCTGATGCAGGGGCAGGGAGACAGTCCAACCCTTCTGGTGCCCTACTGCTCCCTAGCTCATTCCAAGTGCTGCCTATAGTTCCCTTTCCCAGCAACAGCAGAGGCAGCCAGTTAGGACTTTGACACAGCCCTTTGGGACTCCTGTCCTGACATGTTAACGCTATGTGGTATTGCAAAAGTAAATTAAGAACTGACTAACTGATGTTTAAAAGTTAGTCATTGATGGTGAATCATTATCAAATGGGAATGCTTCTAGAAATCTGTTTTAAGGATTGAGGTGAGGCCAGTTTCTGTTGAACCTTTTCATCAATTACCTGGAGACGAGGACAGGATCTGTACTGATACAACTGGCAGGCCATATCACACTAGGCAGCACTGTGAATGAGGGCAAGACAGCTTGCACAGAGTAGTAGTCTGAGTATCCTGGTGAGCTGTATCAATCAAAAGTGTATTTTAATATAGTCTGGTGCAAGATCATGGGGTCTGCAGGTGTTATACTTCAATGTAGCGACAGAATGGGAGCTTGGGGAAAAGACTGCTTCGGGGTACAGCAAGTAAACAACTACATCTGACTGTCTTCTTGCAGGGTAGCAAAGGTGTTTACGCTTGCATGTATAAGCAGGAGGGACAATGGGCAAAAGAAGGTAAATTGTGTATGATTCTGAAGTCATGAGCAGCCTGTTGAAAATGGGAGTGTGTTCAGAAAAGCGTCCAAGGAGATATTTGAAGACTGGTTCAAGTGTTAAACGAGAGCTTGAAAAGTTAATTCTGTTGCTAAATGGGGTGACTTGATAACTGATGGGAAGCACCACCTGAGGGAGAGCACACTGGAGACTAAAAGGCTAACAGAAGCAGGCGGAACACAGAACTGATGGCTGGGAGCTGATGCAGGCAATTGGAAATTAGACATGCATTTGTAACAGTGAGAGAACATTAAGAGCTGAAACAAATAAATGACAAAGGAAAGTGGTGGATTCCACCCAAAATGTTCACAGGACTGAAAGCTGCTCTGGAATTCTGTTACGCAAATGAAGGTTTGGCTTACAGTTACATGTAGCCCTCTGGGCTAAATACAGGAATAATTGAGTATAGTGGTCTGTGGTGTCCCTCTGACTACACTAATTCATAGATGGGACTATACAAACCTGCAAAACAAAATGTTTCTCATATGCTGAATAATCAAACACCATCTGGCCTCTCAGTGTGTGTGTGTGTGTATATAGTGTGTATGTATACTTGCATGTGAGGCATATACATGGGTGGTGCCTCTTGGCCTGAGATAGTCCTCTGTTACGTATTTCAAGAGCAACACAAGAAATAGGAGTCCACAAGTGATTGCCAAGAGTTTCCTAACCACGCATATGGTTCCTTATAGACTCAAACTGGGAAACATGGGTGCATTTCCACTCTGGTTATGCTAGGAAGCAGTTCCTCTCTGCAGGGTGCATTAGCTTGTGTGTAGTACTGTCTGAACTCTGCTCTTCTCTCTCTGAAACTGATCTTGCTTGCATATAACTAGTTTTAGAATCTTTGTGCTGCTCTTCTTTTGCAAACTAGTAGCTCAGATTTTTCTGTTCCTCTTCTCAAAGGTGCATCTGAAGTGACAAGTAAAAGTAGAATGTAATGAAGTGCAGTGGGAGGCTCACAAGCAATGAGTTTCTAAGCAACATTTTTGAGGGGTTTTTGATGTTTTTATTTTATTTTTACAGTGAACAATTAACCTCTGGAACTTGCTGCTGCGTTATACCATTATGGGTAAGAAATAATGATTCTAGGCAAGATTAGGCACCTCAGGGAATTTAATTAGTTTCATATAGATCTATAAAACCTCCTGCTCTAGGGTTTAAAGCCATTTTGTAAAAAAGGGGTCTAACATAGTGGGCAGATTATTCTATAATTGTTTACTAGGAAACTTCTTTTGCTGTAACATCTATTTCTAGCTGTTTTCAGCAACAGGAACTGGTGATTCAGAGGTCTGGTTCTAAATTTGATATGAGAAGGAGCGTAGTGCTGGCTGAAGAACACTGCAGATGTGGATCTGAAGGGGACAGGGTGATAAAGGGAGAATGCACCCAGCGTCCTAAAATGTATCATTGTGCCTCTGATTGCAAGGCATACATGCTGATCTACAAACAGAATATTCATGGATCCAAGTAACAAACTGGTTGTGAGCATTCAGCTCATTCAGCATTGGTCATACTGGTGCAGTGTCTCTCCATTGTATTTTAAGTAGTTGATCTGCAGAGAAAATGCATGGTCTGTATTTGAGGATTGATGTCTTCAGAAGTAGAGGGAGGAATGAAATGGAGCAAGAAGATTTAAGATGTGGAAAGAAGGCCTGGCTGTTTGTTTTTTTGTAAAGCAGAAGGCTTCAATTTCCTTTATTAAGTACCTCCTGACATTTATTTTGAAGAAAACTCCTGTTCTTAAATTGGGAGTTACAAATATTTCAGTCTTCATTACTTTTTTTTTTTTCCTCCCAGGTTAGGTGCAAATGCACACAGGCACACCCACAACTTAGTTGTGTATGACAGTTGCATCTGATGGATGCTAAGGGACAGAAGTCATTGACAGGGAGCTATAGGTACAGGCATAATGACCATGAAGGTGGTTGTACTGCTTCTTCCCTTTCATGGTTCATGGTCTCCAAGCACTGGGAGTAGCTGCTCAGCCTTGTAGGCAGTGTCTTCCTTAGTATGCTCCTGAGCTGTCACTGGAAGAGCACAGAGCTCTTCTGTGGTTGTCACTGTGTCCACACAGAAACACATGTACATGCTTCAAGAAAACCTCTGAGCTCCATGTGTCTTGTGACCCATGTCTTTGCCCTGTCCAAGAGTCTTGGTGGAAAGGAATCTGTAGAATTGCAAAGAGAGGGAGAGAAGTCTTACAACAGGAACCATGGAAGAATGGTAATGAAATAAAAGTTTTAAAACCTGAGCAAATGAAAAAGATGAAACATGTTACCATCTCTGTCCTTGTAGGTGGGAATGGTTATATTGTGGTCATTTTGTGGCCCAAAGATGGGACCATTGTGTGGACTTTCTTTGAGGCTCTGTGCAGGGATAGAAGTAACAGCTCAGTCCTACCTCCCTGGGCTGCCTTTCTAGCTTAATACAGCAATAATCTGGCTAAACCTCAAATAGGGATACTGGAACTTTGAATAGAGGAAAATGCAATGTTAAAGTCATAGATGCTATGAATCAGCTCTTAAGAGCTGCATCAAGAAGCACAGCTGGTAAGTGTGATATATTGTGGCTCATGCACAAATGCCGTATTTTTCCCTGTGTGTAGTCATTCTAACACAAGTTAAGTTCTTTGTTGTAGAAAAAGCTAAATGTTATGGAATGCTGAGTCTGAAACGCAGCAGAAGACTCCCGTGGGGTTTTTTTATGAGGTGGATTTTATTTGTTAAATGACTTTTCAGTAGTTCTTGACTACATGCTATTGTATTGCCTGTGTGATGTCTTACAGTGTCACTGGTCTGATCTGGACTGTGATGACTGAATAAATTGCATCATTTGCTAACTGTGGAAAGATGGCCTGATCTGTAAGACACATTTGTGTATATGTGTGTTTTGTAGTGTAGTTGTAAATTGTAGATTAAAGATGTTCAGTTAATGCCAAATACGAGCTGTATTCATAGCTCTTGGTGTTCTTGCCTACCCACGGGAGTTCCAAGAGTCAGTGGGGATCACAGAGGAAACTGAAGCTGCTTTTGTGTTTGAGGGGGGGAGTAATGAAATAAGTTATGTAGTCTTAAGACATCTTGAAAATGGAGACTTTTAAGTGGTCTTTGGACTTTTACCAAGGAACTTGCTGTTAGCATTATGGTTTTGTACATTAGAGGAAAGAAAACACTAGAAATCTCTCAGCTTTTATCTGTAGAGAAATAACTGCTCTTTGCTATGCTTTGGCCATGTTGGTTTTTGGCACGGTTGTGGTAATTTATAGTTTTACATCCTGTGGGTTTTCAGTGACTTTAAATTACTAAGAAGAAATAGTTTGTCCTGTGGTGGTTGGTCAGATGGTGTTACAGTTGGCAGGAGGATCTTGTCTAGGAGTTGGAGGATCAGACCTGTAGTCTGTTGTGACTTTGACAGTGACAGCTGTCTCGGGAGGACTGGAGAAGACTATACTAGTTCAATATGATGACATAACCTGGTTGATTGTTCCTTGCTTGCCTTTGCCTTGGACTATAGATGTGTAGAGCTCCTAATTAAAAAGCCTAGATGCAAGTCCAACCTGGAAAGTTTGGGTATTTCATGTTAATCTGCTTATTCTTTTGCTCATTGCTAATAAACCATCATTTTGAGTCTGTGTTACAGTGAGGGGGTAGAAGAATCTTTATTCAGACCTCCGTTGAAATTGCAGCTATTCACAAACAACAACTCAGAAGCAAGAAACCATTTTATGTAACTGGGTAATTTCAAGCGTGCCATCATCACACTTTTTTTTTTACCTGAAAGCAGTAAAGATTCCCTAATAAACAAGTCAGAATAGCATTATTTCTTTATATAACTTGTGATTTTGTAGTCTAAGCTTGTTGGCCTTTGCTTCCATGAGTGTTTTAATTTTTGATAGGGGTTTTGTTTTTCTTTTAAAGCCACTTCATGATATTTTATTAGTTTCTTGTACATGTACAGCCAGTTGTATCTTCACCCTTTAGGGGTAGATGTAAAGCTTTATTAGAACTCTCTTAATTTAACAAAACAAGTATCAGTGAATACGGCCAGCTTCAGCAAGTAAGTCTGTGCAGAGCACTAAGAAGCATTATCCCCAGATTCACTGTATGTGGAAATCTCAGCTACATCCCTTAGGAAGAGTTCCAGTAACTGCAGAGAAATAGTGTTGTTTGTGAATTGTATGCCCATGTGGAAATAGCAAAATTTACTGCTAATTTATATCCTTCAGTGATACCTTTGTTAAATCACTTTTCAGAATAGTCACATATTAGGAAATAATTTCAACACACTGCTAATACTTGTGAACTTTTTTAGGATGTCTTGTCTTTGTGACGTTTCCTGTGGTCAAAGTGTTGCTAATGTAGAAGATAAAAGGAGATTTGTTCCAGCTTTGAGCCCACATCATAGACTTAAAGGTTCTTCCTTTTATAACTGGTCAAGCTCAAAGTTTTGCCTTGTTCAAATACTCTGCTGTGTTATACAGTATGAAATCTGATGCAATTCAACTGAATTTTTGACTGTAACCTTTTTGAGACAGGATTACACAATGTATAATGCAATACAACTTTGGTATGGAGTAGGAAATTGAACTTTTAAAGCAATATAAATACCAAGTGCTAGCAAAGTCTAGCTCTTTGTCCAAAAATCACTCTTTTTTCTTTGAATATGAAAACTGACTGGGACCCAGGATCAAAGCGCTGCACAAGGACCGTAGAGCACACAGTGCATGTGTTGTGAAAGGTAGTGGCATCTCATGCATGGCATGGTGAGGCAGAGCGAGGACGCCCCTGGGGAGTCAGGAGCATAATGGTCTGTCCTATAAAGAATGTTTTTACCCAACAGTAGCTCTGCCACTCATAACAGAGCAAGCAGCACAGTTAGCCATTAGCTCCATTTTGGGACAAAGCTGCAACTTTCCATCAAGCCTAAAGAACGATGTCTGTCAGACTGCCAGCCAGCTGTTGTACTGGCTCTTCCATTTCTCAGCTTCAAACCCAGAGGAGCCATCTCATGCCTGTTTGTGTGGCAAGCAAGGATCCAACCTCGATATTTCTACAAAGCCTTTGTAATCCAGGGCCACTTCACTGTGAACATGGACATGGCTGTGTCCATGTGGAAGAATTTACACCTTACAGCAGTAGCACATCACCTGCCTTGTTCAAGTCACTATTTTGGGTCTGTCTTGCAAGGTCAATTGGTGCTCTATATGGATGTCCCAGGCTTTGTGACAAGAGGAGAGAATGATCCTTCACTTTGGCTTACTAAAGCAAATCTTTTCTTGGGAAACTGAAACTCATGAAGGCTTAAAGCAATAATTTAGTTAAGTTTTGTTTATCCAAAGTCGCTTGGTGGCTTTATGTCAAAGATAAAGGGTTTTTATTATTAGCCTTTGAGGAACTTAAAACAGATTAGAATTGCTGTTTAGCCTAAAAGGGAACAAAAACTATCATAGAGTCCTGGGCCTTGATAACATTTTTTCTTATTTTAAAAAATGTACTGAAGGCATAATTTGGCATGCCAAATTCTTGGTGAAAGACAGGCTGTTAAAAAACTTTATAATAAATTAAATGGATGGTTTTGTTCATGTTCTGATCTGGCCGTGACAAATTCTAAACTCTTAACTGATGGTTTATGGGAATGTAGTCATATGTATATTATTGCTGTACACCCACATGCACAGGCAGTAGTCCAAGTGTGCAGATGAGATAACAGAAACATATAAATAAATGGTTGGCTAGTTGTCCTAACATTCCTGAGTAGATCCTTGTTAAAATAGTGCCAGTCAAACTTATGAATAGATCTGGTGTTTCAAAGATTACTTGCGTTCAGCTATGACGTGATACAGGTCACTGTGTGAGCAATTTGTGGCCATTTTGTGTTTTTGGTTTGTGTTGAGTCAACAATTTGAAATGCAAACCAAGAGTTCAAGTAATCCCTGCTGTCCCCTGATAGTTGCAGGTTGCCTCCAGGCTACCCAGTCCTGAGAGGGAAGTGCTTGCAGTCCCATAGGGTTATGCCATCTGATCACTGGAGAGTCTGGGGACATCTCTGCATGCCTGTGGGGGAGGAACAGTGTGGTTGTTCTGACTCCCACCAGCACCATTGCACTGCACTCTCGGGTTCTGTTACAAGATAAAAGCAACATTTGTTCCATTGTTCCTGCTTCGTGTATGTAAGTAGGAGATGCCCTGTCCCTCACACATGACTATAGAAATATTTAGAAGGAAAGGACCCTTATTCTCCCACATCAGTATGATGCTAGTGCTGTGTCCTGAGCTTGCCTTGCTGGTTACCCAGGCTTGCACAGAACCTCCTGGGGACCTGACTGGGTCAGAGGATGTGTAGATTACCTGGTTTGACTGTGTATTGAAACAATGGCAACAAGGAAACCTGACTTTTGTTTTCCTCCAGTTAGAGGCCAACTCTATTTCTGTAGCAGCAGAGGAGTGGTTGTTGTGCTGCTTAAAGTGACGAGTTAGTTGCCAAAACAAGTTCAAATGGTGAGTACCTGGGGTAAGGGGAAACTGCCTGCAGAGTAAGAAAAGCTGCCTCTGGACCAGGCAGATGACACTTTGGCTGTAGAAGTCAGACAGACAGTGTCGTGATGCATGACTGTACCTGTGAAGGTGGCTGCCAAAATTGTTGTGAGTGTGGGAAAGGCTGTAGTAATTATGGCAAGGTGGTAAGTGCTGCAGCGGGAGTGGCATCTGTCCATAGATGAGATTGAATAAACTGTCTCTATATTTTTATTTTGTTTATTTGAGTTGAAGGAAAGTACATACTTTGAAAGCTTCATTGTCTGTTTTACTGGAAAGGTAGGTTTCAAGAGCTGTTACGTGTAATGTCTTCTTTTTGAGATAGTATCATCCTCAAACCAGTGGAAAGGAGTGCGGCTAAGTATATAGGAATGCTGTAACTGTAAATGGATTTATCTGAACATGTTAAGCCTTTTCAAAGATAGCAGTGCATTAAAGTGTTAAGTTTGATTATACTTTTAATCACACTACTATCCCACATGTTCTGTCTTTGTCTGGAAGCTTGATGGGTCTTGGTTTTTTGTTTTGAATTTTATGGCCACAAATGTGCTTGTCATTGCCTAACAAATAATCACTTTTAGATTGTAAGCCTTTAGGGGCAAGGGTTGTCTGCCCACTTCCTGCTGGAGAGCAAAGGTTACAATTCCAGCTGGAGCATTTGGGTCAAATCACAATATAAATTCAGTAATAGTAAATATTTAAATTAGAGGCTCTATGGATCTGTTGGTGCTGGTGAATGGCAGCAAGCAACACAACGTGAATGTTTTTGAATGTACTGAATGTTTTTGCAGAGCTGGAAGCCTGCTTGTTAGAGCAGGAATGTGGCAGTCTCAGGGAAGACAGCAAATCTTTTGGAACATTCTTTCTATTCTTAAGGCAACATTTTTAATGGAGTTTTGCAAAAATAAAGCATAAAAAGGAAGGAGGTGATCTGAACTCATCAGCAAAATTTCAAAACAACAGCCTCCAAAATATGTCATAGCATAATTCCTTAAGTACTGAGATTGAAGTACACACCGTGAACCAAACAATTACGGGACTAGATGGACTAACTAAATAGCTTATCTCCTACAGAAAGAAACTTAAGTTTAGAAGAAGAAAAAGGAATATAGTAAACTTAAATAAAACCCTTTGAGGATAAATGCTTCAGCTGCAGGCATTTTTCCTGGCATGAAACCACTGAGATTCAGCTATTTGGAAGCTTGGCAGGAATGTGATAGCATTAATAAGTCATCCTTCATCTGTTGATCAGTTTTACATGAGAAGTCATCGTTGTTACCCATCTGGCAGGATGTCTGAAGCACAGAAGATCTCTTTGTTTGATAAAGAGCAGGTAGGGTTGGGAGCAGGCTATCTGTTGTGCGGTGTCTGCCCAGGGTTATGGGGGAGACAGGACAGTGGGAGGGGTGTCTGAGACTGCCTAGCAATTATCTTAAATAGTTTCTGTGACATGGCTTTTCAGCTAGTCCTTGGCTTGAGTGAGGAAGTCTCTCCTTTCCCCTGGAGAGAAAAGAAGCTGTGTGACATTTAAGTAGGAACACAGTTTGACTGTTGTCCCATAAGAAGTTGGAGAGACTGTGTATTTGAAAACTGAAACTGAGGGAGCTGCCTATTTATTGAACTGTAAATTTACCTTTTTTTTTTTCTCTTTAATGAAAGCAACTCTATGTTGGCATAGTGGGTAAAAGGAAAGGTGGAATTAAGTGTGCTTTTTCATATCCTGGTTCTCAGCTGCACTTGATGTACCTTCCTCCTGCTCTTGCCATGGAACAGGTCTTGACAGATACAGAAGAACTCTGTGCGAGTAGGAAGCTGGTGTTTACATGTAGCTTTCTGTGTCACTGGGTGCTTTTTGGCGGGTTTTTTTGTGTGTGCTTAATTTGCTTTTGTTGTTTTAATTTAAGTGTGATCTTTCCTAGATAGCTTTTAGCTAATGGATGTAATTGAAGTGGTACTGCAGGTACTTGAATAAAGAGTAGTTCATAGGTGTGCAAGTCTTATATATGAAACTTCTGTTTAATGTGTAACCCAGTGAGAGTCACTGTGTTTGCTGTTCTGTCAGAAGAGATGAACCAGCTCAGGTAGGGAACAATGGAGCCTGTTCTTTAACTAAAGGAACTTTTTGTCTGCTCTTGGCTCTAGATCTCCGCGAGGATGCTGTAAATGTTCCAGTGCAAGGTTGCTGACAGGTCCATTAAAAATAAAAAGAAGGAAAGTATTCATTGAAAGTAACTTACTTCAGTTATTCAGTAAACCTGCTTCCATTCTGATGGGAGTACAGTTTAGAAATTAAGTAACCCTAGACTTTAGTATCATGAGTTAGGGTAGAGAGGTCATTTTGCCCTTAAGAGGTGCTATTAAAACCTCCAGGAACGTGAACTTCAGTGACACATTTCTTTTCCTTTGGTAGGCACTCCTTCCTATTCTTTAGGTATGTTTAGGGTGTGTAGTTAAATGTACTAATATATCCTGTAGTAAGATTTGTATCTTTACATTCTGTGGCTTAAAATCACTAAACTAGCAGCTCTATGCCAAGTTCAATTTCTTACTGCTTTTGAAGTTGCCCCAGTTCCAAGTGAATCCAGAACAAGATGAGGCAGAGACTGGCAGTGTGTGTGGCTGTGGATCAGAAAGGAGTATTTTCAGAGGAATTACATGAGTTCCTGAGTACAATCTCTACCTGAGACCAAGCTGTTTCATATAACAAACTTTGTAGCTATGTGGACTTACGTGAAAGAAAATTGAAAGAACATCTCAGGGTCTAAACCATTTTAAACTGTTCTGTTTTTTCAGATTTCTAAATTAAAAAGGAAATATAATTTTGTTAAATGTTTTTGTTTTCTCTTCCAGTCTTTTAAATTATTTTAAAAATTGTATTGCTGGGATTTTTTTTTAGTGTTAAAAAGCAGCCTCTAGGGACTAGAGTTACCAGATGTGCTTTTATTTTAGTGCATCTTGCTTTTGCATCTTGATAAATTCCCAAAGTGCTCTGGTCAGTAGAAGTGCCAGATGTTTACTGTGTGTTCCTGTACTTCTGATAGTGGTTGTGAAAACACTGCTGAAACATCACTGGCTAAAAGATAGGGGAACAGCATATTTGAAATGGCAAAGGGATTAACTGTTTAACACTTGAGCTCAAGCAGCTGTTACAGTTTATTGGATGGTGTAACTTTTAATTGCACTGTACATCCATGTCAGCACAGGTTAAATCAACTGCAGTAACTTTCAGTTGTGTCTGTACTTGAGTAAAAGAGCTTAGTGTTAAGTATTGCACACACAGGTTAGGCAATTTCAAGATTACTGATTTGGGTATGTTTTCGGAATTCTGTGAAATGAGATACAAAGTGTCCACTTACTTTTTTTGCTCTAGTCTGGCTAGGTAAAACAGAAAATGCTGCCAGGTATCTGATTGCTCAGCCTTAGTGCTGCTACTTCGACCACTGGTGATGTGCTGCCTCTGACAAGAGAAGGGTGAATCGGTATTGCTTAACTAACTGCCTGTAGCAGCAATGTGAGCTTTGGAGGGCATGTGCCAGGGTAAACCAAGGCATGTTCTCTGCCTTCATGTGCAAGGCCTTTGCTACTCTGCTGTAGGATTTCTGCTCAAGTGGTTGTGCTATGCAAGATTCATATTCTTGCTGAGAGAAATTGCCTGTCAAAGGCCTGTCCATTTATGGACTCTTAATTACAGTTATGAAAAGCATAAGTTCAGTATTTCCCCCTGCTTCAGTCTAGCCTCATTAGTCATCTCTGTTTCTTCAATGTTGTCTTGCTAGATGGTTTGTTTTATAACTGTAAAGTCACATGTGCTTAACTGACTTGAACTGTAACACACATAGTTCTAGTACTGAGCTCTTTACCAGTGACAGAGACCCATGCAGAGGGATGCTCAAGGACCTCTCTCCCCTCTTGTTCCCTTCTCCCATCTCTTCTCTCACATCCTTTATAGTCTCCAAAGCTACTAACCTGTGCAAAGTGAGGACAGAGCAGTGTTGCTGAACATTCAGCTTAGGATCTCTCTGAGCTTTTCAAGGTCAAAAGCTGACAAGTGATATTCTGAAAGAGCACTTGCAGTGCACTCTGAAGCCTGTGAATAAAAACTGAAGCTTGTACCTTTGGTCAAAGCAGCCCTCTCGTAAGAGCATGGCTCAGGAGTACTGCAGTAAGCTAAGTAGGAATTTGCTCATTTTCTGTGCTCTCTGGACACAACTTGCATGTGGCCAACACAAAGTTAATTCTGTTGTTAAGCTCTGGGTGCTTTGGGAAGCTAGTCAGAAGTACAACATTGGGCTCCTGTTTTGAAATGCATCCTTAAACAGATCTCTGAGGTCATTTATAGTAAGGCAAGAATGAGGTATGATTTGAGAGTTTATTGTTAGGGAAATTATGGCCACTAATACTGTTTTTTAAATATCCCATTGATTACAAAACCATCTGTGTAGGAGTGGTGTTTACCACTAGACCTTCAAAGAGCCGGTAAACAAGGAAGATTCAGTGTAAACACTTACACAGCAGGATCCAGAACTAGGTTAGAGTGTTATACAACCTGAAGAAGCCCAGCTTTGAAGGGCAAAATTTTTTAAGATTTTAAAAAAAGAAAAAAGTTCTTTATAGATTTAATTTTTATAAGTGGGTACCAATTTGACATTGATTATATAGAGCAAGAATCTTATTTTTGTCTGCAACTTACTGAAGTCTAATATTTCTGTATGCAGTCTGAGAGAAATTAGATTTTGATAATTTCTTGTTTACCAAATTACTGTTGGTCAGGTTAATGTTATTCATAAATATGATGATTCCTTATGTGGGGAATTTGTTTACAGTCTATATCAGATATTATATATTCCCTTTAAGGGAAAGCCCAAAATTATAGCTGTGCAATTTGAGCAGTGGAATGGGGGCATTGAGGAGAGGGGTTACTTGTGGGGATTTTTGTTATTCTATTTTTAATTTTATTTTTCTCAAATAATGAATGTGAGTGGTGCTAATTCATTCTCCTTAATTATGTAAGTATGTTATCAAAGAACAGCATAATATTTCTCCATATATATTTATGGAGAAATATTTAGTTATAATTAAAAGCTGTTTTGGAACTCTTGTTCTTTAGTTGGAATGTTTTTCTCTATAGGAAATATTTCAGCTTTGTGTTTGTTGCTTTCTCCTTATTCTGTTACCATCCGTTACGCCCACAGAGCATCTTGTGGTACACCATCTCTAAAATAATGCCTTCAGGGTGATGTGCAATTAATTATGAAGTCAAATCATACAGATAAATATCCCATCCCATAGAAATTTGCTTAGCCTGGAATATAAAATAAGGCCAACAAATAGCAATTTGCTCCATCAAAGGTAGCCAAATAAAAATAAAACAACCCAGATCTTGCAGATTGATCCAAAACTGGTATATTTGGTCCCTGTCAGATATTTAGGGAAGAAATAGTGAGTGGGAATTCTTATCATTCTAATTTGGTGGAAAAAAAATAATGGAAATCTTTTTCCATGCATGTTTTTGTGTTAAATCTGTTTCTGATCTTCCTGAGACAAAAGCACTAATTGGGAAATATCTGATATCATTAGCCACACGGTAGTCCTTGCATTCTGGTGTTAGTGTATGTTCTATAATGCCTTCTGTCACTGAAGAAGTAGCAAAACATTTCATATAGTATAGAAACACTATAACAATACTAATTTAAAAATACCACTCTTGTATTTTATTGGGGAATGTTTCAGGCATTAGGGGCAAATCCCTGCTTAGCTGAAGTTGGGGGTTTGATTTGCAGGATGCTTAAGAGAAGCTGTAGGTGCAGATGTACCTAAAACTGGTTTTGTAACTTCAGTCGGGTCAGGTAGAGCAAAACACAATAATCCCCCGTGGAGCAAAGCAGCAGAGACTTAACTCCTCTTTTTCAAACTGGCTGCTGCTTCATTACAGCTATCCAGAAGCAGTGCCTCAGCCAACATACTAAGAGCTGCAGCCTGGGCTAGGAATAGTTGTAACATCCCCAGCTACAGTAGCATCTCAGAAACTGAATAACCAGTGCAGACAGTGAATGTATGTATGCTCAGAATGCACAAATTCATTCATAGGCTCTTTTCTGGATGTCTTTGTGCATTGTTTTAAAAGGGCCCTGGGGCTCCTTACACTTGGTTCTGTGGGGAAGGAAAAAAAAAAAAAAAAGGATAGTGCCATCTTTTAGATCTTTGTAGATTGTCTATGGAACAGTTGATAGTCACAGTGTCCTGGCTAAGAGGAATCTATGATCCCTTCTTACCACATTAAGGTCTAATCGCCTACCTAAATAGGATATTGCAGAATTAGAAAAACAAAGGAAGTAGAAATGGTTGGTGGAAAGAGACAGTAAAATATACAGCGGAAATAAATTTAAACCTATGGTCACTTGATCAAAAGCGAGCTTAGCAAAGCCTCTCAGTTATGGGAAAACTTTTCTTCTCCTTAATTTCCTGTGGGAAGGGAGAAAATACTTTTGTTCATGGTAGACTTTCTTTTCAACTAGAAATGTGGTTGTTTTTTGTTTTGGTGTGGGTTTTTTTTTTTTTTTAAATTCCTGACCAGTTGCGGTGACAAGGCTAATTCAAGAATCTTTTTTGTTTCCTGAAACAAAGTGGACTTGTTCAGAGTCTTGGGAACCTGAAAGTAAAATGAGAGGTTCACGTGCTACAATTCTGTTTTTATTTGTTTGTTCTAACTTTGCATTTACTTAAACTTTAAATATACTTTTAAAACAGGCAGGCCAGTGAATTACAGGGGCAGACAGATGAAGTTTTTATCAGTAAGTACAGGAAGAAGTAGGATGTAAATAAACATTAGTGACATACCAATCTGCTGCTTCCTTTTCCGTATGTATTTAAACTAGAACAGTTTCTTAGGAAATAACCTTAATATGTCCACATTGTATTTCAGCATTTAGAGTCTGAAATATGTCAGAAAAATTAACCAGGATAATCACATTCTGAGCTCTTTCTATTATAGCTTTTCTTTAAGACTAATGAAAGGATTATAATTCAGTAAGAATTACAATTTATGAAATTGGTTGTTACCCTTGCTGATTTAGCATGGGCCTGTAATTTAGAACAATTGTATTGTCATGGTCTATTTTCTCTTTTTCTATTCTCTTTTCCTTGTAACTTATGTAACTGCAAAGTAAATAGTGTTCGTAGTTCTAGAGCTCCATATCGTATTACCAATGAAAATGGAGGTAGTACTATGCTGCTTCCAAATCTTCAAGTTTTTCCACATATAGTGTTAGAAGGTAGCAAGACACAGTTGTGTTTAAAACAGTTGTATTTGTTTAGGTTAAACAATTTTTATTTCTTTTTCCAGGAGAGAATGCATTCAGTAGATAGCGGAAGGTAATGGATGGAGCTGGGAGAGGTTAATGTTATCCTAGAGCATCATCTGAGTTACAGAACTGGATACAAAAGGGTTGGGAGGAAAAATGATTATGTGCTGAAATTAAGTCTTCCTTATGTTGTGTAGCTGTGCAGCCTTAAAGATCATACTGCAATAGGGTTGAATTAAAATCTGTGCTTATTAAAACTAAACTAAAATATGCTATTTTAAAAAGGACACTTTGTCCTGAAACCGGTGATGAAAAGTTATTTCTCTTCAAGAACCACAGGGTCTAGATCTTGGTGTATCAAAACCCCATGTTCTGCTGAGCCTCAAGGTCCATTTGGTGCCTTTCAAGCCCTGGAAAGGACTGAAAGAGATGCATGTTTTCACCATGAGAAATCAGACATTTTGCTTTTCAGCTGTATAGTACTTTGTTCTTCAGTTTGAGCTACCTGCTTACAGACCTTTTTTGCATTGAGGTTGTAAATTGAGCATGCACTGGTATTGGTGCAGACCACTTTATGGCAGGGAGTTGCAGGCTCTGCCTGCCACCAACTAACATCTTTTTCTTTCCCCTCACGCTTGCTTGCTTTTTTTGCTCCCTCTTTGCTCACCCTCATCACTGCAGCTTATCACGAAACCCCAGCCCCAATCTTGCATCCTTAAAAGGAAGTAAAAATTAATGATGAAAATACTATCTACCTATTCCAAGGAATATTCTGGGCAGTAGGCTTTAAAAGCATTAGGTAGTTTACATTTAACCATGGATTAAAGAAAACCCAAAACCATTACAATACCGTAGAGACCTGTTGTTCTGAGTATCTCTTAATAGTTTAATTTCTACGCAGCTGCAAAAATAAAAATTAACTTATATGGTTATTAGTTTAGTAAAGTTAAATGCCAATACACTTAATGATGAATTTAAGAGAGAAAATATCAAATGTATTTGCAGCCTGTCAGTCAGAATGTTTCTTATACTGTGTAGGTTTTTTTTTAGACATATGAGGACAGAAACCTGTTTTCAGCTCCTGGAATTGATTTTTGCTTGCTAGGAAAAGATCTGCCTCTCTTTTATGAGACACAGTGTTAGCACTAATACTACAGAGCAGTTTTTTGGCGTGTTTTGTAACTGCTAATCTTTGCCAAAACAGCAGCTCTTCTCTGCATATCATAACTTGAAAGAAAAGACATGTTCTGAGCATTGAATGTGGCACTTCTCAGTGTAAAGCTCCTGTTACACCATGCAGCCTACAGCTCACAAAGAGGATTACATAGGCTCTCTTGTGTCTACTAACCTCTTTTTGAAATAATTTTGTGTGTGTGCAAGACAGAGGTCTGGCAGATGTGACTCTTAGCTTTAGCTTTTTAAATCATTCTTTCTAATTGTCTAGCTGGAACCACTGTGCTCTTTCATTTCCATTCCATTGTTTCGGTTACTTTGACCAGCCAGCCACATCTGCAGTGCTTGGTTTTTGGTGCTTTATCCACGTGTTCTCATGGCAGAAGCAAAAAAAATTGCCTGCATTCTGTGGAAGGAATTCTGCAGGTTGTGCCCTGAACTGCAATGAAGTAACTTCCCATGTAATGAGCTAGTGCAAAGTTGAGGGAAAGGTTAGCCCTAGAGGAACACGGAGTAGCAGCTACCCATGTTTGTTACAGCAGTCATGTCATTCTTCCTGCCCATCCTGCTTGCCTCCTTCTGCCTCCACATTGCATAGCTCTGTGTGCAAAGGCATGGCTGTAGTAAGCACACCTGACTTGTCCTTGTCAAGTGTTTGGCTGTGTACTGTCTTGAACTATTGCACTAGGAACCTAGTGGACAAGAAGTTCTTATGGCTGCCAAGGTAGGTGAGACCATAGTGAAAACAGCCTGGAGATCCATGATAGCATCCCTTCCAAACAGCTTCCAAGAATGAAAAAGTCCATGGAAGAAAAAACAAAAATCTCTGCTGAAGTTTTCTCTTTCTGCTGACTTGGGCAAGTGGCAGTTGTCTCAGGAGTAAGGAAGGTCCTTGTATATATCTATCTGTTCACATTAGTACAAATGACTAATGTTATTCTTTTGCACACAGCTGTTATTTAAATGTCAAAGGTAGTAATTCTAGGGCAAGCAGTCATGCCATGACTCAGTCTAGGTAAGCACCGGGAAACATTAAAGAAAATGGGAATTTGTAGCTAACTTCAAATAAAGCACTGTGAGGATTAGATAGCTGTGGGGTGTGTTACTGGTCTGTGTGCTTCAGCGCTTCCTGTAGCAACTACAGCCCTGGGGAAAGGCTCAGGAACCATGCTGCTGAGAGGAGGCTCTTGTGGAACTGGGAGAACTGTAACAACTTGTGTTACTGATCTGGGAGGAGTATTTGACATTCATTTGGCCACTGGAAAATAGAGAGCTGGAAGTTCCTTCTGCCTGTTCCCTGAGGAACTGAGCCTTAGCTTTGACATTTTGGCAGCTGTGCCAAGAACACAAAGATGAGTGCTGCAGTAAGATAAAACCCTCTCTCTGTCTGCCTTCACCAAATCCCAGGCTAGGTATGCAAAACTGGTAAAAGCTCCTGGAAGGACAGTGTGGGAGGCCAGGGGCTGGATCCCTCTGTGTGGTGGAGGAGATACTTTGATTGTGAGCTCCATGCTGGGCTCTGTAACAGCGACCACTGGCCTTTCCTGCAGACAGAGATCGTGGGAGTTCCTTGTGCTGGTGTGGGGAAGGAGAGGGGCTGATGCAGGCCCCTTGACCATGTAGGCAGTAGCTGCTAAATGAGTTGTGTGTGTAGAAATGTCTGCTCTCTTCTTCAGATAAATGTAGGCTAGAAATAATCAGACGATCATGTTGTGTACTCATTGCCTGTGACACTGTCCTTTAGGGTTTGTAAGGTGCAGGTCTGTACAAATTGGTATGCTACAATTTAAAAATAATAAATCTGGTGCATCTTTATACTGCCTGCTTTGATCTCCTTGTGCTCTGTATGCTCTGAACTCTAAGCTGTTCTTCTCCCAACTGAAGGGAGCCAAATTCTGTGTGATAATGTACATCCTGTCTTCTTCCCCACTCTGTGTGCACACAAGCTGCATATTTTACTTTAGAAATGGCAAATTTGGGTCACAAGTTCAGTAGTTAAAATGATGATTTTTACCACATCCTGCTTGCACAGGAAGCTTATTTTTTAAAAAGCTGATAAGTTGAGTCTCCTAGATTTTGTCAAAACAAAAAGCAAAGCAAGCTATTTAAAGCTGCAAAGAGGTTTGGATTCTCCCACAGTTTGCCACTTTGTCTTAAGTTGCATATGTTTGATTTAAAGTGTAGGCCTTGCAACTTGCTCCTGTGCTACCTGGACTAGGTAGCTTCCTATAATCACCAGGCTGTGATGATAATCTGAAAAAAATATTTACCCAATTATGTTACGAAATAGTTGTGGGTTTTTTCTTGGTTAGCTGGGTTGGGCTTTTCTGAGGAAGGGTTATTTCTTCGTTAATTGGAGAAAAAAATTTATACAGTACCAGTTGGTTCTATGAATAGGTGATAACTGCTTCTTACTATAAAACATCCAAACACATTAAAAAAATTGTGCCAAATATTAATGTAGTTATTGCAAGACTTTCAGTGGTGCAGTGATACCTAGGAGAAAGGAGTCTATCAATCTGGTAAGTAATGTGGATGCTTACAATAGCAAGAAGTGGAAGACATTGACTGTTACTGTGTGAGATGAAAAGAAATGAGAGACCTTGCTCATAATACAACAAGAGACCTAAATGTGTTGTGCAAGTCATGAGCAAAGTATTTAACAAGTGCTATTTTGTTTAAATGCAAGGTACTGTGAAGTATCATTAGCACTGCATTTCACGTGTTTGGACTCAAGCAGTCATTTTTACAAAATCCATTTTTGTGCAGTATAACCAATTGTTGAGATTCATGTTGTTAATACATATCAGCTACAGCACTTTTCAGATATTCCAGTTGCACAGAGAAGGCCTCGGTGCTTGTACTGTGAAGTAGCAAAGATACGTAAATATCATCTGGCCTGAAGGGAGAAGATGCTAAAGTAATACATCATTTCAGTACATATCTTTTGAGAAAGCAGTGTTAAATGGAATGATATGTGACAGGCAACAAAACATAATTAAAACTGCAACTTTCTGAGAATATGTATGTCATGGTGTGATTGTTACTAAATGGTAAAATAACCTACTTACCGGTCATCAATACTGATCTTCTCTTTGTTCTCTTGTAGGAATGTTTACCCTTGCAGAAGTTGCATCGCTCAATGACATCCAGCCAACTTACCGTATCTTGAAACCATGGTGGGATGTATTTATGGATTATCTAGCTGTCGTTATGTTAATGGTTGCCATTTTTGCTGGAACCATGCAGCTGACCAAAGACCAGGTGGTCTGCTTGCCAGTTTTGCAGTCTACTGTAAATTCAAAAGCACAACCTGGCACATCAGGGAACGCTGACTTTACCACTGTTGAAGCAACCACTGGTCAAGGAGAAGAAGCATCAATGAGAACAGTTTCCTTCGGAAGTGTCCCTACTGTAACACCTGATGTACCTCTGAGCAGAGCTACCTCTCCTCAGTATCAACCCACTGAATCAGGCCAGGAGCTGAAGAAGGAGCAGAAAGATTCTTCAGGCCGTAAAACAAATTTGGATTTTCAGCAATACGTATTTATTAACCAGATGTGCTATCACTTGGCTCTTCCTTGGTATTCAAAGTATTTTCCCTATCTTGTTCTCATCCATACCATCATTTTAATAGTCAGTAGCAATTTTTGGTTCAAGTATCCCAAGACTTGCTCAAAAATTGAGCATTTTGTTTCTATATTAGGGAAGTGCTTTGAGTCCCCTTGGACTACAAAAGCGTTGTCTGAAACGGCATGTGAGGACTCTGAGGAGAACAAACAGAGGTTAACTGGTGCCCAGTCCCTACCCAAGTATGTTTCCACTAGCAGTGATGAAGGAAGTCCAAGTGCCAGCACTCCCATGATAACAAAGTCTGGCTTCAAATTTTCAGCTGACAAGCCAATGATTGAGGTTCCCAGCGTCACAATTTTAGATAAGAAAGATGGAGAGCAAGCCAAAGCGCTGTTTGAGAAAGTCCGTAAGTTCCGGGCTCACGTGGAGGACAGCGATCTGATTTACAAGCTCTATGTTGGCCAGACTGTCATCAAGACTGTCAAGTTCATATTTATTCTCTGCTATACTGCAAACTTTGTCAACACCATTAGTTTTGAACACATCTGCAACCCAAAAGTGGAACACCTGATTGGCTACACACAGTTTGAATGTACACACAACATGGCTTACATGTTAAAGAAGCTGCTTATCAGCTATATTTCACTCATTTGTGTCTACGGTTTTATCTGCCTCTACACACTTTTCTGGCTGTTCCGAATACCTTTAAAAGAATATTCCTTTGAAAAGGTCAGAGAAGAGAGTAGCTTCAGTGATATCCCTGATGTCAAAAATGATTTTGCATTTCTCTTGCATATGGTAGATCAGTACGACCAGCTGTATTCCAAGCGATTTGGTGTCTTTTTGTCAGAGGTAAGTGAGAACAAACTGCGGGAAATTAGTTTAAACCATGAATGGACTTTTGAAAAGCTGCGGCAACACGTTTCCCGCAATGCCCAGGAGAAGCAAGAGTTGCATCTCTTCATGCTGTCGGGAGTCCCCGATGCAGTGTTTGATCTGACAGATCTGGATGTGTTGAAACTGGAGTTGATTCCTGAAGCGAAAATCCCACCGAAAATTTCCCAGATGACTAATCTTCAGGAGCTTCATCTGTGCCACTGTCCCGTGAAGGTCGAGCAGACTGCCTTCAGCTTCCTCCGGGACCACTTGAGATGCCTTCATGTGAAATTCACAGATGTTGCAGAAATTCCTGCGTGGGTGTATTTGCTCAAAAACCTTCGTGAATTGTACTTAATAGGCAACTTGAACTCTGAAAACAATAAAATGATAGGGCTCGAATCTCTCAGAGAGTTGAGACACCTTAAAATTCTCCATGTGAAGAGCAATTTGACCAAAATTCCCCCCAATATCACAGACGTGGCGCCACATCTGACAAAACTAGTCATTCATAATGATGGCACTAAGCTTGTGGTACTCAATAGCCTTAAGAAAATGACTAATGTTGCGGAGTTGGAACTGCAGAACTGTGAACTGGAGAGAATTCCCCATGCCATCTTCAGCCTCTCTAACTTACAGGAACTGGATTTAAAGTCAAATAGCATACGCACAATTGAAGAAATCATCAGTTTCCAGCACTTAAAAAGATTGACTTGTTTAAAGCTGTGGCACAATAAAATAGTTGAAATTCCTTCCTCCATTACCCATGTAAGGAATTTGGAGTCTCTTTATCTCTCCAATAACAAACTCGAATCCTTACCACCCGCAGTGTTCAGTTTACAGAAACTTAGATGTTTAGATGTGAGCTACAACTCAATCGCATTGATTCCAGAGGATATAGGTTGTCTTCAAAATCTGCAGCATTTTTACATCACAGGAAACAGAGTCAAAAGTTTGCCAAAAGAGTTGTTTAAATGTGTTAAATTGAGGACTTTGAGTCTGGGACAAAACTCTATTACCTCAATCCCAGATAAAGTTGGTAAACTGTTGCAGCTGACTTATCTGGAACTGAAGGGAAACTGCTTGGACCGTCTGCCAGCCACGCTGGGGCAGTGTCTGCTTCTCAGGAAAAGCGGGCTCGTGGTGGAAGATCACCTCTTTGACACTTTACCCTTGGAAGTTAAAGAGGTGCTGAATCAAGACACAAGCATTCCCTTTGCTAATGGGATTTAGGTTGAGGTGAAATGCTCCAGTAGCTGACTTCCAAATGGCAAGTGCTAAGAAGTATGGCAATTGTGAGACCGTGCATTCCAGAAAGCAGAATTCCTTGGAAGGCAGGACTCCTAGCAGGATTAGAAGAGGTGTAACCGAGTGTTCAATGTTTGCAGTGTTTTAAAAGATTATTTCCAAAATCTTTGAGAGGATAAAGAACCTTAATAATCTCAAATTCTTTTTTCCTTAAATTGTTTGTAACTTGGATGCTGCCGCTTTTGAATGTTTACAAATTTGCTTGCCTGCTTAAAGTAAATGATTAAATTGATGACCTTTTCTTACTATGCAAGTTATTCCTTAAGGTCTGGATTTACTTCAGTGCATTAAGAGGGGAAAACCAAGGTTAATGTTGTGTATGGTATGGTTCTAACAGCACCTGAAACACATGGTGATGTGTGTTGTTAGTGTGTAGCCATCCTCAGCAAATGAAACCAGGTTGGCTGTGCTTTGAACTGCACCAGAACCACCATTTTCCTGCATTAAGGTATGTGGTTTGCATCAGGCCAAGTGTGTTTGCCTTCATTCTTCATCCTCAAGGCCTCTTCTTGTTGGGTGAGATTTCTTCTGTGGTCCAGTGTGCTACTGCTTTACACCGGCAAAGACTGGTCACATTCCTGCAGCTGGCCTCCCCCTCAGCTTCAGTAACGCTTATCTGTCCCACGCAGCAGTGGGTGGTAAAAGGGAGAATACTGCCACTTGGCTTTCAAGTTGAGGACAGTTTTGATATTTGAACTGTTTTGCAAGGTGACTTTGAAAGCCATTAAACACCAAGTGACTTTACTGCTCATGTTTTGCTCCTCTTCCGAGTTTTCATCTGGGAAACTCAAGGCATTTTATGAGTTGGTGATTGTTTTGTTTCACAACCCTTGCTTAGGAACTGGGGTGTCTGCTCCATTTACTAGACTAATGACAGAGACAGAAGAGTTATGATTTACCCAAATGTGATTTAGCTTTATTGCCTATTGTGGTGTGTCTTCCACACCTGGACCTGAACCATAAGACCACCCTTCTCCCTGACCCCAGCCCAAGTAATTTGATGGTTTTGAACACTTACGCACTGTTAGAAAACCCTAACTGTGTGCCAGATAAATCATCAAATAAAGAAAAAAGCAGACAGCAGTGAGCGTGGGATATTTTTATGGTTGTTTTTTTGGTGTTGTTTTTTTAACTGAGTTTGCATTGCCAGAAACATTAAAGAAATATAATCCATTAAATCTGCAAAATCATCAATTGTAAATCTTGGCCAGTTACATTCCATGTGTGCAGAAAAGAAGTACTATGCTGGGAGATGATTACATGATTACTCATGGTTTAAACACAATTCCCTATTGTAGTGTGGTCAGGACTGAACTAGTCTGTCGTTCAAGGGACTGTTCTTCTCGCACAGAAATCCTCATGCACAGCGATTTCTACTGTAACTTCACCAGAGCTGCCCTGACTTACACCACTATTAACAAGGGTATAGTTTAGGCCTAGGGGCACTGAGCAGTCAAGAACATTTCAAATACTGCTCTTACAAATCTTGCACATTTTATTGTTAATCATTTACTGTTAGCCATGCTGGGAGGACTCTTCTCAGCTGTAGGTAGCAGTCTCTGAATACATACCTGCACCCTGTGTTTATGTATATCAGAAGACCAGTTTATATGAATAGTGGTTTTCCCACTTCTTTTGGGGATACAGTCTGTTTTCCACTTGCCAGCAAGTAATAAACTTGGGATGTTGACAGTTCTGCAACATCAAGTCACAGGTTTGGCAGAATACTTGTGATTACTGATCTGTCCTCCACTGGGAAATTTAGCGCTAATCCTCAGCATTTTTTTTAAGTAGAAGTTGAGGCTGCAGAGGATTTTATTTTTTTTAAGAACTCTTTCATGTGTTTATTTTTTGCACATAGATCACTTTAAAATTGCTGGACTATTGACTCTTTAGAAAAACTGTGGAATATACTGTTGGTGTATGCTTTGTATTTGGTGTTGAGTGTCATTCCAGCTTCCAAGAAATTGTGTGTAGGAGGTAGGAAGAGTTGGAGGATGACAAAGTAATTAAAATATTTAGAAAAATAGAACTATTTTTCATCTTTTTTTCTTATTTTAATAGTAGGGTCACACAGAATGTGGCCATGGATTAATCCAGCTTTTAAGAGCTTTTTTTGGTGTTTCCAGTTCTCCTACTGTCCCTATGGATGTTCAAAAAATAAACTCATGTCCACTTCATATGAGTATGGTATACATAATTTAGACCCATGTTTTGAGTAGTTATTACCAATTGTACTTCTTTAGACAACTTCCTCTAAAATAAGTATATGTTAAAGTTAATTTCAGGCTTGTGATGCTTGCTCAGCATAAACTCCATTCTTGTTCTTAGGAGAGCTTTCTCAGAGTGGGGAGGAACTGCCCATCATCTCCATGTCACCTCCTCCCCCACTCCTTCCTCCTTTGTGACTGTTCATAATGTTCCTGTTTCCTGCGTGTCAACTGGCACAGTCTTGCTTTAAAGTCTTGGAAGTTCATCTCTTTTCCATGTAAGGCATGTGAAATATATTTTGCTTTTTTATTTGATTTAATAAATAAGATGTTTATATCTTCCTCTAATCTATTTTTTTATGGGGAAAAGTGTTTGCGTAGTAAAATCGCTGATTTCAGGTATCTTGTGCTGAATTTGTTCTGTGGTGCCTATAATCTAAGAAGGAAGAGGTATGAGTTGTTCCTCCTAGTAAATCCTGTAGGTATGGTTTCTAACTAGAATACAATACTTCAGGATAGGTTTTTCTTTTTTATATATACATAATCTACTGGTTTTTTTATTTGGCTAATGGATTTTGCAGGATGTATGTATGGGCCCAGAAGAAAAATTGTGTTCATTCAAATGAGAGAAAGTAGGAAATTGCCCATTCTGTTTGCCCCTGCCACTGTAACACATTTCTGTAAAGAACCTTTAGTTCTCCAACAAATAGTCCTTTTGGAAGATGCTTCCACTGTGATGCAAACAGAGCTATGGCTGTCCTGAGCAGGCATCAGGCCTCTTGGTGTAAAGGAGGATGCTGACACTCATAAAAGGCTCTCTGCAGCTAAATAAATGACTTTGCAGTCCTGAGCTGTCCTCTCTGGTAGCAAAGGGGCAAGCCCAGACCCTTCTTAAGTAATTTCTGGATATTAGGGATCTGCTTTGTGGACTATTTTTAACAAACAAAAAAAAAATCTTACAGAAATAGCTGTTCTGTATATTGTTTCTGTGGATGCACACAGAAACTGGTGGTGTATAGTTATGTGAAGTCAATGGGCTTGACTGTGATTCCTTTGCTTAAAGTCAGGTTGAACAAATGAGGTGCTCCTACAGCTGTGCTGTTGACTGTCATGGTTTCTTGCTGGAGCAGATTTTGGCTTTCAGACTTCTTGGTTCTCAAGACAGGGAGCTGTGCAGGAACCTGACAGTCCCAAGTGTAACTCTTCTCCAGCTCGTTGTGAACATGAAAAACGAGGCTTCTGTGGGATGTGAGCCTGTGAGGGTGCTAAAGATGAGAACAAAAGCATGGAATTGGCTGAGGCATACCAGGGTTGATGGCAGAGTCATAGGACACAGTGGCAGTGGGCTGAAGGTAGCTTACCTGGGCTCTGTTACCCAGTCTGATGGGATTATTGCCTGTGTAACAACTGTCCTTGAAGATAACATGGAGCACAGCAATTTTCTCTCAACTTTTGGTTTTGGAACGGTCTCCCCTCACCTGGGGAAAAGGACTTAAAAATTTACATTTCCTGTCTCTAAGCTGGGGTTTCTGTAATGGAGTTAAAATGCATGAATGATTGTGGAAAACACAAATCCTGTAGAAATTAGGTGATGCAAAGAGATTCAAGAGGCACAGGTGGTCTTGTCATTAGCTGCATGGCAGAGCCCTATCAATGCGTTTCTAATGTGCAATCCCAGAACAATCTGATTTAGACAGCAAGCTATCTTAGGACAAGAAGGTATTTCAAGATGTCTTTAAGCTTGCCACCCTGCCTCATGCAGAAATAGGGTTCCCCAACTGATTCCTACTGTATGTTTGGCATGATGTAGGAAGGGGTTAGACTCTGATGGAGGTTCCAGCCTCTTTAGGCAAGCTGTTCCCTTAATCATCTTCACCATTGAAGAAACAGCTAGAACCTTGACCAGACAACAACTGCTGATGTTCTGTTCAGGCAAAACCAAATTATTATAATGTATTAATCTATTTGCTTGCAGAAGTACAGACTGAGACAGACTTCTGCATGGGTGCATTGTGTGCCAAGCAGCTTGGGAGAATGGAAGTTTTAGGATTCCTTTGAAAAGAGCTCCAAGGGACAGCTAGCATTGGTTTGGTTCCAGATGTAGTGCAAAAAGATGCATTCTCCAATGATGGCAAGCCATCTGCAGCCACCGTGCAATGCATGTATGGCTGGTCTGCCTCATCTTAGGCTGGTGGTTGACATCCTTGCCCTTGCAAAGCCTGGGTGGTCTGTTTGCTCAGAAAGACATTTTGTGAAGGCATTTGAAGTAAAATGGTCTCGAGCAAGTTTGCTGTAGGAACATGCAAGGTGATCCTTAAGATCACCAGAACTGAAAGAGTTCAGAAAAATTCTGTAGTGTATTTAACCTTGGCATTAACCCCTTGCCTTCTACTGTGAATTGATAAAATTGCTGCACGGACTACTGATTAGTTTACAGGGTTCCCTGAATGATTGGCAATTTTATCACTATAGAAGAGTTCCCAGTTCAGGCTGTCCACTTGTGCTTGTACAGTGTGTCCAGCACTGAAACCAAAGGCATCAGACATTGATGTTGCAAAATGCTGCAGGCTTATGCTGTGACCAATTTCCCAGGACAGCAAATCATTCCCCATGCTGCTAAAGGGAGGGGAGGCTGTGTTACTGAGTACAGTTGTTTCTGTAGCAAAGATGAGGCTTTAGAATTAAGCTCAGAAGCAGATTTTCCAAGCTGATTACAAACATGAACTCATTCCACGATAAAAGTCATAAGAGATGTTGTTTCTGGCAGAAAGATGCTGAAAATACTTCCTGTAACTCAGCCAGGCATGGGTGCAGAAGTGGTAGCTCTTTAGTGCTGCACATCAACACAATACAACTCAAGTGAGGATCTTTAAAACCACACGCACTGGAGTTAGGCCAGGCTGCATCTCTCTCCCTTCCATGAAGAGAACAGCCCCTAAGCCCTTTTGTAATTACTACAGCCAGGACCTTTGTTCTGTCTTGCCTCCAACAGCACATTGCCCCTTGATGCTTGAGGTAACATAGGGTTATTTGTTTAATAATGACTGTTTGGGAAGAATGCCATCTTTTAAATTAACACCACATTCGCTTGCAGGAAGTCTTCCAGCACAGAGCAGGTCTGTTCCCATAAAATGAACATGTTGTGCCCATAAACAACAAAATCTTTAGTTGGGACTGGGTTGTATAGACCATTAAGAATAAATGCATGAACACGTTGCTGTTCTGCTAACCAGATCTGGGTAGTTTTGCTGCTTCAGGTGGTTTGTAAAAATTGATTCTAAGATCTTTTCCTGAACAGCACCCTGCAGCATCTATGGAGCCAACACTGCTGGCCTGGGGCAGACTGGTTTGCCTCAGAGGCTGTTGATGGAGCTGCCATGGTCGAGCTGGGATGGGAGAAGGCCTGGGTGCTGTGGCTGCTGCCAGCACCTGATGGAGGCTCCCCTCTGCTGGGGTGGATGGATTTATCTTGTTCCTCCTGAGGCATCGTCTCTGGGAGATGCCACATGAGATTGTATCCTTAGCTACAAAACAAAAGGAATGGTGTTGAATGCAACATATTGCCAAGCAACATTTCTGTAAGATGGGGATCATGATAATAGGAAATGCAGAATAAGGAAAAAAAAGGGGGGAATAAATAGTCCTGAGAGGGGGTAGAGCCACCAGCCCAACTTGAAATTTCAGAAATTTTAGAAATACCAGGTGAAATCTGGAGTGCAAGTTACCACTGCTCCCACCTAGACCCAAGTCCCTAGGACTCCTTGCCTTTTTTTTTTTTTCCTTTCTTCTGTCCCCTTTGTCTCTCAGACAGGGCCTTGGGGTGCCTGTGTGGCTGCTGCTCCTGTGCTCTCTTCTTCCCCTCCTGCTCCTATGCAAGTACCTGCAATAAGCTTGTTCCTGCAGAACTGTTAATGCTTATCCCAGCACAACCATACCTGGGGCTGTCCTGCTGCCCTGGCTGTGTGCTTGGCTGTGCCCTGCAGGGAAACCCTGGGTGTTACCAATGGCCAGAGTCTAATATTGGAGCTGCAGCTTCCCCTCGTGAAGGGATATGCAGCTGGAGCAAGACTCCCCAGGAGCAACAGTGACAGTGCCATGCTGTGCATTTGGGTTGCCCAACCCTCCTGCTTACTGCTGCAGAGCAGATGGCCTCGCAGAAAGCCTGGCCACACCAACTTCCTGGCATCCTCTGCAGAAAGGAATTTCAGAGGTAGTTTTGCAAGGTGACTTTGGCTGAGCCGAGGAGAGTGGCAGGGTGTTGCATGGCCTCAGAGTGCCTCTGCTCAGGGGCAGGTAACTGCTGCTCTTGTTTGCGGTTTGTTTTCTCCAAGGTCCAGGGAACGTATCTGAAGGTAATGGTTGGTCTCCAAGCCCTCCAGGCTCTTCTCTCTCCTGAGAGTTTTACTGTGGACTTCTTCCTACACTGTAGCTGCAGTGTAGCTGCAAGGATGTCCTATGGATGTAAAATGCTGGGCAAGTGGACACCCCAGATACATACCCAGGTTTGTAGCACTGCAATGCACAACAGAGCTGGAAAACATGCCTCTCAGGACCTCAACTTTTAACCTATTAAAATTGGAAAATGTGCTTAATGAGGCCAGCTGCATTGTAAATTGATTGCTATCAGTATTGATGTTTATGTATATTCTAGGCCTAAGAAAACGCTAGCATGACCTGACTCAGGAGAAGGAGATAAGTTTCCAGCAGTCTTTGTACTAAAATCTAGTTAAGTAAATTGGATTTAAAATTGAGTGTATTAAAATGGGTGTGAGGCGGGATGAGTAATTCACACACTTAGTAGTTGTGTAAGTTCCTTAGACCTTCAAAGCTATTTATGGCTGAGCACGTGTCCCTGTCACCGCAAATTTCAGCCTTCACACAGAGCATGGGTGTTCTCCCCAGGTGCTGGCAGTCTGAAACCACAGTGATCCTGTGCCATCTCTGCTAGACAGAGGTCAGCACCAGGAGTCCACGCAAGCATCAGGTAAGGAGCCCTAGCATGTCCTCTCTCAGGGACTTCTTTCAGTTTAGGACCAGTAAAGCTGAGAGGCTGCAGTTTTGAACTAGAACTGTACAGAAGCGGCCTTAATTAAATCATTTTTTGAAGTAATTAAAAGACTACAAAATGATCATGTAGACAGCAGTGCTGCACCGCAGTTTGAAACCTGCCTTTCTCCTCCCTACCAGACAGTCAAACAAAGCTTGGCCACCTCTTCCCTAGCAGGGCAGGTATGGTCCCAGCTGCGGTGTCTGCTGGAGTTACCCCACAGAAGAATTGCACCCACAGTGAAAGGTAAGTGCATCTTCAGAGGAAGTCATTCCAGGTTACCCTCCCACATAGACGAGGTCCTTGTGCCTGTAGGGCTTTGTTTATCTTTGTGCTTGCGTTGAATAGCCTTAGCGATGTGTTTAACTCTGAATATATTCATTTAATTAAATGCTTTTAGCATTCATTACAGGGCTGCTAATTGCTGGCTCTCCTAGAGGATCTCAGCAGCAGACACCAGTGAACAGCCTGGGTGGGACTCAGAGGGTCCCAAAATGAGCATTTTAGCTTTACAATCTGCTGCTCTGCTCACCAGACTGAGAAAGGGCTGGCTTGGAGGAGACCTCAGAGATCCAGCATCGCTGCAGTTTCGTTAGGCTGCAGTCAGCGCTCCTGAAGGCCTGCTGCTATTATTAGCAAAATGTTGGCAAGTGTGATTAGCTCTGTGCAGGATTTAAGTCCAAAGAAGCTTAAAGGATGAACAGACAGATGCAGACTGGACTTAAATTCTGTATATTATCAAACTGTGGCATTCCTATGTAATGTGCAAAAAGGTGTGTAGACATGGGTTCTCCGCTTGCTATCCTGCTGGCCACACCACTTCCGGGCCTTGGTCTGAGCTGGTGCTCCTTAGTGTATGAGAGTGGAGCAGGCCAGGGTGGCCAGGAGGGATTCCCCATGCTGGGATGTGCAGCAGGGCTGGGCAGCCTTATGAGGACTTGAGGAGAAAACACCCTGAGCCCTGTGGCCCTCAGCAGCCCCGCTGCCTGCAGGGCTGGCCCTGTTGCTGTCGGTAGCTGTGAATTTCATGTCTTGGGAAAAAATGTCTTTTCTGGAGCACAGTGCATAAGAGGATGCAGATGGGGCTCCTCCACCTTGCCTGTGTGCTGGAGCAGTGCTGCAGGGATGTGCTGCATTTTGGGGCAGAGAAAGCCAGGTGTTTTGGAGCTCTTTGGCGCTGACTTTTAAATGCAAAGGTGTTTATAGCCTGAGCAGAGCAAGGTGGCTGACCTTATCCCAGAGCAATTGCCATGTTTAGAGAGACAGCTCCTGGTTCCTTCTATGAGTTCTCATGCAAAGGCTGTGGCTAAATGGCTGTCAAAGGCTGGGCAGGTGGAAATCTGCTGTTTCTAAGGCTACAGAGTTCAAGTCAGGCACAGCTTGTGAGATTAATGCAAAGATTACAGAGAGTTTGGAACCAGTCCTAACACATCACAAAAAGCAAAGAAGTCCTGCAGTTCAACTGTTCAACCCTGCTGACTGTTCACAGGGCTGTTCTGCCTCTCCACTGCTCAGCAGCAGAAGCTGTGTCATAAAACATAGGGTCAAATGAGCTCCAATGAAACCTTCCTCTGAAAAACCTGGGATGCTTCACAGAGGTTAATCACTAGCTGAGGTAGGGGTGAACTGTTTCTGCCCTGCCCCCTCTTAATGGACTTTCTTCTGTCCCCAAAATGTTTATTCTCAATTCCTTTGGCTTCACATCCAAAACAATTCAAAGCTTGTGGTGTTTTTTTTCCCAGATGCCTCTTTTGAAAACTGCACATTGAAGCCATTGTGCACAGTAGCTCTGATTTCAACCTGCTAAAAGCTTGACAACAATCTCTGCAGTCTTTGTTTTCTCTTCCCTGTGGCTTGGTTGGGTTTTTTTTTGGTCTTTGAGGTTTGTTTGTTTTTTTTCTGGCAGAAATTTCTTTGTCACAGTCAGGCTAACAGTGGCCTACAACATCATTGTTGGATTTAAAGGATGTGCGGCATTTGGAGTGATCTTTTACACATTTCTGAATCCAAATTATTTCCCTGTAAGAAACTACAGGCTGTCCTGGAGCTGCTGGAATTAATCACTTGGGTGAATGCTTTTTCTTCGTTTTTGCTAAAAAATCTGGCTAGATCCTTACTCACTGATAAAATCTGATGTAAAATTTCGAGGAGTTTTTCTCCCAGAGCACCCTATCAGTCTGGAGGGATAGTTTTCTTTCTGAGAGGATTTTACTCTACATTTATACTAACTTTATCAGAAAAAGACAGCCTCTGAAATTCAGGGCTGAGACGTCAGACATTTTGGAGATGCTGCTATCCATTAACTAATCTGCTGGTTTCTTGAAACCACAAACTTGTGGGGAATATTTCTGTGCCAGACCTTCTCAATGGGCTGGTTGTGCAGGTAAGTGCCCAGTGCTGTAAGGGTTGCACAATCCAGCCCTTCAGCTTCTGTAAGAATATCCTTTTACAAGCTCTGAGATTAGGAGAAGTAGCTGTGATATTTTTACTTAAGTTCTCTTCAGCAATGAAGGACTGTGTGTATGGGATGTTTACTGGGCAAACACCATGGCTTCAAACTTGGGAAAGTGAAACTGCCTTTATTGATTTTTCACTCTGAGGCATGCCAAGAGCACATACACATACAGTATAGAATGTGGATCTTCAAACACCATTTGAGGATAAATGTTTACAAGGACATGAGTAACAGGCAAAGAAACGTGCTTGTGGCTGAAAAATTTCCAAGCTTTATGTCATCCCTGTTTTTGTTGATCTGGTTCAGCCAGGGAAATAGCAGTGAGTACCTGACCAGTCAGCCCTGCCTGGGTGCTCAGATGCAGAACTAAGCAGAGAGCAGGCGAACAGCTGAGAAGGCAGATTGCTTCTTGTATCAGCTCTGTGTGTTTTGCTGAAGTCTTAAGAGGAGAGCCAGCCAGTGATATTTGTTCTGGTGGCAATGAGAAGTGGACATTAGCCTGCTGGGAAAAGATCCATGAGCATCAATTAATTTTCATTTCCCATGCAGTAGTTAGATGATGATAGTATCGATTTAATGTGAGAACTAGCATTGACAAAGCCATATCCATGGTTGCTGATACATAGCTTTCCTTTTCTTGTGACTTAGAGCACCTGGGAAGTGGCTTCAAATTGACAGTTTGTGTGTTGACTTTGAAATGGTGAAGGTCTGTGGAGAGCCAGTTGCTCTGGTACAGCCCTCACTAGGCTGGATGGATCCTTGACAGGTGGGACAGTACTTTGGTGGTTGTCATCAGTTACAAGTTTCTTAAATTTGTTGAAGGGATCAGGCCTGCCAGGGCTATAGGACTTCATAAATAACTATAATTTTCCTTTTCCCCATCCTCACTCAGATCCTCAGGTGACCTTAATCTGAGAAGATGTGAAGCTCCGATTCAAACCTACATTCTAGAGTTGACGTCCTAGGCAACCCTGTCCCACATTTAGCAGTAGTCTGGTTTCTGTGTTTTAAATAAATACATGGGGATCTCCGACCTGGCGTACATGTATACGCCAAGGTAGGGTATGATCAGAGTACAGGGTGATATTCCAATGCTGCCTTTAATTTGGCTAGTCTGCCTAGCAGTGGCACAGATGTTAGCAAGGGGTGCTGAGACTCTGCTTCAAGTGTCTGTAAAAATACCTTCCCTAGTGTTGCTGGCATGGCCCTGACTGTGCACACAGGAACCCCACCTTCCTTTGCTAGTAGGTGGCTCTGATTCGCCATGCTTCTGATGCCAAGGAATTTTTGCAAGTAATTTTTTTGTGTAACTTGGACATAAAGTGTGGTATTTTGGGTTTTTTTTCTGTGATTGCTGTTCCACTCTCCTTTCCCTGGTATATATCTTGGAGAGTTTATGCATCTTAATGAAATTATGCAAAGGGGAGGTGTTGCCCAAAGGAAAGGAGAAAGTGGAGAGAAATGGTATAAGCTTCCAGAAATAACATGGAAACCAATTTCTTTTTCTGTAGTACTGAAAGCTTGCTCTAAATGACTAAAATTGTTTGCAGTCATCCACTGAAAAGACTAAGTTTTTTGAGCGTCTGCTAGGAACGCCCACTGGAGTAGGACCCCCATGTGTACAGGCACTGCCATGAAAGAGTTTTGCTGGTGTGGCTGGGGCTGTTCCAGGGGACAGGCACTGGGATGGCCCCTTGCAAATGCCATCTGATGAGTCACGCTTTTCTGAGACGATTCTGAAGGAATCTTTGGCTCCACATCTGAATTCCACTGAAGAAGCACAAGGCAGGTAAGATTCCGTATACATAATACAAGGAGAAAGCTAGAGCTAGTCTAGCTTGCATCGGTTCCTAGGGCAGCCATCTCATGTGTGGTCTCTGAAACACATGAAGCTTGAGCTGGCCTTTGTACGTGGGTGTGAGTTGGGCAACCAGAGTGACTGGAGCCCGTTGCAGGCTTACACATGGTATATTCATTTCCAAACCCTGGTATTCTGGCTGCAGGAATGCAGTAGTCACAGACCAGTTTCTTTGTGGAGCACTAATCCTGGTGATCTGAAGCCAGCCCTAGGTATCTGGGCCTAACATTATGCTAGACCCTTACGTTTGCATTTGACTTTTGCCTCTCGTGGAAAAATACATAAGCACACATCCCTCACACTGGTAGCTCTCTGCTAGCTCACCTGTGATTGCTGGAGCCATAACTGGGAAAGGAGAGAGAGAAAGGAAGAGAGACTTATCTCAGCCACAGGGAAGATTTGGGTCAGAGCCTATAACAAAGCCAGCTCACCAATGCCCGTGGCTGGGCTTGAGTGGTAAATGTCAGCAGGAAGGGGAAATCCATCCATTTCATTTTGTTTGAATCCTTATTTTACCTTTCTGTCATGGAATGCTTAACATATTCCACTTAGAAAAAATACAGATCTTCATGGCTCCCTCCCATAGCTCCCTAAGGTACTTCTGGGCCTGGAGTCTCAGTGGTAAAGGGGATGAATCCATTAATGTGCTGGAGGTGAGGTTACATGTCCCTTGGTAGCGAAAATAGGTGAGAAAAACTGCTTTTGAAGCCACCGTCTTCGCCCAGTGCTCACTTCTACCCTTCCTCAGAAGGTCCCTTCAGGAGAGCTGATTCAGCTCTTTGTGTGGCTGCACATAAACTGGATGAAAGGGCCAGATTCTACAAAGCCCTCAAAAAGGGGGGTGTGAGCACCTGTGCAGAAAACCTGTGCATTTGTATTAAGATCTGTAATTGTGGTTAGATGAGGCTGTCTGCAGTTACAGTGCTCCTGGATTGAGACCAGGAGTCACAGGCTGACAGGAACCACATGCCCAGGAGGTATATGGATTTGGAGCACAGAGTTGAGTGAAATCCGCATTTCACTGGGATTTTTGAGAGGCAGCCAGCAGTGCTTTCAAAGTGCTCTCAAGTTTTGTGAAGGAAATGTTGACAGACATTTTGTTCATCACACTGATGAATGTGCTCAGGCTGTGGAGAGCATCTCTACATTTGTGCCAGGACTTAAGACCCAGAGTAACCAGTGCAATGGAAGAGAAGGAGGAGCAGGAGGAAGCAAAAGCTGATATTGAGCAGATGATTTCTATCATTTTCTGGACAAGCTGCTTTGGGCCAAGCAGAAGCAGCTGTTGCCTGGCGAGGCAGAGCCACACTGTAGAGCAGAGCAGGCAGAGTTACCAGGGAAGTAATTTTTCAGACCTTGGATTGAAGCTTCCCAGGACAGAGCTGGCCAGTTGTGAGTCCTCCATCAATGCCAAGCTGCTCATCTCACTGACACCTTGGGAGCTACTGATGTGTGGGAGGGTGGTGGGGGGTGGCGCAGCACCCACCTTTTGCAGTGAATGTACCTACCCCATCTCCAGGCTCCTTTTTTACTTATCTTTAAACTCTTGTGTGAGTTCATGGCAGTTTTGAGGATGGAGGCACAGGAGCATTGGCAGCCTCCTACCTTTGTGAACAGCTCCTGTAGGAAGCCCACATCCTGAACTCTTCTAAGCTTACTGCAACATGGAAGAAAAGGAGACTTGCCCTCTTCTACCTGTTTTCCTATCGAAGTGGTAACAAATGTGCTACCATGTCTCACTAGCTGTACAGAGAGAGAAGGCCAGATGTCCAAGTGGACACAGCAGCTTGCTGTGCATTTTCTTCTGCTCATATGGCAGGGATGAGTTTTCTGTTTCTGACAGGCCCCCTTCATGGGGGATTGCCTGGAGTAGGTCTCTTCCCATCTAGGGCTCTCTTCAGGCTTCTCCTTTTTGTAGCAGGCCCATGGATTTGTCTATACAAACCATAGTCAGAAGGTGGACTAGAGACCAAGATTTTTGTCCTTAAAAGTTCTCAATCACTGGAGCTGTATGAAAAAAAATCATCCAGTTATTTTTTTCCCTGGAAGATTATATGCTTCTCCACATCTCTCATGTTTGGCATTCTTGTCCTCAGTCACACTAGCAGTATGCTAGTTAATGGTGACTCTTATTTTAAAGGAGAATGTGTATAAGCATGTCTTTATACTCTGAGATAAGTTGCCCAAGTGCTGCTGTGTGCTGCAAGTGTTATTTATCTTCATGTTTTTTATCTTAGAACCTCACAGTTTCTCATACATACTGCTTCTATCTAAAAAGTGTTTTGAATATATGCACTGGCCAACCTTCCTAGGAAAGCAGTGTGAATAAACCCTTGGTGTGAATGGCACATTGCTATTTCAGCTACTCCCTATGTGTGAGAGAGGCATGTGCATTAAATCTACATAAATGCAAAGGTTCTTGTGAGGGAACTGTGTTTGTGCCCTTTCTGATACGTAAGTACCTATACAGAAGTGTTGAAAAAGATTGGTAATTAATATGTATGTGTTAGTTCTATGTCTTTTTTGGCATTTTTCTTCTTGAAGGATAGGGAAGGTTAGGCAGGGGTATGACACAGACATCTCTAACCTGAGAGCAAAAGGGCAGGTAACAGGCAACTGAAAGAAGTGCTCCAGGAAGTCAGTGGGCTGATTGAGAGGCAAAGGGCAATGAGCAATGACAAGCCCAGTTCTGCCTTTGCTTAGGGCACCTACGCAGCTCTGACTTGCCCAGTCTGGAGGTGATAAGGCAAACAGCCCAGAGAGAGTCCTACACACCTCCAGCAGCACTTTCCTGCAAGATTAGATAATAACTAGAGCTGGTCTCCAAGGAATGTAAAGTAAAAGTAAGTTGTAAATCTAAAAAACAATAATTGCTCACAAGTATTTGCATGCAAGAAAAGTAAGGCACTTCACTGAGAAGTTGCCAATTATTAAGTTGTTCTGCAAAGATTCTTTTTCCTCCAGGCATGTGTGATCATCATAGAATGATTTGGGTTGGAACGGACCTTAAAGATCATCTAGTTCCAACCCTCTGCCATGGGCAGGGACAATTGCCACTAGATCAGGTTGCTCCAAGCCCCATCCAACCTAGCCTTGAACGCTTCCAAGGTCAGGGCATCCCTGATGGGGCTCCAGAGTGCCTGTAGCAGCATGTGAGCTCCAGCAGCTCTGTGCTATGGCACATTTGAAAGCTTCCAGTCTTTCCTGGAAAAGAGTGATATGAGGAAGTTTGTTAAGTTTGGTAGACTTTTAATTGATATTTTAAGTGCCTTTTTTTTTTTTCCCCTGTAGGAAAGGGTTATTAGTATGCTTCTGCATTAGGATGTTTCCACTCTTCTACTGAATTTTAGGGCACTCTTTCTGCTTATGTTGTATGATATATACATACAGAGCCCATAATACTTCAGCTTTGGAAATACCATATTATGGCTTTGATTTATGCTGTGATGGCAGACATAAGAACACACTGAAATCAGTGTGGCTCTGCATGGTTACCGTGGTTCTTCTGTGATGCTCAGATGGAAGGATCTGCTTCTATGTTAATATCTAGTAAGAAACAAATGAATTTAGATTTCATGCTCTAGAAAGAATCCATGCAATTTTCATGTTTCTGCTCCACTCCCCATCATCCTAAAATGCAAAGAAAGCCACCTCCTGAAAATGTCAAGTGTCAGTGGAAAGGTATGTTAAAAACTAAATAATAATAAAAAAAGGTCCACTGCTGTGAATGCTGTTTTAACAGCACTGGAGAGATATGCTGTTGAAGAGATGTGCTCCTGCAGATTTAAACATTGTCAATCACACCTGCTTTAAATAGAGTTAAGAGACAGCTTTTATCAAAAGCTAGACCCCTCCCCCCCCCCCCTGCCCTTACTGTTGATGAGACAGAGGATTTGTTAGTGTTAGGCCTTTACAATTGCTAGTAACTGGTTGCTAACTGCTGTTAGCAGCAATTGATGGTAATTTTACAAAATTTCTTCAGGTTTTAGACAACACTTTAAATAAAAGGGTAGAAGAAAACACAGCACTTGGACAGCAGAGGAGAGAGTGTGGGTAGATACAGTACCAGACTACAGAAGAGCTGTGTTTCACAATAACCATACTGATGTGTGTGCTTGGAGAAATCACTGATTCTTCTCTTAGCCCTATGCTGCTCTGAAGAATTTACAAAAAAACCCAGAAAAACAAACCAAAGGATGCAGCGGAACATGAATTCAAGAGCAGAACTGGATTGCAAAGGGGGATTCTACAGTGGACTGAAACATTCATGTTTTGGATCATTGAGAATGAACACACAATACTGGTCTGTTCCCTTTCTCATGTCTCCATTTTGTTTTGCTTAGCTTAGATTTTTTTTTTTTTCATTTTTGGAGTCCTGCAGGGAGGAAAGAAGGAGCCTTTGTTTTAAAAAGCCTGAAACCAACAGTGGCCTATTGATCATAATTAAGTCTAAAATAATATGCTTCTGCTGACCTGTTTGTATTGAATCAAAAAAATTGTATGTTATACCTGCTGTAGCCTTGCTCTGCCCCCAGATCCAATTTCTTCTCCCTGAGCTTCTGGTTCTGGAACAATAACTTTAAAAGCCCAAAAATATCTGTGTGTTTCCAGGGATGCATGTGAAAGCTCCTCCTCTTCTGTCTGGTGCCTGAAGCTCTTGTTGGTACAAGAACAAATTTTTCATGATCAGATGTTCTCTCTGTCACGTACCCTCTTTTCTTTACCAGACTGCTGTCTCCATAACAACCACTCTGTCAATAACTTCCTCAGATGGTGAAACAACACACAGGATAGCAGTAATTCTCATAAAAACACTGGGGGGTTGCATACAAATGGTAAGTAACCTTGCCATGATGTGCATGGGCCCAATTCTAGAGCTCCTGAAGTCTGCATGATTCTCTCTGCTGGTTTAAATGATCATTGGTTTCTTCAAGGGCTTCATCTGAGCTTTTGATGTCAGATTTTTAATATGACAGAATACAGAGGCTTAATCCTGTGACTCTTGGTAGTCTAGTATGCTCTAATGAGTAAATATGCTGATGGATTAGTCACAGAATGTATATGCTTTAGCAGAATAGTGGAGAGATTCACAAAAAAAAAGATGCCTTTTTTGGCATAAAGTCCTTTATCCTACAAATGGGGAGTGTTAAGTGCCTTGGTCCTGCTTCTGCCCATTCTCAGGCTGGGTTTTTACAGAGTCCCACACTACACACACACAGGCAGCGTGTATAGCCCAGTCCTGGTTCTAAGGATGTGGCTCAGGGAAAACCCCCTTCAAGGGTCTCCCAGACTACTCATTTGAATCACCAACTGGTCTGGAGTTCATGAGCAGATCACTTGCAGAGACACAGAATGACAAACACAGTCACATGGAAAATAGTTAAAACCAGAATTTAAAAAGAAGATAGAATAGATAGTGGCAATCAGTCACAGGGCTCGGCCACACATATTGACCAGCAGCCTGCTTATATGCAAGTGGTCTTTTTTATTCCTCTTCTCCAATCTACCCCAACCTTTTTTTTGTTCTCCCCTGATCTACCTTTGTTCCTCCCATCCTTGTCTTTGGCCTTTTCCCCAAACATCTCATAATAATCCTGTATAATTTTAACAGTCTCCTTTTCAATCCCAGTGTTTACCTCTCAGACACTGCATTATAAATCCTGTTCTCCTTTATTCAGTAGTGCCCTTAGGTTGCATAGTCTACCAGGGAGTTTCATTTGTTGAATCCTTCAGTAGGTTTTGCACCAGGGAAGCAGCTAAACCACTCACCTTTGATAGTCTTAGGAGTAGCTGATTCAGAAGTTTTGCACCAGGGCAACAGCTAAAACGTTCACCATTGATACTCTTTGGGGCAGCTGATTCAGATGAATCAGGTTTTCTGGATCTTTGTGTTTATTTTGAATAACCATTACCCAGATATTCTTATAGTGATCACAAATCTATTCTGCATGATTTCCTCCCTTCAGAGCTGCTTATTCAATAGCATTTTCATTAGCCATCTCATTTGGCCCAGCCAGATGCATTGGCAAGGGCTGAGAATCCACTTAGTGCATTCCTCAGCAACTCATCCTGCTGCATGCACTGAATTCCTCAAGCAGAGATGATACCTGACAATTTTGACTGTTGCATGTTTCAGGCCACCTGGGGAAATCAGTTTATTCCCACCACATTTGGATAGAGTCGTTACCTAGCATAGCCTTTGGATTCTCTGCAAGTAGATGCTACTTCTTAATTCCTCACTTTTTAAAATTTTGCATATAGCAGCATGCATAGAGGTGTGCCTGTGCTTTTCCTTGCACAGGCAAAACCTTCAAATATCTTTTTTTCTTGAGAAGAGAACATCTGTGCCAGGTCGTGGGGAGTGGCAGGCAGGCCCTTGGCAGGCTTGCCGAGGCAGCGGGCCCATGGCACTGGCATCAGGTGCCTCCCAGGAGGAGCCCCTCTGACTGTGCACACTGGTCTGCTCCCATCTGCTCCTGCTCACAAGCACAAGACAACAGATCAGGTTGAGCAGCACTGCACCCAGCAGTGCAAAAAAGGCTGCAGAAAAGAGGCTTCTATGTTGCAAACATGAGGCGTACAGCCCTGAACGTGTAGGAAAATGCCTATTGTATAAATCTCATGTTCAACGCAAGAAACTTGTCCAGTCTGCACAAGGGTGCAGGTGTAAAGGGACAGGTACACAAGTCTGTATGCAGACTATTCAGGCCTTGAAATCACAGCTCTGCCCAAGCACAATGTGTTATTTCCTGAGAAGTCAGGTGAAGCTGAAGGAAAGATTAGCTTTGGCGGGGAATAACTGTGTGTATTTCTCCTGTGATGCTGGGGAGAGAAGGGAGCTGAGAGCTATAGGAGGAGAGCTCATCAGGGAAAACTGCCGCTGCTGAGCTCTTCTGTCGCTGGAGCAAAGTCTGAGTGCAAGTACATTCGCATCTGCTGCCATCCAGAGCTTGGGGACGGAAACTGACTGCTCTGCTAGACTTAGCTTTTAGTTTAATACAAAATTTGGACTCTGGATCTGGGTGAGTCAAATCTTCCTTTTCTGCAATGGGGGTTTTATTACTTTTCAGATAGGGAAAAATTGGAAGTTTTTTATGCCATCCTGTCAATGACCCAAGACTGAAAGAAGCTGTTTGCTGACAAAATCAAAGCTCTGGAGGTAGTGGATGTGCCCACCCTTACAACCTCAGAGTTTATGCACAGCTTGTTCTCAGAGACATATTCCCAGGTTTTCTTTAGCAGATCTGCTCATCAACATTCCCCTTACATGGTTTTTCCCTCTCTTTTTGTTCCTTTCTTTCTTTTTTTCTTTTAGGGTTGTATACAACACTGAGGAATGAAATACTTCTCCACATGTGACCTTGACACAGAACTTCGGGGTTTGTTTGGTTTTTTTGCACAATGACGTGTCTCGGGAAAAGCCTGTTTCTTCCTCGTATCTTTTGCTGCGTAGACGAGCACAGTGGTATATTACAACTAGCTGAAAATGGAAGTCTCTATTTACTGTTAGCCAGTTTCAGTGTTTGAGTAAAGCCTGTTACAGGCACTGAAATACTTTGTCTTGGGATTGATAGGTAAACTGGTGTTAATATACATTAGGTTCACCAAAGGGGGGAACATTACAATAAGCGTTTTATTTTGCAAAAGCATTTGGTTTGCACAACATAGCAGCAGCCCCCACTTGAAGCTGGCAGGGCCTTGGGATGCTTCAAGCTCTGCATGTTTTGGTACTAGTGCACAAGTTTGCTTTTCTGCAGTGGCCACTTCACCAGGGCCCAAGGGTGTGTCTGTCTGTACGGGCAAAGTATGGACGTTTCGCCACTGCTAATCCTGGAGCGGCTTCAACATGACAGTGCCGGACGCCAGAGCGCAAAATGGCGGCTGCCAGGACCCAACATGGCCGCCGCGCAGCCTCCCTCGTGACCAGCCGATCCGGGCACTCTGCGCCAGGCGCTTCACGCGGCGCCGCTGCCGGTCCCGGGCCCCTTCTCCTTGCAGGTCGGCCTGCTCACGTGACGCGGCGCCCGGGCCAATCGCCGCGCGCCGTGACCTCGCTGCCGCGCGCAGGTCCCGCCTCGCCTCGTTGTGGTGGAAGGCGCCATTGGGAGAAGCCGGAGCTGCCGCTGTGCTACTGAGGCCGTTAGCCATCCGGGGAAGCAGGGCCCGCCGCCACCATGGACTACGGGGAAGGTGAGGACGCACCCCCAGGGCAAGGGTAGGGCCCGGTCGCCGCCACCGCTGCCGCCGCGGGGCCCGGCCGCGTCTCAAAATGGCAGCGGCCGCTTTGTTCCGCGCAGGACGGAGCCCCCCCTTCATCCACCTCCTCGTCCTCCTCCTCGCCGCCCCTCCCGGGTCGGGGGAGCTGCGGCGGCGGCCGGCGGCGGGAGGGCTGCGCGGGAGGAGGGCCCTCCCGGGGGGCGGTGCAGGGCGGGCGGGCGGCGCGGGCGGGGGCGGCCATCCGCGGGGCGAGGCGCCCTGGGGTGTGGGGCGAGCGGGGGGCGAGGGGGAGGCGGCGGGCGGGGGCGGCGGGGGCAGAAACGGGGGGAGCTCGGGGCGAGCTCCGTGAGGGGGTCGTGTCAGGAGACTGGAGATCCGACAGGAGAGAGAGCCGCCTCTTGTTGCGGCTCCCTGTCTCTCCCCTCCAGCTTTTGCTAAGCACTAAGTCATTCTCACTGACCCATCCTCTCCAGCTGAAGACAGAGATTGGAGATTCCCAGATACCCCCATGCATTGTGGTGTGAACATGCCCAGTGGGTCAGTCTCAGGTATGAGTTATAAATACGTCTAACCTGTAAAAAGCGTTGGGGCTGAGCAGTCAGTGTTGACAAAAACAAAAAAACGAACGGGTTATTAAAAGTACGTAACATGGTTTGACTGCACATGTTGTTTTCTGGAGGAGTTCTGGAGTCTGGGAATGAGACTTGATTTTCATCTTGGGCATGTCAACATGAACTCCTGCACGTTCCGAATCAAAATTGTGAGATCAAGGAGTGGGGATGGGGGGGGGAAATACAAACTTTTTATTACAATGCTTTCTTGCATAAATCAGTATTTTGTTTTGCTATGGACTACTGTGTTTGATTCTTACTATTTCTATCAAAAAGAAATAGTGTGTTTTCCCCCTTCCATACAAACGTGGAAAAAATGCAACCTGGAACTGCTTGATTTTTATTTTAGGTATTTTTTTTTTAAGTTTACTTCAAGAGTTTGCAAAAGAATGTAGAAAGCATATAAAGTTAATGTGATACAGCAGAAGCTAGCTTTTGTTTTTGTTAAAAATACTGCATAGCTACAACAAAAAGGGATGCATATACTTTTGTAAGATGATTAAGATTACGAGTTTAGTAGGACTCAAGAAGTTATTTTGATATCTGTTGCCAGCATGCAAGCAAGTACTAAAAGGATGTTAATACAAAAACTTTACCACAAACTACCCAAGCTTCATTTACATATGTCTTCAACTAAGTGTTTGCTGTTGGATCTCTTGATGGCTGTTATACAGAAATAACGTGTTGGAATACAGACACATCTTTGCTTGCGATATCATCAATTTTATAATACATTCCTTGAGTCTTAGCTTTTTTGCCAATGATGATATTTTGCATTTATCTTACTTCATAGTAAAATAAAATAAAACTATGGCCCTGTTTTCTAACCTTCTGTGTTGATTCCCAGTTAAATGTCCTTTAGCTTTTTAGTAGAAAAGGATCTTCTTAAGTAGCAGTTTAAGTATCTCATTGGGACATTCACTGTAGCCATTAACCAGGACCTGCTTTTCTGAAATCTGAAGATAGTAGTATTAAAATGAATCCAGGGTCATCCTATGGGAAGTAACCAATCGAATGTACATTGTACAATTAGATTGTTACTTTCATGTACCTCTGTATAATAAGTTTTCATTGTGATAATTAAGCTTTGTATTATTTGTAATTGGCAAACAAGTTTAATTATGATATACACAGCTTGAAACATTTAACATGAATGTTTATGCATTGTGTTTACATTAGTGAGACACGAATAAAGTTTTGTCTTACCCCAGCTCTGTTCAGTGGGCTAAAGGCTATTTTCTAGGGGTCCAGTAGATGGCAATAGAGGATGGATGTTGAGAGTTTTCATCTTCGCTGGGTTTTCATTTGAGTTCTTGGCAAGGTTCTTCCTGCTGGAAACTTTCAGCCAGTGTGAAGCGCTTTGCATTGGATGGCTGATGACTGCTGTAATTGCTCCGTTGTCCCTTGCTGATGACTTGGCTTGAGGCAAAGGATGGCATAAATGATGTTAATATTCGTAACACAATTATTAACAAATGCTACTAACTATTAATGTTAATAACTTAATTAACGTAACTATTGTCCGTTTAATCTGGAAGGGAAATGGCTTTTGCTTCTATTCCTAAAATTCATCCTATTGTTGTATTGGTTCCTTGTTTTGCATGGGACTGGTTATGTTAAAACTTCTGTATCTAATGGCAAGGTTGTGACCTTAAAGCAGGCATGGTGTAATGAAAAATATTATGTGCCTGGGAAAAAAGTTGCTTACAATTGCACAATGGATCCTTAAGTTTGCTGCAGTCATTGTGGACTATAATTTTAAAATACAGAGAAATTTAGCTTGTTTTAAACCAGTACTTCTGGGTTTTTTATGGTTTAAAGGTTATTTTTATTTTGCTGAGCTTTATTTTTTCTTTTATTATTTATTACTGCAAGATCTTTCTCCTTTCTCTCATGTTCCTACCCTTTTTTTAGATGCTCCACATTGGAACACTTAGGATTTTTTCTCTTTGTGCTGTGAATGTTTCAATGTCCTCTGATCTTAAACTTCTTTTAAATGAAGTCCTTTGTACCAGAGGATTCTGAGGTTTTCTAGTACACATTTAACTTTTGAGTTCCCTTCCTAAGGAATATCTAATTTTTCTTTGCTGGCCATTGAGAATTGTTTTGCAGCTATTTTAAACCGTCTCTCTAGCAGATATGGCTTTTTGTTTGTTTTTTAATCTGAAGGAATGCATATACATTAACATTTTAATTTGTAAATTGAATTTGTCTCTTGGTGTCCCATTCTTTCCTTATTTTAGAGGTAATGTTTGTTTCCCCTTTCACATAACTCTTCACCCCTCTGCCCTACTGCAGTAGACTTTTAAGTATGATCTAGAAATGAGAAGTGAGAAAAATCTACGTCAAAACTACCCTTCAAACTGATTTTTGGAGGAGTTCTTTTGCATGTGAATTTTTTTAGTGTTTTTCCCACTGATGAATTCCTGGCATATGGACAGTACTGGCCAGTACTTGCTACTCTGTAATAGACTTGGATTACTTGACATCTGAGATTGACTATGGGATCATCTAACCTTAATTTCTGTGAAACTGGAATTATTTTATTGACTATCTTACTGTTTTTACTGGCCTGCATCTTTGTGCTGGCAGTCTTGAGGGTATTCTAGTGGATTAGGTGGTAGATCATTCAGTCAACCCAGAGAGGAATATTAGATGCTTCTGTTGGTTGGCTCAGATATTTCTTTTAAAAGTACCTTTGTGGTTGAAGGTGATGCTGTGTGATGGTACATGATTAGTATTTTGAAAAGCTTCTTTTCTGCTTTGCTGCAGAATCTTTCTTGTTATGTTAGGAATATGGAAAGGTGCAGTGGGACTTCCAGGTTCAAAGATTTTGTTTCAGAAGTATCCTCTCTAATTTTTTAGAAAGCACATATGATCATTAAAAACAGTCTGCAGGGGGTAATAGTTTGTTGGAGCCTCTATTTAGGCATGCTTGGAACATTTCTCTAGAAGTGGTAGTCAGCTCAACACCTTTTGCAGAATTTTTGTTGACAGATGCAAGAGTAAATTGCAGTGGGTCTCTGCTGCTAACAAGAAGCAGGTACAAACAGGAAATAATGTATATACTTATTTTCATCACTACAGTTATTTTCATGAAATTATATGCACTACTATGTTCTTTAAACAGGAAAACTTCTTTTGGCTTCATGTGAGCCTATTGCTCTGATATCTTCTGGAAAAGTTGATGATTTTCACTTGGAGATTTTGAAATGTATAAAATACTCTCTCTTGTTAGAGTGGACAAGTCTTCATGTGGTTTTATTTTTATCCTTTCTGTGTTCACTGTGTTTTCCTTCTCTATGTTACCTTTTCTGTGAAACTTGACTTGCCAGGCTTTCTTTGTATTATCCAAAAGTTAGTGTTGGTTGGTACTGGGAAGTGGTTTTGGTCACTAGAATGCCAGTGGAGTGCAAATTGTCTGTTACAGGAAGGCAGCGCATCATACTCATTACAGGGATCTGTGACGCTGTTTCAGTGCTTTGAATTTGAGTGGTAATTTAACCAGATCTTTACATAGGACTTCCAGTGTTGAGGAAGAAGTTGGTTCTTTTGCCGTACTTAATTACAAGATACAAAGATGTCATGAAGTGACATCAGCTCAGATAAACACCAGCATCTTAGTGCAGTTAGTGAACTGCAACTCGATGCTGATTTGGATGGATTTTTGTTCGTGCTAGGTTGGAGAAAATCCTTTTGTTTGACTGTAGCCTATATACAGAGTCTGCAGCATGACAGCTTGTAACCTTGACCCAAGGTCTCTGTCAGTGTTGGTTCCTGTAGCATTGCATAGAGACAGCAGATGCCTGTAAGCTGTATTATTAAAGGAGGAAAGTGGTCTTATTTCTCCTCTGACTAACTTCTTACATCTATATTTGGCTTCTCTGTTTAATTATCTTAATTTGTGTCTGAATTCCAGCTGATGGAACAATAATCCCGAGTTATCCACTACTGGGAAAAAATTAGAACTGGATTTCAGTTGAGGTGCTTAGATAATGATAAAGACACATAGCTTTCCACAGCACAGTGTCAAAATTGGTTTGCAACTGGCAGTTTTGTGTTTTGTTTGTAAGCACTGTGGCAAAGAGTAAACTTAAATTTAAGAATATAAAGTAGATTACTTAAGACTTCTTGCTTGCTTTCTTTATAAACATATTTTTGCTCTCTTTTTAGACATGGACCGTGATTATGGGCATGGAGGCTATGGTGGCCCACGATCCATGGACTCTTACCTTAACCAATCCTATGGGATGGAGAGTCATGGAGGTGGAGGCGGAGGAGGTGGTGGTGGTGGTAACAGGTAAAATAATCCTTCAGTTGTCCCAAGAGTTGATCAAATCCAATCTAAGTTTAAGTCATTCTGTCATCTAACTTAAGTGTTCCTGAGGCATGTTGTTATGATTTTGTATGAACGCTTTTGTTCTGAGTCTTCACATTTGATAAACGCTGGCAAATACTAAACTGTAAGAGCTGGATTCTTGTAACAATCAGCATTTTTGTGGAAAAGTTTGACAGTGAAACAATGTGTCTTTGAATGAAAATGGAAAAAGTTTTTTTATTTTTCGGTCATGGCTAGCAGTTTGTAGCTGATTGGCCTGGCATACCATTGCTGACACAGCAGACTAGACCTAACTGGTTTAGTGCCTTAGACTGAATCTATCAACATCCCGTTTTCAAGGAACATTTAGGGTATGTGTTCTTTGGTTTGAATGTGCAGTGCTCGATATTGGTATTGAATCTTAAAGTCATGTCCAGATTATTTCATTGGCAGGTACTGATTACACTCAAAACTGTGTGCTTTTTTTGGGCTGCTTTGTAAGATGGATCTAAAAATAAAAATTCTGATGCAGTGGTCTTAAAGTTGTGTATTTAATGCTAGGACACTATTACTGTTGCTCTTTCAGATAAAAACAGTAGGGAGCAGCTGATTTGATTTAGGTCTTAATACTGTATTCAAAGAAGCATGCTTTTCAGAATAGTGATTCTATCTTGGAGGGAATAAAATGTGAAGAAAACTTGGATAATCTGATGGTTTTCTTGTGTGCGCCCTTGAATTCTTGTCTGGCTGTAGCCAGACTACTGTATGATTCTTGTCTGTAGTCACTGTGGTGCCACTGGGCAAGGACAGTAGTACTAAGTAGAGAGGTTGGAGAAGTGTTGTGTTTTGCTGCACGGTTCTGTTAAACATTTTAGTTAAGTATAATTTGTTTAATGATGAGCATTAAGATTGACTGAAAAGTCTGAGTAGATTCAGGAATGAGTTGTACCTACCATATAGTAATCTGCATATGATTGAGGTTGAATGAATACTTGAACACTGAAATGTCTCTTGCCATGTAATGTTAATATTGTGCATGGGCTCTTTCTGTAGATAGTGTTATTTTCTGTGTAGCTTTGGGTCCTCTGAGGCTAACACTTTAAAATGAAGGCATGAAGTTTACTGTAGATAGTAATTCGAGTCTGTTCTGGTTTATATTTTGTCAGTCAAGGGGTTGTCTTTTCCAACTCCTGCTGAATCACCCTATTATAACCCTGCAGGGACACTAATGTGTTTCCCTTCCAAGTGGTTACAAATATTGATGATTTCTAGCCTGACCCTCCCCCGTAAAGCAAATTCTCGGCTAGTAACTAAAGATTTCAGCTCCTTGTTACTCTACTTTGAAATTCCAAGGACTGTTTTTGTGTCCACTATGCATGCATTGGGTAGACTTTCAAAATCCTGAGTTGCTAGACTTAATGGTCTACAAGTGAAAGATGAGTACACTGAAGATCATGAACTCTTTCATTGGGAGATTGACTACTGCAGGGAAGAAAATTACCAAAAAGTGGAAGAGCATGTGTATTTTTTTCCTTTCAAATTAGAACTGCAGAGTGTTTAAGACTCACAACTATACCACTAAAAAGAAAGGAACTTTTTCCTTAGTTCAGAACTAAGACGCCTTTTAACTGCTGTTTAACTGTTAGAATATGAGGGCATGGTTTTGAAGGAAGGAGAGTTTGACTAGCCTATGAATGTCTGCAGGTGATTATTTTAATGAGACTAGGGCTGGGCTCTAATAATGTTTTAGTAAGTAACAGTTGCTGGAAATTTTAAGTAAATGAAGTTCAGGCCTACTGAACTTTAGAATTGTTTGTAACAAAAATGGCTCAGATAGCTTTCTATCTGGTCATAGTGTGATTTGCCCAGCCCTAATCAAGATTAAACAGTAACACAACTGTACAGACCAGTATAGTAATAAATTGATTTTAGTTGATAAATGTCAACTGATAACTTGTCTTTTGAAATGTATAACATTAGTAAGCTTACTTTTTTTTCTCCTCACTGTGCAACTTTTCCAGGTTTGGACCTTATGAGTCTTACGACTCCGGGTCTTCTCTGGGTGGGCGAGATCTGTACAGATCTGGCTATGGTTATAATGAACCCGAACAAAGCCGCTTCGGAGGTAGTTATGGTGGTCGATTTGACAACTCCTACCGGAATAGCCTTGACTCTTTCGGAGGTAGAAACCAGGGCGGGTCTAGCTGGGAAGCACCTTACTCCCGTTCAAAATTGAGGCCTGGGTTTATGGAGGACAGAGGAAGAGAGAGTTACTCTTCCTACAGCAGTTTTTCTTCACCCCATATGAAGCCTGCACCTGTAGGCTCTCGGGGGAGAGGAACGCCTGCTTATCCTGAAAGTGGATTTGGAAGCAGAAACTATGATGCTTTTGGAGGACCATCAACAGGCAGAGGCCGAGGCCGAGGAGTAAGTACAGAATCTTTTCAGATTCTTTTCAGTAGACACTCTTTTAAACCCTTTCAAGACCACTGCGTTAAAATGAATGCACTGTTTAGTACAGTGTGGGTTTTTTGTCCAAGCAAACTATCATGGTTGACAATGTTGTTTACCCCCTTGAAGCTGTCTTCAAGTAGAACCCAGTCCCTCTTTCTGTTGAAAGTAATGAGTAATAGAAGACTAAGGTTGATAAGGTGTGTTAAATCTCTCCTTTTGTTTGAAAGGTGAAGATAAAAGTAATAGGTTTGGTCTAAAAGGGATTAAAAGGACTTGTATTTTTCCTTGTAAACACTAGCATCTTTGCTGCTGGTGGGGAAATTCTTGAATATTGTAAAAGTTTAATTCAAAGTCTTCTGAAGTTTTGAGTAGGTTAAAGGTGCAATGTATAAGCAAAAAAAAAAACCTAGGTTGTGAATGCTAGAATAGTTTTTGTCTCCAGTAAACATGAAAGTTCAGCTAATTAATATGTTGAACACATGCTTTATCAAACATCAAGTCTTCTTTTAAATTTAATTCTTACTCTGACTTGTGTATTGGAAGGGTGATGTGGGGGAAATGGCAAAGGTGGGTGGTTAGCAGTTAAAGTCATTCTTTTTCAAAATTCAAGCATGGTTAAAGGGACATCATCAACTTGAGATCAGGTCCTTTCACAGAATTCAGCTTAATTTGCAGATGGTGTGCCTAGTCCGTTACTGGATTTAAAAACTGTGTAACCAAGAAACAGCAAGATTAACTGTACAGCAAATAGTGGATCACAGTTTGGAGAAGTAATGCTTGATGTTAAATGAGCTAGGGATAAAAAAAATACAACAGAGAAGAATGGGAAAAAAATCCTGATATAGTACTAACTTGAAGTTGATGAGTTGATGGTGTCCCTTTACTGTGGTTTTACAGTTCCAATTCTGATTTTTTTTTTTTAAGCACAAAGAGTTCTGCAAACATTTTTTTTGCCTATGCCTCTAGGTGTAACTTATCTTTTAAAGTTCTTAAGCATGACGTATTTATTTTAGAAGCAATTCTTTACTATTAAACCATACAACTTGTTTGTAGCTTGAAGTGTAGTGGAAGTTTATTTTTTCCTGGGTCTTTCAAATGCCTGATTGTGTGGTGGTTTTGTTCCAGAAGTCTACTTTGCAGCATTCTTGATTACTATAGTTGCCATATTCAAATTTTAGCTCAGATTTGCACATGACTGCTAGCTAGCATGTAGTGTGGTATGAGAAATAGATTCTAATCTTTGTTTCTCTGCTTGTGAAGCTGAAAGTGTCAGGTTCTTAAGCTTGGATGCCATCCTTTCAGAACTCATTCAGATCTGAAAGTTTTGTGCAGTTACAACCAAGTATGTTTATTTTGTTTTTGTTTTGCTTTTGAAATTTACCTTTTTTAGGTTTACATGTAATAAAGGAGAATGTAAAGGCTAAACTACTTACCATATGTAAAATGCATTGCACCTTTAATAGATAGACTGTTTAAAAAAATTACTTGAAATTATCCAAGTGCACATTTCATGTCGAATTTATATGTGTACAGTGTAAATGTACATGCTAGGTAGTTCTGTAACTGTCTCAACTAAATAAATAAACATGGAGATCTTGTTCATGGACTTTTGATTAAGAAAAGGGCCTGTTTTGGTACATCCTGTGATTTAAAATTTGCCTTTAAAAAAGTCATACTTTTCACAAAGTGTGCTGAAGTTATTTTTATGTTCTTTTAACTTTGGCAGTGTAACACTAATTATCTTCTCATGGGAGTACAAATATTTCTGCTTATCCAAGTCACCCATCCAGTCAGTGGGCTCTCTTCTGCCCTTTGTTGATCAAATAGTTGAGTTACTATTAAGTACTGTGTTAGTAGGCTTGAAAATACTGCAGCTACCTAAAATCTCCCTCTTCAGATTGCTCATTTATTCCATGCCTTCACAAAGGTAACTTTTATAAACGAGTGTCCACAAATGACTGTACAGCATTTTAGAAATAGAAAGATGTAGTCTTTCAACTGAATTTTCATTCCTATTGCTGCCATCTTTTTGTATCGCTCCCTCCAGGTCCAAGTTTTAAATTCTGTATGTATTGAATTCAGTGGAAAGAGAAGTAAAAGAGAGAATGAGCTTCCTTCCTAATCATTTGGCATAAAGAATCTTTGCCTGTTTTTTTTTTTTTTTTTTTCAAATGACTGCTGACTGAAGTGTGAAAAACTGGATGGGTTAGCTCTGTTTTTCCCCAGAGGGAGAAGTCATTCATCATCTAGAGAATCTGAAGAGAGGAGCCAAGATGTTAGGCTGAGATATGAACTCTGATAGACATGTTCATTGTCTGGACAATGGTTCTGAATAAGCAGAAACGCAGTTTATACGTATGTATTTGTTCTATTGTACAAACACCCACAAAGCCATTGCACACACAACATCAAACTGGGAGCTAAAATTTCCCCTGAATTTTGCTCTAGAACACAGATTTTACTTTACAGTTTTATCGTACCAAGTAATTGTTTTATTTCTGTTGATTTCATATACTAATACCTTTCTCTTGATTTCACAAATTTTCAGCATATGGGAGACTTTGGAGGAATGCACAGACCTGGAATTGTTGTTGACTATCATAACAAACCCAGCCCTGCAGCAGTTGCTGCAAGAGGAATAAAAAGAAAAATGATACCACAGCCATATAACAAACCTGGTGGGACGTATATCAAGAAACCCAAAATGACAAAACCTATTTTGAAGCTGAGCCAGAAAAAATCACCTAGTAAGTAACACGTGCCAAAATTAGTAAGTTTTAATTACTAATTCTTTTAATTAGTTAGGATTGATTTAGTTTTAATATTCAGAAAGAGAGCTGTATGTGTTGTCTTGTAATTCTTCATTTTCTGCCTTTTAAATACTCCACAAGAGATTTTATTAATTTACTCTCCTAACTTTTCTACTGCAAAGATAATTTGCTGAATGAAATTGAATATTTTGATGTGTTTAAATATGTACTGCTGAAGTGTGTTTAATTCAGACTTTATAATGATACTTCCTGGAGGCAATTTTTCACCACTGAAAGTAATTTCAGTTCTCATGTAGTCTTAAGTGAAAATGCCAGGCAAATATTGAAATGTGTCCTGGCATGAGCCTCAGTGCTGCTGCCCAAAACTTAAAACGTGCCCTGGAGCACACCTGGTCTCTGCTGTCCAAATACTTTGACAGATATAAAAAGTAGTGCATCATCTGCAATGCAGCTAAAATAAAGGCATAAGGTGTGGGTGGAGAGGAGAGGGAAAAGGAGGCAAACTGAGAAAACAGTGAAAATTGTTACAGGATCATTTATGAAAGGCAGAGAGAGATTGCTTCTTGTAAATGAAATGCTGTAATGAAGAGAAGAACTGGAAATATGGTAGATAAACTGGAAATATAAATTGCAAACTATTAGTGATGCTTGGTTTGTTTAGCTTCCCTAAAGATGTCCTACAACTCTAATAATTTAGTATTAAGAGGCAAAGCTGGAGAGAAAAAAAAATCGATTATGAGGTTTGAATACATTACTTGCTTTGAGGGAATGTAAACTTGAGTATTAGATATTATGAATGGCATGTACAGGAGTAAAATTTCAGGTTTTCCAGCTTGTAATTTCCTTAGTAATTTGGGTATGCAATGTTTTATACAGTTTGGTTTCAAATCACACCTGAACAATGTTTAAAATTGCTTTGGCTCAAAGCTTGCAAGGTAAATGAACAGACTTGGCAGAAACTTCTGCATGAAAATTTTATTTTTGATTTTGTAATTCAAGTTACATGATTACATATTACAAAACTGTTCCCTTTAACTTCAAGAGTATTGTAAAAATTTCAGGCACTGGGTGCCTTTTGTGTACGGAACACTATTGCTGGACTCAACAGCTTTGTTGTGATGAAATGGGTCTGCAAAATACACCTCCAGGTATATCAAAGACTCTCTCAAAGGTCTCCCACAAAGCTCTTATTTCAGTACTTACGTAAGTTCTTTTCTAAACCGCCTTCAGAGGGAGCACTCCTACTTTATTATTTGTTCACTTTCACTGATTTCCACAGTCCAAGGGCCAATGTACTACGTAACATTGAAGTTGTTTTAAGAAGTGGAGTAGATAGTGCTTGCTTAGAATGCACTGTTAATTAACCTGTCCTGTGGCTCTGAGATTGGGGGGCTGAATACAGTTTTCTGAGACTTGAACTGAAAGATGGTCTAAGCAATATCATGTAGTTGAAACCTAAAGTGGGTAACAGCTAGCAGAAAACTGGATGCAATTGGTGTACAATAAATGTATGAAAATATATCTAAAAATTATGGTGTCCTTTCAGTCTTGACTTGCTTGTTTTGTGGAGTTGGATATAGATTATTGATTCTAGAAGACTATTTAGTTTATATTCCTAAGGATAACTGCTTTTACGTTTAGTATTATTACTAAAATATTAGAAATTGTAGATGTAGACTGTCCCAGCTGTGTTAACAATCTGAATTTTTTTCCTAAATATTTTATTGCCTTAAAATGAATTGACAGTGACAGCACCTTTACATTATTAATTTCTTCCTCATTTTATGTTTGTAGACATGAAGACATCTTTCCAGGATTCTACTATAGAGGTAAGAATTCCTAGAATTAGAAAATGTTTGATTCTTTCAGAAGTTTGTACAGTATACCTTAAGATGAATAGTAATTAAGCTAGAGTTACAAACAGACAACTCTAGAGTTGTCTGAACTTCACATTGTGTAAAACTGTTGTATTTTTGTGGCAGTCTGAAATCCTTACTGATTTTGAGGGATAGCTTGGAAAATGAATTTTAAAGTGTATTTGTAGACCCTACGTTTTCTTGTAGTGCACAGAGAGCTGTCATATGAACACTTCTGATGTTGTCATAGGTAGTCAGCTTGAATTCATACATCTATGGCCTGCTTGGGTGAGTTGAGAAATTAAGTGCAAAATGACAGGGAGGTTACTAAGCAGCAGTGAGGAAGAATGGATGAGGCAGAAGACACATCAAGGAGAGAGGGTAAATAAAACAAGAAACAATGTTAACATGTGTTCTCTGATAGGGTAAAAAAGATCAGTTCCCACCTACAGAAAGATCAGTTGCAACAGTATGTAATGTAATATGATCAGTGAGCTAACTGTGTGTATATATATATATATCCTGGTTTCATGGTGATATTTTTATCACTGGGGTGATATTTTCCTTCTTTTTGAGTGGTGGTATTAACATATTCTCAACTAAGTATTTAAAAGCCTGAATTGGAAGTCACAATGTAGAAGACAGTGAGAATTTTGATTGTGAAACTTACTCAGAAAGGCTTCAAGGCATTAAGGAGAAATGCATAGCTTCAAGTGTTTGTACACAGTCTAACTAGATATTAAATTATTTTTTCTGTTGTTGTATTTGATAAAAATAGCAAGTAACAGATTATTGGCAAAAAAAGTAATTTGCAGTGCGTTTTTCTGGAGTTAGGATGATATTGTTCTGTGGGGTGTTTTCTTACAAAATGTATGAATTTGACTTCTGTTAGGAAATTGAAGTGGACACAAGTGGTGCGGTTGTTATATATGAAGACTTCACAAGAGATGCTTATGATCTTGGATATCAGACTTTTGGAGGTAAGTAATGTTGCTTTGTCAGGCAAGGTCTTGCAGGTATTTGTGTGACTTTGTGTGAATATATGTATTTAGTAAGCCTGTCTGTATGACCTCTAATAGTTTTTGAGTAGCATGATTTCTTTTATTAAAAGAGTTTATAAATTGAGGCCACGGAGAAGACAAATGTAACATCCATCCACCATCACTTGTCTTTTTCTTTGTATGCTTATTGTCTCTGCTTTCTGATCATCTCGGTGTGTTGTTGTTTGACTTGTTTTATTTTCTTTGAAATTAATGTAAATGATGATCTTCTACACTTACTCCCATTCAATTGCTTTAATGTTTATCCCACCAGTTCCTCACCCATATCCTATTGTTTATCCCAATAGCTGATCAACCTCACCCCCTAAATCCTAGGTGAGTCACTTTTATAAAAGTGGATTTAGTTAACTCAGAGAGCTACTCTTGAGAGCACAGAGTGTATTTCATGCGCAGTCTTAATGAAATAGCTTAATTATTAGTTTACATAAAATCAGTTAAAGCATATATTAACTGAAGTGGTTTCCAACACACACACAAAGAAATCGAGTGTTAAGGCTGAAATTATTTTTAGTCCCCTTTCCCTTCTGTGCTGCCCTATTGCATATGTAGTCTACTCTAATGGTAAGGTGTGCTGGAAATTTACAGCTACCTGATTAGAGTTTGTTTTCTTGAAATCAGATTTTTCATTTATTTTTTTAAATTGTGAGTTTTTTTTATTTTTAAAACTTTGTGTAAGTGCATTGAAGGGAAGTGGAAGCCCCACTGGGGAGTCTGGTTTATTTCTTCAGCTCAAAATCTTTGGAACGTTTTTTTGTGAAATTCAGCAAAGTCTGGTGGGGGGAAGAATAATAAGGTTGCTGAAGTTCAGGTTGGGTACCATAACCTTAATGAAATGCTGACTTGTCCTCTTTATGAGAACGTTTGCTTTTGGTTTTCGAAACTGCCTTCTCAGCAGAAGAGAATGGTTTCTTTTTATGTAAGGGGATGGCAGCATTGGTGCTGTAAAACCATGGGGAGTGTTAAATATATGTCTCCTCCTGCATCCCCAGTACTCTTCCCTGATCACTTACTTGAAGAGGCCTTTAATAACTGGGCACAACTTGGTAGGGTTTGCTCTAATTCTGAATTTCCTTACTTTTATGAGTGTAATGTAGAGTGTAACCCCTAAGCTACTGAGTTTTCATTGTTGGAAGCAAATGTTTAAATTGCTTGTCTTTAGAGGAGGAAAACAAAGCAAAATTTCTATGACATTTAAATAAGCCATTGAACTGCTTTGGTATAGGGTCTTCCTCTGCATTTTGAGTTGTTTGTGGAGGAGACAGGAAAGGCTTTTGGGGTTTTTTTTTGTTTCTTTTTTTTTTTTTAAATTTTTTGAACATAACATTTTAAAACCCTTCTACTGTACGTTAAGATGGCAAAGGAGAAGCTAAAAGCGAGGAAGAAGAAAAGCGGCGAATTGAGGCCAGAAGAGAGAAGCAAAGGCGTAGAAGGGAAAAAAACAGTGAAAAATACGGTGATGGATACAGGTTTGTGTGGTGTTTCTTACCCTTTAACCTTCAGTAAGAGTATGTCTTCTTTCCTGAAAGATCCTTTGGTCTGATTTTAGGAAAACCCCCTACCCCCAAAACGAAACCAAAAAACTAACCCAAGAAAAAAAACCAACCTCAAACTAAAACCCAGCACCCAAATCCTGTGGCTTACAAGTGGGTGTTTCACTCAAACTCTGTTGTATCAGAAAATACACCGTTTTCTAAGCCCTTCTCCCCCACAAGTGCATCAGTGCACACTTGAGAAGCAGCTTAGAATACTACTGCTTTTGAAGTATATATTTCAGCTGAATTTATAAGCATGCTGAATTAATAAGCTGTTAGAAAATAACTTTATTCTGGGTTTATATGTATGGTGAGCTATTTAGTAGAAAGAATGAGTAGATAGTTCTGTAGCTCTTAGTAGTTTTGGTACAGCCAAGCAGGCTAATGGCCAGTATTGTGCAAAACAGTTCTATGTCAGTTCTGGTTTGAGCCAGCATGAAGCCTATTTTCCTTTTACTGATATTTTTTTTTCTTCTTCAGTGAGCTACCTTTTAACTAGCAGCAAGTTTTACAGCTAGTTGACTGATAGTGGACATTGCATTATATGATCATAGCATTAGTGCCTTTTCCTCATTGTGCTGAGGAAAGCCCTATTTTATTATAACAATTATATAGTTTTTGTATGGAAAATGAGCTTTAAATTAATCAGTTTGACTATTTGTAGTTAGGAAATCATGGACTGGCTTGACTGTGAGAAGTACTTCCAAAGGAAAGCTGTGATAGATCTACTCACAGAATAATGTGGCTTTTAAATGGCTAGCTTCTGATTTCAGCAGTTTTCATCTTCTGTGTAGATAATTCATTACTCTGAGACTGGCTTGATTTATGTTTGGTTCTTCTAGCAGCTACCCTTCATAATGGTAGAATACTGGAGATTTTTTTTTTTTCCACTTAGGCTTCTTTAAAAAATGCTTTTCCCATTCCTTTTCTAACTAGGTTTGTGAAGTTCTCATTGTTTTGAGGACATAGTTAGTGTTTCCCTGAGAGGGAAGAATGTTTCTTTAATCGTAGTATTATTTCATGTGTTTCTCTTGATAGAATGGCATTTACTTGCTCGTTTTGCAAATTTCGAACGTTTGAAGAAAAAGAAATTGAGTCACATCTGGAGAGTGCAGCTCACCAGGAAACACTGGATCATATCCAGAAGCAAACCAAATTTGATAAAGTAGTGATGGAATTTCTTCATGTAAGACAACTGTTTTTCGATTTATGTAATACTTAGAATGTAGTCACAATTTACAATTTATCTTCAAACTGTGCTTAATTTATGATTGTTACTCCTTTTGCAGATGACTCATGGCTGAGCATGTGTTACTAAAAGTTGAAGCAAATTCAGAGTCTGTAAATTAGTGTTAGTTCTACCATTAAAAGTAGTGCCTTAAGAAGTAACAGCAATTCATCGCTGTTTCTTACAGAGCCTATTCTGAGTAATATTTTAAGTATAGATGCCTGTGGGAATATAAACAGTTGTCTATCAGATGTGTTGCAGTTGTTTTTTCCTGATTCTGTGCAGGAGTGTATGGTGAATAAATTCAAGAAGACAGCTATGCGTAAGCAACAGACAAGTAACCAAACAGAAAATGCACAAGCTGCCGAAAAAGATATAATGGAAGGTGAGTAACGCTTTTTATGTGAAAGTGCATAGCGTGGAGCTCTGCTTGTCCTTTTCTCCTTCCATTCTTCTTGAAATTTGATAAAATATTTGGATTAAACCTTTTCTGTACCTGGTTGGGGTTCCTTGCTTCATTTCCACAGCGTGGAATGTAAGCACAGTGGGAGATAGCAAACCTCATTTATCTAAGATAGCATTCATTGGGCTAGGTATTTGACAAGCAGAAAAAGTTTTACTTTTACTTTAGGCAATAACCATATTTGAATATTACCCTAATTTGAATTTAAATGCTAAAAGATACTTAAAAATTAATATAGCCAACATCTTAACAATCTCCTAAATTATTTTTTTGTACTTCCCTTAGGTACTGGAGGGCCTATATACTTTTATGATCAGAATGTTTTGTTGGCAAGCTAATATTTAAATTTGCAAGAGGAACTGGATGCATGTGCTTCTTTCTGGTGGTGTGGGGAGGGAAGGAAGTAAATTAGTTGTGGGGAAAGGTTAAATGCAACTGCTTTGGTGAAGCTTCGTTTCTTGTATCAATATGTTTATTATTATGGATATTAGATATTGTTGATTTGAAATAGATGGCAGTTTTGTACATTAAATAGTTCAGTTTGATTGTTGTATCATTTTTATTTCCCTGTATTTAGTCAGATAGTTGTTCATATGTCATAACCTTGGGCAGCAAACATAATTGCCTAGGTCTCATATATAGTCTGTGGAGAGGAGGAGTTGGAGTATCCAAGTGGAAAACATCCTTCTCAAGTACTGCCTTCAGAGAGCCTGAGTTTGGGTGAATGTTGTCCTGTTGTTCCGTGTGACACGTTTAACATGTGAGAGCTCTGATTCTCTGGTATAAAACAACCAATTCCCTCTTCCACTTCCCTAGAACAACACATTTTGTGATAATGATTTGTTGCATCTTCTCTGGCAGGGGTTACTGCTGATGACCATATGATGAAAGTTGAGACTGTTCACTGCAGTGCTTGCAGTGTGTATGTTCCTGCATTACACAGTTCAGTTCAGCAGCACTTAAAATCTCCTGATCACACAAAAGGAAAACAAGTAAGATATGACATATTATAAAAACAAAAAAAAGGCAGCATAATCTAATAGTCGGGGAGAAGTGTTACGGTACTCAGTGCAAGTAATTTTTGAGTTCTCGTTGGTAATCCTTGTTCTCTAGAAAGCTAAAATGTCCTTGTTACACTTTGTAAGCATAATGTCTCATGAAGTAGCCAGCTCTTAAGCACCCCCAGTTAATGAAATGCTGGTGTGCTTAATCACAGAATGGTTAAGGTTAGAAGGGACCTTAAAGTTCATCAGGTTCCAACCTCCCTGCTGAGCAGGGACACCTCACACTAGACCAGGCTACACAAAGTCTCATCCAAACTGGGCTTCAATACCTCCAGGGAAGGGGCTTCCACAACCCCCTGGGCAACCTATTTCAGTGCTTTACTACCCTTATGTGGAAGAATTTCTTCCTGATGTCTAACCTAAATCTTCCCTGTTTCAGTTTAAAACCACTACCCATGGTCCAATCACTGTCCTCTCTGCTGAAATAGCTGACAGTAGTTAAGTCCTGAGAAGGATACTAGGAATGACCTTTATTTTATCAGAATTTTTTTTACTGCCATTAAGTTCTGGAAAGATTTTGTTGTTCACATTATGAAACATAATACATATGTTTCGTGCAAAATAACAAACCTGGTGTCTTCTTTTTGCTTGGCTATAATATTTTTAATTTGAAAAAAAAAAGCAGTTTAGAATTAGCAGTAGTGTGGAATTGGTCCCTTTTACAATTTATAATTATATACTTTTAAGGTTGGTGGAAAGGTTGAGAGAATAGTTAGAGTGCAAAAAAAATCACAGTTGTTATAGTAAGCAAGGTTGCCAAAGTAATATTTTGTTTATATATGAGTCTCTGTGATTATGGAATATCATAGAATCATAGAATGGTCTGGGTCAGAAGGAACCTTTAAAAGTGATCTAGTCCAACCCCTCTGTGATGGGCAGGGGCACCTTCAGCATTATCTTAGGCTGTGATGGAAAGTGTGCATTTTATCTGTTGATCAAGCTAAAGCAACAGACAGACCATGAATACTACCAAACTTAATTAAGCTCATTATGTGGTTTGGACTTAAAAGTTAAGAATAAGCATTTCATGCTGCAATATATTCTCTATTTTGCTTAAAGAAGCTAACTGTGAATTCAGATTTATGTGACAATTGGAATTAGATGTACAGTCATAATTCACTGTAAAATTTGTTTCCTAGGCCTACAGAGAACAAATAAAAAGGGAGAGTGTTCTTACTGCCACCAGTATCTTGAATAACCCTATAGTCAAGGCACGGTACGAGCTGTATGTGAAGGTAAGATGAAAATGGAAAAAATGTCCTCTGTAACATTTGCTATTTCCTCCGTGCTGATGGAGTTTGACCTTAGTGCTCTGTCTTCTGTTTCTGCCTTCTAGGTAGCTCACAGATTGAATATACTTTTAGTGTATTTTGCCTGTCTTAGATCGTTTGCTCAGATAACTTAATTGGCAGGAAAATTACCACCTTCAGATTTACCAGTTTTTTGTTTTTGCTTGCCACTTAAATGTGTATCTGGTCAATTTTTAGTGAGATGCTCTTACCAAAAAAAAATATCAAACTTTAAGAAAACATTAGTGATGTCTTTAACTCTGGATGTAATACTAACTATAAAGAACAAAACACTTTACAAATTACTCAGTCTTTACATTTAGAAGCAAAGGCTCCAGCGTGTGGCTTTGTACTGTAGTACAGTGCACACACTACTCAGCTATGTTTATTCTGTAGAATTTCTAGGATTCATGGAAGCATACAAAAAATAAAAGCTTACAACAGTAGTTGTCAAGATCAGAGAATTTAAAAGGCATGGTTGTCTACATTGCAGATACGTGGCTGGAGAAACATTTGGGAATTTTTTTAGCAAAATGTGGGATTTTTTTCGTCTGTGGCAATGAAGTGACTTTTTCTCTAGTGCCGTTGTTGGTTATTTCTGGTAGTTACTTTTAATTGGTTTATAACTTTGTCTGTGCCTAAACAAAAGACTGTTTCAGACAAAGCAATATTGTGTTACAGAAATATGACAAGGTACGAGCCCATGCAGAAGTTCATAGTGATTTAAACTGTCAAATTAGTGTAGCAGGATGCTCCATCTTAGTGTGCCTGCCTCAGCTCTCCTTCCTGGCATGTCCTGCAAAATTATGTGTGGTTGGATGGGTGAATCAATTTGAGGCAACTTTTCTATGTCTGTTAAGAAAAGACAGCAAGTGACCAGACACCTCAGCCTAGAATATCTATCTGCCTGTATTTCTAGCCATCACTTCTGGTGTTCCTCATGGTCTGGTGTTTGTGTACATTGTCCTGGACAGCCCCCTAGTGGGAGACTGATAAAAGGGGGAATGGAAATTTGCCATTAAGTGGTTGGAAAACTGAAGATAAAATTTGAAAGATTGTCTTCACGAGGAGATCACTGACATTTTCAGAATGCCTAGCACTGGTTTCTGGAGTGGATTGAACTTAATACCCTTTCGGCAGCACCTGCCACGTGAGATGTATCTGGCTTCTGGTTATGAAATCCCTCTCATCCTTATCCACATATATTATCAGCTGCAGGAGTCCAGTTTTATTATGCAGCATGTGATGAATCAAAGCATGCAGTTCATGCATTGTGCTGGTAGTTTTCCAGGAGAGTAGGAAATCCTTGTTACAGCCTGAAATAGGTTGCTTTGAGATGAAGGGCAGACTGGCTTGGGAAAACACCCCACCATTCAATTTCCATAAAACTACTGTACCAGGACTGAGTTTTGCAGTTGTCACAACTTGCATGGAGTCCCTATGATCCTAATGGTGCTGGTGACCATCTCTTATGTTATCTTACTTAAAGTTTTTTTTCCTATATTTAAAAATCCAATTCAGTGCTTAAATTAACAGCATATAGTTTGCATCATTTTCTTTGCATGCAAGGAACCTTTCGTCTTAATTTTATTTGATACCTTCGTCTTAGATATTTTAATCAAAGAACCTTGAAAGGACTGTTTCTTACCTTGGCCGTTCCTTTGAAGAGCCCTCTGTTTTGTCAGCATCGGTCTTGTGTGGTACCCTTTTATTTTGTACTCTTTTTAAAAAAGTTCCTAATTTCTCCTCATTCCCCTACATCCATATTATAAAGAGAGAGGTAAGGGGGAAATTCACCACAACCCACCTGCAGACCACTCTGAAACAATAATCTTCAAAGTCTTACGGACCTGTAGCAAGTCCCTTTATAATAAGGAGGAAAAAAAAAGACCATCTTGTTTGTCAGGCAAAAAGTTATCACTTGATGAAGTTGTGACTATCTCCAATTTTGGACCATTTCGAACTTCCTAGACAGGATTATGTCTATGATTAAAAGTTGCTTGGAGGCTTCAACAGAAGCATCATAGAGGTTGACATTTTCTATTGCTATATCCCAGGGCTGTCTGATCATGTGTCTTAGTGAAGGTATTCTAAAGTTTACCAGTTAGGTAGGCAGAATTCGGTATCTTTTTGGATCAGGTTTGTGAGACCTGTTATAAATAGATACAGAGAGTGGTTTCTGGGGACATTTGAATCCCGAAGCCTTGGTTGTAAATACCAGTTCACAGTCTTCAGCTTTCTCTGCAATTTAAATATTCTCGAGACAAGGAACCCAAAGAATGCATCTCTTAGGAATAAACTACTTATCTGCTTGTGTTTTTATGCTCTGTAGGCATTGTAAAGTCTCTCTGCAGAAGTTCAGTGGTGTGTCTGTGTTCTTGTTATCAGGGTTTTTTTTTGTTTTGTTTTATAAAGTCATCTGGGAAGATGGGACCAGTGTGGCTGTCAAAATCAACTAGCATCAAAATTGGCTCTGCATAGTGTGCTGGATGCCTCTGATGCTACATCACTGGAAAAGAGTGCAGTTGTTAGGATTTTCCCCTTGAGGGCAGTAACTTTTTCCTTAGTTTGAGAACTTGAAAAGTGCATTTTTCTCTGAAAAAAACAGTTGGGGAAATTTATTTATTTATTTACTGTATAGAACCAGAAGTGGTTCAGTACTTCTGTTCAGCCAAAACTAGTGTGCTGAATCCAGTTCTGCTAGGTTAGACAGAAGTGACATACTGTCTCCGCAGGAATGAAGTGTAACAATTTTCTGTGGCTTGTTCCCAAGAGTCAGGGACAGTCAGAAGTTGTCTGCAGGAGTGTGGAAGTAGTCATTTTAGAAGTGTGTTCTTCAGCTACAGTTCATCATTTTGCCTCACCTAAACATGAGACGATTTTAATCTTTCTGTTTGTATTTACCTATAAAAAGGCTTTTGCTATTCGTGTGAATCATTTACAGAGAAAATATTTTCTTTTGCCAGGAAACAGTGCTCTCCATTAGGTCATGTGAAACCCTTAATGTACCTGTTGACCCACTGTAACATCCACTGATGAACGTGTATTTGAAGCAAACCAGATGGAGTATTCTTAACTCGGTCATTAGCTAATTTCTGTCTTTGGAAATTCTTGTTGCTGTATCCAAATGTGATTGAAAATATTTGGCTGAACCCAAGAAAAACAGCACTAGAGGCTTTGCAGTCAGGAGGTCTTTTACACTTCTTTATGAAAAAGAAAGTAGATGGTTGAAATTTGGGGAGTTGCACTAGTCCTTATTGAATTCAGGTTTGGATCTCAGTCATTTAATTTCATAACGCTTTCCGTTGATGTTGGAATTAAATTGGTTTGGGCACTTGCTTTTCCATGTTTTTTTCATGAAATGTTTGCTGAGCTAGTATTTTTGGTATTTCAATCTTAGACACTGTTTTGTTGTCTATTCAGTGAAGTACTCTTTGGTGTTCTGTAGGCTTGACAGTAATAATGGATCATCGATGTAAAAGTGACATGAGTTTTAACTGATGAGGGGTTTTCTTTTTTCATAGGTCTCAGATAAGTTTTGATACCCACTTTCAATGTACTTACCTATGAGGATCTACTTGTAAAAAAGCTAGACTTAGTATCTTGAAGTTTAAATACTACCTTATTCATGGGGATTATATGTGGCATCTATGTCTTTGACTAAGCCACAAGTTGATTGGGCTCAACAGACGCTACCATCTAAGTGCTGTAGGCCAGTCATTACAAAGTGTGTGCATAAAATTGTGAGACCTGGAATAATATGGCCTTAAAGAATTCTGCTTTTTGTTGGGTTATTCTTTACACCTGATTTTATGGTTTTTCTTGATTTTAGAATAACAATTCTAAATCCAAGTTTTTGTTTAGTGGCGTTTGCTAAATGCTTGTACAGCTTTCTAATTTTTAAGTGATTTGTTGGCCACATAGAAGACCCTACCTGAAAAATGTAACTGAAGGAAAAATATTATTCTTTCTTTCTATAAGTAGAGTAAAAAAGGACGAGGAGCGTAGTACTCAGTTTTTATTTTGGATCATCTTTTAAATAATAATCTTGAAGTCCCAGTCCTAGTGTAGCTGATGATTGGTGTCATATGTTCAGATCAGTCTTGCTGTGTCACATGTTTGAACATGAAAGGAGCCTTAGTGCAGAAACTCCTAATACTTCATGTTGTTGAAATATCTGAAACAAGTGAAAGCTGAGGTGTCTCCTTTACTGAATTATTGTATGAAATAGAGGAAATGTGTAACTAGAATACCAATGTATTTAAAATATTGTCTGATAAATCTGCTTAATTGTTTTTCTAGATTTCCAATGGAATGAGTTCTAGGGTAGTCAATGTAATTCTAAATTTCTTGTTCATTTTTTAAGAGTTTGCCTTTTTGAATAGAATTATTCAGAGTGAAAACAAGGAAAAACAGAAAAAACCTCTTCTTTTCAGATATGGTTTTAGAAGAAGGAATAAGCTGTAGTTTTTAATAAAAATGTGTTGAAAATTAACCATGTAATTTTAATATTCTGAATGTTGAAGTTAAACTGAAGTTTGTGTTTAGCATACTTTGGCTTTTTCTCAATGCCATTTCTGCTTTCATTAAAACAGTTTATTGGGATGCCAGTTTCCAGTGTGCATAACAATGAAGTGTTGCTAATTTTAAATCAAATTTGGTTTGATTTTCTTGAAAAAAACCCCCAAAGTATTAAAAACGGTATAAATAACCATAGCATCTCTTAGTGGCTGCCCTTTCATTCACTGAAGTGTTAAGTATTATTTTATTTTATGATTGAAATAAATATAAAATTGTTTTCAATCTTCTGCTTCAGGGTGAAAATCCGTTTGAAATTAATGATCAGGCTCAGGAGCAGCAGGCAGAAGAAGAGGACAAAGCTGATGAACCAGCTGAGGGTGAGGAAGAAGAGGAAGAAGAAGAGGAAGAAACTGAAGAACAAACTGACTTCACTTTAGACCACACTGAAGATAACTAAGTGCAAGAAAATGAAAATATATTGGGGGGCAAAACAGCTTTTTATTTCTGCTCTAAAGTGACTAAGACTTTTTAATGAAGTTGTTAAAGATTCCCCACAGTATGCATGCATTCCATTCCGTGGATAACTTGTTTATATAATTCCTCTGTGTTTCTGATTTTGTTTAAAATAAAATTAAGACTATTTTAGTTGAGCTTTTTATAGCAAATTGACTGTTAAAGCTGATTAAAACATTGTGTTGTATATTTTTTTAAGCATCCTATTTTTTGATGTGTGTATTGGAAGTTGGATATAATAATTTTGGGTCTAATCGATTGAAAAGAAAGGAGGGTCTGGGTGGTAAATACATTAAATGCTGTATGGCATAAGATTCTAATATTTACCTCTTGGTACCAAAGGAGTAACTTCAGAAATTGTGCTGTTGAGTGTGGCTGTTTTGGGGACTGCATTGCACTCTGTATAATAGAGTATGTGTTATAATATGCCTTGTAGCTTTTTGTGATAAGATGTACCAGTTTGTAGCAATAAAACACTTAAGAAACATCACCGTTTAAAGTTTCTGTATTTAAGTATTTCAAGTATTTGCCCATGCTGACTACCAGGTTGGTTTCAAATCAGATTTTGATTTATATGATTGAAATTATTTTATATTTGTGGTTGCATCTTAGTGACTTATGGCATTTATTGCAGTTTTTTTATGTGTTCAGACTCCACCTGCCAGGACAGATAACTATTTCATCTTCATAATGTGCCTAGGGGAAGCATGCTTTCAGTACATGTACATGCTGTGCACTGTTGTCTATCTTAGAAATTATATGTAAGTACACTTGTGATTTTCCACAATTGCTTCTAATGTAGCTGGAAATGTCTGATTTAACTATTTCTAAGTACAGCTAAATAATTTGCATCCTTTTACCCCTAAGTGTGGTAACTTAACAGTAGTAACTATACAATCTCTTGTGGTCATGAGGAATTTTTTTCAAAATCTCATCATGTCTGTAATTTGTGCACCTTTGTTGGATAACTTTGTGTTAATTTGTAGCCATTGCTGTATACAGGTGATACAAGAGTGTGGACAGAGAGGTTAGATTCTTAGCTCAAACTTAGATGACAGATTTTGGAGGGGTAGGATGGCAGGGAACTGCAGATCTTAGTGGACAAAATTACCCTTTTCTGTAGTCTTAGAAGACTGTAGAATTTTGATGGAGTCCCTGGGTCCCTTTTGTAGCTAATGTTTCATCAAATTAATTTCCTACATCACTAATGAAGTATAGGAATCATTTCAGAGGGACTGATGGCTGCCCATTCCAGATGACACAGATTTGTGATAAGCTGTGCTTCCCCCTTCCCACTTATTCTAAACTGAGTGGAGATTGCATTTGTTTTTTTCAGAATTTCAGAAGTAAAGTTCACAGTTTTGGGCAGTTCTGGATGAAGGTGCCTTCTGGAATATACAGGTATATTTATTTACACATCTCTGCTAAGAGACCTTTCCAGTTTCCAAGCCAAACGTCAGTGAACTGCCATCAGCTTACTGTTTATAAGTTGGTTGCAGCAACGTATTCCTTTTCCTTGAACTTTTTTCTAAAGAACCTTCTTGGAATGTTGACTACCACAAGTGATACTGTATATAAAATCACAAAAAATTTGGGGGTGTAGTTGTATCCCCCGTTCCTTTAAGACCAGGTTAACTAAATGAAAGATCAGTGGGAAATTTGCCTTGTAATGCAGTCGTTGATGGTTCCCGCACCAGATGGTGACGGGTTATTAATGGTGTTTCTTGGCAAGTCAGTTGATAGGGAAAAGCAGCTGGATAGAATTTAGGCAGTTGGTGCATACAGGTCCTATCCTGGAACCAATATTGAGAGGTTCTATAAAGAATTCTACAGTGGGTAAAAAGCAGCATCAGGTGATTTTAAGTATTTCTGGATGCTTAAGAACATCTGTTGGGGAATAAAAAAAGCTGTTCTAGATAACAGGCAAGACCTTTAATCCTACTCCAGTGCGTGATCTCTAGAACTCTTTTTTAGTGTCTTGAATGGATGCAACAGAGCAGGTGTGGTACCTCTGATGTAAGTAGGCAGAACTGCATGGAGTGTTTCAGGTGAGGATTTACTTTAGAAAATAATTGAAAGGATTTGACTTGCACAGTGATACTTAGTGTTACTTTATTTCTGTTGGATACATCTTGCTGCGTTTTTAATCTTTTGCAGGACACTGCTTAATAGGGTATTGGTTCATAGTAGTTATGCCAAAGAAATACATACAACTCAGCTCATGTTCTAACTACATCTTTCTGGACCTAGAACTTAAATTTTTTAGTTCTGAGAAATGTTGAAAAAATATTTTGTGGTTTTGTTTGTTTGGTTTTTTGGGGGGATGGGGGGAGCAGTTTGGTTGGTTGTTGTTTTGTTTTGGATTTTTTTTTGTTGTGGTGTGGTTTTTTTGTTGTTGTTGTTTTCGTTGATTTGTTAGTGGTTGAACTTGCAAGGTAGCCAGTACAGTGGAAATAAATATGGGCACTAATCCCTGCAATTTACACATACTGAATAACTACCATGTCTGTGTTATGTGTATTGCAGCCCAAATGCACTAGGCTTCTTATATACAATTATGTTTTGCTGCACAGTATAACTGTACAATGATTAGCATCACACCCATGTAGTATTTGGCTTGTTTTCATGCTATGCATAGGACTGAAATATTGAAATGAGCCTGTATATTCATATTCTCTTGTTTTGGCTTTTTCTGTGTTGCTTACAGTTAAGAATAAATTAAATCAGTTTTCAGCTTGCTGAAATATTAACTGTATGTTTACTTGCTTTCTAAAAAAATAAACGCAAGCTTTTCTTTAAATGCCAATCTAATCCCCCAATATTTTTCAGGTACTGGAATACCTCCTGCTCCTTTTAAGCAGCACAAAAAATAGAGCATCCAGAGCTTTTCTTCATGGTTATCCTTCCACTAATTGAAATCCTGACCCACTCGGCTTTTAGGATTGTAGGAAGAAACTTTATTGGAAGGTATGCCTGTAAACATCAGAGAGTTGGGTCTCTCCTAGGTGCTTCCTCCCAATTTAAAGCAAGGAAAGGCTTGGTAAGTCCCACATACTCTTGAGTATAAAGCCTGCAATGAAGTCCACAAATCATGTGAGAGGATTGAAACTTTACATCAGGTGTTTTAGCAATGGAGGTGTGCTCCAAGTTAGGTATAAAAGTGAATAACATCCATTTAATTTGTTTTTAAGTTAATTTCTAAAATTGTCCTAAGTTTTTTGACTTAGAGTATTGTCCTTGCTTTTAAAATAGCTATAGCTGTTCTAAGCCCTGCAGCTCAATTCAGCTGTCTTTAAACAGATTTGACCAGTTTTAAGTACAGCTAGCCAATGAATAAGCCTTTCTGTATAAATAAAAATGTGTATAAAATGAAGTTCAACATCTAAAACAAAAGAGCTTCTGATCTTACTCTACAAAACTAAGCTTTCCTCATCCCGTCCTTTGGTACTTCAAAGCTGATGCCCACAGGAAAAGTAGTAAATACCTAGAGGGTGAACTGGAGCATCAAAATGTACTCAGACAAAAACATAAAAGAGAAGGCTTCTTAACAAGACTCCAGGACCCCCATGTATCCTGTGATTCTGATGTAAAACAAAGTTCTGCCTGCATACAGAAGTGCACTTCCTTTTTTTTTTTTTTCTTTCCAGGATTGAAGAATACAAAATACTGCAGGAGAACAATGAATAAATAACCTTCTTGCTTTTGTGGTCCCCTGCAGGTCAAACATTTGAATCTTCACACCAAATGTGCCTGTTCTTTTTCTGGAGGCTTGCCATCTTCACTCCTCTTTACCCTATACATCATCTTCGTGGACAATAGAACATGTGAATTCCAAACTGTTTCAGTGGTTGTAGGGTTCTCTATGTACTTAAAACGCTGGAGGTAAGTCAAGAATGTTGGGAGCTTTTGTGGAGTACCAAAAAGCTAACAATGTGTAATATGGTGACAGGAGGAATGCATACATTGTGAATAAGCACAACCTACTGCATATTTACGTGAATATTTGTCAAAGATTGTTAAGAGCAGAACAACTATGGATTTAGGAAAAGAGTCACAAGTGTCCATATGCTCCATTTAAATGAAAGCATCTTGGTCAACGTACAGTCCTTCTCAGTCTTCTTACTTCAGAAGCAGTGTGAATTAGAAGTCCTTCATCACCAGCTTGTAACATGGTGGTCCAGATCCTTTTGTTACCAGTCTGTTAGGTCGCTGCATCATTAAACCCATCAATCAGTAAGGTTCCTTCAAGAGTACCTGTAAAATAGTCTTCCTCTTTTTACACAGAGATGGTTGAAACATGCTGGAGCTTGTTTCCATTTCCCAGAACATAGCTAAGAAAACAGTGTAGCTTCTACACGTGTGACAGTGGACAATTTACAGTTGCTCTAAGATCTAGATGTGCTTCATATTGTCCAAATAATTTACTCTGCATGAAAGGCATTCATCTGGCAGTTACTACTCTGAGGGAGGGGACTTCAATGGCAGCCAGCAAGTTGCTTAGCATGCTTTCACTGTTTACACTGTGTAGAAGTGGCATTCTCTCAAGGCCATAGCTATATGAGGCTGGAGAGGACCACTATTGTGTAACCATCCTAGCTATTGTCAGTTGTGTTTTGCTAATGAAGCATCTTTATGTTGGGCTAGAATATGTATTTTAGAAAGCTAATTTATTTTAACTGTTATTATTCAGATAAGGGTGACTCTTACACAACCTCTACCACATTTTATGTTACAAGCCTAGAACTATTTTCATCGGTATAGTTTGGTTTCCATACGGCATTGTCCTGTTTTTCAGCCTTTGTGTCTATCGCTGTAGCTTTTTGTTTCTGCTAGTGATAAATAACACATTTGTTAAAGGCCACAGTAAACAACATAAAAAAGCAGGGAGGGAGGAAGGAACAACCCTATTGAGCACTGAATCTGTGGTGCTACATGGGCATATCCTTCCTCAAAAGACAGGTGAAAACTATAAAGTAATGAAGCTGAGTTGTGTGCCAGACTCAACCATAGGTTTCCCACCATATGTGCCTCTTGCCTGTTTTCGTTTGGAAAAAGGGAATAGTCCAGATTAAGTCGGTGCTCAAGAAGTGTAGTTGACTTTGTGGAGGGAAAGAGCTTTCCCATTGAAATACTGGTAGTATTGATTACAGTAGAGTTCAGCTTTAGATGGATGTAGTTGCCTTCATTAGCTGTGAAGGTTTGTCTAGTAGCAATTGTGGTGTCCTTCCCAAGAAGAGGGATACTTTGTCTTGTGTTGCGCTAGTTCTCAATGTGGAAATGCACAAAATGTGAGGGGGGGGATGGGTCAAGCAGGGCTGAAGTTCTTACTGCATTACTCCTTTGAGCTTCTTGTCCAGTCCTACTCTCCATGGGTATCATGAGGGTTACTAAAGTCATTGGCTTGGAGTGATCTCTAGGGCCCATCCCTCTTGTTGCCCTGCAGACATCTGTTGAGTGTCTAGGACATGTGGGCAGATTTTAGATTTCTCCCAGAGTTTCTTTAGCACTATGTATAGGAGTTAGGATCAGGTCACAGGCTAATGTAGCAGTTCATAGTGAAAAAAGTACACAGGATCTCTTAAGAGTATCCCAGTTCTGCATCTGACTGAACACCATCTCGGTAAAAGGTGATCGTCATGTACAGTGGGTATATCTAAAGGATGTTAGCCTTCCTACTTGTGTGCTCAGTCCTTAAATACAAAGTCAGAAGTGTTTTTCAGTGAAGGGTTTATTTCTGTCACTGAAATTCCTTTGCACCTTCAGTATTGTCAATAGTATGATGTTAAGTAATGTTATAAGTATTTTTTATGTACAGCAATTATAATTTTAAAAAATATGCCTCATTCCATCTACTGCTTTTCTGGAAGTAAAACCTTCTGTGGGCTGTACTGTTACACTGTGCAGCAGTCCTAATGCTGGAGTTTGCAGCCCACTGTGTACCAAGGGGTTAAACTGTTTCCATCACTGGGGATTTGAATTGCTCGTCAGTGCTCAGGTCACTGTCACTGTTAAATGACAGATGTCTTTCTGAAAATCCCTTGCATCTTTCCTTGTGATGTAAAGTTCAGTGACTGCAATAACTGGGTGTTGTTCTTTAATAACTGTTAAATTTATTCTTTAGAGAATTTACAAAGATGTCCTATTGCTCTGGGAGAGCTCCCTTGGTGCCGAACTCTGCATTTTCTTTTTGCATAATGCCTGCAGATTTAGAGCCACTGTACTCCCAGTTGTATAGCTTCTGTATCCCTTGTTCAGTGCTGCTGAAATAGTCGTAAATCTCCTTTCTTCTAGTGGCTTTGTGCAGCAGCTGGGGTATGACAATAAGGTCCCTGATCTGTAATTCCAGACAGCCCCTGAGGGTGAGCAGATCGACCAATCCTCATCCCCAACGTAAGCCTGGGGAACTCATGGTCCCTGGGAGGTAGTTGTCTAATGCCTTCTATTTGTATTCTGCATGAAACTCTTCTTGATGCTGGACTGTTGTTCACTTAGAGAATTATCCAGTGCATAGTATATAAACTCCCACTAGAGATTGAATGCATGTAAATAAAGCGTGCCTTAAGTCTAGCATAATGTAACTTTAAGTGAGAAGAAATAGACTCAATCTAAGCACCTTGTAAGGCTGTATTCACTGCTCAGATCTGCACAATGCAGTCACAATCTGCATTTCTCTGTCACATGGATAAGAGGTAAGGAGGACAGCTGTATAGGTTTTCTAATTCCAGGGATTTCCTGGCTTTTTACTGAATTTGATGAGAATACAACACTGGCTTCTTAAAATAACAGCTGCTTTTTAAATACTCTTGTGGAATAGCAACATTCACATTGTAACTGAAAAAGACATAGAAAACGTGCTTGATTGATTGACCTTTATGCTACACATGCCTCATGAAAATGTTACTTTATACTCAGTGTTTTCACACCACCCAAAAGCCTAGCAGGCATTTCAGAATACAGACAAAAGATGATCCCTGCCCTACAGACTTTGCAATCTCCTTGTAATCTCTAGCTATATTGACTTCAGCTATACTATTATTACAACTTTCATGTCTGTGTAGCAGCACTGACATGTATTTTAACTATATTTATAAAGTATCTGCTTGAAAGCTAGCAGTCATAAACCTCCATCTGTTTTAAGCTGTAAGATTAATGAAATGTAAAGGACTATTTTTAAATATAAGGTGTTACACATGCTCTCAGCCCTTGATTATACTTGGCTTATCCAAGCAGTTTTAATGCTGACACAATTGTGAGAGTAATTTTATTTTCTGCAGCAGCTTTAAAGGAGATTAAAATGCTTCAGTTCAGTGATTTGCGTTTTGCCAAGAAAATATATTCAGTATATGGAAAACAACAGTTGCACGTTTGATAGAAGTAGTGTGCTCTGTGCAAAGTCCCCAGTGCACCAAGGCCAAGGGCAAAGTTTCCATTTACAGCCAGAGCAGCACCCAGCCTGTTTTAGAAGATCAGAGTGTTGGACGCTTGATCAACACTACTCTTACAAAACAGAGAGGTCTTCTGATATAGAAATACAATTTCATACATCCTCTGTGAAAGCTAATCCATAAAGAAAAGATGGAACCTTAATGGAACACAACTATTTTACTTTTCATCTCCGATTTCATGTTAGTTTCTTGTGCATATTTTTCAGAACCAGTAGTCTTCTGTCCAAGTCCTCCATAAAGGTAACAAGACACTGGTCTGTCACAAGCAATAAGAATCACTTACTTGTAGAGGACAAACCGATGGAAATTTGAAGTCATGTTTGACTTGTCTTTCATTCTCCTTTGGAAAGATAGCTTTGCATTTAGGGCCTTTAGCCTGTCGTTCCTCAGATGGGAATTCAGGAAGGCAGAGAGACTGTGAAGTTTGTTTAAAGCTTAAGTGTCTCTCCCTATAGATATTTTTTTTTTATTTTATTTTAAACAAAGTATTCAATTGCCCAAATTGAATATGGAAGCATATAAATTAATCCCTAATAAACTTGGATTTGTACTGAAAGAGTTAAATATTATTAAACTCCAATAGGCTGTTTGAATTAAGGTGGTTTTTGTCATTAAATGATCTAAATAAGGGATATTTCAAGCTCTGAAAATAGATGTAAAATAATCACTGTCTCTTTAGTCCTAATTGCAGAAAAACTCAGTAAGCACAGAGTTCCAGTGAATTTAAGAACGTGTACATAAAACAATGTTCAGAGCAGACTAAGTTCTGTGCCTGAGTACTGTGGTTTGCTGATTACTTTTGCATGAGAGCCAAGCGATGTGCTTGTTGAGAAGATGGACATTAGTAGGCTCACAGTATTTATGTAAGTGTGTGTTGTAATTAATGTAGTCTTAGTTAAAATGAATTTTGTGTCAACATTAACTTGTATTTGTTTTATCCTTGCTGGTCTAAAGAGCTTCCTTTTCGCTGTTCATTCATGACAATATGATTTTTGGGACATGAAATATGGCCAAAATAAGGAAAGACCTTCAGCAAACAGAGCTAGGTTACTTCCATTTCACAGATTTTTTAAAGAATCAGATTTTCTTTTTGTGTTTCATACAAAAAATGTTCACAAAGACTTTTTCAAACTAATTTAATAATGTTCTAACATTTTTCTTCAGAATAGCTTTCAAAAAAGTCAACAAGCATTTCAAAATGAGATTTTTAAAATGTGAAACATATCAGTTAATGCACGAAGTTTTAAATGCAGCAGGATTTTTTTGTGAAAGCTTTATTCTTGCAAAGAGATGCAACTTCAAGCAGAGACCAACAATCTGCTTTACATTTTTCAGAATGTGAATTTTGTCATATGTTTTTTTCTGGATGCTGTAGCCTCTACTACTACTTCTTATCCATATAGTAAATATTTACTTAATATCTGTGGAAATACACTGAGGGGACATGGCAAAATCAGAGGCAGCTAAATTGTACGTTTTTAATAGGATATTATCTTTTAACTTCATCTTTTGCTCTATTCTGAGTGTCTTTTGCTCAGTTTGGAAGTTTCTGTGTCTCTCGAGCCTGTGAAGGGTACTACAGTGATACCCCTGTTATGGTGATTGTTCTTTCTAAGTATTAGCTATGTCAACCAGATGTTAATTCTTAGCTAAATGTCAGTATTGTAAATCTAGATCAACTTACTTTCCCTCCTGATCTGATTCCTTCTTCTCCTATCACATTTGTTTTACCACTCACAGTCTCCAATATCTCATCAAAATGGTAAGGGTATTTTATACAGAACTGATTTTTGTCTTCTCTTGCTCCCCCCAGCTGTTCATTCATTATTTTTTCCAACCTTTGAATCAGTGATAAATGTTGTTAGAAGCATAAGTGTGGACAGAGGGGCAAGTATTAATCTTTGAAAGAGCATACAAAAGGAGTTATCCGTTCTTCAGCTCCTCAAATTTTTCTTTAATTTTTTTCCTAGTGTTTTTAATGTAGAAACTATATTTAAATCCAGATTAAATTATAGTACTGAACACTTAAGTCCAGACAGATCCAAATTCAGTGTACCTTTCATATTACAGAAAGTAACATTCCTGATATGTTAAGTGGCTAAAATTGGACACTCAAAATGCAAAACAAGAATGCAAGGTTACATAAGCACTTTCGTTTTATTTCAGACCTCTACTCATTTCCTGTAAGAGATTTTTTAACTTTAGTCCCTGGGACCCATAGTGTCTTCTCAAATGGAGCTTGGCCATAATTACTTTTTTTCACAAGAATATCGTGGAGTTCTCTTTCCTAACTTTAGAAAAATAATCCTAATTATAAGAGGCTTTATTTTAATTTTTTCTTAGGTTTAAGTCAATATCTATCTTTTATAAAATTCTTTTGAACTTTATTGGCAAACTATCATAAACCCAAGCTGATTAGCCTTTTTTAACATTACAGTAAAAGTGTACAAATGTAGGACGTTTGTAAGATGTCTAGTGATATTCCCTAGCTTCTGTGGGTGCTCCTTCAGTGTTTCAGTCCAGATGTATTTCCAAAGTGAGTCTCCATGGTTTCCATTCAAAAGTTGTTGTTTTGTGGCATGTGAAACTCAATCTAGTTTTTAGTTCCTATTGAAAGACTTGTTTTTTTAATTTTTTTTTCTTTTTTCTGGGAAGTTAATAAAAAAGAGTTGTTTTGTTGTTCTTTAAAACAAACCCAAGATTAAAAAAAAATCAACAAAGTCTGAATTGCTGAGTGTTTAGCTGTCTGTCTTAGGGCTTTATAATGGAGCCCACTGGTGTAGTTTGTGTGCAGCAGTGTGGTTAATAAAGTGAGATACCAAGTGAACTTCTTGGAGGCTTTTTATCCTCTGTGGTGGTAGGCAGCAGTCTCCTGTAATCCTGAGAGGATCAATGTTGATTAGGTAGCTTTGCCAGGGAGTAGAACCTAGACCATGATTGAGAAAAGGCCTTTTCATTCCCTCTCGCTCTCCTGGTAGCCTGGGCTCTTCTTACATCTTCATAAGCAGTCCAGAGCAGGAGCTGTCTCTCTCCCTGCCAAGCTTTTTAGAAGTTTTGCCTTTAACCCTAAAGGAAGGTAACTTTTTCTCTCCATGCTGATTCCTTGATTTTAGTAACAGTCGGATCTGAAGGGTTGTTACTGTTACTGGAATAAAACATGTTGGAACAGCCATCAGTGGGGTCCCCTCCTTTGTGAAAGAGGGCTTTACTCAAGGAGAGTAAATCAAGGGTATCTAAAAAGGTATACTCTTCTTGTTTTACTTCATACGGCTTTCCAAGTGTAGAATTAATAAGGTGGATCTTGCTTGTGTGTTTATATTCCCTAGATTCAAACAATTAATTGTTTTCAAGTTAATGACATACTCCATATGTTTGATCTGTTTTGCTATAGTGTGTGGTGCAAGTGGCCAGAGTAATCTGGGTGTTTTTTAGGTCTTCATTAAAATGCAGTGGACCTTCATCGTATTCCACATATGCCTACTTTTGGCTGATGACTTCAGTTACCAAAAGGTGAGATGGCAGGGGGTGAAAAGTGTCTCCTTTTAATTTCATATAAAGGGAAATTGGTTTATCCTATTTGTTTTTAACCATCATGATACTAAGGACATTTTCATGGTCTCCCTGTTTTGTAGAGGTAACTGGAGATGTGGGAAGTATTAATTGGAAGCTTTTACCACCCTTTAGCAAGAGGGGAAGATGGATAGTCTACTGGGGATTCAAAGAGAGTTTTTTTTTCTTTTGGTCTTATAATTAAGTGGACATGAAGAGAAAGCAATGAATAAACCACAGGTTTAAAAAGGAGGGGTAGAATTCTGTTTCCATCTAAATTAAGTGTTTGACTTCAGTGCTGTAATGATTTTGCTCATTCTCTGATCACTAGTGTTAAGCACAAATGCAGCTTAAATTCCTGATGGAAGAAGGCAAGTAAGGAGGTTTTCTTTTGTTTCAGGGATTTCAGTTGTAGATCTTCAGCACTTTTTAGTGCAACAAAGAAAATCCACTGAAGCAGGAGCTCAGACTGATTCCTTCTGCTTTCTTTTGCAGGTCTTGCCTTTCATAACAGAGGAAGACAAACCCAGAATGTTTGTTGAATACAGCCTGTAAAAGGAGGGGAGCATGTACCCCTCTGAGAGAAAGCAGAGGTAGAAACGAGGCTGTTGTCCTGCACTGAATACAATACTTAATCGGAGTGGCTTTGGCCTGAGGGAAGCCATGCTGGTAGCCCCAGTAATGGATAATTAAATGAGTGAGTGATTTTGGGGCAGTGACTTCCCAGTGAATGTAATTAAAAGCAGTCAGTCTTAGCATGGTGGTTGTGCACTCCTTGTTTAATCATAAACAAAAGAGCTGGTTGGCTGTGGGATTTTTTTGTATTTTCCAAATAGTTTATTAGCATTCTCTCATTTCATTTCAATAAATAGGGAAAATAATTGTGACTGATTTTCTGCTTGATCAAGACAGAACATGTAATTGTAGCTGAATTCTGAGCTGTTCTTTATATTCTGTGAAAAGTTCGGGACAGTTCTGATTGCTTCTCCCACGTTCTGGAGATTGACAGGTAGAGGGCAGCAAAGATCTATTTTTTTTCTAAAGTAAAGTTCAAACCATTTGTTGTGAGTGTTTTTTACCAAGCTAAATAATGATTGCCAGTTTGATGCGTTGGTTGATGCTCTTTTCTGAATGATCCAAAATTAACATAAAATTTTCAATTAAGACAAAAATATTTATTACAATACAAATATGTTTAAAAGAGCCTTGCCTGCAGTATGATTTAATTGGTTGTGAATAGCTGCAATGCAGGAAAGAAAAATATTTGCAAACCCAATTGAAGGACAGCTTTTCAACATCAACAGTGAGAGACTCAGGCTGATTTGTGCCAGAATCTACAATGACAGACTGCATGATGAATTGTATAAATGGCAACAAAATGAAACCATACAAATATCTTCCACTTCACTTAAGGAAGAAAAAATGAAAGGGAATCTTGCATGCAGCTCTGGATTGATTTTTGGATAAACGCCCCATCTTAGGCTCATTTATCTTGCAATGTGAAATTATTCATGTTACTCAGTGGTGACACTACTACTCTGTGATTTCTTAGGCAAAGGTATGAAATGGTAGTATTGAGTTTGAAATCAGTTGCTGCTCCGGCATCAGTGCGTGAGCTGTAAACATTTCACAGAAGAAGCAAGAAGAGCGTTGAAGCAAAAATGCAGTTTAAGTTCTTTCTTAGTAATTCATCCAAAAGGGGATACCCCATGCAGTACTTTAGCCATTAATAATGAATGTTGATAATTAATGCAGAAAGTAGAATTTACTTCATTAAATATATTGTAACTTACATTTTATCTTTTAGAGTGATTATAATGCACTGTTTAGCTAATAGTGTTGCCTGGAGGCAGCCCACACTTTCAGCTGTATGCAAGTTTATTTCAGTTATAGCTCAGGTAACTATTAATTTGGTTTCTTTGTTCATAATGGATTAGTAAAATGCAGGGAAAAAGCTTACAAAATGGAAAAATTAGGTGTAAGTTTGAAGTTAGTAAACACGAAGATGCTGTCTCCTTCGACCTCTTATTTCAGAGATGGGAAATGTTTTGCAGGTTTTAATTGGGTAACAGTGTTAGGGTTCCTCTTAATTTTCTTTTTTTTAATGTAGGTTTCTGTCAAAGTACTAATGTTTTAAACACATTGCATTAATTTTATCTCTTGTCCTGTGACTTCCAGTGCTGTCAACAAGTGCCCTCTTTGAATGCCATGGAGAGCACAATTTGGCTTCTACATTCTTATTCTTACTGTGCTTTAGAGTTTGGAATATACTGTGCTTTCCCTGTGTTATTTGTTCATTCATCAGTGGCTCCTGGGGAACTGTACACTGTACTTAGTTTTAAAATGCCTTTTTGAAGGACATTACATTAGATTTTCATTGTCCTTTCTTTGTGTATCATTCCTCTTGCATCTCTCCCAGATAAAAATGTTGAAATTCTTATTCTGCCGGACACTGTGACCCCGAATTATTGCAGACATTTTGAAATATCTCCTGCTTTATTTTAAACCAAGTTTTCAAGCATGTTACTTTGAACCTATCACATCTGTGTAAGCGAGTCTTAAGTTGTGTCTAGGTAACATTTTTATTTTAGGTGTTGAAGTCTCATAGTTTATTTATGGGAACAATGTCATTTAAGTTTTTCGAATTATCATAAATGAATACACATTTGTAAATGTTCTATTTTCACCTGATGATTTAAGTGTTGGAGTAGTAAAGTAATTAAGTATTGGAATAGGAGTAGTGAGTATTTAAGTATTAACATATTTATTGCATGTTAATTCTTCATATAAGTGTCAACTATTTGGATCTGAAAAAGAAATCATAAGAAATGTGGTAATTTTGTACATAATGCAGTAATTAAAACCCAACAATCCATAAATCAGAAAAATAACAGTATCTAATGGGTTGCATTGTAGCATGAAGTTAGGGATATCCAAAACTTGACCCTTTATGCAGCAACACCATAAAGCAGCTCTTACCCAAATTGGCTGTTTTAATTTCTGCATGGCTAATATTTAGGAAATGTGATTAGTGACTTTTTAATGCATGTATTGTGGGTTTGAGTTTTGTTGTTTTTTTTTTACAGAAGAGAGTGAGGAGGTTAAAGCAAGACTTTAAGCATGGCTGCTTTGAATCGAGGGTAGGTTGGAAACACATTTTTGTGATCAAATTGTATCATCTAAAAATAAGCAAAATTGGAAGACCGAAAAGCCTGTACTATATAACATCACAAAGGCATAGCCACTATAATGTGCAAAATATTGCATTTTTCATTGGCAAGCTAAGTCTGTAGCCCTGCTGGTAAAAAACAGATTGACATTTGGTCATTATTTCTTATCAAGGGTGTTTTACTTGTAATGCTATTTGACAGCTATATTCTAGGTCTGACAGCATTGAACCAGCTTAATTCCCACTGAACTGCTCTAAATACGTGGTATCGCAATCAGTTTAACAACCCCTGGAGGCAATCAAATCTCTGCTTTGAACACACACAAGGGGAAGAAATCTAAGATTTATAAAGGGCAGCAAGTATTCAAGATAGGGGCAAAGTTTATGTGTGAGCCTATAATTGATGTTTCCTTTGTTGGAAAAGAAAGCTTGAGGATGCTTTAAGAATTAATCTTTAACAAGTTCTAATCTGCAATAACAAGATCTGCTCAAGATGAGTGAAAGAGGGATACGATACCAAGAGTTTTGTCAGATTCAGCCAACGATGAAAATTCAAAGGTACTGTGTAGTTCAGGAACATTACTGAGCAGATAAGCAAACTTCACAATGAGATGAGAAATCTGCTAGAGCTCTCTGGCTGCAGGTGGATGAGTGCACAACTTGTAACCTAGCTGCTTGTTCTCTACCATATATCCAGGTGAATGTTCCTATGGCAGCAAGCACTTCCCATTATCTACTGAACGTACAGGATAGGTGGGAAGGTACTTTAAGTTTATCAGTTTATCTGCTCTTTTTGTTCTTGTAGCATGTAATTTGGCAGATCAGACAGTGACAAGACAAGGGTAGATGCTGATGATCTTATTAAATAGTGTCTTACTTGCAAGGGGTACCCAGTGCTTTAAGAAATACTGTATTGGGTATCACCCATTGATAAGATGTTGCTGCCTCAGCGATGAAAGATGGTATCTCTTGACAGTCAGGGTTTAGGAATAGGAATATAAAAACATTTTATTTAATTGTAATTGGCAAATATCCTTGATCTCTTTATGTTCTGGTGTGTGTCCAAAATATATCATGAGATACTTTTTAAAAGGCAAGTTGCAGCAGAAATATAATGGCCTTCTCTAGATTGACCAATACTTCTTCCACTAATCCCCTGGGACACAGAGGTCTCATGTGAACATTTCTCCCCTTGGTCTGCTGAATTTATAAGAACTGAAGCAAGGTGTCATGGTGAAGAGCCTGATAATTGTCTTTATATAAAGTGAAGGAGAGATTAGGCCAGCAGAGGATGCTGACAGGGCAACAATGTGGATTACTCTACTTCAGTAACTGTTGTGTCCATGCAAACAAATAAGAGTACTATGCAAAAGTATAAGACCTGCCACCATATTGTAATTAAATAAGATACTATTAATGCCATACAAATAGGTCATTAAAATGTGTACAAGAAACTTTTCCTTGCATATGTAGAAGGAGCATTATGGGAAAAGGTTTTCAGAGCCTTCCTGGCTTCCATTTGCACAGTTCAGTGTTAAAGCATAACTGTCTAAGAGAAGTCTTGGTGTTCCATGTTACTGCATGACCACTACTTTTATATCTGTAAAGCATATGGGTCTGGGGAGCTTGGAGATAGTTTCCCTAGTGAGGGGGTGAAATAGCTGTGTTATTTAAGAGGGCAGGAAATCTAGGGTTATCCTAACTTGTGAGAAGAGCTCTAAATATGGAGAAAATGAGCATGTGTTTCTGGTACCAGAAAAGGTGGATGCTATAATAACATTGGTCTGTAGAATGTATCCGCTGTTGCTGTGACAGGCAGTGGAAACTGGAATGGGTAGCTGTCAGACTTCCCAGGCAAAAATTCAACAGTGTGCAGTGCTGTGGTGGATGGTGTTCCTGCAAGAACAGCTAGTTCCTGAATGTGCTGTTTTCCTTGTTCAGTGCTGCCATAGATTGATGTAGGCAACATGAGGTTCTAGTAATTTTCCATCTGATTTTTTTTCCAGAGGTTAGAGAAAACTTATCTGAAGTAATTTGTCTGTCAAAAATATTTCCTTCTAGCTCTGGTGTAGAGATCATCTTGTTTAAGTAATCATGTCCTGTAGCATTTTTGTTGCAATAGTTCAGATTTCAGGCTGTCAGTGTGCCTCAGTGCTGATTCACTTTCCTGCAGAAATAAAGGTAGCCTTCTTATTAAGAGTTGTAGTAGCTGACACTTTTTATTCCTGTACAAATTTAATTAAGTATTTATAATGGCAGGATAGATTGTTGCAGGTTTGATGCTGTAATTTTTTGCATTTAATTTTTCTTAGCTATAAATGTGATAGTCCAGAGAAAGGGGCCTTTCAGCATTACAGAAGAGACCACTTTAGTATCTGAGCAATAGGTTCTGTTTTAATATGGAAAAGGAGAAGCAGCAACATCCCTGTTGCCTGTGGTGAGTAGGTAATTACAAGGCAGAATTTCTCTACAATTAAACCTCTAATGTAACAAAGCAGCAGTAAGATGCTACAGACAGCTGAGCATATTTTACAGGAATATGAAAATGATCTTTACTCCAATTAATGTCAGTAGAACTCTAGGAGTTTTAATCAGGTGAGAAACTGGTGTTGATATTTTTCATGACCAGTTACATTTAATAGGTATTGTAAAAATGTAGTGTTCAAAGGTTTGACTGCGTTCTGGTGTGCCCTTAGCCACTGTACTGCATTCATTGGAAAAGCTTTGTTTCCTCTCCTGTCATTTTTGGTTTTGCAGACTTTTAAGTCAATTAGTTAGGGGAACGTTTTCACTTTGCTCATATGCCTGTTGCTGGGTGTAGGACTCCCACAGAAGCCTAAGTGTAGAACAATCTTGGTCAAATCATTGCCATGATTATCAAATACACTCTGTAACACAGTTGATTCTATTTGGCAAAACAGGCTACCTGTTTGCTTTTCTGACTCCTTTTTTTAGTGCTAGTATTCTACTTTCTGTGAATTTAGCAGTGTAGTTCTATTCAGAAGCTTGTTCACTATAAAATTTGTTAGTTCTCTTTTCTTTCTCTTTGTGAACTGTTGCAGATAGTAAGTAATTAAGACTTGAGTGAATCTGTCTTCAGTCAAGTGAAGTGCCTTTGCTTTTCAGGTTGTTACTCTGGTCAAAAGACAAAGATCTTTTAAACCAAATTGAATCAGTATTTGTTGCCAACAGAGACAAAGTTTAAAACTCCTGCCAATACAGACTAGTTTTAAAGAAAGAAACTTCACTGTCCCCTTTTCTAATTTTACAGTAGAAGCTGAGTTATCCCTCTCATGCCCAGTAGTTTTGTTTTATCCACACACGTCCTACAGGAACACACTGTCCCTTTCTGCCTGACAGTAAAATGTATTAGTTAAGAGTAACTGTGGCACTGATATAGAATTTACTGTAAGGTACATATTTTTATAATGCAATGCTTGTCTTACTCCAAAAGATTTTGTAATCTTTTCCTTCTTACTACTTAGTCAAAAATGAAAAAAAAAAATTAAAATAGCAGATTTTGAAATGGCCTCTAGTCATTAATATGAATAAGGAAGGTTCTGTACTAAGTAATTAAAAAACAACTTAAGTAGAGGCACTAAACCTTTGTCTCATAAATGAAGGTTTCAGTAAGGTGAAATTGCATTTCATTGGTCATGGAATGAATTATAAATGAGCCAGTGAATCTACTGGATCATTTCAAATGACTAATCTTAGTCAACCAGGTAAGTGAAGATGGCTATAAATTGGGTTAATTACTGTAGCTTGAGTTTTAGCTCAACAGCTCTTAATTTCAACTTTCAAAGGCTACACAAACCGATTTTGTGCTCTTAGATTATAATGAGCAGTCTTTATTCTTTAATCAGTTCATCCAGTATCTGGCTGTCTACTGTAACATTCCTTTGAAGTCTAGAAAGATCTAACATAATTGAAGAAATGTCGAACTACTTGACTCTCTCTTTTTTAATATAAAGGAATTAAACATTAATCAGACTTGTGCATCTCAATTAAGCCAATTAAAATTATCACAGAAGGTAGTGCACAGAGCAATAGGTAGCTTTAATGTTTGAATACATTATCAAATTTTACCTAATGTTCCTTATTTAAGATGTTTGTTACTCAAAAAGGAAACGTATGCAACCCATTAAAGAATGCTACCATTGTTTTTTTACTAACTTAATTCACTTAGTCTAATTGCCTACATTTACTTGCAAGATATGTTAAAATTTGTTGCATTTAGTTAAAAGTAATACCATGGATTACTTTAGGTCTTCCTATGCCAATCTAATTTCCATTTTTTTGGGCTGATTGGGTTTTTTGGAAGAAAAATATAATATACTATATGTGAAATAGTTTCTGTCACATGGAAGTTATGGCTTAGTCTTTACTGGCTGAAGTATATACGCAAAGTCCATATAATTACTAATAATTTGTAACAAGTGTTAATTGATAAACAACTCCCTCTGGTAGCTTAATTAAAGCTGTAGGATAGCAAGGCGATTTACAACTGGGATTGATCTCAATTAGTCAACAAAATCTGTGTAGTCTGTTCAAAGAAAAAGGAGGAAATTTAGCCTAGTGAGGCTTTGGGGATTTTGTCTTGTAGTCTTTTTTCTTGGTGTGGTTTTTTGGGTTTTTTGTTAGGTTTTTGGTTTTTTTTAAAAAAACAAGAGAAATAAAATCACAAAGTATGGTAGTGTTTTCTGCAGTGATCTACCTACTGTATACTGTGCTTATCTTTTATGCTCCCCAGCATTTGTTCTTTCATTTGTTTGTTCATTGTCAGGTTACAGAACAATATTCAAACATTTCTTTTCATTATACACAATGCGATAAAAAAGTAATTTCATACAGAGATGTACATTTTAGAATAACACCCCCAGGAGACCACAAACTAGAGAATGAAAAAACATTTAAAATATGTCAGTTTTTGATCTTACTTAGAGATTTGTTTATAAACTGGCATTATGCAGCCTTAATTAAAAGATAACACAGGAAAGATGGCATTAGGGAATAACTGGGTATGTGGAAGCACACTGATCTTATAAAGTCAGCTATGCTGTTTCAGGATTCACTACTCTTTTATCATTTGGACTGATAGTAAGAATATAATCTATGAGTACTTGAAATTGCCCCTGTGGAATAAAAAAAAGTGTCATCTCTGTTTAAACTAGATCACAGACTGGCTGCAAACAGCTGCTGAAACATTAATTAATTTGTTTGCAAATAAATCATAGATATGTACTAGCTGATAATACTGGTATAAACAAGCATGAGTGTTGTGCTTCTTAGATTACCTATGGATCCCTGGTTTGCCTTCACTTTTTAAGGTAACTTTATACGCACCAGCAAAACCAACACAGAGACCAAGTAATCTGGGAGAGCTGAGTTTTTTTATTAAAGTTGTCCTGTAGATATATCAATGTGCTGAAATGCAGATCAGTTTCAGTGCTTTAAAAAACACACATCCATTTTACATTTGTGTAGAACTGAACCTCATTTAAGAAAGATTTGTTAATCAAAGAGAATGAAATATTTTGGTGGAGGCAAATGAATGTGGGTTTAACAAGTTTGCAGCTAAAAGTATGGTATGATGATTTCAGCTGTGCAATTTGTGCTCTTCTATATCTTGAATGCTCTTTTGGTAGCTATGTAGCATTCCTCTGTACATTCTGCATTATTTGGTATGAAAGACATCTGCTTTTCATATACCATCAAGGGCGCTATTTGATGTCTGTGGGTTGTTTAAAAAAACAGGCTAAATGCTAGCCCTGTAGCTTGACTGACCTAGAGCCCAGGCAGATGTGCCCAGAATCACACTCGTGACAATGCATGCACGTCCTTGGGGCTAGCCTGGCAGCTGCCACGGTGCTTCTCCTCGTTGTAAGGGCAAATCCTTGACTCAGTGCTGCCCCAGGCTGTGCATATGGTAGGCAGAGAGGAAGAGGACAACACCGCCGGCTTTGCCCCCTCGACATCAGCTTTTTTTTTAAGAGTGGAAAAAATAAAGGTTAGCTTCTGCCAAAGGATGAGACTTGTATGTAATGTTCATATGTAATATGAACAATACAGAGAGGTGTTTGGATACTAATAACTAATCTTCAAGTGGCAGGCTGCTCTGTTACAAAACAGATGTGTTTGCAGAGGTTGGAGGGCACGGCCAGGGAAGATTTCGTGGTCTAAATTCTGCATTCTCAGAGAAAGCTGTCTGCATCACATGCTGCTGGGACTGGCTGTTATATATAGCTTTTCCCCTGCTTTTTTTTTTTTTTACAAGATTTTGTGTTGAGTCTTTTCCAACATTGCAAGTGTCCTTTTTAGTCTTTAAAAAATTAAGTGTTTGCTAACAAGAAAAATCACATTCTTACTTGAAAAAATGAAACCAAAACCCTGGGGAAGAAACAAAACTATTCTATAGAGGAATAGATAATCTGTTCCTCTACAGAATAGTTCCCATATATTGCTCTATAGACTCGATGTGGATTTTATTTTCCTCCTCCTTCTAAGGCCTATATTTTTTGTACACTAGCTGAACTATAATTTAAAAGATTCTATTCCAAGGCAGATCCCACTATCCAGATGTTCCTGTCAGTGGAGGGATAGGTTTTCGTAAGTTTGACAGATAATTATTTGAGCAGTATTGATATTTGGGAAATGAGACTTGCCTTAAGATCACCTCTTGTGTAGACAGTGCGAACTCTAGCATTGGTTCCAAGAGCAGACTTTAACTTCAGAGAAAGTATTCCTGCAAAGCACTCTGGATGTACCAGTAGCACCCAGATACCTGTTTCATGCCTACTTTCATCTTGATAGGAAAAGCTTCAGATCATTTAGTCTTTATACTTGAGTTAACTAAGTTTTTTGCCCTTTGCTTGGGCTCTTGAAAGACATTGGCTAGAGCATAGTTCTTTCCAAATTTGAAACCTGATAGAATTTTTCAGAGGTTGATGTGACCACTCCAGAAGGTATCACAGTCATGTTTGTTTACCAACCCTGCCCAAGGTTCACTCACCAGCTGATCCAATTTAAGCTATTCCACAACTCGTGACATAGTATTTCCACTAGGCTGACTCTTCAGTGGTATTCTCTGTCTAGAAGTTTGACTTTCATATGTTTAAGGAATCCTTATTCCCTCCATCAGCTTTGCTCTCTTTTTGTGGAAGATCTGAACCTTTGGATTTACTTTTGTGGAGTATGAGAGGAAGTGTTCATCCAAATATGCAGGCAGTAACTGTATTACCTGCAGGCCAGTTCCCTGAGGGGTAGCTGTGGGCTCTTACAAGTTACGTTTTTACATGGAGGATGGTGATGGCTTCAGGAAGCAGACTTATGATGCTTGACCAAACTGCTGTTAGAGCAGCTAGAGAGTCTGAAGAGAGAGGTTTCACCGATTATGCTGTTAGAGATTTTATTCATGCTTCCATATTTCCAACTGGAAACTCCAATTAAAGGTGTAATTGTCACAGTTTCTGATCCAATTAGAGGGGCATAGATTTTGAGAGAGGTCTTTTTTGCTCCTGTATTCTTCAAGAAAGCAGGATTTTTCTTTCCTTTTGAATATGGTCTACTTTTGAACTCCTACTGTCTATACAATCATTTTGGATAAAATTTAAGCTGACTTGTGTTCATAAGAGATAACAAAGTCCATGGGCAGCCAGGGATGAGCAGGGTCCTCAGCACCACTAGCACAGAGAATTTTTACTTATCTGATGTTCCCGTTTACCATACACCATTGGTTTTGGGATGTTTTGGTGATTGAATTCAGATGTAGTGTCTCCTAATCTAAATACAACATGATGTTTGTGTGAGGCAAACTGTTGTGGGAGTGGAACTTCACCACGTGTTTGCTATTTAAACTCTCCAAGCTGTCAGCCCACTTAAGCCATGGGGTCGATCTGTTCCTTTTACCATGTTATGGTGCTACAGTCCTGAGTAAGGCTCCAATGTGTAGCTTACAGGAAGGACACTCTGTTTCTGCTGTCTTAGATTTTAGTATTTAATGTAAAAAAGAAACTGAAACAAGCCACAACAGTCTGGGAAGGGGGAATACCAAGGAATAACCAAGCAAAAATGCTTCTTGCTGGAATGGCTGTATCTTCCTTGAGTTCTTCTGGCACTAAAGTTCAGTGCCAGTGGCACTAATCATTCAAGTTTCTTTCCACTCTTTGGTTTGTGCTGAAGATACTTATTGGGCTCCTTTATCATCTTGTTCTCTGCAAGGTCATAATTTAAGGTATAGCTTGGCACATCTTGGGCTAAAATTATGTTTTCTTCTCAGAATTGACCTGTTCATGAGTCTCTCAGGGCTACTTTATTGTATTTCGTTGTTTGGGGTTTTGGTTTTTCCCTCTCCCCTTTTTCCTCCAGTTTGAAGTACTATATATATGAATTGACTTAAGGAGACTTCAGGCAAAGCTGAAGTAAGAGTTGGGGGTTCAGCCCAACGTAGGAGTTTCAAGTTACTCTGTGCTGCTGGTTTTTTTGAGAGCTTAGTCACCTCTGCGATCAGCTTTAAAATGCTTTATTTATGTACTTGCTTCCAACCAGTGTCCCCAGCTCCACTCTGTTTTCTTTCTAGGAGCACAGGAGTCCCCCTGTCAGCACAACCCACAAGCTGTCTGGAGGGTGTTACTTGGGGGCAGGTGACAAGGCAGGGGCTCTTGAATATGTTGCCAGAGCATGAGGAACTGTACTTAGGACATGAACACAACTCTCCCTCTGGGTTTGGCTGTTCGTTGCAGCTAATTATAATTGCAAATTTGCCCTTAAAATAAAATTCTGTTTAAGAGCAACTTTTGCCTTGGGGCAGCCTTGTAAGCGGAAAATACTTATCCAAAAAGCAGTTTACTTGGCTTATGATTTCCTGTAATCCCTATATTGTTCTCCAAGAGATTTGTATGAGAGTGAAGAACTGCTTTCTGCAGCCCACCATCTCCCCTCCTCTTTCTGCCTGATCTTGTGCAGAAATCATCACCTTTTGTTTTATGGTGTCACAGCCAATTCCCATAGAAATGGCTGGATGCTCCTAACCTTTGTCTCCCAGCAGGGTCTGCCTTTCAAGCTACCACTTCCACAGGAGAGCGGTTGGGGCACATCTCTGCAGGAATTTAGGCTCTTGGTTCTTTCAGCATAGGACAATAGAGATAGAACCACTTTGCCTGCGACTGCAGCTTATTCTGGGCTAAATCAGAAAACTTATTTAACCATGTGGTCACGCTACTCAACAATTTGGAGTCAAGAAGCAAACAACATCATGCTTAACTGAGGTGTGCCTTAGTCACTTAGCTGTCTGAAACTGGGACAAGGTTATTTGCCCAGTGATGTAAAGTCCTGTGCTTCTTTGGGTGATTTAAATAAATCTGAATGCATGAAGCTATTTGTGCAAAATAGGCCATGGAATAATTGAGTACAGCAGGTGCAACCACCAGTCCTCCGGCAGGTCTGGAAGGTGGGGATTCGAGCTGCATGAGCTCTGACTGGGGAATGAGCCTCGTAGCTATTGGCACTCATCAAGAGGCACTAGAAAGAATAACTAAGCTTAGCTAACCTAACCTTCCTCATTATCCCATCTCTTCCTCATTAATGAAGAATGAGTTTCTGAACAGTTTTTGGCTCAGTTTATATCTTTGGTTCTTGATTAATACATTAAAAATCAACTAATGGTTTCAGTGTCACTCAGTAAAGCAAAACTGCTAGGATCCATATAATGTGGTATCAATTTAAGTGTAGGGGATTAAAACTTATGTAAGCTAAAATGAGAATCACTTACACAAGTGTGAAAGTGTAAATAGATGGCAATTCAGTGCAAGATTTGGATGGAAGCAAGCTGAGAATAAGTAAAGAAAACATAATTAAAAAATAAAAAGGCTCCCAGAATGCCTTTATGTTCCAAAATGCCATATGGTCAATTGCTTGGCATCATCTTCCTGAGTATGCCAGCAATACTCTACAGGTTGCTTAAACATCAGTGCCCAGACAGGAGGCAATGGCTGAAATAGTGTGATGTAAAAAAGGGAGCAGCTTGAATGCTTCCATCCACCTGTTAGCAGTCAGGCAGTGTTGGATTGTCATTGCTTCAGAACCTGGTGGTTGTGTTGGAGTTTGCTTCAGTAAGAGTTGAGTAGGAATTTTTTGGATGTAAATGATGGAATGATGTTTTAACATAGCCCTTCATAGCATGGGTGGCAGAATTTTAAGAAAAAATAAGGTTTCTTTTTTTCTATCATATCAGTTATTTGCACAGTGAATAATTATCATTCTTGTCATGGGGGCCAAAATGTATATCAAGCTTCTTCAGGGTAAGGAGTAAACAAGACTTGTGATTTGTGACACATACTCAGAGTAATGCAGGGAAACAATGAGGGATATTATTGAAGCAAAACTAATTTCTCTCCTTGTATAACATTCTAACCAGAACAGTGAAGGACATCACAAATCCATTCATTTATTTCAAAATTTGCAAAACAAATCCCTTCTTACACGTAGTATTTGTACAACATGAAATTATTATTCAATAAGTTGACATTTTAAACCTATTACCGCCTAAACCCATCTATTACTGAGCTATTCAGAGCACTAAGTTAACATTTACCAGAACATTCATCCTCACATCATGGGGAGATCAAGCTCAAATCCTTTATTTCATATTCAGATCTTGTTGGGTCAGGATTGAAAACTGCTACCTTTCTGATACTTTACCGAAAAGCCACTCTGAAATCCACAAAAGAATTATTATCAAGTTACTGCAGTTATTCAGCTAGATGTTGACTTTGATATGTCAACTCTCTGATCTTTAATAGAAAATTGATGGCCTTGCCCTGAGGGTCAGTCATATGCACGACCAGGATAGGCCAAGGTTTGCATTAAATTACACCCAGCCTTGCATTCTCATTCTCTGGCAGGCAAAGTCAAACAAAGCCAAATGGCTCCCTTGTTAGTTTTGTTTTCTTCATTGTTTTGTGTTGGCATATGGATTTAATTCTGTAATGGGTGACTGCTGGGCACAATCTGCTTTTATTGATTTTCTGGTGAAAGTTTTTGTTAGAGCACCCAGAAGTATAATAACATAAAAGCAACTGGTGAGATTTTTGTTCTTGCTGCAGTGTGTGTCTATTATGGCACTTATTCCACAACTGACTGTGTCACAAGAAGTCAGGTTAAATCTATGCTTCCAGAACTTCATTCCTCCAGCCGTGGGCTGAAGTTGTCAATCCCGCTGTACCTTTTTTGGTTCCTGTCACTTTTGTACCTGTGGTGACTACAATGAAGCATGCAAACTTTGGCCCTTTTCAGTGCTGTTGGTTGTCAGTTTGTACCAAGTTGCATTTTCATCTTGTCTGAGGAAGGAGTGCTGTATGGCAAAACTAGGACATCCCTGGCTTGGGACTGCATTTTGGATCCCAGCTTCTGAAGTGTCGGCTGAAGCCACGGGGGGTTGGGTGAGCTACTGCTCTATGCATAATTTCTTTGATGGCTGCAGACGAATATGTTGTGTGGCAGCAACTAAAGGAAATGAAAGAAAGGGAATACATTTTGCATTTAAAAAAAAAATACTGTTCTTCAGCTTCTGTTTCCTGCAACTGCTGTTACGTAAACACCACATCAAATATGTCTACAGAGGCTTGGATGGCAGAGCAGCATCTTCTGGTCTTATCTGTAGCTTCCTGAAAGGTACTTAAATTTACTGTTCAGTTCACGCCAGTCAAAATAGTGACACAAGATGAACATACTTCCCTTCATTCTCAGAGTAAAGCAAAATTTTAATACCAATCATCATGAAGATGACAGACAACTTTGGATGTATGCTTCTTTAGATAATGGCAGTAAAGAAAGTCCCATTCCTTTCTGAGTGGAAGCTGGCCAGTACAGTGGCCAGTAAAATGGTTATCTGCGCTGTCACAGGGGACATCCGTGCATTAACTAGAGTGTCTCTTTCCTCATACGAAGTCTATAGAGGGGCCTGAATAGAGAGGAGTAACTTTTTAGAGGTCTTACAATTTTTTTAGGTAGGCTGATCATGGAATGACTATTTACACAACTTGTGTCTATTGTTTGTGTTGATTTTGTGGCAGTGTTGTTTTGTTGGCTAGAGTTCTCTCAAAGCCTTAGCTGGGAGGCAGCCAACTCTCACTGAAACTCAATAAAATCTAATGTTCAGAAAACCTAATTGATTTAGGAAGACAAGTCTCACTGACTTTCAGTAGGACTTAAATGCTTCTGAAAATGCCAACCTTGGATTTGAAAACCAACCTTGGATTCAAAACATTCATGGTAAGCACTTTCACAGAAGCAGACTGTTCGCAGTACACACTGCAGGACCAAGTTGTTTCACAACAGATGCATGTAAAGCATTAAAATGTTAGAAAAAAGGGTATCAGACTTTGCATTTGAAGGAAGATGCGTAGCCTAATGTGAGTATTAATACAGCTCTTTTTAGGAATAGCCCTTGTTACTGTTTTGATGTGAATCTTCTTCATCAAACTCAGAATTAACTTAGCTGTAGTCATGCATCCATGTAAGTGACTGCAGTCAGGCAACCCTCTATATATGCTATTAAAGAGCAAAACAAACAGATTATAAATAACATCACAGGGAAACCTGGTCCACTTTATCTCTGCAGTACTTCTTTTGATATGCTTTGAGTTACATCAGGATAAATTTGGCCCACTGAGATTAGTACAGAAAAGCAGATAGTGTTTCTTAGCTAGAAAAGTGCATATAAATCCCTGTATCTCTAACTTTGATCAGCTTAACACTCAGCTTTCTCTGTGAATCCTTTACCTTCTCTCTTATTTCAGAGCAGCTAATGCTGGCAAATGCCTATTGGACCTACAGAATTACAGTGCTGTACAGTGGAGGTGCTGTGAAACTCCCAGAGCATAGAAGTGATGCTCAGATCAAACTGTCTTTCTCCTTCTCCTAGTGTATGAAATTGTGCAGACGACTCCTTCAAATCTCTCTCTCATTTTAGAGCCTGATCCTGTGACCCACTGATTCCTCTCATCTCCCTTTAAAGCTAATGAGAGTCAAAAGTGCTCATAACCATTCGTGGTGCAAGGTTAGGTCCTTAATTATTCTTGGAAATATTCGTTCCCTTCTGGGTGCTGAAACGGTGGCGTATCAGCCTTACCTAGTGATGGTAATCTCTCTTCACGTTTGTTTTAAGATGCCTAGCTATACATCTCCCTTTGTCAAGACTAGGGAAATTTCTGTCCACTTCCCCCTCCCCCCCAGCGTCATACAGTAACGTATGACACCAGCCTGGTTTTGGTTTGTCCCTTAGGAAAGAAAAGATTGTATCCACTCTTTAAAATAGCTCATCATTTAATACTTTTCTGTATAATTAGGAAATGATGTTCATCTGACAAAGTACATTCATTAAATAATTTCAAAATAAGCCAGAGGCATTGTTTAAACCTAATGTCAACATAAACTGTAAAAAATGTGCAGAATAGTTAAATTTTAGCCAAAAGTGTATGTTAATGGAGCAAGAACACTAAATGCTTTTTCTGCTTTTTAAGGCATCGAACTATCTTTTAGTGCAAGTTCTGCCTCACAGCCAGATCTGGCCCCTTCTTCACCCTAGCCCTTTCATCTCCCTTTGTTCCATGTCTATGCTGAGACTGAGATTTTCCCACCTCTCTCAGTCTTACTGTGGCTCTGAAAGATGATTGCCTTCCGGTGAAGCCCTTTCCCCTTCTTCTGTACCCAAGCTCCATGTTCAATGAACATCAAAAAGCCTTATCATACCCTGATGGTTTAAATCTTTAAACAGAGAGTAACAGCCTGAGTACATCCAGACCCCTCACATCCTATAGTCTTGTCACTATGTGTTCCTGCAACAATTACCAGGAGAGGGAGGCTGCGGAGTGAATCAAGTAGCGTGTGTTGTCTCCCTGGACTCCATGCTGATGCTCTGATCAGGACTTCAGCAAAATTCTGTTTGAAATGAGAATAGACTAATTTTCATCAGACTCTTCTCAGAGGAATCCCATGTGGGCTAGCATGCCAAGGGTCATCATTAGAAAACTGCCTTCAAAAGAGCTGAGGTTTCTTGTGGCAAAGCTTTCTCCCTTTACTAAATTTATAAACATTTATGTAAAAATGTATACATTAATTGTTCAGCTTCCTTGTATGCCTGCGAAGTAATGCCCAAAAACATACTTGAAGAAATACACTTGTAAAAATAGCCCAAGTAAGGACAAAAATGTCCTGATTTTGACTGAAAATTCAGAATACTGTGATCAAAGGATGCTGTAACTCCCAGCTGTTCAAAGGGACTTATATTAAAAAAAAATCAGATGTGACCAAGAATAGAAAATAACTCATTAAGAGCTTAACTAGATGATGACAGGTGAAGCTATCAGTTGCTTAAACAGTGTAATGTTTTTCTAAGCAGTTCCTGTTATTTTTCTTTCCCCTGCCCTAGACTCAATTTATACTTCTTAGAAATAATTAGGAGATCAAGTAAAATTTGTTTGCTAAAATAAACACATACAGAAGCCACTGGGCTGTGGAGTCATTAAGACATCATTTTACTGCACTTGCATTTTTGTAAGCGTAGAAAAATTACTGAATTTAATTCGCAATTTATCAATTTTCTTCTGAAGTAGCTGCAGTTCTTAAAAGGCAAAAGAAGTGTAATGGCAAGTCTATAAGAAAAAGAATGGTCTCTGGAAGTTTTAAGCCTTCAGACATAAAGAAAAGGTCTTTTCTCTGTCTTTGGAGACTTCTAAGCAATGAATAGTAGGTGGATATGATTCTCTCCTCATTTTTATAGCTATTGTTTAGCTACTACAGTGTTTGTAAAATACATTTTAAAAATCTTTATAATTCTCTTAAGCAGCTTAAATCCCTTTTCACTTTCCCCAGGCAAAACCTGATTCACTTGCATGTTTTTGGGCTCTGACCTTCACAGTGCTGATCTCCCAACAGTAGTAGCCAGTTTCTTATTCTTTAAGTGCTAGAGGAATCATGAAAAATTCAGACACTGGGTTTCCCTGAGACCAATCTGGTGGCTTTGTCTTTGTGCTAACTGCTGCTTTCTATGCATCATTCAAAAGGTACATACTGTTGTCAGCCCCTGAACTGCTACTTGGTGTTAAACATGAATATTTGTAGCTTAGCAAGGGACTAAATTTAAAAAAATTAATATTTGACAACCTTTGAGAAGGCATTACTGGCATGAAACTATACTAAGGAAACACTCTATTTGTGAAAAAGGAAAACTTTCTTCACTGGGGCAGTTCTAAACATTGTGAGGTTTGTTTTGAAACAGCTCTGATTGCTGGCCTTTCTTCTGGATACACAGATTATGATATACCAAAGAAAACACTGTCGTGGAGTTGTTTTTTTCCTGTATACTGCAGGGGAAAATTCATTCTGTGCATGTGCCACTAATCCTATCCAACCAGAAAGCAAAGAAAGATGGTGTGTAGCTTATTCTGGCTACACATCAGAGATACATCCAATGGGTAAAATTGCCTTTTTCCACATTTCTTAATTAGAAATAGAATCGGCTGCAACTAATAGAATCTCTTATTAGTAACAAAAAGAATTGCTAGCTCTCTAGTTCAAGTGGCATATCTGCATAACTTATAGCCTTAAGAGCTTATAGAGTCACTCACACTCCTGGCAGAATGCCTTTTACTCTCCCATATTAATGAGTTGTTCTAAATTTAGTCTACTGTGACAAACTAATATTAATACAGTATTTTATGGCCCAGAGCATTGTTAATGCATAAGAATGAAACACTGAATCAAAGGAAGGGAAAGGAGGCAAGATTACTTAGTATGATTGTCAAGATAGAAGATAATCCAACTATGTAGATATTAAGACTTAAATATAATGCTCAGCTTACAGATTTATATTATGTGAAACATTTTCTATTATTTTAAATCCTTGCAGTATTAGTTTCCTATTTTCAAGGGTTTATAACTCGGACATAAAAATTCGCTCTGGGCTGAAACTTGGCATACAAGGTCTTAACCTGGGAGCATTTTTTTAAGTAAATTTTCAAACAAATCTATATTTGTCTTTAGTAAAAGTGGGACAACAGTCAACAATATGGCTATTGGCTTTTAAAACTTTCATTTTCACGACAGGTCTCAGAAAACAATGGGGACTAATAAGCAAAGCCAAAAAGAATTTGTGATAAGATTTAATTGTTACTTTTGTGCTTTTTTTTAATTGCAAGATATTAATAGGACAGCATATTTGACAGGCAGTGGCTCTCAGATGACAGAATTTCTTCTACTGAAATCAAGAGGAGTTTTGTCACTCAAGGGGAAGTAGGATTGGGCACTCTTATTTCATAGCTATTTTAGAGTGATGATTTTACTATGTCAATGTTTACCTAAATAGATATTTGCATGACTATTATTTAGATACCGTTTTGCAGAAGAAAGACTTTATGCAGGATTTTTGTATGACTTAAACAGCTGTGAATTATAAACACACACATGGATACAAATGTACAAATACATTTAATCTGTGCAACCTGAAGCCAAATCTGAGTAGAGTTGATCTATCTCCTTGTGTAAATTGAGATGAAGAAAATCATATGACCCTAAGTGATGGGAGGAGCTCTGCTCTAAACTATGTCAAGTAGGTACAATGCCTACCAAAATGATGCCAGTTGTGAGCTGTATCATGGATTTCCATTGTAAGCAGTATGCAATGGACAGCAGCTGAGCAATGCATTGAATAAAGTGCCTGCCTACATGTGCCATTGCTGAAAATCCACCATATATTAGGAGGGATTATAGTCTTTTGACTAGCTAATGGCATGATGGGGTTTTTTACAAACTTTGGAAACAGTATTAAAAAAGTAATCTTTTATGTACTTTGGATCTCTGACCCAAATATTTGGGAGATAGAATTTAACCCCTGATTTGGCCTCTCTTTTCTCAGATTTATATGGATTAGGAAGTTTTATCTCCAGTGTTTACAGGGATTAACAGATTATTTAGGGAGTCTTGAGTAGATATGAAGTGCAAAAGGTCTGGGATGTGCAACTCAGGTGCACAGCAGATCTTGGAGGAAGACAGTTCTCTCAGCCTCATCTGGGTCATGCTGCAGAGCTGTCAGGATGGAAGTTGTCTTTGTGCAGGTGGAAGAATGTTCCATTTTACACTCTTCTTAAGGAAATGTTTAAAAAATGAATCTACTATTTGGCTGGTGTTGTGAATTTAACCCAGGTTAGTTAAACTGCATGAAGCACTGTTGTGATGTTGCCTTCAAAACATGCAAAGCACCGGAATGCTTGGTTGTGGCATAGGAACATCCTCTGTGAACTCCAATTAGTGTTTCTGTGAGCAGTGTCATAACTTGCAACTGGTGTCATTCAGGAAGGAAAAATCTCTCTAACTCCAGTGAAGTTTCTGTGAACAGGGATGTTACCGAATCAGCAGGTGTCTAGGTAGCACAGAAGCCCAGCACAAATTGGGTTTTTAACTTTTGTGCTAGTCAGATAGGAAATGGTGTGCAGAAAAGAGCAGAGGTACAAGGAGCCCTTGCTCTCCAGCTCTTCCTGCAGCTCTCCACGCTCTAGGAGGAGGGTGGGTATCAGAGTTGGGTGCATAGTTCTGCCCAGGGCCCCGCTGTCAAACTAGTAACAGTAAGTTTCATGGGTGGTGGCAGATCCATGCCTGACTGGGCAGGGGGGAATGGCAGAAGTTACATGTCACACAGCTCAGGTAACAGAGCAGTGGTAGGGAGGCTGTAGCTCGCTGGAGGCAGATTTTAACGAGCTATTTCACAAACTAGGCAGAATCATTTCTACCACAAGCCCTTGTTTCGGCACTGATTCAGTCTCCATAAGACCCCTGTGTGTTGACAGAGAACCACAGGCTAGAATTTATCTAAAACTAATGTAATTTGGAATAAAAACAGAAGAACTGGCACTGGGGATTAGTTGCTCTGCATATTGTGTTGCTTAAGTTGTACCCAGCTGCTAAGGTGGGTAAGTTGCAGCCAGGGCTGGTTGAATCCCATCCCACAGCACTGAGTGTCTTTCTGCAGGAGCCAAAGCCCTATTTATTCAGATATGCTTCATTGTGCAGGATGACAGTACTTTACACATCACACAAATTATAGAGTTCACTAATCTTCATATGCCATAATTAAGTCTGCTTAAGTCTACAGTGCAGTCTATGGATTCCTGTTAGTGGGTGTTTGGGGAGCAATGGATCAGTGTTTTCCTCACTGTCTCTGCCAGTAGTAGCTCTTTACCAAGTAGAGCTAATGATCCATCCAGCCAACTTTGTCCCACAAATCCTGGTCATATGCACATTCACTGGAGGGTGAGCAAACCATCATTTTGGTGAAGAAGTGTTACTGAAAATTGTCTTGTTGCCTGGAAGGCAGGATGAAAGAAGGGCAAATGCAATCTTTTATCAAAACTGAAAATAATTCCTATGCTTGTTTTGTGCTATTACAGACACATAAAATAGATTATTGAAATTTTCTGAATTTGGGTAGTATTTTGGTCTTTTTTATCTCCTGCTGGCTTTAATTCCAGTCATGCTGTTATGTTCCTGCACACTCCCATGAAAAAGTGCCTCAATGGAGTCACGTCAAAGGTCTAGGAATTAAGTCGCCCATGCAGGTTATGAATGAATGGTCACTGCCAGTGCAGCATTTCTGCACAGCACCTTCAATAGCTACTTACATGCCCTTCAGAAAGCCCTCATTTTGATGCACCTAGAAGATAATTTGATGTGGTATGATTTGCATGCTGCATGAAATGATCTGAACCAAACCTTACATTTTCCATTTTCTTAAATATAATCTCATTTTTTTTTCCCCTGGCTTTTTCAGAAGTTGATATAAAGATAAAACCAAAGGAGTCAGACCAGCAGTTTCAAAGATGTGCCCTGGCACCATACATCTCTGTTGTGTAGCATTTTCATTTGAGAAGCTTGAAAGGAGACTATTTTTAAGAGGTAAGTGCCAAGTATCTTCCAAAAGCCAGGCCTCTCAAAGCTGTATGAGGGTAGCCACCCGGAACTGGATGCCCTGAGCTTTGCCTGCTCTTCTGAAGTCTTGCCATTCTTTGGCATTATTTTCCTTTACAGTGAAAATCTTCAGGTGTGTTGGTAGTGTGGAAGAAAAAATTATTCCAGCAGCTGCCACAATCTGGTGGTTTCCCATGCATAGGATGCTGATACCTCCCATCTTATGAATTGGTATGTTACTAAGATGGATTGAAGGATGAGGCTTCAAACTAATGCATGTGACTGCCTACCTGCTGTAGTGGGCAGAGTATCTATTTGGTAGCAGTGACTGTAAAAGTAATGTTTAATGTTAGGTGCTTTATTTCATATACCTCTAATCAAACAGAAGTGTTCTGTTTTCCAAGCAAATACTTGGGGACACAAGAATGTTTCCTTATGACCCCGTTACACACAGTCTCTTGGACTGCATTGATAAGTGGTGGGTTATTCTTTTATTGCTGAAAGAACTTGTTTAGCATATGCAATATGCAAAAGCTGAGCATTAGAGCATATTACCAGTGTGCACTTACAAAGAAAATTACCCCATGAAAAACAAACCCCTCTACTTAAATGCTACTCATAAACTGTAAGGCAACTAATTCTACCTTAATGGGTGAAATTGCTACTTGATAGAGAAATAAAACCAATACTATTAAAATATTGAGCTGGTGTAAACGTTAACAGTTTGGAATCTATTAAATGCATGCTGTTGTCGGAGCTGGAGAGGCTTAGTTTGTGTTATTTTTTTGAAATTATACCTGTGGTTTATGAGAATTTCCATGTTTTTTCAGAGTCTGTCAGAGCAGTTCTTTTCATTGATGGGTGAGAAGCAGAAGTTTAAATTTTGTATAAGCAAGTGAAGCATGTGAGATATCCCTTTCTTGGGAAAAGTAGGAAGAATAGTATCAATCGAGCACAGTGGTAGATATTTTCACTGCTTTTTTCTCCCCTTTCAGGTATCTATATGATGCCATTGAATTCTGTTATCTTGCAGACTAATTTAACATCTGGAATTCAGTTCCAAACAGGCTACCTATGTGATTGAGAATCTCAAGAATGGTGAAACATATCATTAAAATGTGAGCGTGTGAAATATAAATGTCTGATGAAGGTTTACGATATGGAGAGATACTTGAGACGTGGAGGACACAGAATACATTGTAATGGCTAAATGTACTGAATTCAGACACTCATAAAATAGTAGGGGGAAAAACATGGCCAGCAATAATATAACAATGTGACAATTGCTAGTAATGATGCAGACGTCTCATTTGACTCCTTTGTCTCGATTGGTATGTACTTCGGTTTAAAGTTTTTCATTTAGACCATAGAACTGTTCTGGTCCGTGCATGTTCATCTGAAAGGCATCTGTTCACTAGAGGGCAGCATTTGATAAAATGTTTAAAAGCAGGCTTTTTGCACAGAAGAAAATACATGCAGATCACTTTAATAATACTTTTAATAGTATTCTATGACATAAGTTTCCAGTTCTGTTTGTTGGGCTGGAACCTGGAACATTTGGTGAGACTTTCTGAAAGAATTTAAGGATTTATTCCACTAACAAATATGAATCGGTTTTAGATGGATATATTATTTCACATTTGTAGGAAATCACGCCCTGCAGCCTCTATCTTCTATCCTTAGCCTTTTGAATGTACATAAATTAATATTTTAAATTCTTATATTATTCTAAAAGAGTAAAACATGAGTGGGTTCACTTGTCTATTAGCCCTTCTCTTTTACTATTATTTTTTTCTATTACTACTGCTTTTAATTTTGACTTTATTCAGCAAAAACCTCGGTTGCTGCAGGGTCTCAGTAGGCCTGAATGGCCAGGCACTTGTGGAGTCCTGTCATGGTACTAGAGGCAAAACCTTCTCTTGTGCTGGTGTTAGTTCCTTGATGGTAGCTGGTTTGCAAGGCTTTGCCAGGGCTTCCAGCCATCTTGAACAGACTAACAGTTCCATGCAGCTTCCTTAGGGTCAGGGATGCAGATGGCCAGAAGACAGACTACCTGGCCTGACTAACCAGACAGGAGCCCTTAAAGAGGTGTGATTTGGCATTCAGGGTTAGATAAGCAGGTATTTTCTGATTCCTCACTAGCCAAGAAACACCATTTTGCTTCTCTGAACTAGGTGCATCAAATGAAAAGTGACTTGTGCCACCAAGCATTAAGGATCTATCTGAGGAGACTACGTCACCCTTGGGTTTCTTTCTAGCTGTGAGGGAGGGAGGGATTGTTAAAAAGGGCAGTTTAACTGACCGAAGACTCAAAATGCCTTCTGGAGGTGCATGTCCTCTTCAGAGAAAGCATTTGAGTGATGAGACATCTAATTCATATGTGTCTAAAATTAAGTGGCTTAACTTGGACTACACAGCCACATATGTCGCTTTTAACAGTGATTCCAGGGCATTTCCCTGGTGAACAAGAAGCACGTGTGACCAGGGAACCATTATGTATGCTGGGAAATGCTCTGGTGGTTTAACAGACTTCACTTTCTTGCCAGGTTAAGCAGCATTGACTTAGGTGAACTCTTTGCAAATGACTTCTTTGCCAGAATTGCTAGCTGTGTGGGCAGAGTGAAAGCTGGATCCTGAGGATACATGTACTCAGCCTGCAACAAACATGCCAAGGACGCACCTTGCTCAGAAGCTGAGCTGTGGTTAATCACATTGCACTTCTCATAGTTCAGACACTGGCTGCCAAGTGAGTGAAATTCTTATTTCCTATTTTAAGCTGTTAGTCTCCAGTACTGATTGTGGCTTTATAGTTAAGGATATTCCTGTGTAGTTAGTAAAACAGAAGGATTAATTTGGATGACAGGAGATGTAGAAATGGAATATCGTTATCGTTATCTTTAGAATTACATCTTTCACATGCTAGGTAAATCCAGGAGGCAGTTAAACATTTTCCCCCTGTGACATTATTCCAAATGTCATTTGGTGCTGCAAGACTATTTAAGCAAAATAAATCCACCAGGCAAGCTGGAGAGTAATGTTTATATCATATGTATGTTAGTTTTTGCCGGAATAAATTGTCACAAGCTAGACTCTATTCAGGCCTCCAAGACAAATTAATCAGGATGTCTATTTTTTCTTCATTTTTTTCTTTTTTTCTTCTTTTCCAATTGTTAAGTACCTCTCTTAATGTGTGCCTCTTTGTCTTGAAGCCTTGCAGGTGTGTGGGCTGTCAACTGGATTGTAGATGTTTGGAGAACCTTCCTGATTTACACAGAACGTAAGATAACTGCTTCTGTCCAAATTGTATGTTTGTATTTAGTGAAGTGATGTCTCTGCTCAAGACATGTTGCTATAAAAGGAAGAGGAAGGAACCATCTGTAACAGGCCTGGTTACTACAGCTTTCTGAGATGATTCAACAAAATCTTCAGTCCCTTTCTGTGTATCCTGACTGGTTAAAGTGTTGCCGGCTGGCGAGTGAAGCACTGAAGAGCCACTGAAGAGCGTTGTCAATTCAATGCTTGTGCGGTCTTCATCCAACAGTAGGAAGAAAACAAACCATTTGCTTTACATTTTAATCTTGGTAAGAGCATACAAGAGCATCTCTTTCACTGTGCCTGGGAGAGAGTAGTTTCTACACGGACAGCAAAGGCACAGGCACACAGCCCTGTGCATTAATTTCATTTTAAATGGTTCTTCATCTATCTCACTCTGAAGCCTCAAGTTGAACCTCCACAAGGATCAATGCCTACTGATGAGGTGTGGGGCAGAGCTATTATAAAAGCACAGGAAGATTGAAGTTTTATGCTATTCTATCTTCCGTGCTTTGTGAGGAGCACTGTGCCTTCTCTGTGACTGCTACTGAAATGAACCATACTGAAATAAAACCAGCTCACAGTGCTAATGCTAGCATGGTTGGTTGGTGTAGCTGAAAGAGCAGGGTGGCCAAAGGAAAGTCTTTCCAGAGAAAAGAGCTAAAGTCAGATCTCTCAGCACCAAAGATTATGTGAACTAAATAGTAATACTTAGTGGTACTTCTTGGGCAGAGATTTATTGAAAAAATAGCTGCATCTGACTAAGGAGTGAAAACACTTATTTTTATTCCCAATAGCATCATCCTGTTCCCAGATCTTGGGTGCCCTAGAAGCATGTAAATGTAGTTTCTCCTTTCTAGATCCAACACAGAAGAGATTCTTCAGGACTGATATTCTTGGTGCCTGTTCAAGAAAATTCAGGTAGTCCTTTAAAGCTACATCCAGTGAAAGCTGCTTGTTACCAAATAACTCAGTCCAAGAGCCTTCAGTACAGAGGCCTTTGCATACTGGCCCATGCTGTCCATGTCCATTCATACATCCACACTGTTCAGCTTAAAAAAAGCGAAGCCCAACATACAAGAGCAAAGGAGTCCCAAAGAACATCATGTGTGGTGTGCTCTGGTTTTGTTTTTTCCTTTAGGTGGAGGTATTTAATTCAATCTTCTACTTGGATTGCCAAGTTAGCTGTACCAAGAATATACAACTGTCGTTTCTCCCATTTTCATTACTTGTCACTGTTTTCTGTGGTCATGTTCCTGTTGTTGCTGACAGGATGACAATAGGCTTAATAAACCCTCAAACACATGAAAAAGCTCATTTGAATAAGTATTATAATTCTATAATTTCACGGCTTTTTACAGGGCATCACCAGCCCCTGGGAAGAGGTGTACACAGACATCCCATTGACAGACTTTGGCCTGTTATTGGGAAATTCTTGCTAAGTCTGTGATTATGCTGGTAGGATGAGGCCTGAACCACCTCTTCTGAGGCAGCCATTTCTCTACCGAAGCGGATTAACAAAAGAGGCAGATGCCAGTGACAAAGTGCCAATATTTGTTAACAGATGTGATCCTTGTAATGTAGCGTGTGTTTTTAATTTGGCACTGCTTGACACCAGGAGGATCTGTGTAAATAAGGTGTCATTAGCTACATCCAGTAGGCTTTCCTCCTGAACTGGTCTTTGGTTAGTATCTATACTCTGGTTGAAACTGGCATTCTACCTTGTGAATGGGCACTATGCCACTCTGACAGATGGGCATGACAGTAGACCAGCCAGGGAAACATTAAACTCGTCCAAGTTGAGTATTCGGGGCCAAATAGTCTATCCACAAATAAAACACAGGCACACTTGTCTTATTCTAATTGGTGAAGTGGATACACTGTTGTTACCTGAGTTCCTAGATGGTTAAACTTTGACTTTCTCAGACTTTGCTGTGGTCACTTCCAGATTTCGATTTTAGAAGAATGAAGACTACTGCTTTAAAAAAAAAAAAAAAAAAAAAAAAGTCTAGGAAAGACTTTGCTCTTTGAAAGAAACTTCCATGTTTAGTGAAGAAAATATCAAGTGAGCCAGTCATGTTTCTCATGAAGTAGGTTGATGCCAGTCTTCTATTTATGTTGACTTTCAATTAAGTATTTAAGTGAAAATGTTTCAGAGAGTATTTCCTTTCTCCAGTTTAAAAATTAAAAAACATTGAATAGGATATCTTTCTGTGTCTGAATCTCTGGAGCAAAAATGAGGTCTGTTGCATCAGTGAGAAGCCAACTGAGTTACTTGAGGAATTACGTGCTCTGATGTTTTTAAGAGGGGAAAACATAGATGCTTAAGTAATGCATATTTAAAGATTTAAGAAACTAAAAATGTAGTTGTTACAAGAATGTAGGGGTTTTCTCTGTAAAAACATACCATCACAATTGCTGCCCATATAATACCATGTAACCACTTGCCTTTACTTGCAGATAAAATTGGTTTATTCTTTTAGTTAGGGAAAAAATTTTAACTTTGACTTAAAAGTGAAAAGAGTTCTGAAACATTTTGCAGAAATTTTAATGTTTTGTATTTAGTAGAAATCCTAGCAGGCATGACTTGGACCTTAAATGCCTTTTTGCAGCTGTTTGGCTGCAGACTTCCTTGTGATTTGTAGCAATGCATTATATGAAGAAATCTGCTGCAAATGAGAGAGGGAGAAAACCCTACTCTAACGTGATCAGTTTTTGTTAGGCCACAGTGTGTTTTTAGTGCCGTTTTGCAATATGCATATCAGTAGAGATTGAACAATCACATCTGTTTAAGTAAAAAAATGCTGAAAAATACCTCTACCTTGATGGAAAACAGAGGTACTTGTGCTTCCCCTTTGAGAGATGAGGGATGCAGCAGGAACAGTGGTCAGTGAACCCCTGGGGGGCTACCTTTGCTGGGTAGCAGAGATTGTAAGGATAACACACATACAGACTGCTTTTGTCACCCAAACTCTGCAGTATGGGCACGTTTTCCTACCACTGGAGAATTCATGAGCTTCTGTAGCCTTTGATACAGATGCATACGGTAACTTGTTGCCAATTTTGTGCAATTAGGGCATACAAAATGGTTTCCCTGTTAGGAATGTTGCATGTGCTACGACACTAATTAGGGGTTTCTCTCCTTTACATGCATGCCTGTCTGCCATTAATATTAATGGCAATTTTGCCCAAGCACAAGGGAAGACAAGACCCGTGTAACTGTGACTTAAACTTTTGTCTTGGAAATTCCCTGTATAGTTGTTCTTGGAACCTGCTAGTTTGCAATTTAGTAAAGCTACCTGGTGAAAGTGGTAGTGTGTAGATGATAAAGGTACCTTTCTAAGGAGGTGTTTTTATTAACTCTTCTATGTTTTTTCCCCTCTGGGCCTCTGGGGTTCATCCCTGAAGTTACATTACAAGCATTTCTAGCTATTAAAAAAAGTCTCATTTTACTCATTTAATCAGTTTTTTTTCCTAGAATTAAGCTTCTGTTACACATTTAAAAAGAAAAACCTTCAGTGGTTTCAGTGGTTATGCAAGAACATGGAGTAAGTTTAAGGAGGTGTATCATACTATGCCCTAATAAATAAAAGAACTTCAGAGGAGAGATACAGGCTGTGGGTTTTCAAAACTCTGCTGAAATTTTTGGTTTAGTGCAGATTAGGGCAAACTGCTGGTACGCAGTGCTCTGTGATGGTGGCCTAGCAAGCCAGCTCCCAAGGAATGAAAACAAAGGTCAGAGGGCTTCAGGCCTTCAGTTCATTGCTGGGTGATTGCAGGGGTCAGCAGAGTGAAGCAGTAAGGTAGACAGTGGTGCAAAGCCATTCTTAGGAAGAGACAGCTTCTCCAGAAAGTGGGGAGGCACTTAGGCAGCAGTCACTTCTGCTCAAAAGTCACTTAAACTGGTCATTAAGACACTGGATAATAGTATAAGTGATGTAGGCTGGGACAAGATCCATTTCTGTCGCTTAGCAAAGACCAGCAACAAAGACATGGTATGTATGTCAAGGACAGCATACAAGGGTGATTTACACCTTGTGCTTTCAGCTCACAAACCCACAATAAAATATTTTTTTGAACAATCCATGCTTCCAGTTGCACGTATATTCCAATAGCTAGAGCTGACTGTACAGATTTAGGTGTAGACATGCTGAACTCTTTGTTTGAACTTAGCTTTGAGGGTAATTGAGCAAACTTCTGAGTGTTCTAAACGGGTGAGGCTAGGAATGAATTATTCCAAATTCAGAAGTCCTTTTCCTGCACAGCTGATCTAGAGAAGCTGACAGGAGAACAACCATATAAGTGAAAAAGCAGGCCTGAAAGGAAATCAGAATCCACGGGGCTGTGGGTATCAATAGAAGGCTGAAGACCTGAGTGCCGTCATATCTTTCTTCAGGGAAAAGAGTCTGTGCCTTTTATGCAACTTTATCTATATGAATTACTTTCCTGACTGAGCAAATAATGGGCTGAAGTACCTAAAGGGGCACACTTTTTTAATTAAATCAACAAAAACATTTCAAAATTTGAGTAGTAAATCCCCCCAAATTTCTTGCATAAAGAATGAGCACAACTATGCCAGCAGCTGGCTCCACCTGGAAGACAAGATCTACTACAATGAAATAACAGTAGAAATAATTGCCCTTGCTCCTCAGAGGAAGGGTTTAAAATTATTAACATCAAGATATTCTCTGAAATTTCTCAGTGCTTCATTAATTCTTTAGGCTGCGAAGGCTGAAAAAGGAAAGAACATCTGCATTAAATGAGAGTTTGATAAATCACTCTCTAAAATGCACCTAAAAACGTACTTGAAGGCATAGATCCCAAAGCCAGTTTGCTTTCCTCTTAATTTCTCTTCAATTATTTTGTCTCAGACTTGTATAAAGATTAATTGGACCAGTAAATGTCTCTTGTAAATATATTAAGAGCAGGGAAAAACAAAAAAACGTGTATATACATATATAGCTGAGAGAGACAGAGATGAGTGTATGTGGTGTGGGACCCAAAAACACAGAAGACAGGCTAGTGGTGCTGTCCCAGAAATGTCATCAGAAATGGGCATAGATGTGAGCTTCTGAGGGAGGAGGTTTATAAATGAGATTAAATGGCTTGAGCAGCTTCTCATCACAAATCTCATGACCACAAATCTTAATTGTGGATTGACATATTCTTGTTACTTTGTTCTTTAAAATTATATATGGAAGTCAGTCAGTTGTGTTCTTGCACCTTTTGCACAAAGGCTCTGGTCATCTTTTGTCCAAGTGTCAAAGAAGAAATCAAAATATTTATATTTTCTCTTTTGCCCCAAAGAAATTGAGCCTTTCCTATAGTGATGTTTCTCAGAAAGCTCTCACTGAACTGTGTATCATAACCTATGGCAGAGTGAAGTTTTTAAGAGATGACTGAAGCTGCAAGAAGATTGAGAATCTTGTCTCAGCTATCCCTAGGGTTAGGTTCACATACATGAGTCTGTTTCCTAACACCACTGGTAGCAGTGCCAAGAAGGCAAGATAGTTCCTTGTCCTGTTCCAAAATGCAGTGAAAGTTCAATGTCTACATCAGGCCTTCATCTGAAAAAACAAAAGCTTGGTCGTGCATGCCTTCTCTCCTTTCATTTACGCTGACATGAAGTGGGGTACAAAACTGCATGAAAAGTTTTACTGCACTGACTTAAGATTCAGGGCTGTACAGAACCAGGGGCACTGTGTGTCCTCCCTTCACAAAAGCTGGCACTTGTTCTTTTTCCTCACTGCACTGAGCGTGTCTACACTGTTGATGCAGAGTTGATGGCAGTGCAGTGGGTGGTTAGCATGCCTCACCACTGCAGTGAAGGTGAGGTGCCACTGCATTTCTGTGTGAATTGGAAAAGCCCGGGGGGATCATGGATTGCTCTTGGTTTGCTCACCGAGTCTTGTGCTACAGTTAAAGTGTGGGCTGTTTTCAGTTGGGGATTGGTCTTGTTTTGGCAGTGTTTTTGCTAACAGTTGCTCTTTCCAAACGAGGAGCAGAGCAGTTAGCAGGAAGAGAAGACCCCGTGTTGGGGAAACAAGGAAGCAAGTCACTTACTCCTGGTGTAAGTTTCTGAACAAATGCTATGGAGAAGGTAAATTGAGCTCAACAAAACATTAGATTAAACTCATGAGTAATTAAAAACAACAACAGCTGCAGTCTAAAGAAGAATGCTGGAGATCTGTAAAGCTTTGCCATTAAAATGTATAGACACTGACCCTCTTTAAATTCATAGAGAATGCTCTTTACTTCGCTATAAAGGTTTAATGTAACTTAGCAGATCTGAGTTACTTCAGCAGCGCTTTAATGCTTGGCAGGTCTCTACATTTTATTTATGATATCAAAGCTGCAACTCAGATTTTTACTCAGTGGAAGACATAAAAGAGATTCAGAAGTCATCCAAATCATCTTGTAATTAATGTTACCATGCACGCCCAAGACATTAAAATGTTAACAGTGTTAGAATCGTGTGCTTTGGAATACAGAGTGAGGGCTTTATTAGAGAGAAATACACTGCAGATGTCATCCACCCTAATTGAGGACATTGGGTTGCCTGCTGCTTGTTCTTATCAGTGGTTCAGATTTTTTTTTAATTTATTCATTTTCCTTACTGCCAGGATCTGCTCTCATTATTAGTCTATCTTGTCACTCATTTGCATTTCAAGTGCTGGGACTGTGGGGTACCAGCTAGCTGCCTTAGAAGAACACTTCAAGGGGTTACTCTATCAAATAGCAGCACAGTATCACAGTGAATTTGACATCTGGGTTATCTTATTCCCAGATGCTCCATGGTGTCATTAGCAGGATTAATCTTAGCTTTAATTTCATAATGATTCTTATTCTAATATATGTGAATGAACACAAAGTCTCTTGACTCATTATCACCAATTTACCCAAGATATGTAATCAAGCTCTTACATTCACCAACATTTATTTTTGCTAATACATCTAAAATTGTAGATTAAGCAAATACAGTTAGTTCCAGCTGAGTGAATGCCTAGTGAGGTAGCAATGTAGTATTTATGTTTTAATTAAAGTATATTAATGGTAATGTCTTTTAAATACATACTGACCAAAATCTTTCTGCTGAAAACAATGCATTTATCATTCAAGTGATATCAACTTGCAAATTTAATCACAGCACCTTTTTCTGACTATTTATTATTTGCAACCATTTAGAAATTACCCAAAATCTCATTTTATAGTATAGTTTTAAATATCAGGGCAGAACATTTTATTCTTAAGAAAAATCCCTTGACTTCCCAAAGCAAACATAATTTAATTTTTAAAGTTAAATTAAAAATTAAACCCAAATACGTTTTATTCTGAAACTTTTAATTCCTGTTCTAGGTTGAACTGTGTAATGGAGTTTATTTCTGCAGCTAAGCAGACACACAGGTTTCACCTCCACATCATACAGAGTTTCAAACTCTATTGCATTTTTAAATGGCAAGGGGAAAGCAAAATGTGAAATTCCTATGCACTGTTTTACAGTGTTGGACCAAGTTTTTCATTTACCAGCTGTTGTAGCACAGCAGTAAGTAGTGGTTCATTATTGATGGATAAAATGTTCAAACATTTAAAGAAATGGAAGTCAGCTTTGAATTTTTAATTAATTAATTAAAAGTACTGCAAATGCCATCTTGTTAATTGCTTTGCACCTGCAAGCCAACACAGGTTTTATGCACTCTTTCTTTGAATATTAATTTTTTTGCATGTCTTCATAATGCTTGGAAAGTCTCCCCTGCAAACATATTAGTAAAGAGTAAATATTGAATCTAAGACAAAACTCACGGCTTCATCTTTCACTGTACACAGAATAGGATTTAAAGGAGGATTTAGATTTCCAAGGCTTCTAATTAAGTAGTGATAATCAGGCTTTCTGCTGAGGGTCACTTCCTGGGAGTAATTTGAGTTATTAAAATGCATGTTTTTATTTGTTCTGCTTTGCGAGCTAAAAGTGATCCCTTTTAATATAGCAGCAAATATGCAAATTGGTGTTTCATTATATTATGCAATTTATGGCAATCTTCTCTAATTTACTGAAAGGGCAAGAGCCTGACCTTGTCATTCAACTTTTTTTTTTTCCTGGTAAGCTAAACTAATTATGTGGATCTTTTTATGAAACTCTGAAAGTATGCAGCACAGTAAAAATGTGACAAATTTACCTTGATTATTCATCAAGATGGCCTTCGATTTTGCTTGAATCCTCCTGCAGGGTGATGGATAATTTAAACTTACGTATGGGAGCCAATTTGTTTCAGGGTTTGCAAATGGCTTCCTTTTTTTCACAGAAATCCTGGAAAGAGCATCTGAAATCATTGAAATAATAAATGTCAGGATTTGAGCTGTGGACTAAAAAAAAGTTCATTAAAAATACTTGCATGATGTATTATGAATTGATGTAATGATTTTTCTTTGTGCTATACTTCAATACAACTTTTCAGCCAGGTTTTTATTAGTGATACGAAGTTCTGCATTTTCACTTTTCATTTAATAACTTTTATTTTTAGATTTAACAAACTCACCATTCTTTTAAGCTGCGTTTTGCCTCCTCCACCAAGAAGTGTAAAGGAAGTTCTCTGTCAAAGAAAGTTCTCTGTCAAAGAAAGTTCTCTGTCAAAGAAAGCATGGCATTATCTTCAGAGAATCTCAAGGAGGTTATACAGTTGCTTCTTTTTTGGTAAATACACCTTCCTTGACACCCTGCAGGCTGCTCATCCCTCTCAGACCCACCAGTGTTCTTTCAACTCTTTGCCTGCTCTGTAACAACCCAGAGTCATGGGCTCATTTTGCCATGTTTTATACTTTAGCTGATGAGACTGATTTGAGTGATGTGACTGAACTGGGGGGATGCAGAAGCAACATGGTAAATATTAAAATCCTGAAAGTATCAGAGTTGGAGTGGTCTTGAGAGAACAGCTGGTCAGTAACCCTGAACTGAGGCAGGAATGGGAATACCTGGCTTGTTCTCAACAGATGTTTATCCCATTGGTTCTTAAAAAATCTTTAGTGAGGAAGATTTTGCATCTCTAATGCACACTCTTGTTCCCCAAACTCAACTGGATTGTTTTTCTTTTCCACTCTGCCAGTCTGGCTAATTCCTTCCTTCAGATTCTGTGAAGACCAACTGGCAGACTTCCTTAAACTGGAAGAAAATAATCTAGAGCACATGAGTAGAAAGTTGTTCTCTACCAGTGTTTAATCCATGAAGTTGAACACAATTTCCCCTTGACCACGATGACTACTAGAATGCTGCAGTCATCAGCTCCGCTAATGTAACCTCTCTTTCTGATGTTTAAACACAACATGTATTTGAAATGCAGATGAGTCCTTAATACCATGTATCAGCTAAAAAAACACAGGTTGTAATACTGTATTTGAACACTAATCTCTCGGCTGTGGCTTGGACTGTAAACTAAAGCAGCAATGTTTATTGCCATCAGTAGTTAAAGCTCACTCTTTGTAGCAATGATCTGGCTTCTGCAGGCAAAATGTTCTAGGTTGGGCCATGCAGTCTGCACGTTGGACAATGAAATCAGTCATCAGGTTAAAACCAGATTCATCCTCTACTTTGCAGAGTGAGGAGCATCAATTCATCCACAGCCTACTTTAATTATAGCTTTGGCTTCTCCAGGTCTTGTGAATTTAGGTCTCGCTTTATTTAAGGGTACTTTAGAAGATGAGGCATGTGTGTTTGGAGGGAAATACTTTAATTGTGACTTGAGCTATGAAGAAAAGTTTGCATGGATTTCTTCGTCTTCTGGAAATGAGGACAAACAATTGGCATCTTCTGATGAGGTGTGGTGAATTTTGATGATGTCAAGTCTGACTAGAGAGATGGAAATCCTTTATAGTGAACAATAAATTAGTCTGTTAATTGCTTAATTCCCAGGCACGTAAGAGTCCTGCAAGGGTTGGCAGAGCAACTGAATAACTCCCAGGTTAAGGCTTTTTAGTACCATTATCTTATAATTGCTGATTGGCACAGGGTTCTGCTCACTGTTCCCAAGGGAGGTCAGCAGTATGTGTGTCTGAGTGGCGAGGATTCCAAGGCAGCAATTTATGCAGTGGTTTTGATATATAGAAAGAGGCAGCAAGAGTTTATTAGCAGAGTATCATTGTTGGGGGGGAGAAGGGAGGCTGGAGCTTATGAATTCCCCTGCTGACGAATGAAAAGGATAAAACTGGAATAAGAAGAGTGGCAATTCAGAGGCAATAATTTACTCTAGAAAGAAGATGGAAGAATTTGCTCATGTTTGGCAGGTTTCTTATTTTACTCTTCTTGGTTTTTTTTTGGCTAGTGATTGTGTCAGAAGAAAGGCAAGTATCACTAACTAGAGGAGAAAATTAGCAGTGTATTTAAATGTTTCATTGTAATGTCCCTTCTTAAGTGAACCTCCATTTAATGTTTAAAGGGCTAAAAATGCAAAGTACACATCAATAAAACAACACAATTTTAACTTTGAATACACACAAATGTCAAAGTCACTACTCTGATTACATCTTTTTTGTTATTTAGCAATTAGCTAAATTATTTGTAATGAGTAATGAAGAGAAAAAAAATGCAACCTACTGCCAGTACAAATCTTGCTGCCCTTTTTTCATATTTAAAAAAAAAAAGGTATATATTTTTTTCAGTTTAATCTTGCTCCCCCTGTTCATTAGGAGGCTCCTAGAGGTTACAGAGTATATTGTTCTGAATGCTCAGTACTCCCAGACAGACAGGATAAATCAGGTTAGTACAGAACTTGTCTCCTGCTCTGAATAACCTATACTAAGAAATTCAGGTTTAAATTAAAACTGAACTGTCTCTTGCCAAGGGCTTTTATAATTGTGAAACAGCCTGTTTCCCTGTTTGTGTTACTCTTTCTCCCTCTGAACTTATTTATTTTAATAATATTTTGGAAGCTGCAAAATTCATATGAAAATATTGTTATAAAAAAAGACCTTTAATTGCAGGCAGTTAACACAAAACCTGTTGGCAATGTCTTGAACAGAATGATAGCATTTAATAATTTTTATCATTATAGTGATATTGTTTGCGATGCTATTGCTAGGGAATTGTCATGTATTTTTTATGTTATATCCTTAATTTAAGGGTATATAACTTAACCATAAAATATGCTCCAGGCTGAAACATGACATACAAATTCTGAATATGTAACTGAATGTTGTTTCTAGCTTTAAAACTAGCAAACAATAAAACAAACTCCATGCGAGTATTTCATAGCTATGAACTGAAACTCCTGCCAGAAAACGACCTTTTCTGCAGAGAATCTTTTGCTGGTTTTGTTGCTCAACAACCCTGCCCCAAAATGCACAGTCCAAGCAATGAAGACAGGAAGCTTGTGTTTCTGGGGTAGAGGGGGGGGAGAAATTAAAAAGATCGTTTGCTCATCCCCCATGGACCAGCCGAAGCTCTGTTCCTCTGAACGCGCTCCACGCCCATGGCCATCGCTGAGCTCTGTGGGATTGCCCCGTGGGGGAATGAGGGCAGCTTCCCTTCTCTCACCTGTGGAAGTGGTGTCAAGAGCTAGTCTCACCTTCTGGGATCCTTGCCGCTCTGCAGGGTATCACGGGAGGGTGGTCAGCAGGGATTTCAGGCTGGTTTTCCAACTGTGTGGATGTGATGGCAGCACGCAGTAACGGTGTGGCTCTGCTCCTGCCTGGAATTGCCCAGGTACAGATGCATTGCCAAGGCTTCTAGAAGGTGTGCAGCCTGCAGCATATGCTTTGCCCAGATACGATGGACTAAATCCAGTCCTCTGAGTATATATTTCACCTGTATGCTCATGAAACCCTGGACAAGTTTATAAATTCCTTGAATTTCACTGGCAGAAAGCTTCTGGGTCAAAGATGACACCCCTAAAGAAACTCAGACATAGGAGTAATTTCATAACATCCCTCCCAGAAATGTGCAGTTGGACAGACTTTCCCTTTTTTATTCTAGAGTTGTGCCTCTTCCCTTTCTGCCCTGTTGGCTTTACCACCACATGTTTTGTCTAGATTGCTAAATGCAGTAGAAGGTAGCATGTTTCTCTGCTGAGCTGAATATTCTGTTACTTCAGGTTCCAACATTTTTAATTCTTACTTCCTTGCTTTTATTCATGTTATGAAAAAAAGAGGTGGTTTTGTTGTGAAGTAACAATTCAAGACACAAAATACCTCAAATTTAAATGTATTTGGGAAGATTAAAAAAAAAAAAGTAAAAAATCAAGAAGGAAAAATGTAAGAAAGGACACATCCTAATCAAACTTAAGGTTTGTACTCTTTTTATTTTTCCCACATTATAACTTTCTCTTTTAGGGGATGTACAGGGGGGAAGGTTTATTACATCTAACATGCAGACTGACAGTCCTGTAGTAACGTGATTCAATGCTAGAGAGTTTGCAGGCAGAATTCAATACCACAAAGAAAGGTTTTCAGAAACTATTTTTCTTTCCTTTTTTTTTTTCTACAGCAATGATTCCTAGCCATTCATCATAAAGCACTAAAAATCAAAGAGCAATATTCACGAGCCTCCTAGTACAGTATGTTAAACCCTGATAACTGTCAAGAAGAGGCTGTCTGAAAGGGAAGAGCCAGGTAGCAGCACAGAAAACAAAAAACATGTTGGGAAAAAAAAGTACTGAAGAATACAAGGAGAGAAAATGTGCTAAGCAAAGGGGGCCAAGCAGTACTCCTGTGTTGTATTTGTCACGCTGCCATTTTGTTAACGAGAGAGATATATTAAACCAGTGGAAAATGGGAGTTCTGGATTTCTGTTTTCTCAGAACCCTGGAGTGACCATGTATGCCAGTGGTAGATACCGTTCTTACAAATTGCTCTATTAGATCCAGAAGTATGTTGGTTTGAATTTATTCAACTAATGTTTTATTCGAACATCTTTCAGCCTAGGGCTTGCCTATGAACAGTTTGCTGTGAAGATTAGATATTCAAAATACGAACTGTTTTCAGTAGGTGCAGAGGATGTTCATAATATGTCTCTATCTGGAATATTGTAAATCTTGGCATCACATTTTGAGACACACTCTCTTAGTTGTAAAATCAAAACTCCTGTTCAATGGACATTCTGTTCACAATATCAAAACATTTCTGTTCAGTCACTACCCTTTGGTGAGAAGCTGTCATAGTACAAATCTAGAATATTTCTCTGTAAAAAGCAGGAAGAATGTGATTTTTTTTTTTTTTCCCCCAATTTGGAATGAATATTTATAAATTGTCCTTGGCAGAATACTCCTGACTCCAGACTTGGCACTGTTGAGGTTAGGTGGCTGATGGCTTGTTAAAGAGAACAGGGCTTCCTCATAGACCTCCCAGAAGAGCTTATCTCTGTGCTTGATGGAATCCCAGGATGTCTCCATGTAAAGGTAAGTCTTCCAATGCTTTTTCTTTGTCCAATCCAAACTGGAGCTAGCTCCAGTCATTTTCTCTATTTAAAAGAAATATTGTGAAAGAATAAAATGCACACTTGCAAGAAAAACAGAGCTATCTTGACAAGTGCAGAGTAAAAAAAGGACCATACCACAGTGCTTTGATAGCAAGCAGAGATTTCTGCAGTAAATAAAGATTGAACCGTTCCATTGTTAGAGACAGTAAATTCTGCTGTTTGGGTTTTTTTTAATGTTCCCATAGTCAAGAAAAATAGAGAATAATCATAGAATCATAGGGGTTGGAAGGGACCTCGAAAGATCATCTAGTCCAACCCCCCTGCCAGAGCAGGGTCACCTAGAGTACATCACACAGGAACTTGTCCAGGCGGGTTTTGAATGTCTCCAGCGAAGGAGACTCCACAACCTCTCTGGGCAGCCTGTCCCAGTGCTCTGTCACTCTCACAGGAAAGAAGTTTTTTCTGATACTCACCTCGAACCTTCTATGCTCCAATTTGCACCCATTACCCCTTGTCCTATCACTGGTCACCACTGAGAAAAGCTTAACTCCATCTTCCTGACACTCACCCCTTACATGTTTGTAAACATTGATGAGGTCATTTGGTTTGGTTTCAGCTTTATGCCTCTCTCTCTGTCTAATTAAATGTGTGTTAGGATATCCTCAACATACCAGTATTAATCATGGGAGTTCCTGTAATTCCAGAAACCTTGTCTGCCCTTTGATAGGTGCCATTCAGAGAATTTTCAAGAATAAGCCAGGTTTGATACCCTCTTGTCAGTCTCTGTTCTAAGAGTCTAAGAACACTATTATTTAATGAGAATGTTTTTGATTGATGCCTGTTTTGATGCTTAGCTTCTACCATGTCTCTAGTCATTGCATGTGTCAGTGTCTAGCGAGTTAAGAGAACATGTGAAAAGTTTATTTCCAACCTAGGATCATTTTATTTCTTAAACCAGCTAGTAGGAATTATCCTCTGCTTTTCTGGGAGATAATATTGCTTTTAAAACAAGCTCATCATCCACTAATCCATTTTCAAACCCTGTTAGGCAATCTGGGTTAAGTAGAGTATAACAGAGTTATCCTGCTGGATTGATTGTGTAGAGTTAGATCTTTCACATGTGGGGAGCCCAAGACCCCAGGGTCTAATAGTAATATTGCCTTCTCCATGAATAATTTATTGAATCTGTAAAGATGACTGTGTTCTATTACAAAGTGTAGATTGGAGGGAGGAGGCGGTATTTTTTTTTTTTAGGGTTCTGCAAAACTTTTGCAGCCAAATGTGAAACATGAGCAAAGAGATTTTGGGAATTAAAGTTTGTTTAAATCTGAAGTAAACTGAGCTTACCTTTTCCATAGATGTTGTTCTCCAGCAGCCTCATGTAATGATCATTTATTCAGAAGCAACGAAGTTCCTGTTCTTTGCAAAGTTATCCAGTGCTCACTTACATTTTGCAGGTAGCAAGCCTGTATTTGAGTCCCAGTTCTGGTTTGGTGACATATCTCACACTCAAACCTTGCCTAACCATTGTCTTCAGGGCCTCCTGCACATACAGTTACTTTTAATTGTGTGTGCCTGTTGTAGCTCTTGAATATCTAGTGTTCTTTTTTCTAAGGGAGAAAAATCTAGTTGATGTAAATACTGAAGGTGTTTGAAAAACCATTCTGTAAATCTATTTATTATTTTTCTATTATGATAAAAATATAAGAAAAAGAGCAAAAAAAATAGGACAAATGTTACATATAAACACTGAAAGTATGTATATCACTCAAGTGTTTGGAAAAGCAAACCTCACTGTTCTCGGAAGAAGCAAATGTTCTACTCTCAGTAATTCTGACTGTAACAGGGTTGTCATGTGCAGTAATCAGGATAAACAAGGAGAAGAATTTAGCTCAGAAGAACTGAATTTTCTCAACTCAAAATAATAATCATGCAAATAAGAATGAATACTCATGTTTGTTTTGCATTTCCTCTCTAAAACAGGTGCAACTGGATGAATCAAAGACAGGGAAGAACTTTTCAATTCCTGTATTCATAATGTTTTAAACAACGCAGAAAATACATTGTTATTTATGATGTTTTGGTTGTCTTTCCCTGCTCTAGGGGATTGAAAATTGTAAAATGAATGCAAGGATGCTCTTGTCTCCTACCATACTCCCTGTCTGCAGCCTCCTTCCTCAGACGCACCTCTTATTAGGTGTTTCTACAGCTCTCACTCTCACAGATTCATCCTGGTAGTGTGAACAGTTGGATGGCAAATGCATTTCCTGTTCTGCCTTTGGATGTCCCAAAATCTTAAAAAATGAAGAGGAGGCAAGAAGCTCTTTTGCCAGATCAAGACCAGGGCCTCTTCCATGTCTCATGTTAGTTTTTTAATCTCCAGTCCATTGGTTTCTCTGGAGTGGATCTTTCTGCTCATCTCACTGGGTCACTCGGCTTTATTTAGCTAAATCTGTATGAAAACAAAAGCCTCAACTTTATTCTTGTGCTTCCTGAGCAATTTGGAAAAAGGGTATTCTTGGATGGCCTTCTGTCTGGATTTATCCAGAAATGCCTTTCTTGCCTCTGATCCTGATTATTTCTGGAAGTTTCCACTGTGACCAGTATATAAATTATAAGCAGGTGTAGATGTACTTCTTAGTGTCAGATACACAACCTTTTCAATTTCTTAGCTTCTGGTGGTGTATCCTAACCATGTCACAAGTAAACATTGACTTCTTGCTTTAAATTTAGGTTTCCACTTCTGCATTCAGAGTAAGAGAACTGCTTAGTCTGAGTTTTGGTATGTGAAGAGAAACATTTGTTCCTCAAAAAATGCTTTTCTTGACATCCCTTTTTAAAATGTAATCAGCAAATACTCCTGCAACAACATGAGCAGAATTGGTAAGTGTATGAAACAGCTCTTCCTTTATCAAAGACAGAAATTGCAGTGACTCCTAGAGAATAAAAATTCCAAGATAACACTAGAGTAATCATATTCTCAAAACTTGACATTTTCCTTCTCCTTTAATGACAAATTTCTTTGTTAACAATTTCTTTTAAAATGTAACTGCTGATTTTATACATCATGGTATGTGCAAGTATCCCATCTGTGAGTAATGGTAGAGCCACTTCAGCTATAGCTTACCTCCACTTACACTTAGTTTTCTGTCTTTTCCTGGTAGTGTTTCTTAGCCATCTTATCCCTTCTCATTTTTGTTCTCAGGAGATGCAAGTGATTTTTGCAAAATACATGAAATTAGAAACACTCAGCAGTATTTCTAGGACTACGCAGATGAAAAAGTGTGGTTTGAGGTTCTGGGTTTTTCTCCTTTGAACAAGTAGAGGGATTATTTTCTCCTTAGGTCAATAGTAACTTAGAGGTATTTACTTAAACTTTCCAAATCAAGAAGATGAAGAAAATTTAAAAATCATGCTTGGGCAAGGATGTAAAAACAGGTCACTCTTAATGTGAACTGTTTTACAAACGTAACAATGGCTGAGATGTCCAGGAAACAAGTTTAATGTAATGGCCATTTACCCAGGAGGTTCCTAGCACAGATTATCTTTGATTCAGTTATTAACTGGTAAATTTTTAGCATCAGGATTAAAGACCTGCACAGTGCAAATATTGACATATTACAATGCTAAAATTAAAAAAATACTATAATCATGACTAGGGCCATAGATACTTCTTCATCCAGGGCAGGATGTCAAGAGGAGGCAGGAGCTGTCTCATGAATCCAAGAAGCAACTGAGTGTAATTCAAAGGAAGTTTAGCTCCTGTTGCAGGGGCAAGGCACAGCTGATGAGCTGACCTTGTGTCTTGCCTCTGAAGAAGGCAGTTTGCCCCAGATCTATCTATAGTTGTCCTACAGTGAAGATGTAGACATTCAGTCGTAAGCTCAACAGGAGCTAGGAGCCAATCTCTCTCAAGTATTTGACTCAACAAAAGATTAATTTATTGCCAGTTAAAATAAATATTTAATTATCAACTTGAACTAGAACAGTGTGAAACACATGAACGTTAAAACAACACCTTTCCTCCCCTCTTTTCCAGGCTCAGCTTCACTCCAGATTCCTCTACACCCACCCTGAACAGTGCAGCGGGGCTGGGGGTTGCAGTCAGTCCATCATAGTTGTTCTCTGCTTTTCCTTCCTCCTCACACCTTTCCTCTACTCCACAGTGGGCTCTCTGGGGGCTGTAGTCCTGTCAGGAGTCTGTCTTCTCCAGCATGGAGCCCTCCATGGGCTGCAGTGGGTATCAGCTCTGCCATGGAGCACCTCTTCCTCTGACCTTGGTGTTCCCACCCTGCTGTTTATCTGTCCATTCCCTCCTTTCCACCCGGTATTTTCTGCCCCATCTTTAAGTACATTTTCCCAGAGGTGCCTCAGAGGTGGCTGTGGGGCTCAGCTGTGGCTGCGGAGGGTTGGTTGGAGCCGGCTGGAACCGGCTGTGTCCAGCAGGGGCAGCCCTGGCCTCTCCTCACACAGGCCACCCACAGCCCCACCAGCAGTGCCACGGATACACAGGCACAGGCTGGGACGGGGGCTTTTTCACAGTTGATTTGTGAATAGTGAGCTTCAATTTCTTCAAAAGAGCCCCAGCAAGCCAAATGTAAAATACTAAGACCTTTTTCTTTTCCAAAGGAGGACCGAGTTTCCTGCTGTAAGAATTGTTTCAGCAGAGACAGGTAGCTCATGATAAATTTAACTGTAATCTGCTAAATATATGCTAATGCTTTACTTTTGATGTACGAGCATTCATGCTTCTTACCCATTGGTGCTAGTTATCTAACGTACATTACCATAGAGCTGGAAATGTGTGAGGTATTTTAGTGCTTCCTAAACTTTATTTCAGACAACTTTCCAGCTTATTCATCAGTAGGTGATTTCATAGCTCCCGGACACAGCTCTCACAGAGTAATGCGGCTCCTTCAGTTTTCTCTGCAAAAATGACAAGATGCAGGCCAGCTGGTCCCCCACTGCTTGCTCTGGAGAAATGATATTCCCATCCCAACTCCCGCTGTAATCACTTCTACTAATCTTGCTCTCTCTCCTTCCCACATAGATTCTCCAGATCATTACACAGGTTAGCTCTCCCCTGCCTGCCCACCAGTCACAGGATTCAAACAATGAGCCTTAAATTATGCTGAGAATAAATGGAGATAAACAGCAAACCCAAGGAGACAAATAAGACGAACACCTTGAAGAGGAACCAGTAAGCGAAATAGGATGTGACAGGCTCAGGAAGATGAGAGGGAATGATTTCCTGGAATGCAGCAGCAATTTCGTGCCAGTAGCAATGCGCCGGCTGTACTTGACCTTCAGTAACCTTTATCCCCATCTCCTCCTGCTGCTCCTACAGCTTCTCAGCCCAGTTCTGCGCCTTCACTGCTACTCTTGCAGTTTCCCTAGTCAGGTACCTTATTGAACTGGTACAGATGCTGCATTTTCTTAAATTGGGCTCTTCCTATAAAGGTGCTGCAATCTGTGCTTTTCCCCACACCTTCCCGGAGTGGGATGCAGCCTGGGAGGTCTGCAGTGGCATGTGGAGGGAAGTCCTTTGTGTATATTCTTAACAGATTTGACCTCCCATTACCACATGGACAATTATGTCCAAGTCTTAACAGAACAATCCTTCAGGGAAAACCACTCAGAACTTTTCTTGAGACTTCCAGAGGGGTGCTATTTTTTGGGTGTGGCTGGGCATTTTCTGGCAAATTGGGTTTTTCCCTGGAAGGTGTCAATTTCTTGAAATTAAAGCAGTTAATAGGGATGAATAAATGCCAATAACATCTTGAAAGAGGCTTCCTGGGGTTTAAGCATCCTGATTTGAAAGGTCTGAAGTGAGACAGAAATCACTGGTCTAGTATGAAATATCTGGTGAACAGAATTACAAAATGTCTTTTAAAAACTGAAATGAAAAATAAATACTTTGGAATTATCAAAGTGGAGAATTTATACTGACATGATTTGTTTTGGTGTTCATGATTCTTATGCTCTTTTTTTCAATTTTGCTTCTTTGTCTCAGGTCAGAAAGGGAATCTTAAAAATATGGACAGGACATGGCTTTGGGTAACCACCCCCCACCCTGATCTTTTTCTTCCTCATTTGAAGAGAAATAGTCAAAAGCAAAGGATTTGCCATGTTATATGAAGCTATTGTCAAGCAAAACTTGTTAGCAAAGACCACCAGCAGCTTTGGAAGGAAGTGAGTATCCCCAGTCCAATGGTGCTCAAAATATTGTAAGAAAGAAGGTTGCTTTTGTGTTTAAGCTGTGTCTCAGGATGTCAGTTCCTTTTGGCAATGCATAGAGGCCAATGGCAACAGCATCGAGTATCTGTGTAAGTACTTCATTACATATTTGATTCAGTACAGTACATCTTCTAATCCTGGTCCTGAAATATCACTGTAACTGTGTTGTTTGGTCTCAGTATGCTCTTGTGTACCCTCATGCAGTGTAATATCAAAACACTTTCTGTTACTAAGAACAGTGCGTGTGTGTTAATGCATCTTTGCCTATGAAGCACTCCCCTCTGTCTTTTCTCAGCCTGTCAGGAAAAGAGTTTGATTATTTTACAGCATTTTTGCTTTGTTTGAAGAAATTATTGAGGGATCATAAGCTGAAGGATCGTAAGCTGAAGTTCAGCTGGAAGGATGAGGTTTGCACTGAAGTTTGCAAGTGAGTTTATTTTTCTCTCCTCAGGGAAGAAGGTTGATAGTCCACCTCCTGTTCTTCCTAAGGTTGTCAGCTCCTCTCTGGAGCATCTTGCTTGTTTGCTCGCAGTCACTGTTTGGAGGAACACGGCTGTCATGGGAGGTCATGGTCAGAGGAGGAGAAGAAGGTCTCACAGGTAGGTGGAGCCAGTCCTGCAGCACACTTTGAATTTCAGGGTAGAGACCTTGAACTCTGTTCTGCTCTGCTGGGAGCCAGAGCACTGGGGTGAAGTGTTTGCTATGACCTGGCTTGGTCATCAGATGAACTGTTATGTATAGCAACACTTGGTGTTTTTTTCATGATATTTAACTTCACTCCTAGATCTGAGCTGAAGTGATGTAAATGCCACATGGTTCACGACTTTATCGGACCTATTAATTTAGTGAAGGAGTTTTGTGGCTTTTCTTTCCCTAATTTCTTTTACCTTCACATAAGTACAGGAAATTTTTGTATGGCCTGCAATAGATGAATTTCTTACAGCTGGTGGAAAGTAATTCATTTATACAGGATTGGTCCAAAATACTCTTTTTTAATTGACTTAAGAGTCATATAGTCCAGTAAACCTGTATCCTAGGGAAACATAACATTAGGAGTGTACCAATGACTGTCTCTGTTAAGAATAAATGATTTTAGAAATATGAATGCTGTAAGATTTTTTTACTGGTTTTCTTGTGAAGCTCCAGTTTGCTCTCTCTGTCCATAAAGTATTCTTTACTGTCTTGAGTTCAACTGAGGCCATGCTTCAGTGATGTAGTTAGCTTTATCACTTCTACCCAAGGTCCCCAAAAACCTGCAGCCTCATGATGCAATGTGCTGATCTGATGGAAGGTCATTCTGCAGGTCCTGCTCTACTCCAGCATTATTTATGGGTTAACTTTACATTGGCAAGTTTTAGGTTAGAACAGATATAATCTTTCTCTCCCAGCTGATGTCAGCTCAAAAATGTGTCACCAACTCTGTATTGCAGGCTTTAGTGAGCTGCACAAAAAGTTACTTATCTGCCCTGGTCTGGCTTGAATTTTTTCTGCTGGGTAGTGCAATAGAGCAATGACATTGCATTAATGACCATGGATGGAACCACAGCCCTAAGTAGTCTTAGGAGACTCACCAGTTGTGATTTTTTTGCTTGCCTTACAATATCAGCATTTTCCTTGAAGCTTTTGCTGCAGCATTCAAAGGAGGAGTATGTAGAAATTCAGCTTGTGCTTAAAAATCATAAAATAATGTGTTTACTCCGTGGACCTATGGGCTTAGATTGAGAAGAAATAGTCCTAATCCTCAGAAGGAAAATAAAAACCCAGAGATCACTTGCATAGTATCTAGTGATATCTTAACTAACCACCTCCTGGAAGTTGGATGCCTGGCTTCTGATTTTTTAACTCCTGAGGTTAGAGATAGTGGGATAGACAGTGAACAGGAATCAACATTAACTTGAAAATTCCCCCCCAAAATACTACCAGAGTCACAGTTTCACTGATGACAAATAAATTGTATAAAACATTTTCATAGGGAGTCAGCAACTAATTATTTTGCATTCGTGTATGTTGCTGTAGAATAGAATGAGACCTCAACTTTTAAAATTAAATATTAAAAAAATAACTATTGCAGAGAGCTCATCAACAGCCGAGAAGTTATTTGCAGTATTCTTTGCATAGAATATATGTATATTCACCTACTGTGGCATATCTTCTGCCATGCTTGTTATGTGGCTCTAGACTCCCATTAATAGAATCCCTAGTGGAAAGCCGTTTCCCCACATTATATTGTAATGCTCTTGTTAATGATAAATTGATGAAGAGCTGCTTTTTTAGATTAGGTGAGTGGTCCTTTGATAATGGGGTTGGAATCAGGCCAGAGGTTTTATACTACTTTGCCTGGAGGGTGAGAACCAACTAAAATATTCCTTTCTTCTGTTCTGCTAGAAAATGAGACAGTCAAAGAATTTCAGCTTTTAATTTTAAGAGAGCAGTTCAACACTAGTTTACGTGGTGAGTATTTTTAGACTTTGTCTTTATCTTGCCCCGTATTTCTAATAAATTATTGAAGAAAGGTACTTCTCATGTAATTAGAGAGCCAAGCACCTTTTAAACAAGATCAACTTCTGTACATTTAAATTGACTGGTTTCATTTTCTATGGCAAAAGATCATAAGGAAAATACTTTTGCATGTTTCAAAGTTAAGATCAATTGTTGTCCTTCTGCAGTTTCAAATGCACTGTATTATATTAGTGCTTTTGCCGTAGCAGAAAACTGTTGGAATATTTATGGTTTTTATTTTTACATAAAACCAGACATTTCCTATTAATTCCTTCTTTGGGCAAGGAATATGCAGTGCATTCTTATATCTATGGATATTTTTTGCTCTGAGAATTGATGTAATTGAAATTAAGTCAAAGTAAAATATATTTTGAAAGTCGCACTTATTTTTAAAGTTTCTACTCTTAGCTCCAATGGTCTTTCTCAGCTCTGTATCTTGCCCTTTGGGAAGCATCATGGAGTGTGCATGTTCATCTCTTCTGATCATGGTTTGACAAGGTCATGCGTTGGTAGGATTGGGCTATTTAATACTATCTTGATGCTGCTTTAAAATTTTGTGGTATCTGGAAGAGAAAAGAGGGGACAGTGAAATTTTAATACACCCAGTAGATGTTGGGATCTCCCTGCTTATTGCTGACTGGAGGTGACTCCATGTTGCTTAATAAAGGATAATGTCCAGTGGAGATACAGGACATTTAATTGTGAACTTTAATAATGGAGAAGCGCATCTTAGAATGTAATTACAGTAAAGCAGTTTTAGGTTAAGATGACAAATTGGAGTCTAGATTTTGATTCTGTCATGTTCAAATTTAGGTGTTTTGTTTAGTCCCCTATGAAAAACAAAGATACAAAACAAGAAAAAAACCCTAAAAAAAATACATATTTGTGTACTTTATTTTAGAATTAAGAGTTTGACACTTCTATTACCTGGAGTTTCAATCACAAGAAAATGAGAATTGTTTCCTGTTGAAGAATTTCTTTAGCCTTTTAGATGGGAACAGGCCTAGTCTCATTGTAGGAAAGCAGACCTAATCTCACCATAGGAGAGATTCACAAATCTCTTATTTGCCTTCTGCTTTCCAACAAGCATTTGTTGGGGTCACCAGAAGGAAAATTCTCTTCTACATTAAAATTTTTGTCCCTCAGCTAGGTCTATGTTCCACCTTCAGTTCATACCCTTGCTAACTCTGACATTTAGTGTCAAATCTGCTGTACAGGTTCATGTTTCCAAATCAGAGGGATCTGCCTGGGATCCCAGCACCAGCTGGTAAATCCAAGCACCACCTGGTATATGGGAGTCATTGTGCTCTGGTGGTGTCTCCATGCAAAGACAAAGAGCGTATCAGTCTCCAGCCCTAACTGGGAGACAGTCAGTGATTGCAGCCTGGTGGAGGGTAGGAATAAAAGGTGAAGGTTCTGGGGCTGTTGTACTTTTTTCCCAATGATTCTGAAAATCCTCTGTGGTCACGAGTGTGGAAGGCTTCATCTTGAGGCCATTGTATTCCATGGCAAATAGAAGATGTGTTGGTAAAAGAGGGATCTGCATGTTTTAGCTGTGCTGTCTTTGTTCAGTTTGCCTCTTTTAGGCAGGTTTTGGGTACAGCTTTCACCAAATTGTTTTGTCAAGGACATGATCTCTGTGTTGCAACCGGGGAGGTGAAAGGCAAAAGATGTGTCTTCAATTTTAAAAAAGAACTATCCTGTTTGGAATTCATGAGTGTGCAGTGGCTGAATATATAAAAGCTTTCTTCACCTGAGAGTTTGTCTTATAGGACAAACATTATCCCCAGTGCCCCTGGCCCTGCAGGGGAAAGGGCGCAGAAATCTAAATATTATGTTTAAAGTGATCCTGGTTGTAAAGAGCTAGAGCCAAAATACCTAAAAGACAGCTTTCCTAAGTTGATATTTGTTTCAACTTGTGAAAAGAACAGTGCCTTAGTGCTTGTTAAAGGTATATTTTCTTTTAAGTTATATGGAGAGAGATGTCAACTATTTACCATAAATATATTTATACATTTGAATATATAAATGATACTGTTACTTATCTTTAGTAGGCTTCCCACTGACAGGTATGCTCAGAAAACATCTTTCACTAAACCTGAAATGTTGATATAAATATCTGAAGAAAAATACTAATCACAGAATACATTGAACAGACTTACTGATCTTGTATACCTGGAAAAAGATTTTCAAACAGACTTTGTCAGCTCAGCCTTGGCATTCCTTGTCAAACAAAAGCATGCCTAAAGACACATTTCAAAAGCAGACAATGCAGCACTTGCTAACCTGCAGAAAATCGAAAAGGATCAGGGAGGCAGAGAACAAACAGAATAGGTAAGCAATAAGAAATGGAACACAGTTCTAAAGAGCTGTTTCAGAGAGCCAAATATGTTTAAAGAAGCCTACATCAATAATTAAACATCAATAAGTAAGATTCCAGTATACTTTTTTGCCAGTATTGTTTTAAGATTTGTAATATAGAAATGAAAGTATTGATTCTGTATCAGTAAGAAAACATAGCTAGTGTTAGGGGAGGAAGAAGCAGGTGGGGAAAGACAAGGAGACAGGAGTATTTTTAGCACAGAGAGGCTAGTCTGGAATGTTAACTTTTCAGAATAGAAAGTCCACACTTCAGTATTCGTCCACTTCAGTCAGCTAAAAATTTGGGTCAGGCAGCTGTTATCTAAATTGACAGCAGCTATCTGATTAAAAGTAAAATGCTCTTTAAAAAAAAAAAAGAGAGAGAGAGAGAGAGGAAAAAAGGCTGTACTGTGTCACATCCACGCCACTCATGTTGCTTACGTTGTGTCACACTGAACAGTGATTTGATGCTACATAACACAACATGACATGAGTCACAGTTCACTGCTATCCACATTACACTCAGGTAGTTTGGCAGAGCTCTAACTTTTGCTTTACTCTCATTTCCTATTCAGTGCACTCCACTTAGACTGGTTGGTTAATGCAGACAATTGCTATACACTCAAAACTAGAGTTCCCTACCGAAATACATTTTTCATTGGATATTAAAGTGGTAACTTCAGTGGATATCTTCTGCACATCTATATGCAGCTCCTTTGCTAAACATAGGTAGGGCATTAATGGCAACTTACACCTGAAAGGGAGGAGTTAAAGGGAATTTCCCATTGGAAATACAGCTGGCATCTGTGGCAATGACTTTCTGAATTGGAGAAATACTCTTTAAATGGAAAATAATTTGACTTTTTTCTGCCACCAGAGACATTCTCAAACCAAACCTCATATGAACCTCCGGGTCTCTCCTTCAATTTCAATTGAATACCTTTCTGTTTCAGAAGGATGTGAAATTTAATTCCAGACCTGAATTTATAAGCAGTCTGTAGTAGTCTGAACCAAAACTCTCCATCTCCAAATGCTTAGGACATGAGCAATGCAACGTCTTTTCAGAGCTTTGTGCTTTTGGTCTAGCTGTCTTTATTGGATATTTCCCCAAAATAATAGTCTGTTTTCTTCCTGGTCCCCTTCCTCAGATAACAAGGATCCTTCCTGGAGCACAGTTAAATTGCACTGTTGCTTTCAGTAATGAACTCTTGCCTGCCCGTCATTGCATCTCATACATCTTACCTTTGTTCTAAATAGAAGTAGAGGGGAGCACAGATTACTAGGCAGCTTTGATGAGTTTCTTTTATTTTTATTGACAGCATCCTGAAGTTCTAGATCCACTTAGCACCTCCAAAGAAGCGATAAGTGATTTAGCTTTTGGGGGACAAATTGGTTCTATTAACTCCGAGTGCCAAATTTACCAAAAATAACTCATTAGCTGTGCATTATGATTCACTAGGGTGCTCTGCCCTTGGCTAGATCCCAAAAAACACATTTGTGTACAAATGTTCCTATTATGGGGTGTGAGACTTATTAATGGTATACCATATGCACCAGTGGGTTCTTCTCTTTTTCTGTCTAACAAAGCAGTTTTCCTATCACAGATTATAAGTGACCAGATTTTGAAGGGTTAAACCTATTCTAATGTGATAAAACCTGAGAGACCACAGCAATCAAGCTATCATTCAGTCTCAGCTACTCACTTTCCCCTTTCCTGTGGCTGCTACTTGAACCTAATATTCTTTCTTCTGCATTTAGGAAGCAAACAGGGAGCCAGCAGAAAAATGTAGTTATGGAATTGGCTTCTGCTACTAAGTTTAAGTTTGCTGGAGAACAAAAGTGTTCTCTTCCTCAGTTCCCTTTTGAAAAAGCTGTAATTCACAAACTGTTTCTGCCCCACAACTTGCTTCTCGCACTTTGATGGGCTGGATTCTTCATGACTGAGGAAAACTGATGTCTGATACCGTGATAAATGTGACTTATTTTCCTGTGTATTCAAGAGGTATTTGTGTAGGTACACACAATTCCAAAAGAAAAGCAATGGATGTGAAAAAGGCTGGAGGTTTTTTCTGTCTTCTCATGTCTTGGTAATAAAGGCAAGGCTGTGATTTCCATTTTATGCTGCTGTTCTGAATACTTTTGGTACCTTCTGCTTTAGAAGCAGAGAGAGCAACCCTGAAGAAGCATGACCAGTCATGAAGGGTCCTTATGCTAATGGCTCTGAGCAATCAGGAAAGTGTGTCTTCGAGCCAAGAACCTTCCCAGAATCCAAGGAGCAGGCAGGCAAACCCCCACTTTCTGATCTATCTAGGGAGGCAGTGAGATGATGACTGTGCCAGATGGGCAGCTTGGGCACTGGCATGACTCACTCCTGCCCCTGCTCCACTACAGGCTTCCTGTGTGGCCTTTGGCTGGTTGTTTGGGGCCCACCTCCAATGACACAGTGTGGTACAAGTCATTCCTGAGTCCTGCACCTTTATTATCCCTTATCATTCACTGACCCCTCTGTGCAAGCATTCTTCCTGCTGTGGACTGAGGGGGAACTCTTCCCATTTCCTCTTTGGTGTTTCTGATGCTCTATGTCAAAAGGCTTTTACTTCTGCTTCTTAACTCGGTAACTGGAGTTTTACCTCCATGCTCCCCTTCCCTATTCTCTAAGCACTTTGGCTATTAATTAAGTTTTCTAGTGTAGTAAGCTGAAGTTTTTTACCACATAAATGATTCATACAAATAAAGTGAAGTTATTGAGCAAAAGTTAAATTGGGCTTTAATTTGCCTCAGGTCTCTTTTGAGCCATCTCCGTGGTTGCTCCTTATTGTGGAAATGTTTCCTTTCTTGTGATATTCTTTAAAACAGAATTTTAAGAAATACAAGAAATTTAAAGAGAATAAATTTTGTTGCTTGGGCATCCTGTCAGCTGGTTCCAGGTCCAGGAAATGTCTGTCTTCTGAGGAAGCTAGTTGCTCCATGAATGTCTCTTTTATGTTTCATAGAATCATAGAATCCTAGGGGTTGGAAGGGACCTCGAAAGATCATCTAGTCCAACCCCCCCTGCCAGAGCAGGGTCACCTAGAGCACATCACATAGGAACGCATCCAGGTGGGTTTTGAATGTCTCCAGTGAAGGAGACTCCACAACCTCCCTGGGCAGCCTGTTCATGTCTGATGGCTGAAGGGAGACACAGGAAGAGTCATGAACAACAGTGTCAAAATCCTGGTTCCTTCATTTTCTCCAGTATTCCTCCTTCTGTCCTGTGGCCAAAGGATGGCCATTTTCCCTTCCTTTTTGCAGAAAATCGTGCAGATAATGAATACTTTTGTCACTGGCCTTCCAAAAGAACAGTTGTCCTTTAGCCTGTCCTGTAAATACTTGCTAAACCTGCAAGTGAGGACCCTCTAGGTGCAAGTATGAAATGTTCTGTAAAAGGAGATGCAATAGCAAGAGAAAAATAGTTACAGGTATGTGGATCAGTCACATCCTAGTTTTGACATGCCTGTGTGAGCAAAGGCTGTTTCAATATCGTGAGCAGCTGCTTCTCATGTTGCATGTCATTACAGAGATTCACACACAGACTGGTGCTTCAATACCCTGTCACCTTTGCTTGAAAAAGGTCATTTTATATGCAAGATAATACTGTATTAATCACTTAATATTTTATACAATTAAAATATTTAGCTAAGTTACAGTGTGTTGGGGTGGGTGTGTTTGTGTATGTGTGGGTATAAATAAGTATAAATAAACAAGTATTAGTGGTGCAATAGCACTGAATAATTTATCCAGACCAAATGAATTATTTTCAGCTTCTTAGTCTTGAAAATTTCAAACTGAATTCCTCAAGTTTGTTTACAGTGTTCTTTCTAATAGGCATATTGCAGTAATAGTAGCTGTGGTGTCTCAGGGTATCATAGCTAGTTTAAAGATACAATGTCTGGAGAGTGTGCCCATTTTCCCCACTTAGATCAGCTAGTCTTATGAAAGATCATACCTCTGTCTGCAAAATGTATTTCTTTTCTAATCAATAACTTTAATTTGGTCCTAATTTCTGATGGAAGAGGTCCAAGTGTTTAAGAGCAAATTAATGGAGAGCCTGGAGGATCAGTGAATACTAATAAACTCCCTAAGTCTCACAGTGGGACCAAGTGGAGAAGGGAGGAGGACTGATCAGAGATAAACTGGCATGAGTAGCAATAGTAGCAATGTAAAATGGCTTATAATGTCACTGCACAACAGGACTTGCCCAAGACACTGCAGTAGCACTAGAGCACAGATAAAAGCTTGCAGTATATATTGTCTGCTGATGCAGTTTCACTATAATCAGAGATTACCATCAGGGTATAGTAACCCTTTGATTTTGTTTCACCCCTTTGCTTTAGTGCTTGCCTTGGGCTGCACCAGAACCATCTGCCTACCTGTCTTGCTTTTGCCGCCCCTGTCATAAGGACTCCTGCCAAGTGCTTGTTTCTCAACATGCTGCATTTACTACCCCTGAAAGCAGTGCCTTCTGCTAGTCAGGGAAGGAGAGCACTAAGGAGCAGTGAACTGGCAGATTGACAAATAAGCTGAGACTGACCCAGGGTTGGCACCCTCCAGAACTCGCTTATATTTTTGTGTTGGGCATGATCATCTCTAAGTGTGGCCCTGATTCCAGCTGTCATTTTAGGTCAGATGCATAATATCAGTTTACAGAACAAGTGTAGTTAAAGGACCCTCATCCATCATAGCCAGATGGAGGAAAAAAAAACTACAAACAAACAAAGTAGGTATCAGCAATGCTTGGGACATACTATGACTCTCTGGCACTTCTTCAGCATGGGAAGCTGGGCAGTGGCTCCAATTACAATGATAACCTACATTACGACACTCATCTGTGAAACTGCTGTGCCCTGGAGAAACTCATCTGGATACCTTGCCAGCACAAAGGTAGGGAAACTATCTTCACTGATACAACTTGTGATATATTTGCAAGGTAAATAATAGAACCCAAAGAGCTGTACCAAAAGGTAAAACCTCACAGTGAGCAAACCTTCCATACAGGCTGTCTGAGAGCCTTCTCTTTATCAGAAATTAGCACTGGTCTTGTAAACAAGATGTCCTTTCTGTGAGAAGACTGATGTGAGACAAAAAGTAAATCATTTATCTCTTGACATCACCTTAAAATAAAATTGGTTGAAATTACTCTCTCTATAAAGGAAGCAGAAATTCTTGTTTTTCCTCCTCCATGTATCTTTCATCCAATTTTTGTTTTTGTAGAACTCCCCCAGAACAACAGACTCATGCTGGACAGGTCTGTGCTTTCTTGGCAAGAGGAAATGGATATTACAGCTTCCCTGCTTGGACTAGTCCCTCTTTTCCCCAGCTTTTTGCCTGTCATTGACCCCCTACTGCTGGGGTACTCTTCAAATGCATCCTGGCCCACTCATCTGGCAAATGCTGTGCTTACCCCGAGATAGCATCCACTGGACCTTTCATGAATGAGGACTCAGGAAGGTAAGATAGCTCACTTCACCTCTCCAGTGCAACATGGATTCTTGTTAGGTAATTGGCTGGAAGCTTTGGTCTGTGGCTGCACAGTTCCTTCATGCGGGTTTGTCTTCTGCAGTCAAGTGGTGCGTCTGGGTCTCTCAGGCTAGAATGGGTTGGTGATTACTCATCTCACTTGTTATGACTATACTTCTTGTCATATTTTGTCAATTGTGAACAGTTAAATCCTGAGAAAATAAGACAATTTTGAAAGACAGTAATTACATATTTGTCCTAAGGCTCCTAAGGATTGGTTCCTGCCCTTGGGTTTCACATGAGAGGTTTTAGACCATTCTCCTGCTGTCTTTTCTTTTTTTCCCCAGAAAGCTATTTCAATGCCTGCAGCTCTGCTACAGTCAAGTAGTGTTTAGAATATATTGTCAAATCTTTTAGCTTGTTTTTTTTTATTATTGTTGTGTCACACAGCTCACCTGCCAACTTGCTTCTTGTTAATTCAAGTCTTCTCATCTGCTTCTGTTTCTGCTCTTACTTGTGGGAAGATGAGGTGACTGGGATTGAATAGGACATAGCAGCGGTAGTTGAAGCAAGATGAAAATGAATGATATTTTCAAATCCTAAGCAGGGCTGCAGAGGCTAATAATTACATTAAAAAAGGCCCTCTGCAGGTAGGTGCAAATAGGCTAGTCTAAACAAGTGCCACTATTTTAATATGGGCTGTTCAAGACGATGTCATTACCTGACTAGACTGCCACCTTTCACCTCCAGCCATTGTGCTCTGTTAGATCTCACTAACAGGGAGAGTGAGGAACTTGTTTGCAGGGGATTTGTTGTCTCACGCTCAGAGGCAGCTGAGAGACTTGCCAAATGACAGGAAGACGCTTACATTCACAAGGTGTGATTGCCTAAGTGTTTGACTGTGTCTAATTAGTTTGCCTTTGCTGGTTGGTAGCTCCACAGTCAGAAGCAGATTGACTCTGCAGGCTTTAAGCAAAGAGGTCTGATTGGTGTTATTATCATTTGTTTATTTAACCCTCCTACTAGCCATGAAATATTCCCTATGGTATGGCCTTCTTCTCTGCCTTTATAAATGGAATTTTTATTGAACATATTGTGATGAATATTATTTTCTTCCATCATTTCTCCATAACTTCTAGTTATATTGTAATTAGATTTCTTTTAAACATCTTCACAACAGGCATTAGTATTAACTTTTTGAACTTCGAAATATGAGCAATATCTGATCACCTTCAGAAGCAGATGATGTTAGCTTATTTTTATCATAAATAACAGAGATTCTGTCTGACTCGGTATGTGAGTCCCTGCTTGGCCAAGTTTCTCTGGAGTAAAGAATCAAAACGTTAATCTTCTTCCTTAGGAAGTGATTCCTATAATGAGAAGAGACAGAAAAAAAAATTTAAAAGCCTTGAAAATCCTTATAAAATAATAGGTAGCCGACATCTAAAATCAAGAAGGGTTCTCTGAGTATGCGTGAGCACAAAAGCACCTTTCTCTCTCAGTGCTCTTCTGCTTGGCTGTACCTGAGGGGTGCAATTCTACTGTGCCAGTTCTAGGGAATTACCCATCCTATGATTTTCAGATTTATGGGGCATGAGACCCAGTTCTCAGCAAAAAAAAAAAAAAAAAAAAGAGTTCTAAAAGATGATTATAAGAGGAGAAATGAGTTTTCTCTGTAGGGGAATTTGTTCACTTCCTTCCTGGAATGTACTTACAGACAACTTGTTAACCATGCCCAAAAAGCCTCTGGGTTTGGGAGGGTTTGGTGTTCTTGCCAGATGTTCCTCCCAAAGATAACATCCTGATCTGAAAAGGAAAGAAAAGGTCGATATCCAGAGTCTCTCGGGTTGCCTTGGTTGACTTTAGCTAATGTCTGTTCTGTTTCAGTGCTTTGGTTGTTACCACTTTGAGATGTGCAAAAGTCAAAGATACCAATGTGTTTGTCCTCATTTGAAGGGCAGCTTACATTTCTGGCTATTCTGCTTGTTTGTTTCTGAATTCTGTTCAGGCTCCGTAGTGAGGATTTCCACACTGCCTAGGAATTTGCTTTGGTTTTGAGTACCATTTTTTCCTTTTAACTGTTGAATAGACTGGCTCCTTCAGCATTTCCTAAAGACAAATTATCCTCAGAACTATGGCAAATTATAGAAGCAATCTGAAGTTTGTAACTGAAAGAATAGGTCATTATCCCATCAGTGATCAGATAATCAGATTAAATATGCCTATCTAGATGTATCTTTCTCTTACTCCATTATTTTATAAGTTCCAAGTAGTAAACCCCATCTTAGTATCTCATTATATGATGCAAATTTTATAAACAACTGATACTGTTATATCCACAGACATTTTTCTGAATCAGTTGAAACACAAAGGAGCACAGAATAAGAATTCTGTCTTAGATCTGTAGATGGCATTTCAGGGCAGCCCCTCTTCGGCGTATGCAGCCCTTTTCCCTTGGGAAGTGTGAGATGGAAGCTGAGTCTCTGAGGGATGGTGTGTGGGTTTTTGTGACTCAGCTGAGAAGTATGTCGTCACATCTCTAGCCAGATGCTCTCAATTGGCTAATGATCTCAACAGGTCCAGATGAACACTGTGTTGCATCAAAGGTCAGGTAACTTCTTTAACCTAATACTAGGGATAAATGATTTAGAAAAACTAAAAAAAGTCTTAAATCTTCATTTTAATCAGGAAGCTAAAGATTTTATTTCCCTGTAAGCTGGACAAGTCCTCTTTCTTAAGCAGGCCTTCCCTCAGACCTCTGCCTGACTTCTGCATCTTCCAGCCTTCCTTAAAATCTTCTGAATTTCAGGACTACTTTGCAGCCATGGGCATCTGTTTTCATTTCTGGTACTAGACTTGAGCTCTTTCCTGAGCTTGGATGATCTGTGGCAGGAGGGTGCAGAAAATAAGACAACCACTGTCCTCAGTTTTGCTGACACCACAGAATGTCTTTCAGCTAGCTTGTTCTGTGAAACAGAAAACACAAAGTTACCCCTTGAATTCCCATGTGATAAAACAGCATGTTGCTGTGTACCACCAGGCCAGACTTGACTGAACTTGTATAATTGTAGTGCCATGCAGCTTATCCTAAGTCTTGAAAGATTTCTCAACAGTGGAGAGGCTAAGATCTCTAAACCACTATTATAAGATAGCAGCAGAGGAGAATATAACCAATCAAGTTACTGGATTAAAAATGAAACAAACTGATATTTTCTGGAGTTTTTACTAATTGCCACTTCTCTGCAATGTTACACAACTCCTGTGTGCAAGTGGACTTACTGGCAAGTTCTGTGTACATTGCACTGCCCTGGCTCTACTAAACCCCCTTATCGTAACATCCCTAATTTGCCCTGTCAAATTAGTGCAATGAAACATTCTAATTACACTGAAAGATCACTTAGAGAATTACCACTGCTGCTGTGGTCTGTTCTTGTGCTGTCTTATTTGCATACTAATCCAATGTGCCTAGGTAGATGACAAAATGTAAATGTCTTCTAACATGTTTATGAGGTTTTCCTGGGAAGGTGCTGACTCAGCCTTGACAGATGCTCCCATAGGCAGAAATCTGGAAAGAGGAAATATGAATTCCATTGCTCAACCTTAGGGAGGATGTTATTTTTTTCCTTTGACTTCCCAGCTTGTTTATTTCCACTGGGAAAACATAAATAACTGTTTTCATTTTAAAGATAAGCCAAATAATGACATCGAGAATAAAAAAATACAATAATGTCCAATATTTGATATTTAACCTTATTGCATCAAAACACCAAAAACATAGAAAAAAAAGTACAATTTATACAGTAGAATTAAAAAAATTCTTTTAATACGTCCTGCAGAAGAACAGTTGAGCAGAGTTCCTAATAGTAGGAGTTATGGAATAAGAGCTTGGCTTAATGTATTTGCAACTTCTTCCTTCTGTCTCAGCATGTTCAATGAGTTTATGCTAATAAATTCATAAGTCATTGTTGGTTGTTTTCTTCCTGACCAAAAAACCTGATTTGTAAGTATGCCTGGCTGCAAAATTAATCTTCATCTAGCTGCTGTAAATGTGTATTTTCTCACTGAGGAAGAAAAAAAGGGAAACTATTTTTAAAATGCAAGCTCAGAATATGGAACAAACCAAAAACAGGACCCTTGGAATTTTATTTCCTGCTGGCATTACAACTTCTATTCCATTGGAAACACAAAGTCCATGTTAATAGGTTTTGCTTCACATTTTAAAGCCATGGGCTTGAGATACACAATCCTGAAAAGAAGGGAAAGGCAATGTCTTACCATTTGTGGGTCAGCCTGCTAAAATAATTTTCTCACTCGTCTTCACAAGTGAATGATTTCTTGCCCTTTTATCACACCACCATGCACAAGCCTTGTCTGGAGATTTTCATGGGAGTTAGCAGGGCTTTTCCTTGCTCCGTTCCTAATCGTTCTGGCAAAGTCATAGAGAAGTCTTGGCCTACGTGAGATCTTCAACATCTTGTTACAAAAGAAGCAAGCTGCAGTCCTTGTTCTGCCAAGGTTCATGGCAGAGCTCTGGATGATTCAAATGCATCCAGGTTTAGTGTGGAGTACAGCTAAAATGGGTGGGTGGAGATTGCTGTATATCTTGGTTATCCTGGAAAGCATCGGGAATGAACTCAGCTGACTAGGAGGTAAAAATATTTGATGTCATGAATAGGTGTATATTTACTTAGTGCCCTGTACACAGTCTGCAGTGTCCATGCTTAATAACCTAGCCTTGCAGCTTTTTCCAAATGGATGTTTATTGGAATAGAACAGGCAAGAGTTGCTTATATTTGTACCTGCACAGAAACAGAATCACAGAATTACCAAGGCTGGAAAAGACCTTTAAGATCAAGTCCAGCCTATGACCAACACCACCACACTGTCTAGACTATGGCACTAAGTGCCACATCCAGCCTTGCCTTGAACACATCCAGGGATGGTGCCTCCACCGCTTCCCTGGGAAGTCCATTGCAATGTCTAATCACCCTCTCCGTGAGGAAGTACTTCCTAATATCCAACCTAAACCTCCCCTGGAGCAGCTTCAGGCTGTGCCCTCTTGTCCTGTCACTGGCTGCCTGGAAAAAGAGCCCAGCCCCCACCTGACTAAACCTCCCTGCAGGTAGTTGAAGAGAGTGATAAGGTCCCCCCTGAGTCTCCTCTTCTGCAGGCTAAACAACCCCAGAATCCTCAACCTCTCCCTATAAGACTTTCCCTCTAGTCCTTTCCCCAGCCTTGTTGCTCTCCTCTGGACCTGCTCCAGCACCTCAACGTCCTTCTTGAAGTGAGGGGCCCAGAACTGGACACAGTACTCGAGGTGAGGCCTCACCAGTGCTGTGTACATGGGGCGAACTACATCCCTACTCTTGCTGGCCACACTATTCCTGATACAAGCCAGGATGGCATTGGCCTTCCGGGCCACCTGGGCACACTGCTGTAAACCATTGTTTACTTGTGTGCAAGCATGTCACGTAACATACACAGAAAAATAAACACTTCATACTAGAAAAGTCATGGCATTTATTAAGATTCAATAAAAAATATCACAGAAGTATTCATACACCAGAAAATTAACCCAGTGCCACAGTGCTCTGGTAGAAGAAGGAGACTTTTACTATCATAATTGAGTCTTGCATCTGGGGAAGAACAAACCCATGTACCAGTACAGGTTGGGGGCTGACCTGCTGGAGAGTAGTGTAGGAGAAAGGGACCTGGGGGTCCTGGTGGACAGGAGGATGACCATGAGCCAGCAATGTGCCTTTGTGACCAAGAAGGCCAGTGGCATTCTGGAGTGCATTAGAAAGGGTGTGGTTAGTAAGTCAAGAGAGGTTCTCCTCCCCCTCTATTCTGCATTGGTGAGGCCGCATCTGGAGTATTGTGTCCAGTTCTGGACCCCTCAGTTCAAGAAGGACAGGGAACTGCTGGAAAGAGTCCAGCACAGAGCCACAAAGATGATTAAAGGAATGGAACATCTCCCTTATGAGGAAAGGCTGAGGGAGCTGGGCCTCTTTAGCTTGGAGAAGAGGAGACTGAGGGGTGACCTCATAAAAGTTTACAAATACATTAAGGGGAGTGTCAGGATGATGGAGCCGGGCTTTTTTCAGTGATGTCCAGTGATAGGACAAGGGGCAATGGGTGCAAACTGGAGCATAGGAGGTTCCATGTAAATATAAAAAAAAACTTTACTGTGAGAGTGACAGAGCCCTGGAACAGGCTGCCCAGAGAGGTTGTGGAGTCTTCTTCACTGGAGACATTCAAAACCCGCCTGGACACTTTCCTGTGTGATGTACTCTAGGTGACCCTGCCTGGCAGAGGTGTTGGACTAGATGATCTTTCAAGGTCCCTTCCAACCCCTAGGATTCTGTGATTCTGTGATAATGCCACAGAGGACTTTGGTCCTAGGTGAGTAGTTGAGTCTGCAGATAACTGAGAGAATTTTTGATGTGATTATGTAGTAGATGTACAAGAGATGACCTGTGTGTTGGATCACATGATCCACTGGCAAACTGGGACACACAAAATAGAAATAGTATTATATTTTCATTCTATTTTTTTCAAATTTTTCATGAAATGCTAATTTTACTACAGATCCATTATTTATGAAACTGAAAGGCTTTTTTTCCCCCTCAATGCCAGAGGGATTTTACATGTGTAAGCCCCATTTAATGTTAATGGCAGATAGCAGTATACAAGCTCCAGTCACTGGGAGTAAAATAGTCTGGTGCACCTAATTAACTAGTTCTGAATCAATTGCATAGATAATACTTCCTGTACATTCGGGTTTAGTATTCTGGTTAAAAGCATAGTCCAGCACGCAGACTCCAACATTGCATATCTAGCTGAATTGTTCCATAGGGAAACTGACTCTATTTTATTGTTTAGATGTAGATTGTTCATTTCCTTTCTTCAAGGGCAGCCTAGCTTGTATGGTTCAATGGCTTAGACCTATTTGTCTGTTCCATTTTTACAGCAAAGCAGCAGCTCAGACAAGGCACCCTATTACCCTACAGGCAAGGTCCAGGGTCCATATTTGGGCTTTCACCAAGCAAAAAAGGAGCAGCCCCTCAATGAACCAGTGTCAGAATCCCTCCATTGCCCTGACTGAGCACAGGAAATGGCTTTATATCCTAATTGTTGCTCTGAAAACAATAAAAATCTACCTGTTTTCATGAAAAGTATGACATTTATTGCCATGAGCTTCTAAATTAGTGATAACATCTTACCACAAATGACTAGTTACATACATATAGCAATTTTATACTTATATATTAAATCCTGTAAGATTCTCTCTCTGGGATTAAGGCAAAGTCTTGCTTTTTCTTCAAAACAGCTTTCTGGTACCATCATATCTATCTTTTCCTCTTTCTGAGGGCTAGATACTATCCTAATCAAAAGCAAGGTAGCTGAAGAGCTGTCACTGTACCTACAGCACTGTAGCTCAGCCAGAGAAAGAGCTGACTTCAACCACAGCAACAAAAGACAGTTCAGTTGTGGAACCAGGGCAACATTCAACTTCCATTGGCCCAGAATGTGCTCTTTGCAGAACACTGTAAAAGGAGATGTGGACTTTATTAGGGGTAAAGAAAATTATGCAATAGCTACTAAGGTGTGAAAGTGGGTGGATGAGGATCTCATTTTCACCTATAAAGTAGATGAGGAAGAAAGAAAAGAAGTGCAAGGTGTTGAAGTTTGTTACATTAAAAACATAGTGTGCTTACTCCCAAGGTACTAAGTGTCCCAGGATACTAAATATGAGCTTGTATAAGAAGAGGAAATGGAAATATTTTTGAACTTCGCTTGAAGTTTTGGCTACTACAAAACTTCTTGGCTCAGTCCTCTCTCAATAGATTTACAGTATCAGAGTTACGCTGTAATTGGTACCACGCTGACACATAATGTAAAGTGTTACCTACATTTAAAACTTGAAAATAGTATTTGAATTTCATATTCACAGGTAATAAGAGTTCATCTTCATGGTGGGGAAAATGAGTTTCAGAATGACAGCTCCTAACCTGATTTTTTTTCTTTCCAGTTCAGTTCATGTCATTTTCTCAATTTGGGCATTATTCTGCAGTCCTCATTTGGGTAAAATCCTTCCTGAAGTCATGAATATCAACACAATTACAGCTATTGAGAAAAGCTTATTGTTATAAATATATGTTTCTGTTTTACTCTCCACATTTCCAGAGCAAGCTTTATCAAAAATGTTAATATAGTCCACACTAATACCAGCAGCATTATGATATGTATGTAGTTCCATGTAAAACATTGACTTTGAAAATAACAATAATTGGCATTTCAACTTTCTTCCTAAGGATTTCAGAGCACTTCCCAAAAGTTAGTTTACTCATTCTTACACCAGCAAATAACTGTCAAGGGAAGTATATCTGGATGAGATACAAAGCCCCGTTGGAGAATTCTCTATCATAGTACCATTGTGATTTTGCCTAAGAAAAAATCTACACATTCCAATTTCTTTGGTGAATATGCAACACAAAGTTCCACAGCCTCCTGAAAAAACAGACATTTTTTTTTCAGCCAGCTCTTCTCTTTACCCTGAGGTCATGTTATCTCTGAGCAACACAGTAAATCACAGGAATTTGCTTTTGCAGTGTCTTGATTTGACATTTAAATTATTCTCCTGATTCAGATCTTCTGACAATCTGGCAATAAGGTTGACAGTTGAGTCCAAATTTGCTTATTCTGTGGCATTTGTGACAATCCCTGTGTGAGTTCTGCTCTCGTAAAAACAGATTTCCTCATGATCCTAGCCTGGCAGTCTGTATGGTAGGGATCTGTTTAAAGGTGGAGAAAGCTCCCAGCAGAGGAGCGTGCAATCTCTCTGCGGTGTCTGCAGTGAAGCTTGGAAAGATAACCACATGTATTCCCTCATGCTTTATTCTTTCCTTAGAAACAAGCATCTAAAAATGATGGACCACAGTCTGATGTCTGTGGACAGAGAGGGAAGGGGAATACATAGTTCTGATCATTCTTATGCTAGAGAGGTGGGAAAGCACCAGCTTAGTCTGCATCTTCACAGATTACATGGCTTCAGAAGATGTGAAAAGGTGGCTGTTGGGGGAGGACAGAGATGGGAATTTTTATTCCCTTTCTTCCCCTTGAGAGTTACCATTCTGGGCAGCTGGCAAGCAGCTGAGTTGTTTCCCTTCACAATTAGTCCATCAGGCATGGTAAGTATCTGACAATCTTACCTTCTTCATTGCATGAGTGAGTGATAAATGAACAAATAGAGTTTTGCAGAGTAATTCAACATTGCAGTTTGATGAGATTGAGATCCAGGTTGACCTTTTAATAAGAATAAAAGAAGTGTTTTCTTGCTGGGACATTATCAGGAAATACTGTATTTCAGATAATACATAATATAAGTTCCTCTTTAGAAACTTTCCAAAATGATACTTGTATTTTAAATACCTCATACTTTATATCTAGGATCTGTCTTTGGCAGTTTTATTGCAAGTTTTTCTGTCTGTTTCAATGGGTTGAAGAACAACAAGATTCAGAGAGAACCTCTCAGAAGAACCCCTGCTAAAGCCACCGGCTGCATATGTTATTGCTGTAGCAGCATTGTGTCTTTCATGTGTTAAGTACCAAATGAAACATCATCAGCTAACCAGGAAAAGGTATAAAATTCCTTTTGAGTGATGTAATTTAGATTATTGTTGTCTAGCGAGGGATTATGTGTTTTCCAAATACTGTATTGGTGACAAAATTGAGCTAGCTGTAGCTGGGAATAAATGCTTTAATTAAATTCACATTAACTAAAACTTTGACATTTGGCATAAAAAATGGCATTAAAAAAATTGCATAGAGTTGTTTTTGTGATTGTCCAACTTCAGTCATCCTCAGATTCAGCACTTACCTCTTTCCTGCCAGTGAACAATGGCTGATGATAAGGAAGGTTTTGGGCTGCAAATTCATAAAGAGTTTGGCTTAGAAATGCTTGCTTCTATTAAAAAATATTGCATTTATGAGGATGAGGAGGTTGTGGATGTCCCATCACAGATTTGTTGTTCTTATCCATATATTATTTTCTAGGGACACTAATAATGTGAGCCTTTGGACTTTCCTTGCGAAGTAACTTGGCCAAAGTGACTTCATGGCTGCCAAAAAGCACTGAAAGGCCAGTGTTCATGTCCAGTATCAAGCCAGGTGATTTCATCAATCTAAATGCCTGAACTTTTACAAAAAATGACACCTCCCTGTCTTGAGATACTTGCTACAACAGGAAGGACCCAAGTGTAACACAATAACTGATTTTTATCTAGATCCTCGATTCCTGCATCCATGAATGTCCAGATGTGAAAGGGCAATTGGTTTCTAAGCACTGATGCACATTTATTGTTAAATAATTTTACAAAAGCCATGGATAAAGTATTTACATAGACTGTCCCAGCACTCCAAATGACACTTGTGTCTGTGGGAACAGAAGTGAGAGTAAAGATGGGTCATTTGATCTAAATACGGACACAGCTGTATTTCTAATGGGATTCAGGCTTTCGAATGGCCAACTTCTTTCAGTCTGCCTTAGAGGAGCTATGAACTTACCATTTGGGCATGTGCACATAAATACAGCAGCTGCCATTGCTGATGGCTTTGAAGCATTCTGTGGTCAACTGCCAGAGCTGGTGGCTTCATGCCAAATCATTATGTGATTCTGATGCTGAGAGGTTTTCATGCGAGTCTGGGGACAGAGGTCATGGATCAAATGTAATGGGCTGACATGTATTAAGAAAGATTAATGAGTCTGGACACAAATTTATTGTGTTCTTATCAGATAACCAGCAAGTCTCACTAAAACTTACTTTCACTGTTTTAAAAGAAGAATGTGTGCTGGGGTCTCTCCTGGTCAGCCGTAAGGAAACTGAATATCATTATTCAAATGAGACAAAATACCAGTTTTTGTCTGGTATAAAATCTTACCAAGGGGATATTCTAGCTCAGGTCAAAGCTGTTCTTCAGAGTTCCACATTAACAGGGAAAGGAGCTGCAACAACTATCTAGATTTATTATTGTGTCAGGAACAAAACAAGGGTAGAGAAGAAATAAGGCAAAGATTGGTGTTTGCAACTGTGATCCGACAAAGTAAAGCAGCGTAAGGGTAGTGATGGGGTACAAAAGATGCTGCCAAGAAAAAACATGTTATGACCCATTAACTAGAAAAGATTTTATATTTTTATTCAACTAAATGCTACTTAAAATGTGAATCCAAAGAGGGATTCTGTTCTGTAGGATAGCTTCCTTTTAACAAACAACCAGAACTTCTTGGACCCTCACTTCCACAAAAACCAAGAGTGGGAAGTCCAAAGGCAGCACAGAGATTAGGTTGTAGAATAAGTTACAGGACAGCTTCCCTAAAACCTTCTGCATTTTAGTTGTCGATCGTTCCCTTCAGTGAGGGTTTGCCCATTGTGTGTGGCACTTGTGAAGAATTCAGCTTTGTTTCTTGCAAAAGTTTTCACTGGCCTGAATAACCTGAATTTGTGGAGGGACTCAGGAAATGTATGTGCATTTGTCTACCTGGTTCTGCATTGGTTTTGGTCTTGCCTAGGTTTCAGTTTTTGTTGTGGTTTTTTTTTTTTTTCTTTTTAAATGAGTTGTAGACTAGAGCATTCAGGTTGCTGACTTAAGCAGTTACAAGTCAGGAGATAATAGAAGCAGCAGGTTATTGTATTTAAAATCTGTATCAAATAGCCTGCAAGTAGACAATTAATGTGGAGAACTTGAATGAGGGCATTTTCTTCTTTTTCAGTGCTTTTCATCTGGAAACATTCCCTGTGCTGGGGTGAGTGGGCTCACAGAATCACTGAATCACCAAGGCTGGAAAAGACCTTTAAGATCATCAAGTCCAGCCTATGACCTAACATCATCACATCAGCTAGAAGTTCTTGTTTCAGATGGCATAAATCTGGAAGAACTTCTATGATCAGGTGACCCACCTGATAGATGAGGGAAGAGCTGTTGACAATGTCTATCTAGACTTTGGTAAAGCCTTTGACATCGTCTCCCACAACATTCTCCTGGAGAAGCTGGTGGCACATGGCATAGACAGGTACACTTTCTGCTGGGTGAAAAACTGGCTGGCTGGCCGAGCCCAGAGAGTTGTAGTGAATGGAGTTGGATTCAGTTGGCAGCCGATCACCAGTGGCATCCCCCAGGGCTCAGTTTTGGGTCTAGTCTTGTTCAATATCTTTATTAATGACCTAGATGAGGGGATTGAGTCCTTTCTAAATAAATTTGCAGATGACACTAAACTGGGTGGATGTGTCGATTTGCTTGAGGGCAGGAAGGCTCTGCAGAGAGACCTGGACAGGCTGGATCGATGGGCCGAGGCCAATTGTATGAGGTTTAGCAAGGCCAAGTGCTGGGTCCTGCACTTCGGTCACAATAACCCCATGCAAAGCTACAGGCTTGGGGATGAGTGGTTGGAAAGCTGCATGGTGGAAAAGGACCTGGGGGTGCTGGTTGACAGCCGACTTAACATGAGCCAGCAGTGTGCCCAGGTAGCCAAGAAGGCCAATGGCATCCTGGCCTGCATCAAGAATAGCATGGCCAGCAGGAGTAGAGAAATGATTGTGCTTCTGTACTCGGCACTGGTGAGGCTACACCTTGAATACTGTGTTCAGTTCTGGGCCCCTCACTCCAAGAAGGGTGTCGAGTTGCTGGAGCGTGTCCAGAGAAGAGCTACCAGGCTGGTGAAAGGCCTGGAGGACAAGTCCTATGAGGAGAGGCTGAGGAAACTGGGGTTGTTTAGTTTGAAGAAGAGGAGGCTGAGGGGTGACCTCATTGCTCTCTACAACTACCTGAAAGGAAGTTGTAAGGAGGTGGGAGTTGGTCTTTTCTCTCCAGTGAATAATGACAGGATGAGAGGGAATGGCCTGAAGTTGTGCCAGGAGAGGATTAGGCTAGATATTAGAAAGAATTTATTTACTGAAAGAGTGGTTAGATGGCAGAATAGGTTGCCCAGGGAGGTGGTGGAGTCACCATCCCTAGAAGTGTTTAAAAGAAATACAGATGTGGTGCTTAGGGACATGAATTATGCATTGAATGGGTAGATTTAGGTTATGGTTGGTGGATTTAGGTTATGGTTGGACTTGATGAGCCTCGAGGTCTTTTCCAACCAGGTTGATTCTGTCATTCTGTGAATTTCAGTATAGTCCATGAGGTTTCTTTGGGTTTACTGAATCAGATTTGAATATTTTGGCAGTAATTGGTATTTTTTTGATTTTTATGAAGCTATTTGTGGCAAGTTTTTAATAAAATATTCCTAATTCAGGGTATTTACAAACCAAAGCTGGATGTTCTAAATAAATAAATGACAGTGGCAACAAGCAAAGACATATGTAGGTAGACATGCAGAATAGCAAACTTTCCAGTCACCTCAGCTACTAATATAAATGGGTTAAAAGACAGGCCTCAATAGAGCCCCCCCGGGGGCACCTGTCCACCACATATTTTAGGATAATTAAGTGGGGAAGAACCAGGCCAATCACCAATTCTTCCTGTGGGAATACTCCCAGGAGTGCCAAGAGAAGAATACAAACATTGTTCACAATAAAAGTTGGGGAAAAGAGGGGACGTTGTCCATATTTTGCACCTGAGTTTAAGTCACTTTTCAAGGAAAAGCTATTTTTCTTACTTCCATAGGTTTCCCAGAGAATGCTTTACATGTAGAGAAAAGAAAATCTGTCCTTACTGAGAGAAATCCCATATATATGAGCTTGAGCATCACTTGGCTGAAGAGAATGAAGGTGTATCTCTTTACCTGACAGAGCAATGACATTAGGATCCTCAGTGTTCAATGCCAGTAATTATTTCATGCCTCTGTATATACAAAAAGCAGCAAGCTGGAATTGTGAAATTTTTCAAGTAGCGTTTATCAAAATGTTCCCTAAGTGACACAGATCTTCCCTTTCTCCTTCTTTGCTAAGCCTGAGAAGTAAATTATACCTCTGCAGTTTCTTAACCCAGTGAATGGGATTTGGAGGGACCAGTCCTACTTATGTCTGGGTGTTATGGGTTAGTACCGTTGTTCTAGAGTCTTGGCTAAAAGGTGTGATAAAATGGCAAATCCTAAGGAGATTCCTTCCCTCTTAGAATGTGATATAAAGAACAGCTGATACAGTATCTGGCGTATATGAATTTGTGGAGGAACACAGGAAACTGCAGAAAAATGAGTGAATAAAACAGCAACAGAGTAAATGAAGTATTACTTGACCAGTGAAACATCTGTGACACTGACTCTGGTTTCTATTTTTCCCAATTATTTTCATTTCTCTTTTCTACCTGCAGAAAGTCACTAACTAGAATGAGAACAGAAAGCCCATATGGCCAATATAAATTGAGACCGTACCACCAGAGCCAATAGAGCCTGGTGGCTTTACAGTGGTTGAGGATCTGGCTCATTTTGTTTCACTTCTCATTGTACGCAGAAGTCAACCATGATTTAAATATAAAGGGAATTTCTTCAGTTGTAATGAGCTCTTGTTTTTACAATACATGTAGTACAGTGCATGGAAGTATTTTACCAGCCTATTTTCCTTTCAGGAGAATGACACTATATGGCTTTGATTCAGTCAGTAAGTTTGGTTTTTCTGTTTTGCAGTGTTGCCCACTTCGGGGTCTCATCACATTCACAGCAATGTTTTGAATTTTTATTCATAACCATGTATAAGACCTTAGCTTTTCACTGCTGCTTGTTAGTGTACATTTTGTACAATGTTAACATCATCTCAGATATTCAGGACAAGTGAGGAACTTGGTTTAAGTCCTTAGGAGAAGCTAAAAAGACTATTAACAAGCTGAGTCCATAAAAAACATCTGTTCCAGTCATGCTGCTGATTTTTTATTAGTCCTTCAAATCCATAGCAAAGATCTCTAGAGCAAGAAAAATGCTCTAGTGTGGAGTGCAATTTCCAATTTCTTAGCTAACCTGATTTTGTTGATTCATACATATGCATGATTCAGTGCTGTTCCTGAATACCAACAAAAAAAACCCCTTTTGGATTGTACTTTATTTATTTTCCTTGAAATGCCCTTGAAATTTCATTTGCTCAGTGAAACCAAACAAATAATTGCATACTAAAAGGCAAATGAAGAGTAGCAAGCTAAATAATTTGTAACATCAAGTATTCCTCTGCTGTGGTTAACATTCTCAGTGAGGGGAAACAGTCAGCAATAAACAGCCCAATGTATCTTAAATGCAATAACTAATATCAATGTCAAATGCATGAAGTGAAAATACCTTAGGATATGCTTTCACAGTTCTGCTGTATCACTGCTAAATTGAATATGCTATATAACTATAATAGCAGTCATAGTTGTCATATTTCTCCTGATCTCTAAGGAAAAACACCCATGTAGCCATTATCCAGCTTACATCTTTTTCTAGTCAAAGTATTTTTATGGGGGTCTTTATGGTGGCTTTTAAAAGTTTACACTCTGAAAACAAACTTGTCACAATTTGTGTATCATACAGACTATGCCAACTCACGTTCCTGATAATTAGGGACATGCTAATATTCTGTTGTGCACATCACTGATAGCTGGCTGTGTAGTAAATCACAAAACATTACTTCTGATTTGGGCTGTGTAATGCTGATCTGTGTGGGAAAAAAAAAAGGCAAATAAGCAAGCTCTTGAAGCAGAATTTTTAACAATGACAATTAGCCACACTGGACAAAATGTATTGCTGGTGTAGCTCAAACAATACCTATGGAGTAATAGCAGAGATGAATTTAACCCAGTTTAGCTAAAATCAGACTCATTTCCCTCAACACCCCAGGCAGAGACTGCATATGGTGGTGAGCACTTTTCACCATGTTCCAAGTGTGAAATGCTGCTGAATGCAAAGTTTGTAAATTAGAATTGGCATTTTTGAATCAGTACTTGTCAGTGAACATCCTGCTGAGAAAACAGTATCATTTGTGATTCCAGCACTTGTGTGGAAACCCCCTGCCAAAGGAGACTAAGTCAGATCCTTTTCTGCTGGAAACATCATCTTTTGGAAGAAGACTGAGTCTCTCGGTGCTGTTGCTACAGACTGTGCACTGCCATATTCTGGTCCTAAGGAACATCCCTAGCAGAAGACAGAGGGCTGGTTTCATCACAGCCTGTACTTCTCTTGGCCTCTGCTTTGGTCTCAGTGCTAAAATAGCAGCTCCTGCTCTTTTCTTTACCTTTTTGTACACTGTGGTGGTGGTATCTGCTCTGTTTCAAGGTTAAGAATTGCCTTGGTGGACAATGTGTTTTAATGTAGTTCTGCATGGGGGGGGAGGTCCTGATAGGTAGCAAACACCTTGACTTCATAATTTTTCTTCCACTTTTCAATAAAGCTATAGCAGACATGGGTCAGAATGTGACTCCCACATATTCAGTGATATAAATGGTTCTCCCTATGCTTGCCAAACTAATTTCTAATTCTTCTTCCCTATAGAAAGACTGCTCTTGAAGGGCTGTTTCTGTGCAGAGAAGAGGAAGCAAGCACTTGTAAATTGTTTTCTCTGATGGATACAAGGAGGGCCAAGAAGTTTTATACACAGGTGCAGGTAGCATGTTTGTTTTTCCCTGAAAGTACAATCAAAAATGCTAGTCTGTTAATCTGTGCACCGTATGATTCAGCTAATGAGAAGACTCATATTTAGAAATGCCTCCTAAACAGCAGAAGAAAGTTAAAAAACAGCAGCAGATATGGGAAAGACAAAGAATGATGATTTGTAGCTATAGATGTCTGTAAAACATAGGGGATTGACTCAGTGGAATATTCAAAATAATGGTGGAGGATTAGTCATAAAAGTCTGTAAAATATACTTCCAGAAAAAAATGCTGCATGTTTTGCCCTGTTGGGACTGACTACAGGATGCTCTGTTGAACATTTCTATTGGCTGCTTTTGTTGTGAGGATGGTGGTGGTCGGTCACAAGTGTTGTTCCTCAGGGCTCAATATTGGGACCACTTCTTTTTAACCTTTATCAACGATCTTGATGAGGAGATAGAATGCACCTTCTGTAAGTTTGCAGGCGACACCAAGTTGGGAGGGATTGTTGATCTGCCTGAGGGTAGGAAGGCTCTACAGAGAGACTTGGACAGACTAGATCAATGGGCAGAGGTCAACTGTATGAAGTTCAACAAGACCAAATGCTGGGTCCTGCACTTGGGCCACAACAACCCCATGCGGTGCTACAGGCTTGGGGAAGAGTGGCTGGAAAACTGTCCAGCAGAAAGGGACCTGGGGGTTCTCATTGATAGGTGGCTGAATATGAGCCAGCAGTGTGCCCAGGTGACCAAGAAGGCCAAAGGCATCCTGGCCTGTATTAGAAATAGTGTGGCAAGCAGGACCAGAGAGATGATCATCCTTCTGTACTTGGCACTGGGGAGGCCACACCTCAAGTGCTGTGTCCAGTTTTGCGCACCTCAATACAAGAAAGACATCGAGGTGCTGGAGCGTGTCCAAAGAAGGGCAACGAAGCTGATGAAGGGCCTTGAGAACAAGTCTTATGAGGAGCAACTGAGGGAACTGGGGCTATTTAGTCTGAAGAAAATGAGGCTGAGAGGAGACCTCATTGCCCTCTACAACTACCTGAAAGGATGTTGTAAAGAGGTAGGCGATGGTCTCTTCTCACAGGCAGCTGGTCATAGAACAAAAGGGAATGGCCTCAAGCTGCGCCAGGGGATGTTTAGACTAGACATCAGGAAGAACTTTTTCACTGAAAGGGTTGTCAGACATTGCAACATGTTGCCCAGGCAGGTGGTTGAGTCACCATCCCTGTATGTGTTTAAAAGTCGTCTAGATGTGGCACCTGGGAACATGGCTTAGTGCTGCACTTGGTAGAGTAGGATTAATGGTTGCACTCAATGATCTTAAAGGTCTTTTCCACCCTAAGTGATTCTATGATTTTATAAGACCTTTGGATAGCTTGCTTTGTCTGCCTGTAAAGGTAAGGCTGGAAAAGCACATGACAGGCCATTCTATTCAACTTTGTAACTGAGTGTTTCTGTTACTTGCCCTGTGCTCCCCTCTCCCCCACCCAGCCCTTCAGTCCATGTAAGCCCCCTGTGCACCATCACTGTATAGAAGAGTGTATGAAGAGGATTCTGGTGAACAATGTAATAGTATATACTGATAACCTCACTTTTTCAGCTAAGGCTACCTCCTTATGGCTCACTGAGGGGTATGCTCCACTTTCTGCCCAACGATGTTGTCCTTGTAAGCCTGCTTGACATAGTTCAATATAACATCTGGCTGAAATGTACTGAATAGACCCAACTGTTTCTCCTGCTGGAGATCTGCAAACTGATTCCTAACAGTGATGTCAACTTGTAGAGTCCTTACACAGAGTGTGGAAACATCTGGAGAAACCACATTTTCATAAGTAGCAGCAATAAATAATAATTTGTTCCACTTATATCAGATCTACTCTGCAGATCTGATAGGAATATTTCTCCCTAGGGATCTCATCTTGCCTCCTTTACTTGCTCACTGAAGACCATGAGAACCACACAAATGGGGTGAGCACTGTTTGACCCTTGGTAATTAAGATCACTTACCTTAATATGTTTGCTAGTTTGAACAGAAGAACCCAGCACAATGACTTAGGACATTTATAGAGTTGGTTTACTTCATGCATGAAATATTGTAAGACAATACGAAGCAACCTTTTAACGATGATTCTGCTCTTGACCCCATCCATTTCTTTATTAACAAATGACTGTTTTTCTTTTCTCTGAGGTGCTCTTTAGGAAGGAGACCGCAGACAGGGAGAGAGGAATTGGTAAACTAGTATCAGCTTTGAAGAACTTCTGTAAAGAGGCCATGATGCACGGCCAGCATCATTACGCTTGGGTCCTACCTAAATGAAGTAAGTTGTATCCAAAAGAGTAACCAATCTTTAGTTCCTAAAAATAAATACAAAGTTCAGGAAAAGCTAATATATATGTCAATCTGAACTTTAAATTTTTGTGAAAAAAACTTGGCCTCAGAGCTTCAAAAAATAAATATTTTTGCCACGTGGCATTGGTTGTGAAGTAAATATGTCCCGCTGCTCTGATCTTACATCCTGTCACATTAATGTTTCAGAGCACTCAATATAAATATTAAAACTAATAGCTTCGCTCTTCAGCTATTACTCCATCATTCCCTGAAATCATCATAAAACATTCAAAACCTTTTAGAACATTTACACACTTGAATCTGATGGTGGGGAAAGGAGACTAACAGAGCACAGCTCGCAAGCTTAAATAATAGTGGAAAGCTGTTTATGGAGTATGCTTTATTTATTCATCATTTCAAGTAAAGTTTCAGTTTTGATGGAGAGGAAAAAAAAAAATCAAAGTATACCTGTCAAGGGAGAAGGATGAAATATTGCTTTTCTATACTGTGGACTTGCGTAAAAAATATGGTAAAAAAAGTTTTTTATAGAAAAAAAAAAAGCAGAATCCATGAGAATCTCAGTCCAAGGTCAATCAATCTTAGCACTGTGGATACGTAAACAGCTAATGGATTGTAAAGACACATACCAGTGTTATGAATTTTTAATGAGCAACTCTTCAGCACAGACCTCTATAAATCAATGATGACTTATTGGCTGGATCAATTATGCAAACTTTAAAACATTTAATGACAGGTAATGAACAAGTCTCTGGAGTCCACCAGTCAACAGTGTTTTGCAGTTGTAGTTACAACAACTTAAGTGAAAAGTCTGCAGGAAACCTTTCCTCAGAAATGATTTAAAGCTAAACTCTGAGGTCGCAGTAAAGAACATGGTTGCGTTTCTCTTTACATACAACCTTAAACAGGTTGGCAAGTGGGCACAGTTGTTAATGTGCTCATAAGCATGTGGATTATTTTTTTTTAACCAATGGTATGTTGTGATGTTGGGAAACCTGCTTTCCCAAACTTGATACCTCAGGTTTCCAGCAAAGTAATGTACATATAAATGGTACCATTTTCAAAGGAAAAGAAGATTGTGCTTGTGTTAGGAGGCTAAATAGTTCTTTTCTTAAAATGCTTTATTTGAAAGTTAAGATAGAAGTAAGAACAAAATTTATTAGATGAGCAAAATTATAGACTGCATTACAGTTAACCAGCACAAAAGGACTGAAAGATGAGTGTAGACTGAATAATACAAGAGAAGTCTTATGGAATAACTGGTGTGGCATTATGGTGGTTTAATTGCTTATTAAATTATTATCCAATGAAAGATGAAGGATTTTTTTGTGGATTTTTTAATTAAATAGTTATTTTATATTTTAAACATTAACCTTCCTAATGGGCAATTTAAAATAATTCTGCAGATTACAGGAAAGTTGTAAATTAAACATACCGTTCATGAACCAAGAACAGGTGTATAAGCCCCTGATCCCAGTGCCACATTTCTCTGTTAACCTAGTTAAGGCTTTACTCAGATTGATTGAGGCATTCTGGCTGAATCAGTGAATTGAGTAAGTGCTCTTTATTGCCATTTGCTTTACTTTCCTAAAGACAACAAATATAAATGAAAGCTTGGAAGAGAGTTTAATCTTTGGTCTGAAGAATCAAAGTTTAAGTGTTTTGTAAAAGCAGTAGAATTATTTTATTTGAAAAAAAAATTATGTTGCCCTTTACAAGGATACTGTGGTCAGAGAGCCTCCTATGACAACATATCTGAATCCTAGCTGTTTAAACTCACCAGTAAGGTCATACCTCTTTGATGCTTTCTGCCAGCAGCAATTCATGAGAGCTCCTGCCCAACCAGAAGTCCAGCCCCCACATTGCTACTTGGGCTGAATTACACCTCTCTCTGAAAGTCACTCTGACAATTGCAAGCGAGGTTTAGTGGGAATAGGTGGATACTAGACCCATGTTTGGGTTTTTGCTCAAAGTTTGGGATGTGAGACATACAAGGGAAGTGCAGTCAGGAGAGATTGTAAATAAACTTGTAGAGTCATCTAAGGATCTGTAGTAGTTAAAAACAACCGTGGCCAAATAACTTCCTTTTTCAAGTGGGATATTGAAAGATTGCTCCTGGTGGTCAAGGAGCTTGGCAGAACTACTAGGAAAGATGTTTGCTGTGGTCAACCTTTTATTCTGTCATCTGACATGCTGGCAAAATGGGACATTTAAACAATAGCAGGATGTCTTGAAATTCATGTTCTTAATTCTTTAGACTTTTTAGCTTCTGATTGAGACTGACATTACACTGCTGTCATTATTCTAAGTGTCACAAGTTATATCAATATCTCCAGCAGCGTCAACATATCATGTGTGGAAGTTCTCAAATTTTTTCTGTCAAAACTATCAGTCATTTTCCATTTTCCGTATTTAGGCTCTCTCCTTGGCTTTAAGCGTTATTTGTACCTGCAATTCAAGCATGATGCCAGCTGACACTAGGAGGAAAAGATTTAAATGTTACTACCAATGAAACAGAGGGCAGATCATATTTATTTCAAGGATGAGCTTACTGCAGAGGAATGATACACCATTTAAATGTAGATCTCTTGGCTGGATGGCTTTTTTAGAAGGATGCTCAATGGAGAGAAGTAGGAGTTAGTTGAGACGCTTGCTGCTGAAAGGAGTAAATACCCATCCCTACCTCCTTCCTGTTCTGTCCAAGAGAAGGAAGTTACCCTTCTGATGCTACTTAATTGGTTTCTACATGTGAAGAAGCAGTGGACACAGCTGGACTGGTGGGTTTCTGCAAATGAGCTAAGATTCAACAGTGTTGGGGTTTTTAACTTGTCAAATTAGAGCCACCAGTTTAGAAGAACACGTGCAGCAGGTGATGGAAAAAGAAAAAACATGCTAACTTGATGTGTTAATCCTTCTGGTTGCTTTCATTTGACTTTGCCTGATACAACTTCTGAGTTTTTATCAGGTCTTTTTATATTGTTTTCTTCCTGATTGACACTCCCAGGTTATTCTCAAACCTTGGATCAAGTAAGGTAGCTAAGATGTAGTGAGCAGATTCTTTCATGTTGGAAATTCATTGTCAGATTTGCTACATAAAACATCCCCTCATTTCACAAAAGAAATAACACCATCTCTTTCAACATCTTGTTTTAGGCTTCTCAGTATATTTCCTAAAAGACTGATGGACAAGATAATTTGACTGACATCAACCCAGTTTTTCCCACACACATGCAAAATCTGACAGCTGCCTTCCAAACATCTCTATGCCTCTGAAGTTCCAGTAAATGCTTCTTCTGGGCCCATCTATTCTGTGAGTTACACCAGTGGTGGCCAGACCCCATAGAACTGGCAAGCCCTGTCTGAAAGTGTGAGTTTTACCTTGTGTAACATAGCCATGGCTGAGTTACTTAAGTGAGCTGCACAGAAAAGTCTGCGGGTGACCAGTCTATGAGTGCCATACATCTGCTAATTGCAGAGATGTTTTCTTTTGGACTGCATGGTAAAATAACCAAAATACCTTAGTTCTATGTTTCTATAGCACTTTTGAGATTCTCTGTGTCGACTATGGGCTAGTAAGCCAAATACTGATGTTGAGACATGAATGAATTCACAGCAAATCAGGATCATTATGAGGACAAAGCTACCTCCTGTGACAAAAAAGCAAGTTGCAGTTACCTGTCAGTTGCTTAGCCAGTAAAAAGCTTGTGTGCATATGTTTCAGCTATTCACTCATTTTGCTTAGTCTTGCCAAAGTAGCCTATTTAAATAAAGGAAAGTTTTCTAGAGCTTTGGGTAAACAAGGACAGATAAAGTTGCATTACATTGGGTTTACAGTCAAAACATAAGCAAAATTCCAATCCAATTGCTAGTTGAAGAAACTGAGGTTTGTTTTATATGTTGAAAAACATGAATGATTTTGCTTGAAATTTTTAATAGTATCCACACCTTTCTGGTTGAGATGGGAAAGAGAAAGTAGGAAATAAAAAGTGTGGGGAGGAGCCCTTTCTGGCAATATTTTTTGCCCAGCTCAATTAAGGGAATGGAAATCTTATGAGAGAAAGGTGGAAAGCAAATGTTCTTGAGTGATTTGCAGCTAGATTTTCAAAGCAGTGAGCTACACATAAGACTATTTTGCTTGCAGTCAGATGTTTATCTGAACTGAAGTGGAATGCTATGCCAATATAAAGATGTTTATTTGCATATGCTTTTTTTTAAAAAAAGTTTTCTCTGGGAGATCATTTCTGAAGTTATTGACTTCCTGATAAATCACATTCTTTCCTTGCACTAAGCAATCAAGTCTCTATTGCTCAATTTGGCAATGTGTTTATTTTGCCTTTTTGAAAGCACCTTTTTGTACTTTTTTTATCTACTTCAAAAGTAAGTACATTAAAGAAAGGGTCAGGAGATGATGACTGTATTTCACAAAAGAAACAGTCATGTGGAGATGCAAGAATGTATTGAGGTCAATACTGATGAGAAATTGGCAGAGTAGGTTGAACAGTCTACTGATTTTTCAGTATCTTTTTCAAGTGCTCTACTGCCACACTTTTCTGAATGTTACATCTGCTCTCTATCTTTCTGTGTGCAGCCTATCTTTCTTTTCATCAGGACTCTGTTAATCTTACTTCTTACCTTATCTATCAGGTTTCAAATGTACATAACTAGGCAATACATCCGTTTTTTTGCTTTCGACACAACCTGTTACTGATTTGCACATGATCTCAATATATATTGCCCAATTAAAAGATTGAGAAAATGAATCTGAGAGAGGAAAATGTTGCAATAGCAGAAGTTCTTTACCCTAACATTTGTTTCCCTAATGTTTCCCTAAACACTTCTGTCAAGATTGCATATTTTTGGGGTATTTTAATTGACAAATGAATTTAACATAGACAGTTCCTAGTGCACAAGGATTACCTTAGAAAACCCAGGTGGTTTTGTATCACCTTTCTAGTAGGTGCATCTTCTTCCATTTGCAACAGTCTTAGCCTTGTAGACAACTTCTCTCCCACTCCCTTCACAGTGCCAAGGCCTGCAAGACTCATTGTTAGATACCCTGAAGTTTCTACACTTCTTCTCCAGCCCATATCTGTTTGTCTATCACTTCTCCTCTATGTTGGAATTGGCTCTGGTGTGTCTGTGAGCTAACTACTTGCATGCAGCCTTACATTGCTTTTCTCTCAACTCCCTGGTGCACCTTTACCACTTGGGAGAACTGATGCTTCAAAACTAGCAGTTGTCCAGCCTGCACAGGGACGTGTATTGAAGGAGAGCTTGTCTGGGAACTCCCTAGAGCATTAAGAGGGTTCATAGACTTTCAGTACCATAGTCAGGCAGTGATCTGCAATATTCCTTTGCCATTAGCTGTGTATGCACAGACGTGTTGACCATTGCAAGAGAGGATCCTCACTTTCAACACCTGCTTCCTAAGCACTATAGTCCTAAGACTTAACGGCTTCTTGATTTAATAATGGACAAAGCAACCGTCTCTGCACATTACTAGGATTTCATGGTCCCATTCGGTTGGCACTGGCCTTGTCCATCGTTGCCTTGCTGGTTTTCAGGCCTAAGCATGTTCCTGGATGTCAGAGTTCGGTTGCTCTTGCTAGGTTCCATTGTGGGGGCATCCTGCAGCACAAGGTATTTGAGATCTTAGTGCTGTTTCTGTTTTTCTTCAAGCTACCAGCATTTTAGGCAACACAAAACTTTAGGAGTTTGGCCTCATGTGCAGCTAAGTAGACCATCCAGGGTATCCCCATTTCCTGGCATGGCTCGTGTATCACTACATCCCCACAAACACATCTGATTCTCTGAAGACTTTCAAGACCCATCTAGATGCGTTCCTGTGTGATCTGCCCTAGGTGATCCTGCTGCAGCAGGGGGGTTGGACTTGGTGATCATCAGAGGTCCCTTCCAACCCCTATGATGCTATGTTCTACAGCTCTTTGGGAGGTGACTGTAGTATCAGGTATATGAGATTAAAAATATGTTATGCTTGCTGTCACTCAGAGCTCTGGTACTGTCACCATTATCTCTTCTAGTGTGGAGCATGGTAAATACATGGCTGCTAGTGCTGGGTGATTTTGGTATTCATAGTAATGGTGAGTCCTGTGTATTGGCTGCAATTTTTATAGTTGCATAAACATGAGTGTCCTACATGGCTTCTGACTCACATAAAGACAGCCTGGTTGTAACTTGGGAGAGGGTTAAAAGGGAAGAATTATGTCATGAAAAAGGCAGGACTGGAAAAAGAATGTGCAAAACACATTTGTTGTAAGCTCAAACATAATCTTCTGCAGATGAACCTTCAATCCTTTTATTATTCAGGGTGGGATTTTGACTGTGTTCCTTGGATCTGTAACTTATTGTGTCTCATTAAACAACTTAAATCAGGAAAACTGATCCTTGAGTAACTTATTCTCTGAGTAATCGCAAAACACTGTTTTATTTTCAAACACCTCCATGAGGTAAATAGAACTGTGACCTCATGCTCCGATGCTGAGACTTCATGCTCAAAACTGTTTACAAAATTTTTTGGTGCCCAGAAATGCCTTGACTTAGTCTGCCAGTAAGAATGTCTGCTCCTGAGACAGAGCTGTAATGGCCAACCGGTCTAGTCACAAAGGGTGACATTGTGGTCTGACCCTTTCCCAGCAAAATAGCCATTACAGTCAACCTGTGCAAAGATCAGCTGTAGTCTGAATGTACAGTGGACACAGAACTTCTCTGAAGACCTGGTTTATCTGTAGCACAAGTATGTAAATAAGTCCATCTCTGGAGACAGAAAGCCACAAAAATGAGTTGTAGTTTGGATGCATTGCTCTAAATAAGTATCTTGCTGAACTACCCCTCTGTTAGCACAGATTGTGAGAAAAAAAAAGATGCAATTTTGACAAAAAAGAATCTCAGTGACAAAGACATCTCAACATAACACACTGTGGTAAACTACTGTCCTTCAGTGTTTAAAATATGCATATTTTTTCAAACCAGAATTAATCTAGCTTTCTTTGATTACTAGATTTTGTTATAACTTCCTCCATCAGAGAACTGTATTTCAGATATATATTTTTTCTAGATCATTATTAGCACCTGATGCATTTTTAATAACTATGCATAAACACAGTATGATCCAGAAGTGTGTGAATGGAAACTCTTTTCCTCCTTTAAGGAGGCTTTTTTATATCCTTCTTGAAATTTAGTCACCAGAACTAGGCAGTGCTATGACCAGTGACTTCATCAAAGCCACAGCCACTTCTGAGCATAATGCAGTAATTCATTATCCCTGAAGACTTTTACAAACAGAGTAACTGTGACAGGAAAACACCACTGAAATTTGGCAGGGTAATGAACCTCCTAAAGAAATGGGCTGGAGCATTTTAATGACCTGTGCTCCCATCAGTATCTTTCATACACAGTATATACAGAGCCTGGAGTCCTCCCAGTACAGGTGACTAGATAAGCATGTCTTCTCAGAAGATGGCTCCAGGAGGGAGTAAAGATGGTGTTCACTTCCTGTATAGCAGTCAAGGGAGGTGGCAGTGGCCATGTCCTAGCAGGTGAGTCTGCTGCGTTTCAAGAACAGAAAATACATGGAGTCAGAAGGAAAGCAAGCAAAGGAGTGTGACTGCCTCAGAAGTTAGACTATTTAGTGGGAGGTGGAAGAAAACAGGACATATTTTTATATCCAGTAACTTCTCAGTAAAAAGGTTCCACAGTGAAACTCTGGATTAAGTTTTGCTGTTTTGAAAATGTGCCTGAAGTAGTAGTTGAAATTTCCCATCTTGTAACCAAAGATGCAATAGTTTCACTGAACAGATCATATGCTGAAGTTGTGCAGCCTGAGCATTGCAAGGCAGTCTTATTGTTGCCATTCCTGCAAGGCAAAAGTGAGAAAAAACATTCCTAATTTAGGCTTTTTTGGGCTATGGCTTTTAGTTCCAACGCATTGAATCAGGAGGATACTTGTTAATGAAGAAGTGCTGATACATATGTTCGATGTTGGTACATATGTTTCTCCTTGTTTAGTCTTCTTAAAGTATGTGATGTGCCTGAAGAAGAAGTCAGAGGCTGCTCTAAGGGACTTGCAGCGCTGAGACCTGTTCCTGCAATAGCCCATTTTTACTTATCAAGTGGGGAAACACTCACTGTGTCAGAGATATTATTTGCATCAGTCATCAGTACATGCAGTGTTTGTGCAGTCAGGCCATCAAGTAGAGGATCCTGAATGGAGTTTTGGGAGGGAACTACTTTCTTTACATTGGCTCTTCGAGATGAGTGTTAAATTCGTCTGAATCCAAATTTAACATTAATCTGACCCCTAATAATGTGTTGACCTCGGTCTCATTTTGATTTGTGTTTTATTGTTAACTTCTGCACATCAGCTCAGTGATGGCAATACAGCTTTATTTCTCATTCAATAGATGCACTGACTTATTCCTACCACGATATCGGTTGGCGGGGGTTTTGTTTAGTATCTAAGATCAGGCAGGTTTGGGTGCTTTCAGATTAGCATGGATGAAAATTTCGATGGAAATTAATTTAGGAAAAAAGAGCAAGCAGAATGCAGATTTGAGATACACAAAGTATGCAATGTTCTTTCAGAGAACTCAGAAATACAGTAGAATTAAACTGACTTAAACAAAAAAAGCCAGTAGAATAGAACACAAAGGATTCCTGTTAATTTCTGCAGGAAAGATCTGCACAGCAAAACATTCTTTGTGCAGAGAACCACCAGCTAGCTGTGAATGGCTCTTGCTGAAGCTCCAGTGTCTCTGAATGGCTCTTGTTCTGCCTGGCCTAATAAGGTTGCCCCCGATCAGCTGAGAGACTTTCCCAGCACCATCCCAGTCCTGGGTCAGTGCTCTTTCAGTATCTCTGTACAGCCTGTACTGTGCTGTGTAGACATACTCCTGGTGATCCAGCTGTCAGTACCGATGCTGATTTAGGGACAAGGGATCAACTCTAACATATTAAGCCCAGAGGCTCACTTCTACCTTTGTAGCTATGACTGACTTGCATGAACCTGACCAAGTTACTCATGCTCTGCCTGGAGAAACTGGTCCAATCTTATCTAGGGTAAAATGTCCTTTCTTCTTTTTAAATTGATATTGCTTGCCATATTTCCAGGTTTGGTAACTCTTGCAGCAGGTAATTTATGCAGCATTTTATTCTTTTGGTGAATCAAAATATAAAAAAAAACCCTTCACTCGAGGTTGAATGAAAAATTCTGTCTGACTTAAAACAAGATATTTCTCCTTTGTTTTTATTGGGTTTGAAACATCTTTTACTTCTTTAAATATTACTGAAGTACATCCTATAATAGTATTATTTAATTCAAGGATTGGTTCTTTTCAAAGGTTTTTTTCCCCCTAGTAAAAATAATTCACTGAAATAGGATTGTTTTTCTGCATAATTTCTGTATAATTTTGTAATACTACAAGCAAGTCACTTTCGTCATTTAGATCCTCCTTATGCCAAACAAGGGCAGTATTCCACAGCTGAATAATATGGGCAGCCTTAATTCATTGATGGCTGTAGCATGTTTCAGAAATGTGTCATTCTCAGGAATGTTCTCAGTTGCAGGGGAATATTCAGAGTTAACACTGAAGAACACTACAGAAGAGCTTGATTTTGTGTTAACAATAAAGACTAAGTGCATGACACTCTCTGCTGATGCTTTAATTTCTTAAGTCTTTTTTTGGAGACCTTTCTAGTTCTAAATTTCTGAAGGATGACTAGGATTTTAGCTGACTGACTTCTATTTTGTTTTAATGGAAGATCTGCATTTTAAAACCCCGTGCAGTATTTTGAAAAGTTCCTCATAATGTCCAGACTAGCGTAATTTTAAAATCTGTCCTTGACGATGGCAAATGATGTTATTAATATTCAGTTGTTGCAAGATGGATTCAAACAAGGGGGGGTGGGGGATGTTCTTTGGCATGGTTCTTGGGTGTTAGAGAAGGTAATAAACCTTCCTTGTCTCTGATTTTATAACGGACAATAACCATTAACTGATCAACAGAAGAAATGTCAGGTGTGGAATCAATGCTGATAGAAAAGTATTTCATCTGTTTACATTTACGAAGGATCACTGATAAAACCTTTGATCCCATTAAGGATATAAACTCCTCACATATAGTCGATGACAAGTCTGATGAGCTAGCTGAGCTCCACCAGCCTCGCTGTGCTTAGTGAATGTTCAGCTAAAAAGGGATCAAATTGACTCACGAATTTCAAGATTCCTAGGAAATTACCATTGTGAGGTGACCCAGTTTTTTGATTAGTGTCATGAAAAGACAGGTCTCACTGAGAAATAAACGTAATAATGTCAACCATGTGCTTAAGTTCTTCTCTCCGTTATACACATTCGCTTTCAAATTGTTTTGTCATTTTAGCATAAACTGTATCACTTGCTTTCATCTGAGAAACACAAGCTTAGCATAGTTATGTGCAGAAATCAAAGATGAGCATGGAAAAAAGGCCCCTCTTTGCCTATTGAATCATTGATCAGACAAGCACAGCAGATATTTGCATGGATCCTTAGTAGTTAGGTCTCAGTAGCTGCCTTAGATAATTGTTGGAAAGAAAAGAAGAAAAGAACAGCAAACTTAGATATTCCAAGTAACTGCAGACCTTCTTATAGGTTGCCCTCTCACATCTATCCTTCTTCAAGCACAGGAGAGTCACCATTTTATATTGTTATTGATACTGTTATCACTTTGGAACCATCTATTTTAAACCAGGGACAAGAAACCATGAAATGAGCTGCCTTCCCTTGTTAACAAATGAGCACAATGAGGGGGAACTGACTGGCCAGCCCAGGAGATTGAGAAAGAGAGGGAGAAGCAAAGCAAAGGTTCGTAAGTGCCATCAAATCTGAATTGCAGTGGGATTGATTTCAGATTGTATTATTCTCACTCCAGAAAGCCATTTGACTCAGCTGGAAAATACACATGCAAATACTATCAACACTAAAGGATTTGGGAATTCTTCACAGTGACCAGGCTATGGTCAGTTACTGGCTGGTAGTTGGAACCATAGTGTTCCCACCTTCTGATGTCACTGGGGGCTCATCAACTCCAGTTAATTGTTGGGAAGCAAACCATCCCTACCTTCATTTCTTACCCCGTGTCTGTGGCATTTTTTAATCATCTCTTCCAGTTTTTTCAGGTATCCCAGCTCTCTTTTCTCTGCTCCTCTTTTCCCATACAGGTGCAGAGAACTTACTGTGCTGCAAAGAGGCTCACAGCACAACCAAAGGATGCGGGAAAAACTGTCTCTACAAGGAGAACATCAGTTCTTTTCTTTCACTATTGAACATCCTGTGTGCCCCCCTCAGGACTCATGACAGCTCAGCAGAGAAGAGCCAGTGAGTATGGCTAGATAAAGCAAAGGAGATTTGCCTTAGTAAGAGCTAGGTGGGAAAGTCATCCTTGGCTCATGGGCTTATGATCACCACAAATAGCTTTACTGCAAAGACAGAAGCAACACAATTTTGTAATTTTGCATTAAGAAGACTTAAAAGTCACATGAGTTGAAAAAAAGGGAAAGAAAATCTCTGAAGTTGGTAAGTGAAAACAAAATAAGGGAATAGGATAATGTACAATCACAGCTCTTCCTCAGTGTGGCAGCAGCATCTGTTAAAAAATGCAGGACACTTAAAACTGGCAAGGAGCTCTAAAACCCTGGCTGAGCTGCAAAACTGGACTGTGTCAGAGGTGATGGCTTCAGTCTGTTGCGACAAAGTGTTCCCCTTTGAGTCCTGAAGGACCAGTACCTGTGGACTCTGGTTTATTCCCCTTCTCCCTTTCTTCTGCTTTTCCTCCAGTGCTTGCCAGTTATGTTGAAAACTAATGCTGGGTTCTCTGAGATACCCATTGGATTTGACTGCTGTTATAAACCACCTGATGATGGGCTGCAGTAGAAAAGCAGTTGCTGCTGGAGGTGAACACAAGGTGAGATATAAACTGAACAAAAATATGGCATTATTCTTTTTAAACTGCAAATTCAAGTCCAGTGTGTGAACAGCATAACCTCCAAATAATAAATGTGCAGACAAGTCTTTTGGATGCACTGGGAGAGCTATTTTGGAAGACTTAACTGCAAGCTGCTCGAGTTAAATGTAGTGGCTGCATAGATGTAGGCTGCCCTGGCTACATGACTTTTAAAAACCAAAGCAGAGCATTTAATGAGGAGCACAGTTATCTTTTCACTGCCTAAGTTAATCTTTCTTTCTCAGGCTCTCCCAACATCTTGGCTCACGGGAGAATAGTCAGGAAGAATTTTCAGTTCTTCCTCTGACATGTGCTTTTGGTGGAGATTTTATCTTTTTCTCTTAAAGAAATTAAGCCCATTTCTGCATTGTGTAATTTGGGTGGCAGAGGTCAAGGTGGGAGGGAAGGAACTCCAAAGAAAATATCACCCTCTTCATAATAACCATTAGCCAAACAGACTTGGATACCACTGGTAAAAAGAATCTCAGCTGGTTAAACTGCCTACATTTCTCTCTTAAGTTAACAGTAGAATAGCCAAGTAGAAATCATTCCCCAGATGTTACAAGTGCTCTGAAATCTGTTTGAAACTATCTAAATACTTTACACTTCTTACAAATTCATATCTTGATCCCAGAAGAGGATCCAGTGCACTCACCATGGACTAATAAACATTTAGAAAAGTTAAATTACTTAGAGATATTTAAGTATCATACAAATATATGTAAAGTGTAGGCACTCCCCAGCATAAAACCCAACTTGCAAAGGTCTTTGTCTATTTAATTGCATTTTTATTCAACCATTTAATAAAGAAGTTTATTTTTTAACCACTTCAGTTCCAAACAGAACTTCAGATTCTATTATAACAGAGTAGAGGAAGAGAAATCTTAAACCAGGAGCATTTAGTTGCCTGCAGAGCAAGAGAGATTGAAAGGAAAATTGATTTATTGCCTTCTAGATAAGTTTGTAGGCAATTTGTGTTTGAATTCCTCTTAGATCATTTTTGCATAATATTAATGGTCTGAAATTACTCAAAATGATATCAGAAACCAGCCTTCTTTTGCAGTGTGGAGAAATCCTCTCCCTGAGTCCTTGTTATTCTTTTAGTCATCTGGTTTCCCTTCATTTATTCTTTTGTGTTGTGCTCTGCCTTCTGACAAGTGGAACATTGAACAGGAAGTGGGAAGAAGCAAACTTTGTCTCTCCACTGCCAATGTGCTTCATACATTTGTGAAGAAGCAGACCCACATCATGAAACCAACTGAAAGCCACGGAGATACCTCTCTGAAAAATGTAATGGACTGTACTGAAAACCTAACTTTGACTGATGTGAGGTTTGGGACTTTATCCAGGTAAGAATTCATGCAGCAATGAGCACAGATAAGGCAGATGACCCAGAGTAGGGCCAAACTGTTTACCAGCAGATGTGTTTTTGAAAATCTTCCTTAACTGGTCATGGCAGCGGAAAATACCCTGCTGTTAAACGCATCTGCAATCCACTGCGCTCCCAATCCACCTACAAAAATTCTGACCTTTAAAGAAATGATGGAGGAGCTGGTGATTTTTTCCATGGCATTGAAGCTCAGTCTATTTTAGGCTCCAAGGCAATTGCAGCCCTTTTTGCTCCCTATTTCACATCACTTTTAAGTCTTGTTCTGGCCAGTATGAACCCTTCAGCACTTCTCCCTGTGCAATCACTCGAGTCAAGATCTGTGATTTGTGATTTGCAGATGACATGTACATTTCTTGGCTGATGGCTGTTAAAGCAGTTTGCAAACCTAAGGCAAGAAACTGCAGGGATGCAGTTGGAGCTCTCTATTCCCACACTATATCGCCATTCTCATGCAAATTAATAACACGTTTCTCATTATTAAGATAGAAAATAAACTGTTGTAAATATTTTCATGAAATAATCTTGTTGATTTCCATTATATGCCTTCTGTAGACATGAATATTGCATTTAACTAGTCTATGTATCACAAATGGTGATGCAACTTCGTGTATAGGAAAAAGAAAAAAACAAACAGTTCCTGCATTCACCCAATGTAAGTCCTTTAATCCCTTCGGTGTGGAAATCTATTATAGAGCTGTAGAACATAGTAACAGTTCCTAAAGTGCTAACACAATTATTTATACATTTCTGATCATCTTTCATTTAAATATTTATAAAATACATACTGGGAAGTACGCACCTTTTAGAAAACTCAGTGTCTATGTCATTTTCTTAAAATATTCACTTCTGTTCCTCTTAAAAGATATCTAAAAAGAAAACCTGCTGGATTTTGTTTTAAGTGACACTATAAATGTACAAACAAAATGTAATCTTAAATAGAAAATAATATGATTACCTTCAGAAGGATTACTGTGGTTCATTGTTCAGAAAGCAGGAAACACAAAATGATTGTCTCAAATACTCAGTCTTAGCTTGCAAAAAAACCAAATGTATTAAAGTGCTTCAGTCTTAATGTGTAGCCTAAAGTCTACATATTGTATAAATTCCTAATCCTGTCAAAATGCAAGTCTGAAGATTAGTAGAATGTATAATAAATGTGTCTATGCCATTACACATAAAAATAGTATTGCTAAATCAAGTGTAGCCCTTTATAAATGTAAAAAAGCCCAACTTAAGCAGATTTGCACTTTATCATTCTACAGCTCTGAGGAGAAAAAAAGCAAGATTGACTAACACTGTTTCCCCATTTTCCTGATATAAATCACACACACACACAAAAGCCATTGGCACCGATTTCTTTAGCAAATAATATTTATTGAGATTTCTTGTACATTTAATTATTAATGTCAACAGTGTTACAGTATTTCTATGAGGTTGCTATTACTGACACTGTACCTGTTGGGTTTTTTCACCCCCACATATTATTTCCTATACAACCATGAAAACTTAACACTTACAAATTATTTTGTGTGACAGAGTCAAAAAGACTTACAGCTTCATTGTCTGTTGCTAGGTCTCTTATTTGTCAGCATTTCAGGACTTGACTGTCATCTTACAAAATATTGTTTCTTTTCATCATTTTATAGTTAGTACATTTGGTACGTTAATGATAAATGTATACAGAACTATCATTTCTTAATGTATTAATATTAGTCTTGTAGAAATGTCCAATGAAGCCAGAAGAAAATACAAATCATATATACAGTTCTTTGTTTAGCAGTAGGTTCAACCTAGACACAGTAGTGCTACCCTTGTAAGGTGCAGTGATTTGACTGTTAAGGTAGAATTTTACAGATGCTTTCCTAGACAAAGGATCTTTTATTATATTAATCTTTTTCCCTTAATGAGGTAGAATAACTAGAATAATAGAGAAAGGTCAAATTACAAACCTGCTCTGTTGTATATATTATATGAAGAATGTTAGAAGTTATATATGAACCTGCACCTTTTGCTGAGTTGTGACACTTTCGCATGGTCTAGAATAGAAAATAAGTCAATAATCATCTTGTTGGTGGAAAAATTGCTTTCAGACAGTCTTTTTCCTCCCACACCTTTTAAATAAACCAGCCAGCCGGAGAACTCAGAATGTCTGAAGTCAGTAGAAAGCTGGAAGATGCTTGAAGTAGGTAGTAAAACTCTCACTGATTTCAGTAGAGGGAAATTTCTCCCCAACTTTCTCGAAGGTGCCTGGAAGGTGTGCATGACTAACTTAAGGAATTTTAAGGAGGTATTTCACACTGCTTGAAAATTGTATCTTTCGGACATTTCTTATCCAGACACTGAGATGTAAAAATACAAACAAACATTACAACAAACATTAAAATAGGCCAGCTCCTGTTCCTCAATGATGAAAATAGCTGTAATCCACCTTTTGTGATCAGCTGACACGTTGTACCAGTTTTGCATGTTCTTAAGTGTACTGATCCAGATTCTGAAGGTCTTGCATGCACAACAAGCCTCCAGACACTGAGGACAGTGGGAGCTCTGCTAGAGTCAAGCCCTCAGGATGAGGCATAGAATTTCCTTTTAGGCTCGTTATTTCTTTCACTTGAGGAACTGAAAATGACCAAAAAAACTAACTGTATCATTTATAGCAGGAAATGAAATGTCCTGGTAATCTAAGTCTTTGACTAAATCGGAGCATCTCTAGCATTTAGTATCTTGGACACTATTAACATTCACTGGGCAGGACTGTGTCTGGGTCTGACACGTATAGGCACTGGGAGAGGAAGTACTGAAGTCTGAGTTTAAAAGCAGAGCACTGTAATCTCTGTCATTATTTTCTCATTATAAATTCACTGGGAGACTCTCAGGAGTCAAGTCTTTCCCTTTGTGCATGCCAAGGAGCTTCTTCCTAATGCTAGTCGTTTGGGGAAGGAACACAGCTGCCTCTCATCTGCTGTCTGGGAACAGAGGCACTACCAAGCCCAACACCCTCCCTTACACATATCACACCTCTCCAAAGACCCCCAGGCCCTCCATGCTCAGAGCAGCACTGCTCTAGCAATTCAGTGGACAGAAGGAGTATCCTCGACTTGTAGATCAGAGGCAGCAGGTACTGTACCACTCCAGTTCTTGGAAGCAAAGCGGTGTGAATTGTGTTCTACGGTGCACAGGGAGGCAAAGGAGTAGGGTGTAGGGCTGGTGTGCTAGGTAGCACAATACAACTCCATAATTTGTGTTTTAGTTTTTTTCAGAATAGAAACCAAAGAATCTCTAAATAGCACTGCCTGTTCAAAACAAGTCCTCCCACGCCACTGAAAGTTTGACCAGTGCCTGTACTTACCAGCATAGGATTCAGGGCTTTCATGTAAGAATACGTGTATATAACTAGTAAATAAAACAGTTGAATCATTATAAGGTGACAAATACTTTGGCTTTTCTACAGTCCCAAGTATCTTCATTAATGACCACTGAAGCCAACCAAAAGATTTCCTCTTCGGGTTTTTGATATGACCCTGTATGTTTTTTTTTTTGTTTTAGGAAATGCTGCTGTGTCACTCGTACCTCTGATAAGTAGAGTATAATAAGCAACAGATTCACTGGGAAAGTACCTCCTGTTAGAAAGCATTGACAGTGTTCAAACAGATGATACATCATTTAGGTTTGTTGGTGAGTTATGTACACTGGGCTTCTGTTAAATCTATCACTGAATACACATTTATCATGGTAACAAGAGAGCATCACTTAACAGAGCTACTAATATTCCCTCTGAGGATATATAGTGGTAAATATACTTAAAAAAAAATCTACAGTACATCTTTAAGTGTCTTGTATTCATTACAACATTCATTAAATAAGGAAATGAATAGCAATTGGAGAAAGCATGATGGATAAAGAAGGAACTGTAACACTGAAGAATGATCTGGGGAATAGCTCTGATACGAAGATTGTTTTCTTCCAGCATGCTCTTCAGTGTTGCCTTTTACCCCAGAAAAGCTTTCAGATCACAGCTGCTTCTATATTGATGAGTATGGGGAACAGGACAAACCCTAGCTGTGAATGTTCGATCAATCTTTATATAGGTAAAATTGCCACTCTCCAGCTGATTTATGTAACGATTTTAGTTTGCTCAAGGAAAGCCATAACAGAAATCCACTGCTGTGCAATTAATTGTTAAATCAAATACACATCCTTGCTGTACAGAATACCTATACTTAAATTTTTTAGAAGACAAGACTATACTTCTTGAATAACTGACGCAGAAACTGGTTAAAGTTTGCTTTCTCTTATCCAGGCTCTGTAGCTGTTTCTTGCCTTCTTCAAATATAGTCTATTTAATCTCCTGTAGTGTGGGAAATTACGTTCAAAATCTTTGTGATCCTCTACCCCTAGTAAGTTATGCAAGTAGTGACAAGTAGACACCATAAGGTCTTGAGATTATATCTGTAATGTGTGGCTACAGACTGTTGATCAAGAGAGCCTGGAAGAAAAACATTATTTTCAGGTGTGAAAAACCGTCACCTTTATCAAATAATTTCTCTTGCATCTCTCCCAACGCATTGTAGCCTATTTAAACTTGGAAGGTTAAGTTTGTAGCATTCATTATGACTGAAAATTTAGTTCACACAATCATGATGTTCTCTTTATTAAGTGTTACTGTTAAACAATATTAAAATAAACACAATGTGGTTGGCCTTTTGAAAGGTTCAGGTTTCTTTGCCTTGTCTCTTAATTGTCTCTGCTTTTTAAGATTCTGATATGCAAGCTAATGTTGCTGCTATATGCCTGATTTGCCACATATTATCTGATTTATCTATGTATATCTTACAATTTACAGTTCTGTCTGGTGCATATAATTGAAATGCTTAGGGGTAATGTAAATGTCTTTTGACAGAACTATGGCTTGCATCTTTGGTTGGTAGGTTTTCTTGAACCTCAAAACAAATCAAAAATAAATTCTGGCAGATAGCCTGGCAGTTTTACTGTACCTAGCAAAAATACATTCTGTAAGACTCTTCACCCGTGTCATTATATGAATTACTAGATAAAATAACAACAGGTTGCAGAAACTCTAGCAAGATATATTCCTGTATCAAAATACCCATACTAAAATGGCTGCCTCACCCACTATAGTCCTCTCCCAAACTGATCTCATTTGATTAAGTACCTTCAGCCCCAGTTCATCACTACCCCTTGACAAATACTTCGTCTCCATCTTTAAGAATAACTTATTTTGTTAATAATTTGCAATATCCACTGTCATGATGTGTAAATCATTGGCCAGGGTATTGATCCAGCCATGCTCGCTGCTAACATGGGTTAGGAGCTCTGAAGGGGCCCTTCAGTTAAAGTTTGGGGAGACTTCTCATGTAATCCCAAGTGCAGGACTCTCCATGCACAATATGGGAAGGCTTTCCTGCTACCCATAGCCACAGAGTGAGCAGCACTTCAGATGGCGCTGGGAGTTTACTGGAGGAAGGTGGGTTCCTGCTGCATCCATGCAACCTTGCTGACCATCAGAGCTGGCAGATACATGAAGAAAATTCTCTCTGCATCCCTCCAAAATGGGTGGTGCTGAATGTGTGTTTCAGAAATGTTTTCCCATCCTCTTGCTAAGAGAGTGAGTTGGCTTCACTGTGGGCTGCACCTACTGGGCCCAATGCAGTCCTAAATTATCACCAGACAAACAATTGTTACTGGTGCATTTACTTGGACTGAAAAATCTTCAGAAAACACCACGTTCATTGTACAAAGTGTGTTATTCCCTCTAACCAGCCAGGAAATAAACCGGGCAGGAGCTGGGCAGCAGTTCAAGCAGGAACCGTGACACCAATTTTGGGTGATGGTTTCCACGGTTAGAAGGCAGTTTGTTAATCATTATTCCTTTCCTCTCTGCATGCAGGTCCTTTTCAAGGCACTGAGATATCAAGACTTGGATTTTCAGAGACCCTGATTTCAGCAAGAGCTGCACGTCTGCAGATTAAGCCACAGACTCTTTACGAGAGAAAAAACACAAACCTGCAGGATGTGGGAGCGTCGTTTTTCTATGGAAAAAATGGAGGTCTGTGTAATTTGTTGCTTTGTTCCTCCACTTCATTGGTCACAAAGCCTATTCTGGATAGAGAGATGGAGGTAATGCTGACTTCTCTTTTTAAAAGAGATGGGAGATGGATTAGAAACCTGAGCATAGAAAGGTTTTTTTGTTTTTTTTTTTAAAAGGACATCAGGAGATTAGGAGAGAAACAGACATTCAAAACCGGATGTAATTCCCCTGAAAGGCACCCCGATACACTGGAAGAGGCACATCTCCACTTTTTAGTGCAATTATCTGTGGAAAGCAGAATAATTTCCAAATTATTGACTTGTCAGTAGGGCTATGTCGATGTGGCCTGATGGTTTTCAGCAAAAGGCCCCCAGTAGTCTTTAAAAAACTAACAAGTCATAGGGCTGCTTGTGAGCCAGGAGGGTATGGGACATCAGCTGCCATGGAAGAAGCGGTTTTAGGTGACATGACAGTGCGCGGAAGTAGACTTCCCTTTGCTTGCAGGACTTCTCTGCTGAGGTATGACAGCTATGGCAAAACCATTTACTGCCATCAAGAGGCAGCTATGAGAGAAGAATATGAAATATACAGTTCCTTATCCAAGAAAAGTACAGTGTTTCCCAGTGACTGATTTATTACTTTCACTCTGTCCAGCAATACAGAAGGGTGCATCAGGGACCTGCCATTCTCAGATCTGAATAACTTCAGTCAGGCTGCAACATGTGAAATAATTGAGCTGACCAGAATTTGCAGCTCTAGGTGGAGTTTCTTCTTTCTGTTGGGTTTGAGAGTCGTGACAATAAGAGTTACCACATGAGCATGATGCAAAATGTATGTGCTCATTTCTTTCTCATTTTTCATTTCAATACTTTATATGACTCTGTTCAGCTCTAGCATGGTCCAGCTCTCTTAGGCAAGAGTCTCTACTGTGATTAGGTATCATCTTTTAAAATTAGAGCAACAGACAGATAATGTGAGCCATGCTCTTTCATTTTTCACTCTGATCTTCACATAGTAAGTCCCGCATGGCTTTCAGAGAAGCCTGTCTTGTTTAATGTGGACTTTGTTGGGCTGTAATTTATTTTACTTAATTATTTATGGCTACATTATGTATATTAGCTGCACTTGTCTAAATAACAAGGGTTGCAATGGAAGGCTGCCTGTTCAGCTGATTAATTCCTTTTACTTTCTGCATTTCTTAAGGAGATTCTGTGGTGAGTTTACATTGCTGTTTACTGTTCCTGGGCTTGTGTCCAGCAGGAACACTCTGGGACAACAATAAGAATAGGCACAGGCAGAACTTAAATAAATGGACAAACAATATTGGATCCATTTTGCACTTGAGGATGATTTCAGAAGGATAGGGAAATGTTTTAAAAATGAATGAATGAAAGATCACTCCAAGCTAACGTCTTAGTAAAAAGTGCATTTAAATCAAGAGCTCTTTTTATTCCTTACCATCACAATTTCAAGACTTTTGCCTTTTTTTTTATTCTGTTTTTCACTGATAAAAATAAGATGATGTATAAAATAGTAAGTGGAAACTTACCCAAAAAAAGAGAAAGAGAATGGAAGATTGGTATCTTATCTGACACATTCTTTTGTCTGCTTCTTACTGTTTGCTAGTGGCTTGCAGCCATGGCAGGCAGCTAGCAGACCAAGTGCAGATTAACCATTTTAATATTTATTGATAAGGAAAATACCCTGGGCACACTTTTAATATGGGTTCCTTGGACATAGGGCATTGATGGCTCTATAAAATGTAAATACATTCTTAATTACCTCAAGTGCTCCTCCTGCCCAAGTGGCTCTTTTATGTGAAACACGTCTCACTATAATGAGCACAAATATTGGTAATGGACTGTGAAGGGCAGGTTGTGTAATCTTTTTTTTCCTGGGCACCATGCTGGCAATGTGTAGGGTTCACTTCTTGTTCAGTTCAGGAAAGTTCTCAGGTTTTTTTTCCCCCAGTAAAGGATCTCTTCCTAAATTAGGACCATTACAGTCTTATTCTGACTGTTCCTGTTTTTCTTCCACTCTGTCTTGAGCTCTCAATGTCAGTAAGAGGAGACAACAGCACTTTGAAATGTGTTATAGTTTCCATTTTTTTCCAAAGGAAATGGAAAATTTCCAGAAATTTTTGACAGAAAAATTTCCCAGAAATTCTTTTTCTTTTCCTACTCCCCAGTTCTGTCTCACAAATAAGCTCCATTCCTGCTCCTCAGCCTCTCTTGGTAATTCCACTACAGACTTCTCCATGAAGGTCTGAGCTCATTCATTCTGTTCTCCAGCTTAAGGTGGATGTTAGATCTTGAAAGGTACTAGAAGGAGAAGCCCGAACTCTGAGATGCTAGGAAGGAAATTGCTAGATTTGGAACAGAGCCTGAATGAGGCCCGTGGTGGGGATATTGCCATGAAAGGAGCTGAAAGGTGTGAGAAATGGAGTTGGCAAATTTTTTTCAGAGCAATGGGAAACTGCTTAGAAGCTGCAGAGTGAAAGATGTATAATTTAATGGGCCGGGAAAAGAAAAGGGCCATGATGCTTGTTTTAAGTCACAGACAGAGAGAAATCTGAAAAAGAAATTCTCTACCCCACACTGCTGCACACTGACTTAGAAAGTGTACGCTGACATTTTAAAGTTGTGCATGGCTTTCTTGAAAACCTGCATGGGGACAGATGATAAAAAGTTCTGAAACCTGCTGCTTCTCGAGAGGCTGAGATCTAGGCCCAGTTCTGCTGCATGGCAGCCTGCAAAAATAGGCCATATAATTTTAAGCCTTGTTGCCTTAGGCTAAACAAAGCATGAATGACCATGGGCTTGGAATGTGAAGGATGCATCTGTCTGAGCAGTAATGTTCGCTCTGAAACAGCCTCCGGTCTGGATAGTGAGGGCAAGCACAGTTAATACATTTAAGGTGCAGCTTCAGTTCTTTGAGAGGAACTGTATGATGATTGCAATGGATACCAATTCGCTCACCCAGAAAGGTCTTTGCAGCCTTCTGTTTAGTTGTAAAACAGGCGTGCTGCTACTACCAGCAATTGTGGCAAGACGTACTCACTAGTTGTGAAACCCACAAATGGTGCAGCCCCAAGTAGCAAGGAAATGTCTATACGTATGTGGAAATTATGCATGCTGCTACCAATTGTTTGAGGGGAGTTGGAGATGTGAAGGTATCTGAGCCTCGTTCATTGCTGCCAACATACCTTAATGTCCTCTGTACACTATGTGCTTTATCAGAAGGATGTGGCTTCTGATAAAACAGTGCCCCTTTCTTCATTTTCATTTCCTGCTTAAAAATCAAAGGTCTGGAAAGTGGGTAGAGCAAGAGGGAAAAAGAAATGGATCACAGACTGAGTTGGTGAAGCCTTTCTAAGCAGTTCTTCTGATGCTTTCTCTCAACCTCTAGAAGAAGAATATAATAGAAGAAATAACTTTATCATAGTCTTACAGTGACCCTTTTAATAGAGAGGATTATGTCACCCTGTAGACTGTGTTACTCTAGGCAGTGACCTTGTCTCCCCTGTTACAGTCTCTTTTGCCCAGAGCAACGATGCTGTGGTTTGAAGTTCTGCGGTGCTTCTCCTGGGTTGTCTTGGGTGTGACAAGGTTATTCTGCAGGAGCCACAGTACTGAATGTGGGTAGATGACTGTTACAGTAGAAAAGAGTCAAGGCAAAGAAAAAAGACCTGGGGAGGGAAAAACATAGCAGAAACTGGGACAGAAAGGCAACTTGTGTAGAGAGCTTGCTGAGTTGTTTGGTGCTGACGGCATCCAGTGCAGGAGAACAGAAAGTGTTTCCGAGAGGAAGTAAGTTTACTCTTTCTGCTCCTGTGCTATAATCAGATATGTATCTCATTTACTCTTACCTCTTCTTCCACTCTCTGCAGATAAATGAACTTGGTAGTAGGAAGTTCATCATGCTCCACAAAATTAGCACATCTGTAATTTATATGCCTTTTAACTTCTAGTTACATTTCGTAACAGAAGAGCTGAGGGTGCCAGCAAATCTTTTATGGTACCTGAAAGCTGTTGGAGAAGATTGCTTATTTCCTAATTCAGTGTGACCCAAAGAAGTGAGAGAAATAACTCAGGGCTAAGTTGTTTCCTCTGGAGTGTTTTATACTGGAGTGGCCCACAGCAATAAGTGCTTAAGTGGCATAAGGGAATAGAGGAAGAGTAGATAACCAGAGATGATATCTTTTTTAATAGCATTTTTAAGAATTAAAGAATATGACTTAGAAAATAGGATAACTGAAGCACAATGAGCTAGAAAAGGAGCTTTCTCATTAGGGGACAGACTAATGAATAGCTAAAGTTGTCAGGCATGAGTTTTACTTAGGAGTGATTTTTTTTTTTTCTTTTTTTTTTTTTTTTGGAGATTCACCGGCCTCTTGCATGATTCCTATAAGCTCAGAAAGAGTCATCTTGTCAGTGTTTGATGTGGATCTATACTGCTCTGAGTATAGCATGTAATGCACCTCTAGCAAAACCATATGGGGCAATTATCTTTCCCTTGGATTATGAATCTTGAGAAAGCACAAAGCATTTCTTCAAGGCTCTCTGTATCTGGAGGTATCATGTAAAATACCTGGAGGAGCATTTGTGTCATTACACACATTCATTTTTCTAAACATAGAGAAATTTCTATAACAATTTTGGAAATGTGCATTAGCACATAGAGTCATTGTTGTAGGAAAACTTGATCTCTTGATTTTACTTCCATGGTGGACTCTCTACAGTCTGTATCATTTCCACTCCACTTCACTGATGGTGGAAAAGCTTTTTTCATGGTTTATTTAGCAGAAAGTCATTTTGATTAGCAAGATGAGTAATACTTTACAGCTGTTTGCAATTACTGCATCTGTTGTATCAGTGGAATCAAGTATTGGAGGCTCTATTGACAGAAACGTGAAATGCAATAGAAATGGGTACAAGAGGGGACACACAGACGCACATGCACGCTTCATAGATCTAGTCATGTTAAGAGAAATCAAACATCATGTTAATCTCAAATCTGTGCCACAAACTCAGAGCTGGATTTAATAAATTTGAAAAGCAGAATTTCCTGTTTGCAGGTGAAGAGGTTTAGGAGAGGTTTTGTGCCAGACAGCTTGATGTAAAAGCTATGCATTAATTCTGCTCTGCTAAAATATAATAAAAGTTTTGCCAGTGACTCCAGAGGAGATCAAAACTGGATCCCACATGGATGGGAAAGCAAAATGAAGTATCTGAGAACATCTGGAGACTTTGTACAGTCTATATTCACAAATCTTTATGCCTGAAAGCTTAAAATAATGGATAGAATTTTTTAATGCTTCTGACTTTATTCCTCCAAATACACAACTCTCTTCAATGTTTTATCTTCATTTATTTCACAACTTCTGGTAAATTCTGGCTTATACTTTCCCAAGTAAATCACTTTGCCATTCCATTATTCCACATTAATGGGAGTTTCATGCAGGGGAGAAGCAAGAGAGACCCAGGGAAGCTAGATGAAATAATACCCCTGTCAAGGTCTACCACAGTGGGGTATGTCCTTCATTTAGTTGAAAAAGGGAAAGGTTTTTATGTCTGGGTCACACTACGATTTTAAGTAAGCTCAGTAATTATTACAGAAATGATAGTTTAATGGGAAACTGTTACTCCCATCTCATTATTTTCTCATGGGCAGCCTAACATTTCTTCCCTCATTTTACTATTTTGATTTCTTTGTAAAGGCTACTTATACAAATAATTGTGGTCCATGACTCTTCAACTGATCTTTGGATATGAACATCTCACAGGAGAACCTAAACTTCTTGGCTCTGTGAAATCTCTGTGCTCTTAGTGATGTAGATGAGTAGGTGATCTGGTCTAAGCGTTCTGGTACCATCTCTCAGGATGAATTTCAGAGTCCTTTGGATTTATCCATGCTCAGGGCATTCCCAGAAGCCTGGTGACTCAAGTGCATGCCTCTGTAGCACGGAGTACCTCTAGAGTACTGATTTCACAGCATCATTCCCTATGATTTGGTCCTTCTCTTCAGACTTCATAGTTATTTGTGTTGTCATTTGATTTAACATAAATTTATCTGGTTCTGAAGTATTCAGAGTCACCTGTGATTGCAGGAACAGTATTTCTGCCCCTTTGGATTTTTTTGGTACTTCTTCAATAACTAAACAGAGCTGCGGTGTAGCAGGGTGTTCTGAATGGTGTTTTATTTGGGGGGATAAATAAGAACCATGAGACGATATCAGATCTCTGCTGGAGAATGTGAACTTTGCCATTGGCTACAGGGTGGAGGCTTTGCCCTGGGTGCAGCTGAGGTGTTCCCACAGCAACACTGGAATCAGCTCTGGGAACAAGCTCTCCTCACCACCCCAAGCCCTGAGAGGCACTGCAGCACCCTCTCAGGTCAGCTACCATCCCTAACTGTCTTCCTTTGTCTCCAGATTGCCAGCACACACTCTCTTGCCCAATACTATTTGGGCATATAAATGATGAATGTATTTCCTTTAGGGACCCTGGAAAAAGAAGTGTTTATAAGAGTTTTGATTCCCTGCTAAAATTGGGTTGGGATGACTTTTCTATGTTGTTAAGCACACAGACTGTCTCCATCCTTCGATATGGTAATAATATTTTTGTTTCAGCCTTGCCTTTAGAAAGATTGTTGTTGTTTACAGTGCTTTCTATGGGTTTGTATTGTATCAGAGGCCTGAGGTTCATCAGTTAAATTGATGTGATATATTAGCTTGTCGATTTCTTTAGGTTAGACAGAAATGAACTGGACAGATTTTGATGTATCTCTATATATGAGATTTCTTAATGCTACATTTCTTTCATCCATTACAGACTAATGAAAATAAGCATATTCTTACAGCAAGGTTTAACACCAATCCCTGTAAGGGATCTTACTGAAATTTGGTCTTTCTCATTTTTCTAGAATACTCTTCCCACATCTCAAGCAACAGCTATAACCTACAGATGAATGAGTCTGCATTGTTTACAAAGTGCAAAACTGTAAGTCAGTGGTCACTGTAGTTATCTCAAATACTTTGTGAAATTATTTGTGTGTCAGGACTTTTTGTCAGTGTCTCACCATATATTTAGAAATTATGGAGGAAATTTGTTCTTGTCACAGAATGAGGCCCAAAGTCACCTGAAGAGATAAACGAATCCATCTTATTTCCCCCAAAGAGGATGAACTCATTGTATTCCAGCCTTTATTATATAGCTGAAATTGCTTGAGTATTTTGAAAGCCACATAAATGAGAGGAGATAGAAAAAATATTATGTGATTATAAAATGAAATAGAAGTACTGTCTGGGAGAATTAGGCTTTCTAATTAACAGAATTGAGAAAGAAGGACTAAATTATGATTTTTTATTTAGAGTAGATTGTAATGTGACAAATTATTGTAAAAATCTGGCTGAAAATAAAAGCCTTTTGCATATGCGTGTGTGTGTATATCTATATATATATATATAGAGAGAGAGAGAGAGAAAGATTGTTGTAGCTGCAAAATTTAGATTCAGGTGCATTTGCAGTCACAAACAGCAGCACCTATGCTGTACTGTTAAAGAGTCTTTTCCAGCTCAGCTTGATGGGCATGTTGATGCAAGTTTTACAAAAAAAACATAATTCATTCTTGTCAGTGATGGAGATTTTAACACTTGCTTGAAATAACTGATAATCTGGCACAAGAGAGTTAAAGGATTACTGCACAGTATTTCATCTGACTAATAAAAGCTGTTTAAAAACTCTATGAGCACCATATTTGAAGTACAGTGAAGAAGCATAGTTTTAATGAATTTTGCAACAACTGTAATAGTTTTTTTTCACTTGTACCATACTATGTTCTATTCTCCACAAAGAAAAACAGGAAAAATGACAAGACAATTCGTTTGTCCTCACTAATACTGCTCACACACAGGATAGAGGACAGGTGGTGAGAAGGATCTGTGTATAGCTGAGAAGGCCGTAACCGAGATGATCAGCACTATCCCACGGAGGTAAGTCCAAGAACATCTAGATAGAATCCAGGGCAATAGCTTTTCTTTCATGACCCTCAATATGTTTTTTTATATCTACTCATGCTCCTTCTTTTGTGCTGATTTGTGACAGGAAACGGATGTAATTGCTCTGTATCTCATGTCATGCTTAGGAGCAAACCTCATGTAGGAGCACCATCCAACACTGGTTTTCCTGTGCAGCCTCTAGCATTTTAGGTGTTTTTGCAGTGCCAGGGTCTCATGCAAAAGAGGACTTGGAGGTCCTTGGGAGGGTGCAGTTGTTTCCTGCTGCAGAGAGGAGATGGGATGTTAAACTTGCTGGACTCATACTGCCCTTGGAGCTCAGTAGGGATGCCAGGGCTGTCCCATCAGAGCAATATACAGGCAGCCACAGAGCACATTAGAAGGGCTCCTTGCAACATATACGGTCTCCTCAGCTGAGCTAATGTGCTTGGAGGAGTTGCATCTTTTGCCTATCAAGACTCAAATCAGATCACAGACTGACACCTGGATGTGTCTCCAGTACAATTTCTACTGGTGGTACCTACTACTGTTGCAAGTACTCATTAAACTGCCCCTTTGGTTTTGACTGCCCCAGCAATTTCAGCCACTTTGCCCTGCTGTGGAGAACAAGAGCGAGCAATCTCTGTGCTCCCCAGATGACTGGCAGTGTGGGGATTTGCAAATGTGCACTGGCCTTTAGCAGCAGCCAAAAAGAGATCGGGAGCACCAGGTGGTGGAGCAAATGGGCAGCGTGTAGTCTTGCTCTCAGCATGACAGTTGCATGGTGAAGAATCCCTTAATGTCATATATTCCTGAGGAAATGTAAATAGATCTAGCAAAGTCAAAATGCAAGGGAACCTAAGCTGCACTCAACATCCCTTTTCTCTGAATTTAATGTTGGAGCTGAAGGCTGAAGCTCTGTGTTAGGAAAGCGGCAGAAAGGGTGTCACACTTGCCCTATCTATATGTGTGCAAAGAGTTGGGAACAGACCCCGTGCAAGACAAAATTCCCCCACACAGTACTGAGAAGGAACAGCTCATGTTTCATCTAGATTCTCCCTCTCTGTTTTCTGCTTTGATTTTTATTTTCTTTCCTGATGTTCTTGTAGATCTGGATGTTTGTGAAACAGTATTCCAGCTAGTCGGGGGAGCTGTAAACATTGGCTAATGAGTTCATAAGTTGTGCTCTGAAAATAACAAAGTTTTATCAGTGTCAGGCAATATAATTTTTACCATTTTGGAGACAGGGAAGTCACATCTATCTGCTCTGCTAGCTGTTGTGCCATGTTGAACAGCTACAAGGGCCCACTTTTTTACTAGAATTATACTAGATGATGATAAAAACTGAAACACATCAGGAATCATCAGATTTTGTCACATAAATATTAAATAGATTTTTTTTTAAATAACCCAACCAGTCACATCTTAAGGGCTTAAAATGGAACATGTGATTTCAAAGTCCTGAATGTTGATTAAAAAAAGAAAGGGGAAAACATTTTTACACTGGAAAGTGGATTGTGTGCACTCTCCGACATTAATTTTCAATTTTACATGCAAGGCAGATTAATATTTATTTATGAGTGGAGTCTGCCTGTGTCATGCAAGTTCTTTGTGCAGTTTAGGTCATTTGTGTAGTTCAATATTTTCCGTTCTGTCACACATTCATTCTTTTCATTTCTTTTTTTTTTTTTCTTACCAGTACATAAGTGAACACTTCTGAGCTGCATACCACAGGGGACATACAATTCCAAAAAGGGCAGAGACATATGGAAAAGTGGAGTTTCAACCTTTACAGATGAGAATGTGTGTCTATTTAATAATAATAAAAAAAGCCCAACTCAAAAATATTTTCAGAAAATTGAAGTCCCAACAATAGCTCACAGGAGCTATGGGGCAGCAGAGAATTATTCTATGACCAGCAACAAAAGTAATGGCCAAAGAACCTATGCTGCCACTTAGGTTTCTTTGACTTGCTTCTTTACAATAAAAGAAATTACTGCACTATGAACTTGAATAAAACAGAGAAAAGGGTAAAAGAGTACAAGAAGGGGAAAAGAAGGGATAGAGACATTAGGAAAGCTGACTGTCTCTTCCACTGAAAAAGATGTTTGGACAAATAAAGATGACGTTTCTACTGTCCCATTTACCATTTGCATCCGTCCTTTTCACAATAAATATATACCTGAAAAGAGATGCCCTACCTTTGGTGTCTATTCCCTTCTCATTCTGGGGATGGCCCTGGGTGAGGCTGTATTGTACCTGCTTCTACCAATTAAAATAGCATTGGCTTGGACTGAATTTGTTAGCTCAGAATAAGAGAAAGAAGTGTGAGTGGAAGAAAGGAGTCACTTTTCTCTCTGTTGGCCTCTTCACTGTTGCCTTGTCCTGCTTTCTCCATTCCCAGTGGCATGGAAGACTCACCCAGCCTCAGTGACCTCCACTGACAGGCTGCAGACTGCAGTGATTTTCCCACTGTTGGGGAGTTTTTCAAACCGGTGGCCCTCCAGACACATGGTCCTACTTCAAAAGATGCAGAATGCTCACTGCCATCAGCCTCTAGAAGCAGAGCCAACACTGGAGTCCCAGTGTTTTCTGGGGCTTTACTATATCATGTGAATGGGCTTGCTGGCCAAGAGCTTCTGCTATTGTTTCTAGAGAGAGCTGTAAAGATGTCAGAGCTTGGGAAAGAGTCAGCACTCCCCTGGTCTGAGCACTGAAGCCAAACCTTCAGCAAACTCCTACAGATTTGCCCACAACAGATGAGGCACTTCTCATTCCATGTGTGAGCACAGCCTTCACAAGAGTCAATGCTGGTGCATATACACCAGGATGCTGTAAGCCCAGCAATTAGAGTTTTGTCTATGTGTCCAGTTCAACTACTTTGGACTTTCTGGGAATATGTTTCTTAAGAATATGGTGGAAAAAACCTATCCAGAACTACTTCTTGTCCACAAATGAAAGGCATGGGTGTATTTTTCTCTCCCTTATCATTTCCCATCTCCCAGTAGGTATTTCCCTTACAGCCTCCTGGTAGATTTCCTTTCTCTCACTGTGGCCTTTCCAGCAGGATAGCCCTTACAGTGCTCTTCCTTTGCCACAAATCATCTGAACTCTCCTTATAAATGTAAAATAAAAAAGGCATAACTTGTATTACATGCTCACAGGAAGGCCTACAAATTCTACAGAAATACAAAGTTGGAAAAAATATGGGAAACAAAGAAAATAATTGAAATGAGTTGCTTAAAAGGTTCGTGAAAGTGTGAAAAGACTTACTTTGGTTGTCCAATATTTGTCATTCATTTAATCAATTAATTTACTTCTCACAGCCAAAACACTGCCATTAAAAAGGCTTACTCAGATGCTTTACGCTGTTCATATTGATTCATTTTCAGTGAAAATATCAATATCTTTGTATAGATCTAGACCTTAAAGTTACTTAATTATTGATTGAGAAACAGTTGCTCAGACTGAGCAGGCAGATTTCTGCTGTGTTCAACAATAACAAGAAACGAAGCTTTTGCATGGATAGACACTGTGTAGGACCATCCTTATTCAGTGTATTACTTGTCAGAGGGGAGCAGAAGTCTACCAAAATGACTTCTGTGACCTAGTGTGGTCAACATTTCCCATTTCATTCATCAACTATTGAAATCTAAATTAGAGACCTGTATACCCTTTTCCATAATTGTTTCTTACTGTCACTCTGAAGACAGGATGAACTTTCCTGATGAAAACTGTAATTGTAAATAGTGCATTCAAATCATGTTGCTTTTCTGGCAGCCTCCAAGCATAGTTTTTGAGGAATGAGGACTATTATAGGTTGAGGTGTAATTGATTTAAACATTTGATGGTTTTGTTGACCTGTGAGTTCTGCTGAAACAACTGGTGGTGAAGTCTTTGTAATCAGGAATCAGAGATGAACAGGGTTGGAGTTTCATCTCATATTCTGTCACTAATTTATTGGGTTTTAAGAAAGCTTGGTGTTTTGACAGGAGAGGGAGAGGGAAAGGGAAAGTTGGCTAGTTTTCTAATGGCCGTGATTGTAAGTGTGTAGCACAAAGCTGGACCCTAAGGTGTCCTTGGGGTAGGAGGAAAACCTGCTGCTGTGAATGCAGATGAGGTGGTTATGTGCACATTTTGATCAAACAGGTATCAGGATAACTAGATATAACCAAAGTCACCCAGTGCCTCTGTATGACTTCCTGAATCTTAGGCTCTTGCACTTCACAGCCATGGGCTAAATGACAGGTTGCAGACACTATGTGTGACATCCAGAGCTGGCTCAAGGCTCCTCAGAAAGTCTAGCAAACCTGAATGCTGTCACCTCAAGAATGAGGGGTTGGGGCCAAGGCAGGAGCCCAGCCCTGCATCCCATAGGAAGGGAAGGAGGGCAAAGAAGTAGCAGAGCTGAGCTCTGCCCCCCAGCAGCATCTCCAGCACCACAAAGTTGAGTTTTTTCTTTGGTGGCAGCAGCAGCACAATCCTGTATATCTAAGTGTCTGCTGTAGGGCAATCAGGTACTGGCAAGGAGCAGTTTTAGTGCATGACCATGGGTTTGCCAGCGTGGTGCTACAAGTGGTTACCATTTCTGTCCCTGCCTGGAGGTGAGTTTGTGGCCAAAGCCTTAGAAATACAGAAACAATCATTCTACATCAGACATGTCTTATCTCTCACCTGGGGCAGGAACAGATGTTTCAAAAGAGGTTAGAGATCATAGCACAAACAACACAGAAGAGTCTGCCCATTATGATTAGAGTGGGAAATAAAAATATCCAATTTGGAGGTACTGAATGTCAGTTCTGGAGTGATTTCAATGTGAATTAGTATGAAGTACTCTGTTGTGGTGTGTTGTTGTTTTTTAATTTTCCAAGTAATTTATAAAAGACCACAATTTGTTAACTCAAAATGCACAAACACAGTTAATGGTAATGGTGCCACATTTACAAAATACTGTATCTGACTTTAATCAGACTTTACCATCTGTCTGTCAAGGTATCATTAGAGTGGTTCTCTACGTGGGATCAACCAGTTTGAAAATGCTTGAAGCTCTACAAGACTTCACTGCATCCAGGACAAACAGCAATGCAAAGTTGGGCTGGAAGAATACAGTGATTAGGATTGGATATCAGTTGTCTTGGTGATGACAATGTCAAGGTCAGTCTGTCTTTCTATCAAGATCATCTGAGTCGATTGGAGAACCCAGTCACTGGTAAGTAGAGGCCATATCAACCATACATATTTTAGATCCTAGATTCTGCAAAAAATAAACTGGGTAATAAATGGAAGGTTCTCGATCTCACGTGTAAATAAAGAGCTGTCCAGTGTACAACTGGGTCAAATGAAGTCCTGAGCTGATGATGTTTCCAGAGGGAAGAACCAGCACCATCAGCATGGCTTTTCCCTGGCTCTTCTGCAGTTTTAGAAATTTGACAATATCTAATTCAGAGGCAGGACAATATGAATGTAGCTAAGAAAAATGTAGTTTAATAATGTTTAAAATTGTTTGCCCTGCAGTGTATATGAATACTAAAGATAGTAACATATAAAAAAATAGAATAATTTGAGAATAAGATAGGTTTATTCTGCTTTTGCATATTCTACATTTCTTTCTGAAAACCAGAACATTTAAAATGGGAAAGTTGCTGAGTTCTGAGGCTTATTGTGGACCTGATTTTGAATGAAGTTATGATGTTTGCTGTTCAGTTGTTAGGACACTAATAAAGAATAAATCCCACTATGATAAGGTAAAGGCATCCGTGTAAAAATGGCATGTGATCAGAGTCAGGCTGGGTTACTCTACGCTGCAAATCTTCCAAGAAGATAGTAGATCATCCCTTTTCATGTGTAAGGAATGATAATTGGGCTACATTAAGAAAGATTGCTTAAGACATTCCCAGTCTATATGAACCTATTTACAGTATGTCTTCAGAGCAAATCCGCCATTTCAAATGCCAGAATGAGAAACAGAGATTAAATTTGTGCTTTAATTTGTTTTGGGTTTGTAATGTCGATTTTCTATTGATTTTAATTACATGTCATTGAATTCTGGGTTTCAGATCGTGCTCTCTGTTCTATGCGTGTGTGAAGGGCGTAACGCATCCTTTTAGATAGATCATATTATTCCCTGACTCTATTCTCCATTTTCACTTTTGACTGCACATGCCTCTTCTCCCCATGGAGCTCATATGCAGAATGATGCAGTACTCTGGCTGTCCTGTGTGCAGCAAAAACATTACAAATATGACCTATACATTGGCATCTACATGAGTTTGGGGCAAATGCAAATGTCTTTGACAGGGCACACATAGGAGTTTCTTTTTAATCATGACGGGGAGCAACACTCGTTTTAATGAAGACCATGCAGTTTATTTTACCCTATGCCATGCATCAAAGAGGAAGTCTCCATGAGCATGTAGAGCACAGGAAGTAATTGGTTTTAGAGCAGTGTGAGGAAACTGCCTCAGCAAAATCATCTCAGTCTTGACAACTTCTTTCTGTTGCTGGTGCCTCTAGAGAGTATATCATTTTCTGTCTTTGCATGCAAGGATGAGAAAAACTGATGGTGGCCTTTAAAAGGAAGTACTAACTGCTAATGCCTGGATTCAATGAACTCTCAGTTATTGAGAGCTGTGAGGTAGATCCGGAGCACAGAGACAACTTCCTGCACAGACTCATGTTTTCCGTAATACTGTGGGAGGAGCAGACCTGAGATGGATGGAAAGTTTAAATCAACGTGCATTTTTCAGCATTCACCAATTTAACAAATGTGGTCTCTTTCTGAAAGGAAACTAATTTATAACTCTTATCAATCTGCACATAAGTCTTTAACATGGTTATTATTAATTGTTATGATGAAAAGTGTTTTGGCTAACGTGATGCTTTTTGCCTCAGATATCCTTGTTATTGTTTTGGATATTTTAGAGCTCATTATTAAATCTTAAAGGTCCAATAACTGAACTGAGTAAAATAGCACAGCACTCTGCCTTCAGTGGAGAGAGCCTGATTTACACCAGCTGAGAATCTGATTGTTGCTTTTGAGCTATCGTAATTGCTTAAGTGAAACAGCCAAAGTAATTGGTGCAAACTAATACTACTGATGGAAAAAGGTTCAGTGTTTGTCAATACCAACTATGCTATGGAGAACCTAATCAATGAATTAGTCTGTCAATTAATTAGTCTAGGCAGAAAATGACTCCCTGTACCGTTAGTCCATGAAAAGATCAATAAAGTCAAATGTCTAGTTTAATGTTTCTCACGTAATGATTACATTATGAGAAGAACAATAAAAACAATGTTTATAGTGTTTCAATTACAATTTTCAAGTGTTCAATTAACAAAAAGATACCCAGATAGTCCTGTTAGAAAGATAAGAAGAACAAATTTCAGGATTTTAATGCTGTAAAGTTATTTGTCATCCTGTCTGTTTAAGCTGCATCTCCAAAGACTGATATTCCTACAAGGAAATTATAGTGTGATATAATGATTCATGTATGCTGAGCCACCATTTTGTCAGTTCTCATATGTGGGAAACTGTGGCAAAAATGTCTGGCTTTTAGGCCAAATCCTTCATTTTGGCAGGGGCTAGACTGAGCCACCTCTTTGGGATGACTTTGGCGGTTCACAGCTGTTGTGTCAGCATCAGAAACACACTGGGTGGAAAACTGAGAACTCAACCTTTTCCTGTTTTAATTGGCTGTAGTCTTATTATTTCTGCCAAGGGTGGCCTGGTCACCCACACTTTGAATTTTGCATATTTGTAATTGACTTTACGGCAAAAATAAGCAAATGCATCTTCTGTTACAATCTGGTAAAGCCCCTAATTATGATGCCTTTAAAGTCTGGCTGTTTGCCCTGTAGTATGAAAGAGAAGCTGCCGTTCTTGCTTTCATGCACACACACGTGGTGGTCATGAATTTTAAAAATATGCATTGCACTATGGATAAAATAAGATATTTGAATATCACCTGTAGAAAATGCAAGAAGTGAAAATCATGGGGAAACTGAAGTCATTGGCAATTAGTTAGTCTTGGAGGCTGATGAAAGCAGATTATGCAAAGGGGGACAAAAAAAATCCAGATTACCTGAAAATAAGATTCTACTGAAAGGAAAAAAAGTGTTGCAGTAATCCTGTGATAATCTGCTGTAATGAATACTAAACATATGACAAATATCAAAATAAGGGTATCCACAGTCAGTGATTAATTACTGCTTTGAGATGATCTAGGCTTTGGTGAGCATGTAGATTGCCTTTGATGTTGGACATAACCTTTTATGTTTTTCAGTCTGTTTCCAGACTACAATGCTATCTTTAAAAGCTTAGTCTTTTGCAGAACAATAATGTGTTACTTCATGTTTCATATTCCAGTATCAATTTTTCTATTAAAAATAGATTAAATTTTAAGTAACTAGTGATGATATGTTCAATAAGAGGTAGCTGGATGAAAAATTAATGTCTGCAGTGCTTCTGTTTTGCAGGGATTAACTGAACTAGCCAGAAGAAAATGTAAATGTACCTGCTTTTCTCCGTTTCAGCATATTCTACCTAAAACTTGTACTTTGTACTTGCTTTAAGGTATCAAAAATAACATAATGGCTCACTTTAATGTAGGGAATGGTCACTTTCAAGCTGTTTCACAGGGAATCATAGGAGATACGTGTCCACATCCCTTTGTGTCCTCCAGAATGCCTAGTTTTGAAGCAGGGGATCCCACCCATATTGCCACTGTGTTAGCAGCACAGTTGTGTTACCTCTTTGCAGGAGTCTGGAGCCTGCAGAACAGCCTCACAGCAGATGAAAGGTTGGCAATAGAGGGAGTAAATATATTTAACCTATTTTTCATGTGGACAACCATTCTGGGACAGAGGAGGTAAACATCACACAATCCTTTCTTCCAAAATTCACAACATAATGCTAATGTCTTGGTCCTAAAATACAACCCTGTCTCAAAGATTGACTGAGTCAAAATAAGACAATAAACTTCTCCTACTTAGCTGACTCACCTCCCAGGATGGGAGGGCTCTTTCCAATCCAGACCAGACAGATTATTGGGCTGGCTTCCTGCCAGTGAATATCTGCACGTTAAGAAAAAGCCTTAAGAAAAAGCCCTGAATGGTTTTAGGTAGCTTCAATATCCCACAATAGTTGCTGAAAGATTATATTAAGGCTGGAACTTTTTTGGGGCGTGAAGGAACTGGCTTCTTCAAGAAAAAATTTACACACCACTGTCAGCAGGACATTTTTCATGCAGATGTGGAAGATGTGCAGATCTAGGGATCAGTCTGTTATAATGGTCCTCTATGATAGTAGCCAGTATTCATCACTGGCAGATCTTTAATTCACAGTGTTACTAATTCTGATGCGGATTATCTGGATAAACTTTTAGCTAGGTATTAAAGCCCCTGATAAGGGCACGGCATTTTCTTAACAATCAATATGTTCTAATGCAGCCAAAGATAGATGAAGTAAAGATATAGCTGTATTTCTCATTTCTTCAGCTGGTGGTAGGTGATGCCAGTCTTCACATGGACACTTCTGGAGGCATCAAGATGCATGTCTAAAGGTAAGAGTCTATTAAAAAAAACCAACCTATCAACAATCAAGTGAGAAAGATATGTTTTTTCAAAGGTATGAATCTGAGTAAGAAACTAACCAAATATGCTTTAAAGCTAGTCAGGAAGGCAGGCAGTCTGGCTGCAATCGATGATTGTCCCCAGCACATCTATTTGGCTTTTCTTGGGAGAGCTACTCATCATCAGTGGGTGAAGAGGTACCTTGAGAACTCACGCAGCACATTTAGAGAGATCTAGTTTTCTCCGTTAATTGTATTTTGCTTGGGTGAGGGACTTCCACTGCATAAAACAATGGAGTGCTGGTCCACTGGATCTGAGCAATTACACAAATGGTTTAAGTAGCAATGCAAAGGAGTTTAGTGTCTTCAGGCTTTTGCATTTAAAGTCAGCCTGTGGTGGCTACAGGGTTGACAGCTGTGGGCAGATGTATGTGATGCAAACATTGCCATCAGAAAACATTGGCCCAGCTCCTTACCTGGTTCAGAAGGACTCACTGTTGTCACTATGATGAGGTTGCACTGGAAGAGAAGGATCCCACCAAACATTTCTAATCATTCTTCATATTAACACAGCACTCATGTCCCATTTATGGACAGGGACCAGCTTGTGCTTGGCATTCAGCATGAGACTGTGCCCCAAAGAGTTTACACCTATCTGCCAGAACATGGAGGGGGCAGGAAATGTGTTCAGCTCTGATGGGACAAGAGAGAGCCTGATGGCCTGTAGTCTTGAACATGCTGCATCCCTAAGCATTTCTCTCTTCTTTTTTTTTTTTTTTAGTAGCCAAATGAGAGATTTTTTAGGAGGAATTTGAAGATCAGTGAAATAACTTTGCTGCTGTTTACAGAGAACCTTTCTGCGACATGAGCTACCAGCTGAGAGACACCATGAAAGTGCTTGTTTAAAAATACCACAGTGAGTAATAATACCACAGGTGGAGTAATTTCCTGGGTATTTTTGAGATTTTATTGGGGGAGGTATGCAGCTGTTTAAATTTAAAAGAGTTTAGAGATTACAAAAGTCAACAAGCACAATGCACTGTTTCTTTCCTTTAAATAATTTGCTTACTTAAGCTAAATATGGGGACAAATACTTGGTGCTATTAGCCAATCTCATGTAACATCATTATAAAACAAACTCCATGGACTCTGCAGCCAGGTCACCACCAGCGGAGGGTCTGCACATGTTGAAGTCCATCTGGAAGCTGGTGAGGAGGCAGAGCCACCTGCTGTGCAGGTAGCAGCCCCGCTGCCTGCCTGGCTGGGTGGTTAGCCATGTCTGGCCCAGTGGGAGCAGGGGGTGAATGAAGCCTTCCAGATCCAACTGGGAACAAAGAGGGCTAGTGCATACCAGCTGATAAGGCTGGCACAATTTTTCTCAGTAGTATTGAGTAACTCCCCAAATGCTGTGCATACCAGTAAGTGACTAAAAGTTCTAGTGCTTCTCAGAGTCGTATTATCCCAATGATCTGCAATTGTTGGTTCAGCAAAATGGAGGCTAGAAATGTCATGAGAATAGGATCTCATCACAGAGCCCCATAATTCTGTGTCTAATCTCCAGGGGCAGCAGTAAGAACAGAGGTGAATACAAATGGTAAATGCTATTTACAGGGAGGAATTTCTCTCTGTAATCATAGAAGCTTTACATAGAAAGTAATTCTTGACTCCGAACCTGAAAAACATTTGCCTTACGTTTGCCTTGGTTCTGGTTTGTATTTTGGACTGAGACATGCATCAGCTCTTTTTCCCACTGTAGTTTTTGCAAAAATAACAAGTTCTAAAGCGTGTCCAGTATGCTTCAGCAAGCCAAGCAGTAACACTCACTGCCCTGGACCGTAACCATATGTACATCCAGGGCTGTCTTTTTGTTTTCCATTTCCATGTTCAGACAGTGTCACAGTGTCTTTGATACAAATGATTTCATTGACTTAATAGTTGATTGTGTACCACGGAAGTTTGTGATAGCCTTGGAGGTAATTTTTAAGAAAATTATTTTGCAGAGCCCAGCCAGTGCCTTCAACATCCACAGTTACCCGTGTGCTTTCAGCTGTTCCACAATCCTCTTTGTGCCCTAGACAGACCCACAGGCTGCTAAGAGGGAGGAGCTTCACAGAGGAATGCCCACACAACCCTGCTGAAGGCAGGGATCTTTTTAACAGGACAGTCAGTACCTTTGCATTGCTCTGTGCCACTGAAGTTGGTAGAGTTTTCACATATTGTATTTCACCTTTTTCCTTGCTCCAGGATGTCCAGATAAAGCAAGCAAGATCTAACAGCTGCCACAGAAGCAATCATAATCTAGAGAGGCAAAGAGGTGAGCCCACTTTGTCCAGAGGCTCACATATTCAAAACCTGATGTCTAATCTGCTAAATCAGCTACTTGGGTAGCCTGTTTTCCTGTAAGAAAAAAATACATTATTTATTTGCTGATATTCATGCATTTCCTGAATTGAACTCTGTCTAGAACTTGACAGTATTCATTGGGGTCACACTGAAAGGAAATTTCAGTAAACTTCTCCAGCTTTGGTATAAAAATAGTCTGGTTAAAACTGTGTTTAGTGACTCATGCAAAAGAGTCGTGAAGAGTCATTTAGACATGCACAAATTAATGAACTGCAAAAAAAGGCTTTCCCTCCATTAAATGCCTCTCTGTTATCAATATTCTTTAAAAGTGTAATGATTTCTTATCAGTGCTTGAATGAACCGTAAAACTACCTTTTGAAATATTGACATTTCCACAATTTTGAACACAAGAACATTTCGCCTTCTATATAGAAGCTGACGGGCCATTGTCTTGCAGTATATTTAATTCCTGCTGGAGAACATACTGTATAACACAAATAAGAACTCACTCAGTAGCCTGCAATTTTCCCCAAAGAGGCTCTATGAGTCTCCTTTGTTTCACATGCTTTAGCTTTTGAATTAAGGCTTAATCAAGGCTTTCCCTGCATGGACTGTTTGGTGTGAATAAGAGAGGTAGCTATCTTGGTCTTTGAAATTGAAAGCAGAAACATTTCACAAATGGTTTATGCTGCCATTTCTGGGGGTGCTTTATGAGCATCAGATCGAAGGGATGATCTTCATCTGAGCAAATCGTGGTAGCTCAGTCAATGTCAATGAACCACAATGATTTACGTAGTCAAATGTCTGGCCCCTGTGATAATACCACAAAGGAAACTATCATAAAAATAGAGTAAGCCATACATTAAAACTGTGTTATGTACATTATACTGAATTTTCTTATTCTACAGTGGATTATAAGCATGGTTTATTCCAGAACTAATATCTACAGCCAAATATGTGCTGCACGAAAGTCAGTGGAACAACTTCTCCATCAGAAAATGCACTTCCATCATATCTGAAACTCTGCAGAATGCCAAAATGACTTCCCCAACATCCCATATCAGTCAGAAAGAAATAGGGGGGTGACAGAAATTCATGATTTGTCAGGCAGATTGATATTTATGAAATAGAGTATTTCAGTATTTGCTTTTGAAAATACTTGTGGTTTTGGTTTATTTAATACTTAATTCTAGCTGACATGACAATTTTAAAATGTAAAATGTCGAAAGAAAACTTTTTTAGTAATTTGAGACTTCTTTTTCCAAAAATAATTTACCTTCATTTTGGAAGAAAAGTAGATTTTAAAGCCTGCAAGTCCTTTCAGCAGTAGATTTTTGCCTTTCCAATCTACACTGCTAACGACACCAAATTGGCTCCCTGTGTATTTGGGGTTTTTTTAAGGAAGGAGGGGATAAGGAAGAGATCTCTAATGATAGAAGGAAAGGAAGTGATGGCCTGGGCAAAGAGCCATCCATACCTGGTGTTTTGCAGTGGCTCTCTGTGCGTGCCAGGGCTGCTGCTGCTGTTGTGTGTTCCTGCCCCTGTGCCATAGTCTGTATGCCACTGGAAGGTGCCACTGCAGCAGCTCTCTGTGGAGCCATCTTGTAAACTGAGTAACTGAAATGATTGGATTTAAAGTCACGTTTTCTTTTGTGTCCTAGCACAGACAATGCTGTACCTCACTCCACAGTAAGTCCCTCAGGGTTACAGTAGACTTTCTGGTGTTGCTGTCTTTGCTGGACTTGCCCTAATATTAAAAACATTTATGAGGGAAAAAGCTGGCACAGACACATCTGTGTTTCTTATTCCAGTCTGGACTGAGAAAATCTGCTAGTTATCTAGAATACTCATTGAATTGTAGACATACCTTTATCTCTAGTCTGCCTATAACTACATGACAGGAAAATGCAAATCCTTCACTATCCTACAATTTAACAGCAGGACTCACCGAAGCCTTACAATATTTATTAGGTCTTTTATTTATTGTCACTTGCCTCCTTTTAAATATGGCATGGACACACACTGACACCTACACTGTATTTTACTTTTAACAGTAGGTGTGGATCATTTTTCTAAACTAGTAAAAAGGATTTTAAAAGGTGCCTGTCAGCTGCAAAGCTTTTTATTATCCAGTGTCAGCCACTGGAAATTATGTACAAACTAAAGTCAATGGAACAAAAGTTAATTATCTAGTACAGCTATTGTTATTATGTAGAGGAGCCAGCTCTTATTGATTAATGAGTCAGTGCTGTGTTTGCTCACAGGAATATTAATATCTTGTGCACAAGAGAAGTCATTAAAATGAGCAAGGAAGACCTTGACTTTAAACTTAAAGTGAACATTGCTCTAGTTATCTGAATGATTTTGTCAGGTATAGCATCATAGTTATAAATTATTGAAACAAGTAGTTATTGTAAAGATAGTTCACATAGCCTGTTTTAAATTAAATAAGTCAATACACTTTTCCCACTATGTTCTGCACTGTTACAATTAGGAGACTTTAGGTGGGCAGAAAAAGATTTAGGAGATAGGATAAGACTCTGGTGAGTGAGCCTTTGCCTCACCTAAGCCCTCACAGCATGAGAAAACTGAGAATAACACTGTGTCCATGCTGAGCTGATGGTAAGTGTGGGTGTAGCAGACAAATGCAGAACGGGTCAAGAGAGATCTCTTATGAACTGTCTGCATAGCATTGCAGATGGCCTGATAATAATTAGCAAGTAGGTATTAAGGCATATTTCAGAACTCAAGTCCAACACATTACCTCTTCTAATAGTTCCAAAGTCACCAAATTATGCACTGAAAAACCTACGCTACTGTTCTATGGAAATGCATGTTATGACATTATGAAAATAATAACATCTTACTGGAAATACAATTACACCTGCTTGTAGATCATGCTAAGACCTGAATGTGGATCTACAAAGTTGAGGTCCAGCATTCATTTGCTCTAATGCTATGTTACATCACTCTGACAGAGTAGAGAGAGATTTAAGTGGGAGTATATTTTCTTGCATCTAATTTACATACTATTACTTGCCAAAAGCAAGCCAGAAGCAGTTCTGGTATAAATGAGAATCAGGTGTCATGTAACATAGCAGGAGAAAATATCAAAAGGGAATATAATTTAATTGTATTAAAGTATAAGTAGAATTAGGAAAAAAGGCTTAAACTTTAAATTATCAGAAATATTAGGCAGTACTTGGGGATTTTTTGTTTGTTTTGAATATATTGTAGGTAGTGCCAGTTCCTGTGAAGGTTCAGGCATAAGCTTGAAGCTACACATTGTGTCTGCTTAATTTTACTGAATTGCTCCTGTACTTCATGGTAAGCGTATGTTTTGGGGTCATGCCAGACAGTATTGATCCTTCCACAATTAAACCACATGCTTGGTAATATGGATCTATGGGACCAAACTTGTATCATCTTTCCTGTGAACCTCTGCCAACCTCAGTGAACAGTAAACCTCTCTCTTTCATCAACATAACTAATTCCCAGGACCAAATGTTACCTTATTTGCCTTGTTGTGACGGCAGAATAAGAGGCAAATCTCCAGAAGAGGTTGATCAAATAGAAACTGTCCAGAGGATAACAGCAGAAACAGCCAGTGGTCTGGAAAACATAATCTACTAGGGAAGATTGAATGAGTGGCATGATTTAACCTGGAGTAAGAGAGGGGGTATAACATACTTCAACAAATACAAAAAAATTATGGCAAGGAAGGAGGGAATAATCTGTTCTTTGTGTTCAATTCATATAAATAATATATTCTCAAGGGTAGATAGACCAATGGGTAATCAGTTTAAATTGTAGCAAGAAAGGTGTCAATTAAGAATAATTGGAGGTGGACTGCATGGGAAGGTTGGGAGGATTCATCCTGGTTTTCTTTTGTGTTCCATTGTTTTGAAGCTTTCTCCTTGTGCTGGTCCTGCAACAGAGGATGTGAATGGGATGTAGGAGGAATACAGTTTGTCTCTTTTCCAGCAACCTGTTTAGTGTGGCCCATGGCAATGTACAATACTGCTGCTGCTGTGCCACAAGTCTGGATGTGGCTGATCCAGGGGGCATTGCAGGGTACAAAAATTCAGCAGTGGGACCTGCAGGTGAGAGCAGGAATTATTTTTTTTAACCATTTGGAGACTCAGCGAATGGCAACAGAATTTTGGGTAAGGCAGTGAAGCTGCTTCTGGCCAAGAGGATACCTCTCAGAGCAATAAAACTCCCAGCTGCAAACAGTGGAAAGATGAAAACATCTCAAAGTAGAAATTACAGAAATCTTCTCTAATGGAGCCTAAACCCAGAGTACTGGTATTCCTTCTGTTCTGGACCGCACTGGCACTTCATCCTGTGTCTAGGATGTGTGAGCATGTGTGTGTGTGGGAGAACCCCACTCCTCCTGGGCCCTGGGACTCTACATTGGTACAGACTGGCCTGGCACTGAGTCCACTAAATGAGACAGTAGTCTCAAGGGGCAAATTCTGCTCTTAATTAGTCTGGCCTACCTTACTGACATCACTTTGTTCTAGCACTTCCCTGGTTGTTGATGAGATGCCATCCAAAGAATTGCAAAGCAAGTGTTTCAATGCCAGACACAATGCCATAAAAAATGACGGCTTCTCAGAGGACACCTTTAATGTTCTTGAACTGCATTACAGATGCAATTTTGATAACCCAATGAATAAATATTTTGGGTCTCCTAGACATTGGTGCGGTTTTGTTCCCACGCTGCTATCTTACAAGGAGAACAAGAAATCGAGGTAAACCTAATGATTTCAATTAAACATCTTATATTTTTTCATTTTTTTTTAATCCATTAGATTTCCACTGAAATGTTTTAAGGTTAATAGATTACCTCTGAACCCCAAGGAAATCAAGCTTCCTGCACCTGCCTGTCATTTACTGGAGTGGTTACTTATCTGTCAATATTTCTTCCTTTTTTTTTCAAGTCCCAGGCCTACTTGATCTTGTCCATTTGGCACTGCTGGAGGAATAACAAGTTTCTTCCCATCATGCACCATTCTGGGATACATCATGACAGAGAAATCTCAAAGCCCAGGTCAATTATAACAGAAGATGTGTAGCACCTCTGCCCCCACAGCGTCTTCGGGGATCCACTTGGCAAAATGATATAAAACTATTTCCGAAGACTTCTCATGATCTGGTGCTACTTAGAACTAAGTTGCCAGCAAAATGTAAGGAAATATGCCTGTTCACTGCTGCTTGCCTTCCCCCTTCTTTGCCAAAGAGTCCACGAATATTATGTGTGTGGGGAGGGGGCTGGGGCTGGCAGATTCCTCACTGTACGGTAATTACTTTTTAATTAGAATTCATTGAATACAGACGGATACCTTCCGTACTTTCTCCCACTGATGATTTTAATATTCCCCTGTCAGGTATTATGAGGCAGTAGCTGACAGTGAGTTACATGAAGTAATCCTGTAGCTGCTAGCGACTAACATAAAGTAACCAACTTAACCATTTGTCTTAGATAAAATATGGTATCGGTTCTCGCTTCTTGCCGTGGAGTCTGTCACTGGCGTGTTGATGTAGTGTTTGTTTACTCTCGTTCCTGCAGGAGGAAATATCATAGTTCATGTATCAAATCACTGTAACTGACTGGAGCATTTTTATTTAAAATAATGTACAGTGATATATTTTCATAGCAGCGTTGATGGATTCTTCAGGACTTCTAATTTTTACAAGTATATAATCTGAATATCATTTATCTGAGTGTGCCATTGTAAAATCTGTGGTAATATCTGATCTCATTATAAAAATCAGCACTTAAGAATGGAATAGAGTAACTAAATCTGAAGCTGACTGGATGTTTGTGGTATTTTGATAGAAATAAGAAGGAACTTCATTTTTTTTTCTTTTTGCTGCAGGGCCTCTAAACACAATCTGACATGTGATGTATTTTTGAAGTCAAAGTTAATAATTCTCTTTACATAAAAAATAAATACCCCCTATTGAATACATGCTCTAAAATTAGAATTGCATATTTCTAAGTAGTATACCTAAGGAAAGTGATTTATTCTAATGCAATAATGGCATAGATTTACAAAGCTTGAGTGATACAGTGTTTCTCGTTATGGTTGTAAAATATTTGTTGCCACTGTGGGATTTTCTAGATCATTATTTTAAAAAAGGAAAAACCCACTTTGACAGATGAACTGGGGCCATTCTGAGCAAATCACAGATACTTCATATAACAAGGCCTCGGAAGAGGGGAGCACAGACTTATTACTATGGCAACCCAGATCAAAACACTATTTTAGTGGAGAGTTTCCAGTTTTACAATGCAATGATGATTGTTTATAGTACCATTGAAACCAGATTCAGCAAAGGTTCAAGAAATGAGCTGACAAGAGGAAAATCATTATAGATAAACTGGGGATACTTGAATGACATGTTGTGGAATCTGCTATTATTTGATCAAATGATGAAATTGTTACACAAACAGATAAATAATGGTAGATGATACAGGCTGATGGACCATATTTTGTTAGCTGTGTTATATTGTGTGTCTGAAAGATAATTAATGGTTCAAAGTTGCAAAACACAAAAGCAGATTTTTTCATAGAAATTACTTAACTTTGAAAAACCTCTGTCGATTAATCTCCCTAATAATTTATAAGATTTAAATTTTAGAAATGCTTTCCTTCCCAAATAATTGAATAACACCTACATGATAACAAACATCACCTACACCTGGTGTTTAGACAGCACCTTTAGTGGGGTGCTTTTTTCCTTAGTCAGAATCAGAAGACACATGGGCTCGATAATACATGCTTAATCCCTTAATAAAACTTTGATATCAGTAAATCAGTGCTTAAAGACTGTTAATCCTACAGCAATGAACCGCTTCAAACCTCTTTCAAATCTGCAGTGGCAGGACAAGGGGATTTTTCTGTGGCAATAGCCTCGGAGTAGCTCTGGGCTCCCTCCAGCTGGTTTCTGCCTCGTATCTGCTGGCCCATGGAAGTGAGTTGTTTATTAACCTCCTTCCTTACTGTAACGGTCCTACTGGTTTCAGTGTAGGAGCCACAGGAGTCTGGAGACACTGATCTGTTTTCTGCTTAGGATTATTTCTCAACATAAGAGCCACTTGTTCTGGCTTCCTGCCAAGTTAATGTCATCCTTCACCTCAAGATCTTGAGGACATCAGGACCATTCCCCTTACCAACCTTTTTTGCTATGTCCACTTCTCCTCAACTTTATCATGTTAATGCTTAAAAACCTGAGCTCAACTCTTCATGTAGCTGGGGCAGTGTGGTTAAAGCATCTGTTCCCACAGCATGAACAGAGAAAGCTCCTAGTGACTTCTCTAGAGGCTGTAGAAGCAGCTCCTGTGCAGGCAGAGAAGAGAAAGAAAAGTTCCCCATTTGAGACACAAAGTTAGAAAAAAGAAAGGTGGACAAAGACTGACCACAGCAAATTTCCTATACCTGGAAAAAGTCTGGTCGTGCCTTAGCACAACCCAGGCACAGGTCTTCCCTTTGCAGAAAGAAGCTTGCTTTAAGGGCCTCAGTACCACCTCTCTGTCCCCAAAATAGTTTTCTCTATGGGATCCTCAAGGTGAATGTGTCTGTGAGCTCAGGGAAGCTTTATTCCCTGAAAGAAATAAGATATTTACTTCCAGAAGCCTTTAAATATTGTACAGGAAGTACAAAGTGAGTAAAATGTTTTCAGAAGGGTGATTTACTATGTAGTCTGTATATTATTGTGGGTGGAGAGAATTTGGCTCTTTATGGAAGTTTGAAGTAAAATTTTGCCTTACATTTGGTATTTCAGATGATGCAGGAAAAGCATTTTCTGGTGTAGTCACACTTGGACCAGAATATAAAACACATCCTTTAGTAAAATGTGAAGCTTTAACTTGTTCAAATGACACTTACCCAACAAATCATTTTGAACTTGGAAGCATTAGAGAGGTCACATTTTTACACAGCTGATCTGCTGCTGAACAATCTTTTTTTAGGCATTAAAAACAGTCAAGCTTTTTTCAACACCAGATATCATGCCTCATCCATGAATTACATTTCCCTGAGTTTATTATGACCATTTCAAGGAAAATTAAGCCACTCCATTAACATCTGAGACAGAAGCACCCTTCAAAAATCTAATCCAGTTGAGCAGTTGATAGTATTTACCGCTCTACCCTAATGCACATGTATTTTCTCTGCCATGTGAGGACTATTCAGACATCATCATGCAGGTATCTGGAGTGTATTCCTTGTCTCAGCTCCTAAGAGGTGACACTGGCACATCATGGAGCAATTATAATCTAAAAGACTTCCCAGAATACAGATTGAGTCCCCCCATAAATACAAGGAAGAGACAAGTGTTTTCCACTGACTCCAGTATGTGCATACACTCTTGTCTTTTCCATCTAACCTCAAAAACATGTCTTCAGCCAAGAAACAGCAACAAAGATGTCAACATCTGTTCTGTTCAGCCAAGTACAGTGCTGATGTTAAAGTTTTCCACGATCACTGATACCCTACATTATTAATCAAGTGCTTCAGAAGTAATTCTGCTGACAGACTATTTATAAAATATGCCTTCTCTCTTTGGAGTATGATCAGTTCCCAATTCTATAGCATGGAGAATGGATGAAGGCTACTGGGCTGAGATGCAACTGGTGAGGACTGTGCTAGTCACTTGGAGGCTGTAAGAAACATCTGACAGAAATGACCAAGGTAGCTGCAGGTCCCTCATTGCCCCTTGTTTTTGGCAGTTACATTTATTCTGGAATGTCCCTATTTAACATGAGTCTTCACGAGTTCATGTAACAGTAATGGCAAAGAACGTTTTTTTCCTTTTAATCACCCTTGCTCACCAATATTTACTTCTTGTTATCCAGCTTAACTTGTTGCCCTGTGCAGTGGATGTCTTTTGAGGCCAATGATAGACAGCATCTGAAGACTGTGGTCACCTGTTTTCTCAGTGTTACTTGTGATAGTGCTTCTCACACCTCTGCTCTGCAGAGCTTATGGGTTATGCTAAGGTAAGGGATACCAGAGAGATAGTTTCTGTCTTCCTGCATGAACTCTTGATGGCTGAGCTAACAGAGATAGTAAACATACCAGTCTTCTCATCTTCTCACCAGCACAGACTCTTTTTTGCCATAGGCCCTGCTCAGTCTGACACTTCTATTCTCTTGGTCTTCAAGCTCCCTATCAGATCACTGTCTGAGGCCTGTGGTGGGTGTGGGATGTTAAAAATGACCTGAGCCTGAATTTTTCCAAATCAGTTTAAAAAAGCTGAAAATATGAGATGAGCTTATCATTTTTATATTAAATAGACACAATTTCCAAGGAAAAAAACCCAACATATCCAATATACCAGTGATGACCATTGCATAAAACCCCTGATAGGCTAGGCAAAGAAACAATATGAAAATTTTGAATATGAAGATAATTTTATGACAGAGGAACTGAACAACCCTCTGTCTTAGAAATTTCTCTCTTCTCCTCTTGGTAATTTTCTTCAGCTCCATCATTCAACAAGAACCTGTAGCAGTCAGAATGTCTTTAGAATTTTATCTCCAGCACACAGAACAGGTAAGGCCTTTGTTTAACAGCAGCTTCCAGATACAAAATAACTTATAAATTCGAAATGCAAAGCAGCTTCTAAATTTCAGAGACCTGCCAAGTGAAAATGCCTCTGTGAGGCACAACAGTGGCTCTGGGGAAGACTGTCTCCAAGGAAGAGCAGCACAGAGCCAGCCTTGTGGGGCTTTATGCTCTCCATCCCTCACATATATGTTAAGGTAAGAAATAATTGCATAACCTCCTCATCTCTATGCTTAGAAGTCAGCACAGTTTTAGTCCTACCCAGCTCCCCTGCTGGGGAGGATAAATCCTCCCCATCTATTTCATCTATTGGCTTTGTGTAAGTGCTTCATCAAAGTTGAGGTGCCAACCAGAAGGAGCTATGATTAAGTCCCACACTCCAAGATTTTCATCCAGAATTTTCCGCTCAGTGGTGACAAAATCTTATGTAGTTTTCACTAAACTCTCCTCCAATTTCCCACTGGCTTTAAGTATGTGCAGATAATTCAGAATAAAGCCCCTTGTCACAGTAATATGTATTCTAGCGTAGCATGGAAGAGCTGTTTCACCATGTAAAAGCCATATTGCCAAGCTGTATTATGCTTTACCTGTCACCATGCCAGGAAACATTTAACAAGGAAGGAAAACAAGGAGAGTGCATGTGTTGCCAGCTATTCAATATGGGCCATTTACTATTAAACTGTGGAAAGGTGCTGAAGTTTAAATGCACCCCAGTTTTCTTCTGTTACTGGTAGCAAAAAGCTGAAAGGTTTTGTGCTCTTGATCTACTTGTTCAGTGCTGCTAATTTGGACCTGGACTATCTCACTAGGTCTTTGTGATTCACTGGTCTTTTCTGAGCCTCAAGGGTTTTGTTTGGTTGGTTGGTTGGTTTCAAAAGGTTTATACCACCCCAGAATGTGAGGTTTTGGCCAAGTGACCAGTTTCAGTGAGAAGGGGTGGCCCAGACTGCCTGAGTCCACCGATTGCTTGGGTGAGCAGGAACAAGGCTCAGTCTCATGCAAAAAGTAGACGCAACCTCTTAGGTTCAAGTGTCTTGCCATTGTAATGCCTTCATCACCCTGCCAGCCCAAAGCCCTCAGGTTACTGCTGGTGCCCCTCAAGGAACAAGTGATGCCTTTGAACAGCACTAACAGTCACCAACAGAGAAATGCTGGAAAATAAGGGATAGCCTAATGCTTCCCTTTTGGGGGATGCCTGACAGTGTCACCCTTCAGTTCTGCTTCCTGCTGGAGGGGCTGTCTGTCCTCTAGTATGGTGACAGCCGTGAAGCTGGGACTGTAGGTCATGTCATCCCTTTAGGTAAGTGAATAAAACGGCAGACTGCAGTCTACATAGTCCCATGCTTCTGGTAAAACAAACTTTACCTTCCTTTCTAGAAAGTGGAGTGGCTTCAGTGGAAAGGATTGGACTTGATGATCTTAAAGGTCTTTTCCGACCACAACAATTCTACTACTCTGTCTTCTCCACAGCTCTGCTCCAAACTGCTCATGGTTTGCAGAAAAGCAGAGGTCTACTTTCGAGTTCCTGCTGTCAGAATAGGGGACAGACTTACAAGTCCTGCCTTTCAGCAAGAAGATCTGGTATAAAGCATCACCCAGTAAGTCGTAGTAAGTAGCTGTGTAGTTAATCTGTGACATCATGGGTATTTTTATTTTGTATGATTCAATGATTTTATTGTTTTAATTGTTTGGTTTCTATATGGTTGCTTTGGGCTGTTGTTGGAGTACTGGCATGTACTGTTACAGTGTGCTTTTGGAGTAAACATTCAGACCATGGATGCAGAGTAGTGAAAGAGTAGCTCATAGAAAGCGCCTGTGCCAGGCTTTGTATTCCTGAAGTATGGAGCAGTGTGCTTCATTTCAAAATGTCCTGGAGTCTAAGTACTGTGGTGAAACCCGGGGAGACAAATTATTATTGCAAAAATGAGGTTGATGAGTGTTTTGCAACAGCCTTGTTATAATGTGATCTACTGTGACCAGGTGCGTTATTCTGTCACTTGAGCATGTGTCAGTGTAATACAATTTGAATCCAGGGCACAAGGGGATAGAGGTGCCCTCCATTTACAGTTGTTTCCATGTAGGAACCTTGAGCTACAGGGAGAGAAACCTGAGCTAGTCAAGGCATTATACTCTGAGCAAGACCCCATGAGGACCTTATAGTGCTTAAAATGTGGGTGAACATTGTGAAGTGTGGCTATGCAGCAATTCCAGACCCCTCTACAGAGGCTTTGTTGGGAATCAGCAGAGAATAAGGCTGCTGGGAACCATCCAAACTGTGAGGGAAGATGGCAGGGCTGGTGCTGATGACTGTATCTGAGCACTCCCTTCCGCTCCTGCCCCTGTAGGAACACCTCAAGCCACTGATTTCACTGATCTTTCTTTTCAAGTGCTTTGAAAAGACTCTTTCAAAGTGGAAAAAAAAGGCACAAATATATGCAATTAGCAGGTCCATCTCTCCTTCCCGCCCCCCCCAAATGAGGCTGTCTCTCTGACTCTGGCAGTCATTTTATTGGTCCCCTCTTGACTGGTCTCTAAGTCTCCCGACCTGGTGCTCTAGTGCTAATTGGTACAATTAGCGTCTCCCTCCCTGGACTAATTGCTAATGACTGTCTCACCATCCTCATGGGGACCAGAAGAAACCCAGGGGAGGGCTGCAATCACAGAGACACCAAGGGGGAAGCAGGGAGCTGGGGTGAACTGGTTTGCCGCTCTCCATTCCTCTCATGTTCACTTGCCCAAAGCACGTAAACTCACTGAACTACACATAACATTTCTCTGAATCATACCACCAATAAAGTAACAGGGCTCTTCAGCACCAGGGAGCCTGCTGTAGGATCTGTAGGGCCCTTCGTGGCATTCAAGCACCTGGTCTGCTAATATACACAAGGTAAAACTCCTTAGCTGTCTGCCCAAGGTCTTTGTAAGACATGTTTTATGCAAACACCTGTCTGGAGAATATTGCTGGAAGTTGCTCAGAGGCTTGCAGTAGTAGAAAAGTTAATAACCAGATTGTTTAAAAGGAGCTGAGAACAAAAACCCTATTGGCTCTTCAAAAGAATAGTGTGATCTCTGTACGAAAAATACATGCTTTTGAAACCGCTGCATGTTTAATATTAATACCAGTATTTGTTTGTGACTATATTTGAAATGGCTTCAGATGCCAGGTTGTCCTCTGTTGTCCTCAGCATATCAGGAGCCTTGGTGAGAAGAATCTGATTAGAAGTAGATAATAGATTTATAAAAGAAAATATTGAAACTGTCTTTTAATACTGGGACCTGACAGTATTTTATAGTATCTTTGCTTTTTAAAAAATACAGTAATTAGATGTAGAAATTGCACCACTGCTCATAAATAGCCTTCTCATCACCTGGCATGAATGTAACCAGGATAAGCACCTGATAGCTGGCTGAAGCTGACCACCAGACCTGCAATGATACGTGCAGTGTCCCCAGCTCTCAGCAGAGGGCTCGGGGCTGTAAACTGAACTCTTGAGACTCAGGCAGATCTGCACACTAGTGCCAGGTTAGCTGCTGGGGTTTTGTCACTGTGTGCTTTGCTTGCATAGGAGTAGTTGGGATCTTACGAGGTACAGTGAACTGCCTCCAAAGAGTGCTCATTGCAGGTGTGGGTGCAAGGTGAGAATGTACAAGCAGACCCACCAACAGCAGAGCTCAATTATTTTCTCTCCAGTATAAGTAACATTTATGCAGTGAAGTGTCAGAGTCTGGATTTAAAGACAGATTTATGGCGACACTCAGAGGGAAGGAGTAGTTAACAATCATCTTCCTATCATATGTTGGCTAACCTGGCTAAAATTGGTGGGTGAGGTTTGCAGGGTTGCGCTCAGGGATATGACTTTATAAACACATGGATCCAGACGAGGGCTGGGGAGCTTTGTCTGTGTGTGTGTAGCTCTTGCCATGTTGACGAGTGAACCCAGTTGAGCAGAAGAACAGAGTCAGCTCAGTGGAAGATCAAGCTAAACCCGAGTGGCATCAGAGCCAGTGTCATGTACTCAAAGAGCTTTGCCTGCACGGAAATGATTTTGTGTTGATATGACCTAGAGTATCACACCCTGCCCCATGGCTTAGCCAGGGGAAGGGAGGAGTTGAGACGGAGTCCCCGACAGTTTGAACTTGTCAACCTGGAGATCAAACCTCTGTAGACGATGCCATGCAGGACTGTAAACAGGTACTCTGTTATTGTGTGTCTACTCAGTGAATCACTTGGCAGGCAAATGGAGAGATGTTCAGGGCAGAAACAGTGGGTTTGTTAGTTTAAATGCTAAAAAAATCCCCACTGTTGAATGTAAACTCTTTATGTTCAGGTAAGAAAAGCCATGGGAATTAGGCAGAGAAGAGATTGCTATGAAGTTGATTTTATGGACTGACCCTGAAAGAAAGAGTACCTGCGGATGAGGGCAGCATGGAGGTTTTTTCTGTTGTAGAGACCACATATATCAATGGGCAGAAGCCAAGCATTTGTCAAGCTTGATACGTAGCTAGTGTTTTCCAAGAGTTATTGCATTTTCCTAATGAAATGACCTCTTTGAGATGAAGCAGTGTTTATTTCAAGCTATATAATATCTTGCACTATCCGAGCTTCTTTAACCTTCTTCAGATTTGAGCTGTTTTTCCAAGATATGTTAATTTTGTAAAGCTATTCATATATTCAGGCGTGGGGATGTACATCAAGAAATAATTTGTGGATAGACACTGACATTTAGAAAAAAAGTCAGACCAGGAAAACATCTGCCATGAACAAAGGTTTAAGAAACTGTTGGTATGTCATGAAGTAGATAGATGGATGGTGCAGGGCACTTCATTGGCTTTGCTGTGAACTTTACACTGTGCTGCTTGCGTGAGGAAGGCTGTGTGGTGAGGGGGGCAGAGGTTGGCACAAACAACCTGAAGCAAGAGGGAGGTAGGTTGGGCCACTGAAGCACTCAGTGCCCTTGAGTAAGTGGCTTGACTTGCTTGTTCCTTAGGGTGACCTTGGACAAGTCTCTCAAATTCCTTTTCCTCAGTCAACCCAGCTGGCAAATTTGTTTGGGGGTGAAGAAACACCAAAATGACATTGAAAAGCAAGCTGTGCCCCTGCATTGCCCTTTCCAGGGTAAACAAATCATACCCCAACACCCCCCCCAGCCTGCCATTGGGGGTTTTCAGCATGTCCTTTGTGGAGCCCTGTGGAAAAGCCTGGATGCAACATGAGCTACACAAATGGTACAGTCGCATATTCAGATATAGTGCAATGTTTGTTCATCAGTACTGATCACTGTATTATCTGTGTGCTTTCTGTTAATTAGCAATGCAAATATAGAAAGGTTCTTATCTTTCCCTCCTTTTCCATAAACAGCCAAAAATGTATTACTTTTTTCCTCCGTTACCTTTTCCATGATTAAAAAAGATGCTGGACATAATAAACCAGTGTCTTCAGCATCTAGTGGAAAGATAATATTATAAGTGTGAAAGATTGTTTTCCTGAAAAAGGACAGCTTTATTCATTGGCTAACAGAAAATCAGTTTTACAGTTCAGAGTAGAAACTGCCATAATTCTGGTCGTATTGCTGCTTCTAGCAGGGAATAAACTCTCTCTCTTTTTTTATACCTAGAGGTGAGTTTTTACTCTTTCTCTTTGAATTACATTGGTGGTCATCAGAGTGGTGGTGGAACAAGAGTGTGATGTTACTGGAGTACTTCAGATGTAGTTGCTCAAAGCACTGCCACTATAATTCAAAGTGAAGAGAGTAAAACTTGCAGCAGGCGCTCCAAAATGGAGGACACCGAGGTCTTTGTTTACTGTCCTCGTCCTCCTTCCCTTTGGGCAAGAGCCAGTGTCTGACATCTGTGTTACTAGGTACATGGAGTTACCCAGCCAGTTATGAATCGTGGCAACACGCAAGCTGGCTGCACACGCAGGACGAGCATGGGGGGATGGGGATGAGAGCACCAGGAAAGAAGAGGTGCCCCTGGTGCCATCTGGGGACACGCAGTTGCTGGCCAGTGTGGGGACTGCTCCTTGCTAACCATAGTTCACATCAAGACCAGCAGATTTATTTAGGAAATAAACAAGATTTTATGGCACCTGGTGAAGACGAAGTGTTGCACAGCTCTAGTCAGCGGTGCTTCACTGCCAAAAAACTAGTTGGGGTGAAAAGGAAAAATGAATTTGTTTCCATGCTTTTTTTCAACCATGACCTCAAATTTTGCACCTTCTGCAAAATATTTAAGCAGATTTATCTTTTTATAAACCTTACCATAAGTCACGAAATTGTACTGTGCCTGTAAGCCTAGCAGGATATTTGTTTATATATAATGGATCTGGGCCAAAATCAGGGATATCAATATCCAAAGTTTTCAAGAAATTTGAGCATTTTCAATGCTGTCATTTGCCACTCCCCTTTGTGTTTGTTTCTAGAAGGGATTCTGTGGAGAGTCATATGATTTGTTGTGACTATTCCCAAATACATCATTATTCCAGAAAAATACTCAATCCCTTTTCCTTATCCATCAGATAAAATGCAGATGTACTTCTTGTGGAGCTGGATGCATGCACTTGGCACAGATATATCCCAACACGTAAAAATAGTGACCTGATCATGCACAGAGCTCTTTTGAACAGCTGAGCACAGAACCCCCTTCCACTAATTTTCTTAAAATGAAACCAGATCCAATAGCAGGCCTAAGCTGTGCTGTGGGGACACTTGAGTGGAGACAGGAAAAGTGTTCCTCTACCTTATACTTCACATGGTTCCTGCCTGAGCACCAATTCTGTCCTCAATGATACCTCCGTTGATGAGCCTGTTCCTAACTTAAGAGAATTACCTCTCTGGAAGCATGTTAGTGCAATGGCCCTTAGCAGCATATCACTGACAGTGTGTGTGCACACGCAGAACTTCCTTCCAGTCAGACGTTCCCTTGGTTTTTTTAAAGGCACTTTTTAATGGAGAAAAAAACCCTTTCTTTAAGGGTTACCTGAATCTCTCTGTAATTTATGGCAGCCCCTTGATGCTGGAAGAAATTGCATCACATCCACATGAAAAAAAAAAAACAACCTAGTGGAACAAGTGAGATTAGACATAAACTTGCAAGCTCTGCTTATAATATGGAGCAACAATACATGAACATACTGTTCTTCTGCTGCTACTCTGGAGGAAGAATGAGGGTAAAACGTGTGAGAGAGCCACAGTTAAATTACTCACTATTAGCCCCTACAGTGTGCTCCCAAACTGTGTTGATATATATATACAGAGAGAGCGAGAATGTCACAGTTAAATTTTTTTTACTAGTATAATGAGGAAAGAGACCAACAGAAGAAGTTCCCTTGGCTAATTTTCTAGCCAGCAGCCACTGCAATGTTCCCACTAGGAGAGACTGAAGAAGTGAGAGAGTGATATAATAAATAATGACTGGCTCTGCTGGTAAGGAGAAATTATCACTGTGCTTGGGGGATCTAAGTATGTGCTCACCCAAGATACAGGGAGGGGGGAGGGGGCCAGGAGCAGTCTGTTGTGTCTTGAGGAGAACATTCAGCGATGTTTGAATTAAAAAGGATTTCAGCCACAGCTTTGTCTGCTAAAGCAGGGATGGGAAAGGCTGGATGGAGCAGTTCTGGATAAAATGCTTGAAAAGATGTCAAAGGAGTTTCCAATCTAAGCTCTTTGTTTAAATCTGCTCCCTAAAATGGAGATGTAAAGCAAAGGTGGGCTCATAGCTGGGCTCAAGGGTGTGAAGTCCCACTGACTTCTCTAGGGAGTGCAGTGCTGTGCCATGGGCATAGCCCAGGGTAGCTCCTGCCCTTGGCGGGCTGCTTGCCTTCTGGCACAGAACTGAGCAGGCTCAGGCCATGGAGAAGTCAGCTGTTGGAGGAGGTTCAAGCAGAAGCCAAGGGGGCTTGTGTTCTGCCTGGGATCTCACCATGCCAGTGTTAAGGCTGCGCTGCTGGTATCTGTGAGCTATTCTTGTGGGAAATAACACTGAAATGGTTCAACTCTGGTTGTAATGTTCCCACAGCTAATTAAAATTAGCTACATATTTTAAAATCTGAAAGGCTTGTTTTCTTTAGTGTAGATTAAAAAGGAAAGCAAACGAAGATAAAGTCACATCAGCACAGCTGAGCACTACGTGCATGTGCCTGTGTGTTTCTATTCAAAGCCCTGTCTTGCAACGTGGCACTTGCCCCTGCAGGCAGGCATAGTCCTTAGAAACAGAAAGGTGCAGTTCAGAGAAAAGGTCTTTTACAGGAAAGAAGTGTTATGGCTTAGCCAAAGACAAGTTATTAGGTTTGGTGTAGGGCAGCTGGGTAAGATGTAATGGTCTGTGATGCAGAAGATGTCAGTTCAGATGGTCAAATGGTTCTGCCTGCCCTGAGGTTCTATTAATTAAACTACAACTCATAGGAGTTGTGTTTGCTAAAATCTCTTGACCTTCAGTCTTGAAAGAGTGAGATCAGCTATTCTTGTGAGATTTGTGTTATTTTAGCAAAAAAAAACAATCTCCTTAGAAAGGCTTGGAGAATTTTGGAGCCATCTAACCTGAATTAGATTCCTGACTCAACCTTGAATTGCAGACACTGCAGAACTCCATAGCTAAACAGGGCCTCCTTTCCCATTTCCAAAAATAGTATGCTACTCTCTACATTTTGCCACATGTGCTGTTTCACATACAGAAAGAAATAATCTGGGATTTAGTGTGATTTAGTTAATTTAAAGGAAAGGGGCTTTCATATAAAGAGTTGAATATTCTCATTCCTAGACTACATTTCAAGCTTTTTTGTGAAAGAAAAGCAGCACCCTTTTTTTTGTGCTTTCACATGATGAAAATTTGCATGGTGAGATGCATTTCTCACCACACGCCGACTGCAGATTGTATTTGAAATGGAAAGTATCAATTAAATAAGCCTTTCTGAACTGCCTGGTGACAGCTGCCATGCTGCTGAATGTTGATGACACTTGCAACATCAACAAAATTGGGCCCTTGCACTGGAGATTATAAAACACTTTCTAGACATTTCAATACTGGTTTAACAAGCAGATTAAGACAATAATTTCAATCATTAAAGACAGAAATGTTCACTGGGGAAGCATTTTCCCCATGAGTACACCCAGTAGCATCTATACTGGTGCTGGTTTTGTTCAATGGTTTCAAAACATGCACAAGGTAATGGAGGGTCAAAATGAAATCGGTCCACTAGATCAGTGGGAGGCTGGGCTGACTGTTTAGGAAGGCAAAACCATCCTGGGAATTCAAGGCTGATTTGAGGGTCTGAAGACTGAGGAGGATTCCCCTGGAGGAGCCCCTGGTCTAGCCAGGGAGCTTGCACTGGCTGTGGAGGGACAGGGCTGCTCCCCACCAGCTCAGCCCCAGCACAACAGGCATCAGGAGGCAAGGCTGGACATATGAAGAAATGGAATTTCTTTTAAAACTAAGCCAGTTTTCTTTACAAAATGACCATTTGCTCAAGCAATTTTTTTCTTTTGTATGAACATAGTGGGTTTGAGTAAAGCTGCCTTTTTTTCCAGGTTGCAGTTCCTTGGCTGAGGTGAAAGACCACAGACGTGCCAGGAGAGAGAATTCAACTGGCACCCTTGGCATTCCTGGTAGACAGTGTGCCTGTGGAGCTGCTGGCTATTGTGTGGTAAGGTTTTTGCCCTGTAGGTTTACTTTTTTTGCTAAGTTTACAAAATCTTATATTTAGTCCAAATATTTTCTTCTTTTTTTTTTTTTTTAATTCTTAAAAATCTTGCAAAGGCAAGGTAGAGGCATTCGTGTTTCCAGAGAAGCTGCAACCCACAGTGAAGGCAAGGTGTTGTTAGAGTGTATGGTACATAGAAAAAGAAGTAATTTAGCAAAACAAAACATTCCTCTACTAACAACTGAACCATCACCTTAACAACACTCCCATTTCTCTAGCACAAACTTTCATTTCCACATGCCTTTGCCTGGAAATCTTCATGGAAAAAGCCCCAGTCTGCTGTGCCTGTGCCAACACACAGAATGTGTGCGATCCAGCTCCTGCAAAGTCTCAGGGAAAACATGACCTGGGTATTGCTTTTATGAATAGCAGATGCGCTGCATTTTTAATATGAGCAGTGTGCCTAATCATATCTAGTGTACAGTACTTAGGTTAACAATATAAACTAGACCCTGAGAAATACAGCTATTGTAATCTTTTCATTATTTATCCATTTTAATCTCTCTCTATTAGGAGATTATGTATAATTTATTTTTTATTTTTGCAATGAATAATATAACTAAGATCTCTTTATATTTTTTTATTTGAAAATTCTGTTTTAAAACACTCTGTTGGATAATTTTTTTTTTTATAATAAAAGTGAAAATAATATGCTAAGCTTTTGTATGGGAATGCATAATAGAATGCCCTTAATGCAGTAGTGTGCCTGGCACTCCAGAGACTCAAGAACTGCATGAGCTGTGCACTGAGACCTTGGAGTTGTGTTGCCCAGCCCCAAAGACCTGGATACTCATGCTAAATTGTTGGCTTTCTGTGCTTTTAAAATCCTGTTGTAAATTTCTTTGCCTCTTTGAGCCTATCCAGATCGTGCCCCTTAAAACTGTAGATGCTGTCGTCAGAGCTGGTCATTTTGCCAACAGTTTGAATGAAAGCTGGGCATGGACACTAACAGTGGAACCTGGAACAGGTAAAATCCCAGGTGAGTAAGAGATACTCTGGTCAAAGAAATGTGATCCAGGAACCATGGCTTCTGCAAGCATCTCCCTTGGTAATCTTGAGCCCCCATCTCAAGCTGTGGAGAGCTTCCTAAAATGTTCAATGTTCAGGGGTTTGCTCCCCAGTGAGGGTGGAAGTGTCTGGATACAGATGGCTTTTAAAACAAAACTTCTTTTCAAAGATGCAAGTAGCTAAAAATTAATAATCCTAGTCTGAGGGTCTTCTAAAACAAAATCCCAACAAATTTATCATAGAATCATAGAAGAGTTAAGGTTGGAAGTGACCTTAAAGATCATCAGCTTCCAACCTCCCTGCTATGAGCAGGGACACCTCACACAAGACCAGGTTGCACAAGGTCTCATCCAACCTGGCCTTAAATACCTCCAGGGAGGGGGCATCAACAACCTCCCTTGGCAACCTATTCCAGCACCTTACTACCCTCATGGTGAAGAGTTTCTTCCTGATGTCTAACGTAAATCTACCTCCTTCAGTTTAAAATCATTACCCCTTGTCCTATCACTGCCCTCTCTGGTGAAAAGCCCCTCCCCAACTTTCCTGCAGGCCCCTTTCAGGTACTGGAAGGCTTCTATAAGGTCTCCACAAAGCCTTCTCTTCTCCAGGCTGAACAGCCCCAAATCTCTCAGCCTGTCTTCATAGCAGAGGTGCTCCAGCCCTTTGATCATCAATATTGTGGAATGACAGATTAAAATAAAAAAGACTGCCTCCATCAGTTTGTTTCTTGAAGGAGAGTGGATCAAGAGGCAATGTAGAAAGACAAGGACAGAAAAAGGTCACCCAAGTCTCAGTCCTGAGAGACATACTCGAGTGGCTTCCTTCTGGCAGGCCTGTGCTAAAACCCTGGCTGCCATGGAGGGCACAGGTCCCTATGCTGCACTGAGCTGCCATCCGCCTGCACTCTCCAAAATCACTTGGCTCTCTGATTTTAGGGGGCCTATCTCACTGCCATGCAAGAGGTGGCAAGCAGAAAGTCTGCTCTGAATCTTGTCCTTGAGAGTTCTTCCTCTCTTTTAATGGTTGCCATCACTTCCACAGCTATTTCTCCCTCTGGAAAAACAGAGGTGAGTAAAAGAAATGGGGCAATTCTGTTCCCATGGTATTTATTAACTAAATTAAAGGCTTGGTGCAGCCTATTAAGTATGAGCCTTTGTTGGTCTGGAGACACGATTGCCAAAGTAATTCAGTGTACAGTAGGGGTAGTGCCCTGTCTTTCAAAATCCCCTGCATGTCTGTGAAGAACCAGCATTGGCCCTTCTTAATTCAGGATTAAAATTCTTCACTAGGTACCAGTTTAAAGCCCCTGTGGTCTCCCTGCTGCCCTCCCTCCCTTGCGATTCACAGCAGCAGCACCTACCATTAATGGAGAACAGCTCTGTAGTTTAAGCAACAGCCAAGAGGTTTGGACACCAAGAAAGCAAGCCTCTCCATTCCCTGACTCATGGAAGGGAAGACATTTTGCCCATGGATGTAGGGCCCTTGGGTGGTTTTAAATTAGCTGAAGACTCCACTTCTGCATGAAGTTTGGCTGCAAGAACAGTGTAGTAAAACACATATTACCACTTTCCTACATTATAGTTAATCACTATTTTCTAGAACAGTTAAACTGCCATCCCCTCCCAGAGAATAATTACTGCTATTTAATTGTATTTATAATTTAGTATACACCTGAAAAATATGCTATAAAATATCAGGGGGGTTCCCTTTAATACTGGTGTTCCATTTACAAACTGTCACATTTATAATGCGTCTTTAATCTTCTGTGGTCTGCTAGAATTTTATATTAAAGTCTGCTTTGTGCTTTAAATATTAAAGATTCTGCAGTACTTCAAAAGGTGATAATGCCTGATGCTCTGGTGGTGCTTAAATCTCAACAGCTAAATATATTGAGGAATGTTCGGTGGCCCTGGCTTAATTAAACATGTATGTGTATTTTCAAATGCAATCTTTTTCTGCTTGTTAGGTTTTTGACAAAGCTCCAAACAGGTCCAGGTGGAACAAAGCATGTAAACAAGCTTGTGAATGCAAGCTTAAAACACTCAAATTAGCACCTTCTTACAATTAATATGCAAACCCTGGGATCTCTGTTATTGATAATGCCATTTAATATTACTTGCAGCTGAGCCTTGTATTCTAGCCTTTTCCTTTTTCTAATCCATGTCCACTTTAATTATGTGAAAATGTACTGTTAGAGACTAGCCATCCAATGAGACCCTATTTACTACAAGAAACTTACTCTGCCCTGTGTAACATAGTATAAATTACAAGGCTGCAATAGCATTTCAGTACATCATTTGCTTTACAGTGTTTAATGGTCTAATTTAGCACACATGGCTAAATCTGGAACCATCGAGGTAGGCACACAGGTTAACACATAGTCTTTTTATTGTTTTCGTTGCTTGTTCCCCATCCCCCCATGGGTTAATAAATTCACTAACTGCATCTTCTCCTAGATTGGATTGCAAGTGCTATAGGGGAGGCAAACTCTCTCCAGCAGGAAGAGGCACGATACCCACTGACGGGGCTCAGCTCAGAGCCAGGGCAGGATCTGAGCCCCTCTCATCACCCTGTTACCAAGTGATACATTTATTAGGAGCAGGCTGGTTTTTGATGCAAGTAAATCTGCTCTGACTGCAGCATCTGCTCTTGCAGGTTTCTAGCAACAAAAAAAGTGTTTCAGAATGATTTTGTTCTTTCCAAAATAACAGAAGAGCAAGGCTTGGCAGCCCCAAAACATGCAGAGATTGTGCCCCACGGCTGGTCCGCTCATGCAGCCAGTTTCATTCGCAGCCCAGCTAATCTGACTACTCTTGCCCAGTTAGGGTAATCGGTGCAGTCAGAGACAGTGTGTCATTAAGGTATCTCGTTAATGGCATGCTGCTTTTGCTGCCTTAAAATTAGTCCATATCCAAGTGATCTGACCTGTAACTTCTTTTTGAATTTTGCACTTTGTAGGTTTTCTATTAAAGTGCTTTGGAAATGCTGCATATATTAAAAAAGCAAACATGTATGAACAGAGATGTATTCATGCATTTGCACATGATATGATACCAATATCAACAAACCAAATAGCTCTGAATGTATATGGGAGCATTGTCTCCCAATTCTACCTAAATAGAGATTGGCCATAATTTGAACAGGGAAGAAAATATTCCATACATTAAGAGATGTGGGGAATTATTCTATTTGTTTTAGTGCAAATATGCAGCAATTGTCCGAATGCATTTGAAATATGATGAAAATATCAATGAATGCATCCAAGAAATGTTCTTTTATTCTATTGTAATAGGTAAGGTGATGGCAGAAACCGGGGAAGCTGAAATAGAGCTACTGCAGTTTTATAGGTAAGGCAACGTTAGCAGGAAATGACAAGCAGGCTATAGTTATTGTAATACCTAGGGCAAAGCAGCAAGCATGCACAGTGATGGACAAATCCAAATTAATGATAGCAAGGATGGTGTGGCATTTTAATGTAAACTTACTCTACTGTAGGGAAAGTTGTAACAACATTGTAAAATCGGTGAAATACCAGTCATCATAGGTAACTAACAAAATGTTCTGTATAGAAAATATAAATGCAAGCTGGAGTACTGCAGCTGCCTATTATTAAGGGAGTAACTTTCTTTATTATTTTAGGAACACCTTAAAAGCCTAATGATTGCTTTTGGCAAACATAGGACTACTGTAATTTTAATTCAGTCTAACTAACACCCTGAGAAACCAACCACCCCATTTTATCTTGCATTTATTATTCTCTTCAAACAGAAGCAGACTGGTTAGGTAGTGGTCATTAAGTCCCAATGAGGGAAAACTGTTTCCCTGTTGGATTCAGCATTTTTTCCTCTGTCTGTAACTACCACCCATAATTAAAATGTCATCCTAACAACATCAAGGTGCAGAGAGTAAGAGTCAGTTCACCTCTTCAACTGCACATTTTATGGAGCTCCACAGCCCCTCAGAAATGGAAGCTCAGAGAAACTGTCTCTGTGATCTTTAATGGATTTTTAAAGATGACAAGAAAGGAAATGGGAAACTAAAGGCATGGAAGACATAAATTCCCTAAAGGTGCATTCTGAAGTAAATCAGAGCAACTGAAAAAGCGAATTCTTTGAGCCCTGGGATATCTCCCAGGTTTTTCAGCTGGACACTTACAGCTTGTCAGGTCCCTGAACACCTCTGCTCTGGGCATGCTTTGACACAGCAAGTCACAGGAAGATGAACAACATCACCTGAAGTGCTGTTTGAGGGGCAGAAAATTGCTCCCATTGCACACTGTGCTGCCTTTACTCTAAATCACATGACTTATTACAACCTTCCCTTTATAAAAGAAGTGCCATTTAGGTATGTTAACTTCTCCAACTGAAACAGGCATGTTTCCCTCCTTATTTCCACAACAGCTAAATGCAGTCAAAGAGGTGAAGATCAGATTTTATAAAATCAAACTTGGATTGTTCTCAGGGCTACAGCTGCATGAAAACTAAATAACAATAATTAAGAACAAGAAGCTTAAAAAAGCTCTCTGTTACCCAATATCTGTTATTTAGATATGTCTGTTTCTATAAGCTGGTAGAGGAAAAAAGAAAATCAGTTTCCCTTCCAAAGATATCTGACTACAGTTGTGCTTTGTAGTTCTCAGCGAACAACACAAGCTGATGCTGAACACGGACAAACTCACCTGAAGAAAAAAAAAATACTATTTTTAAGCAGTTTCATTTATTTATTTATAAATAATATTTATAATTATTTATATAATATGTATAATTAATTTATAGAATCATGTAATGTATGTTCATCTAGTCAAATAGAATTTGAATATGGGGTTTACAGGCAA